>CM019068.1:8481481-9081481 GCA_009667805.1 Leptobrachium leishanense | reverse complement strand
CACCACTAGGAGAAGGGGCGTTATAATGAGCTAATATAACCGGAGGCACTATGGCAGCGGTTATGTCTGTTTTGCGCTGGACGCAGAGCTTGCTGCAGCCCTCTCCTGCTGTTAGCCTAGGACAGCTCATAGCTGCAAGAGCTCGCTGAACGAAGGTGCCTTCTGGCTGCGAGATCACTCCACTGTCTCACAGGGAGCAAGGCTGCTGCCCCTGGGCTAGACTCCACAAGAGCATGAGACGCATTAAAGGAGCAGAGGAACTATTTGGTGGGAACCACTGAGGATGGGAGGGGTGGCAAAATATTGTATGGTCTAAGGCAGAAATCAAGAAATCCATGCACTGGCCCTGAAAATAAAAAATCTATATAGTGACACACAGAAGTGATAGCCTCACCATGTATCTATACTATAAGGTGATTTGTATTGTAGCCATTAGACATGTGCACAACGGAAAATTTTGTTTCGTTTCGTATCACTCCATATGTTTTTATTTTGTTTTGATGCGTTCGTTATATTTACTCATATTTCGGATCGATTTGTTATTTTGTTTTTATTAGTAATTCATATCGATTTGTATATGGTTTTTATTTGTTATTTTGTATTTTGGATCGATTCGTTATTTTGTATTTATTAGTTATTTGGGAATGGTGAAACGGATGAATTAAACAAAGATATGTAATCCCCCTGTCCTTGGTGCTGAAACCTATTCAGCACAAAGGACAGCAGCTCTGCGAGTGTCATGCCTCAGCCCGAGTAGCCTGCTTATAGCCATGATATTCCTGTCTGCATCCACTCAGGGGTTAATCCCTGTGCCAGCTCCTGAGTGGGTGTGCATATAACCTGGACACACCCTTCCTTCCATGCTCCGTCATTTTCCTGTTTCCCTGTGTATGTGAGGTCCTGCGAGCCCCCTCATCCTGTCTGTCAGCATTATCCCTTGTTCTGCTATAATCCGTGGATCCCGTGACTGGACTTTATACTGCGTAGCCCACTATCCATTGGAACTGGAGATTCCTGTGCTCCTGTTAGCTACCTATCCTGAGAATCACCTTTGTCTGACCCTTGGTGATATTCTTGTGGAGTCTACAGCCCGTGACTACGTGGCCCACTATCCTTTGGGTCCTAGAGACTTTCTTGGCCACCAGCCATCCATCCTGTGTCTGCTGCTTAAGACCTTCATTCAAGGTATTGCTACGCAAGTGGAGCACAGCCCACCATCCTCTGCTTCTTGCATATATTGCCTGTGTATATTGATACCCCTATTTGCAAAGACTGTGTCATTCTGCTATGCATTCAATATACCTTTAATTACCTGCAATCCAAGTCTCCAGTGTCTGCTTACCTGCTCACCCCCAGTGCTTGGGATATAAACCAAACCATAAGGCCCTGCATGGCTCCATCCTGGCTCGAGCCTGACAGTGAGGCTCCAGAGAAAAAGATCCCCCTGTCCTTGGTGCTGAATCCTATTCAGCACCAAGCACTGCAGTTCTGTGGGGCTCCATTGCTGCTGTCCTTGGTGCTGAATAGGTTTTCAGCACCAAGGACAGCACCCGTTAAATGCAGCCAGACTATAGGACAGAAAAAAAACCTTGTTGTTTTAAAATATTAAAGGAATCCAAAAATTTCACCAGAAAAATGCCTAAAAAATCCTAAAGAATAAATGAAGAGACTTTTTGCTGCAAGTGAAAAGAATAAATGGTTAAATAAATGTTTAATAAAAATGGGGAATATTTTTTACATTGAAACCTAAGGGATTTGTCTTTTTAAACCTGTCAAACGAACCACCAAAATTCAGGGCATTTCAATGACATTTGCTGTTGAATCTTTGAAAAGAAATAACGAATCGATTCACAGAAACAGAATTATATTGTTATATTCCGTTTTGTTTTCATTCCATTTTGTATGGAACCGATTCAATATTTCCGACGTGCTTCCGAAATATGAATCTGTAAATTTCATCTGAATTCTGATTCAGTGCGAAAAGAAACGCACATCTCTAGTAGCCATTAGAGGAAATGTTGTATCTCTATAAACAGCGCAGAATCACTCGCTCCATTACCACTTTTTTCCATCTGTTGTGATGTAGTAAAGGCTTTTGTTCGCAGTGAGGAAGCAAAGTGTAGCATCCAGTCCGCAGGAAATCAATTTCGTTTCACATTGTAAAAATAAACCTTTGAATATGGAGGGGTTAGAGATATAGGCATTAAAACATACAAAACAAATATGTATAAACGCATCCATAATGCGCTTATAGAGCAAAACCAGTTTTCATGAACAGGATGTCAGTGCCGATGACATAAATGTTATCACTGTAGCAACCACGGTCACGATGCAAGAACATGCAAGTTTAAAAGGACTGCTTGTTAAAGGACAGGAACGGAAGGTCGTGTCAAGAAAAGCGAAAAGGATTAAAACAAAAACAACAGCATCAAAAGAGCATTTGGAATATGGAAAAACAGAATAACACTTGGCGGGTGTATCGGAATTGTAACAATGTAACATGTAGTAAATGAGATGCTGATGCAAAATGGGATAGAGAAGCATCAGGATTCCATATGGCTATGTCCTCTAATCACACCATCAAACTAAAACCTTATGAGACCTGAGCGGCGATCCACCATAGGGCAGGACGCTAGTGCCGCTGCCCGTTCTCAGTGCTCTGTACCAAGAACAGAAGTTACGTTGTAAAATGCCAAAAGTCCTATGAAGAATCAGATCAGTCTATCTATAAATGATAACACAGGTATAGAATAAATTCTTATTAAACATTTCTGTTGAAGAGCTGTCTATTAGCTTCCGGTTTGCGGTCAGAGCCGTGGCATGCCGCATGACGTGCTTCCCTGGGGAGGGATTTATGGCTGCACAGAAGTAGACACTTCTACAGAGCTTCGTCATGCCACATGACATGATTCCTTGGGGAGGGATATATAGCTTCACAGCAGGAGACACCCGCCCTGAGCTGCCGGCTGTCTGATCTCAATATCACCAGAGATCATGTGCAGCTGCCTTTAGAGAAGACCGGGCTGCCCTCCCTCTGCCCTTGACATATATCCTTGGTAAGGTCAAACTATTAACTTATATCAAAATTCGGGAGGAGAATGATAAGATACCTTTCTAGATTGAGTTCCCACGGGAATAGGGCCCTCGTTTACTATTGTACCAGCTTGTCAATTGTTGTTCAATGTATTGTTGTAACCCTGTCTATATTGTGCAAAAAAGGAGCAGCCTCAGTCACTGGAAGGATGGGAGACCAGACAAAGCATGGAGACCCTCATTCATGAACCCCTGGAAACACACCAGAGGACGTCACACATTAATACCTACAGTAAGTCCTCTCCAGGATGCTCATTGGCTCAGCTGTAGCTACATTTTTTCTTCTCTAACACCCCTCCCCCCCAGCTTTGATGCTTTTGTTCCATAATGTAATTTATTGTTTATTTAGCAAAATATTGAACTTCCGGAAATGTCTGGATTTAATAAAATCATTTGGGTGCGTCACTTGTCAAACGAGCAGCGAAGCAGAGGACAGAGCAGAAATCGCTTTGTTTCCCCCATTACGTTGAAAGGAGATGCATGTTGCCAGCAGGAGACAGCTTTCCATATGTCTGTAATTGAAACACGCCTGGAGCTGCGTGTCGGGGCCGTACGTTTTCTTAATTAGTACAAAAACAGGATTCATTGTGGCGAATTTTAATGCCCCCCTTACATTTCTGCATTTATTAAAGGTGTTATATCTATATTTTATTTTCCTGCAAGATGGGGGGACGTGGCGGGATGAGGTGAGAGGTGATCAGGCGTGACGTGATGAGGCATGATGAGGCGCAAGGTGATCAGGCATGATGTGATGAGTAGGGATGAGCTGTTCAGTTCGATCGGTTCAGAGTTCGCATCGAACATAACCTGTTCGCATGTTCGCGAACTACGAACATTTCCGCGTGTTCGCCACGTGTTCGCCCACAATGCACCACAATGGACCACAATGCACTTTCCACTGGCCTGAAGCTTGTAATTGGCTACAGCCTTGCACCTGACCACAGGTCAGGTGCAAGACAGGTTCCACACTATGCCAATCACGGCTCAGAGTCCTGATTGGGCAAATTTTGCACAATCATGGGCTCACAGAGCTAAGTCCCGCAGCACACTATATAAGGTTTCAACGCAGCGCTTCTGCACGTGTTTGAGAGGAGATTTGAGAGGAGATTGATCTTGTGTTAGTGTGTGGTCTTACTGCCAGTCTGGCACCAGCTACTGGGGGGGTCTCATCTACTGGGGGGGGTGGTCTCATTTCTACCAAATATCTGGGAATTGTTGTAATCTTTGTGTTCTCACTCCCAGCAACTATTTTGGGGGCTCAGTAATTTCTACAAAATATTTGTGAATTGAGGTAATCTGAGGTAATCTGTGTCTTGTCACTGCCAGCCAGAATTTTGGGGGCTCAGTAATTTCTACAAAATATTTGGGAATTGAGGTAATCAGAGGTAATCTGCCACGCAGAATTTTGGGGGCTCAGTAATTTCTACAAAATATTTGGGAATTGCGGTAATCAGAGGTAATCTGCCACGCAGAATTTTGGGGGCTCAGTAATTTCTACAAAATATTTGTGAATTGAGGTGATCTGTGTCTTGTCATAGCCATTGCCACGCAGTATTTTGGCCGTCAGTAATTTCTACAAAATATCTGGGAATTGAGGTGATCTGTGTCTTGTCACTGCCAGCAAGTATTTTGGGGGTCAGTAATTGCTACAAAATATTTGGGAATTGCTCTAATCTGTGTCTTGTCACTGCCACCCATCAGGGGGTCTCACTGATTTATATGAGGTTTCTGAGGCTTGTAAACTGTGTCTTCTCACTGTCAGCTATCAGGGGGTTCCACATACTTCTAGCAGATTTATGAGAATTGTAATCTGTGTCTTGTCACTGTTGCCAGCTATCAGGGGGTCCTATCAGGGGGTCTCACTGACTTGTAGCAGATTTCTGTGAATTGTAATTTGTGTCTTGTCACTGCCACCCATCAGGGGGTCTCACTGATTTATAGAAGGTTTCTGAGACTTGTAATCTGTGTCCTGTCACTGCCACTCATCAGGGGGTCTCACTGATTTATAGGAGGTTTCTGGGAATTGTAAACTGTGTCTTGTCACTGGCTGCCAGCTATCAGGGTGTCTCACTGAGTTATACAAGAGTTCTGGAAATCTTTAATCTTTATACCAATGTTGAATCAGAGTTCTGTATATATTTAATCTATATATCACTCACCATGTCAGAAAGACCAAAAAGGGCAGGCAGACGCTCCCAGACACAGATAAGAGGGCAAGCAGCCTCTGTGTCGGGAGGCTGTGCCTCTGGTCGGGGTGGACGTGGTGCATCCTCTGCATGGGCATCCTTGTCCTTTCTAACTGGTGCTGGCCGTCTTAAGCAGCAGCAACATACAGAGGAGTTGGTGGATTGGCTAACCAGGCCATCCTCATCCTCTGAGTCCTCTGCTAGCCAGGCTTGTAGTGCTTTACAGTCCACCTCAGCTGCCAAAGTATCTAATGCAGCCTCCATGTCCACAGCTACTCCTGCCGTAGCCTCGCTATCACACACAGAGGAGTCAGCTGAATTGTTTGACTACAAATGACAGTGACAAGCTGCTTGAGGATGCGCAGCAAGTACAGTGCTCTGATTCATTCTCTGAGGTTGAGGAAGGGAGTATAATCAACTTAGAGGAAAGGGGTGCCAGTGATGACACACAAATAAATGGCACTCATGTTGCCCCAGCAGCTGCAGCACACTGCCAAGTTGGCTCCAGTGACGAGGAGATAGAGGGTGATGATGACAATGATGATGAGGTCACTGACTCCATCTGGGTGCCTGATCGAACAGAGGAGTCAAGTGAGGAGGAGGAGGCACAAGAAACACGAGACACAACATCCTCTATGACCAACCATAGCACTAGCCAGTCCAAGGCATCAGATGTCAGAGCTGCTCAGGTGCAGAGCACTGTTGTCTCAAAGCACACATCCAGGAACTCTGCTGTCTAGGAGTTCTTTAAGAAATGTGCAGCAGACCCGACCATTACTATTGGTAATCTATGTCAGATGAGGATCAAGCCCGGGAAAGACACCGGACACTTGGGTACCACGTGCTTGAGGCGACATATGACCAGCTGCCACGCATCCCGTTGGCGCAAAACTTTGCGTAGGTCCTCCCCCTCCTCATCTGTCTCTACCCCCACTGTATGTCCTGCCATGTCATTGCCTGCTACAACCTCCACTGACAGGGATGATGCTACAGCAATGGATGTACCAGGTCCTTCCTCATAATGTGACAGCATCCCATCAGCTGAAGATTTACGCAGTCAGATTACGTTGTCCCAGCTGCTGCAGCGTAAGAAAAAATATAGTCCCAACCATCCCCAAGTACAGTGTCTAAATGCCAGCTTAGCAAAATTACTCGCATTGCAGCTGCTGCCTTTCCATCTGGTGGACTCTGCTCCCTTCCGTGAATTTGCTGAATGTGCTGTACCACAGTGGCATGTTCCAAAACGCCATTACTTTTCACAGAAGGCCATTCCAGCACTATACCAGCCCGTGGAAGACAATTGTTATCATTGGGAAAGGCAGTCAGCAGAAAGGTGCATGTGACTTTAGACACGTGGTCCAGCAAGCATGGACAGGGTCATTACATTTCCTTCACTGCACACTGGGTAACTTTGATTGCAGCTAGGAGGGATCCAAGACAGGGCTCTGTGCTGGAGCTTGTTCATCCACCACGCCTCCAGAAAGCTGCTTGTATGAGGTCTGTCTGTTCCACCACCACCTCTCCCTCTTCCTCCTCCTCCTCCTTCTGTGTCCTGGCGAAGTGGCAGTTAAACCGACGTGGCAGGGGCTACGCAATGGCTCAAGCAAAAAGAAGCCATACTGTGCTTGAGCTGGTTTGTTTAGGGGACAGGAGCCACACTGGGCCAGAAATTTTGTCAGCTCTGCAGGGGCAGGTGCAGAGATGGTTAACACCACGCCAGATTCAGCTGTGAATGGTCGTCTGTGATAATGGCAGCAACCTTCTCTCGGCCCTATGCCAGGGTAAGTTAACGCATGTACCATGCCTAGCACACGTCCTAAATCTGGTGGTACAGTGTTTCCTAACCAGGTACCCAGGGCTAGCAGAGCTTCTCAGCCAGGCCAGAAAAGTCTGCAGCCACTTCAGACAGTCATTACCAGCAAGCGTTCGCCTGGCAGAAATTCAAAGAGAATTCCACCTTCCCACAAACCGTCTGATTTGTGACATGCCCACCAGGTGGAACTCGACATTAGCAATGCTGCAGTGTCTGCACAAGCAGCAGAGGGCTATCAATGAGTACCTGTGTGAGTATGGCACAAGGACAGGTTCAGGTCAACTTGTTTCCCCCCCCCCGCAGTGACTGATGATCAAGGATGCATGCACTGTACTGTCACCATTTGAGGAAGCAACAAGGATGTTGAGCTGGGACAGTGCATGCATCAGTGACACAATTCCTTTAGTGTTCCTGCTGGAGCACACTCTGCGAGGAATTATAGATGTGGCTCTAGAGGCAGAGCAGCGGGAGGAAGAGGAGGCCTTCCCTAGCTCTGAAGGCCCCAGTCTTTCCGCAGACAGCATTCCAGCGGGTCCTCCTCAGATCAGACAGGAGGAGGATGAGGAATATTTGAGTAGTGGGGGCATTGAAGGTGGGGATTCCTCAAGGGAGGGTTTTGTGTGCCCAGAAACACAAGGACTGGTACGTGGCTGGGAGGAGGAAGTGCACGATGGGGTCATCCTCCTCATTGAGCAGGAAGACTCGGAAGCTAATGCCACCTCCAACCTATGCTGCATGGGCTCCCTTATTATGCAAAGCCTGCTAAAGGACCCCAGGATTCGTACTATCAAGGAGAGGGATCATTACTGGTTGGCAACCCTCCTTGATCCACGATACAAGGGTAAAGTTGCAGAGCTCATCCTGCCCGCACAGAGGGACTATATTGCCCGCTAAGGACTAGAGGGATATATGAGGTATCACTGGAAAGGCCAGATTGTGGTCTTTCCATTGATACCAAATATAACCAGGTTAGATTTATGTAAAAATATAAGAACAAATAAGATAATATTTTCTCTTTTTTTTCTAACACAGCACTATTATTCAGTTTACAATTATAAAATGCACAGTGATGCTGCGTAAACTCACCTTCTCATTTCCCACACTGCCAACAAGTGCGGAGCTGATGATGCAACATATTGTTTCATTGACAACCTAGACCGTGCCGCTGCAGTGAGGAGAGACAGGGGGGACTTTGGAAGCTGCATCTCTGAATTGTACAGCACACAGGGTTAAGTGGGTGTCATTGGAAAGGTCAGAGTCTGGTCTAATGATACAAACATGACCATGTAATGTGTAAAGATAAAAAAAATTAAGAAAAGTAAATGCAAAATGTATTTTTTTCTGTTCTACGGCAGAGACAATATATGCTTTTACATATAACACAAACACTAACTTAACTAACGCAACAGATTCTGCCTCTTCCTTTGATTTGACGCAGAGAGAAACTTTTCAGTATTTTTTTGAAAAAAATATTTTTTTCTAGTTTCCCCCTAAATTAAATGTTAAAAGTCAGTTTGGCAGGTTTTTTTGTTGTTGGGGGGGCCTCCACATTTCTGTGTCTACAGGCTCTTGAGATGCAAATCCGGCCCGAGCACCCCATATCTGGTGGAATCGCTGGGTAAAGTGGAGGGATTTCCTCCTCCCCACCCAGTGTCACAGCAGCTGGGATTTTGAATTTTCTGGCTGCCGGTCACCAGATCTGTCACTAGTGATGTCACACACAGAGAGCGGTCAATGTCACCCTGTGAGCCCAATCGCTGTAGCGAGCGTTCCCAGAGAGGCAGCGATGGATCAGATCTGTGCATGCGCGTGCAGCTCCTATCAATCGCTCTGTGCATGTGCGTGCGGCTCCGATCCATCATTCTGTGCATGTGCGTGCAGCTCCGATCCATCGCTCTGCGCAGGTTACACAAATTGCTGTGCAGTTTGCGGTTCGTACGAGACACAAGTTGCATAGGAGCAGAAACTGTGCAGAAAAGCTACAGGGACTTCTGGGATCGGGAGCCCCTGAGCCAAAGAGGAGGAGCAGTGCACGGCGAGGGGGAAAAGTGAAGTAAATTCCCCGAAAAATAAATAATTGTTTGGAGGCTGCAGGCAGGATCCGTCCAGTTATTTAAGGGCAAAAAAAGGGGACTGTATTTTTTTTAATAGCTTTAATTATTCCTTGCCCAGACATGAGAGATTAAAACAAGGCGTATATTAGGGGCATCAATGGAGAAATAAAAGACGGGGTAAAATGTAACAGAGGTTGTGATGACACACGACGACTGAGAGATACAGAAAAAGTGTGTCTTTAAGAGTCATATTAAAGATATAATAAGGGATCAGTGAGGATACGTGGATCAGGAGCAGCGACAGGAAGAGGATTAAATCACCTGCATTGAGATATAAAAGCCATTGAAGGAATGGCAATAAAAGGTGGAATGGTAATATAAGAGGGGCTCGCAGGAAGGTTCCTTTAATTAAAGCTGATTAAACGGGATAAATGGAGACGAAAGGGTGACAGAACATATTTAATGAGAGACGGAAAATGAGGGAAAAGCATATTATGTGTGATTGGAAATAAAGAAATGTGAGGTACGGCAGAATTCATGAAGATGGGGGGGGCATACAGGTAGAATAATATTGGTTATGTGAATATTTCATGTAAAAAGTAGCGTCAGGGAGCGGAGCGAGGCTGCAGATACAAAGGATATGTATGTAGGGAACAATAAGGACTTACAGGTACGTGCGACGGCTCTGAAGATGTTTTACCTGCAGTGTATCCGCAAAGCTTTGTGTCCCAGAATGGATAAAATAGTTGGCATTATAAAGATATATAAAGAATTCCTTTTTTTTATATACAGTTGTGTTCAAAATGATTCAACCCCCAATGCTGTAAAGGGTTTTAGGGAATTTAGTGACATTTGTAATTGTATTCAGAATGAAATCCTACAAGGACTTTTTAAAGAACCATATGCAACTAAAATGACATCAATTGGTTTTGTAATACAGTAGTAAATGTTTCTTTTGTGAATTCTTCATTGACACAATTATTCAACCCCTTAAAGAGACTTCATTCAGAGGTTCATTCAAGTGTTTTCAATCAGGTATTGAAAACACCTGTGGATGTCACGGAGCAGCAATAAAGCATAATAAGCACCAATTAGGCAGCTTTAAAATGACTGTGATACTCAGCTCCTTCTAGACATTTACTGGTGTGGTTACAAACATGGTGAAGTCAAGAGAATGGTCCAGGAAGACAAGAGAAGAGGTGATTACTCTTCACAGGAAGGGCAATGGCTATAAGAAGATTGCAAAGATGTTAAACATACCAAGAGAGACCATAGGAAGCATCATTCGCAAATTCAAGGCAAAGGGCACTGTTGAAACGCTACCTGGTCGTGGCAGAAAGAAGATGCTGACTTTGACTGCTGTGCGCTATCTGAAGCGTAGAGTGGAGAAAAGTCCCCGTGTGACTGCTGAGGAACTGAGAAAAGATTTGTCAGATGTGGGTACTGAAGTTTCAGCTCAGACAATACGGCACACACTGCGTAATGAAGGCCTCCATGCCAGAACTCCCAGGCGCACCCCCTTGCTGTCTCCAAAGAATAAGAAGAGTCGACTGCAGTATGCCAAAATTCATGTGGACAAACCACAGAAGTTTTGGGATAGTGTTCTGTGGACTGATGAAACAAAATTAGAACTGTTTGGGCCCATGGATCAACGCTATGTTTGGAGGAGGAAGAACAAGGCCTATGAAGAAAAGAACACCTTGCCTACTGTGAAGCATGGTGGGGGGTCAATCATGCTTGTTTTCTGACTATTCTGCCTTCTGTTGCCCTAGACTATTTCCTTGTACTACGCTTCTGCACTGATATCGACCCGGCTATTCCATTTGACTATTCTATACTCTGTATTCCTGATTCTGACTCGTCTGACTACCCCTGTGTTGCTGACCTGGTTTTGTATTGCGACATTGTCTTTGATTAACTCTTTCTGTCTAGCTAGTATACATATACCTGGCCAATTTTTAAGGACCAGACAGTTAGGGATTCCTTTACAGTTACCCTGTTGGTAGTTTTTGGCTCTGTGGAGTGTTGGGCTTTAAGGACTGCGTGGTGGGATCCGGGAACCGTGACACTCTGGTTTTCATTATGTGCTCTGGTTTTGACTCCTGGCTTTGTCTGATTATCTGCTCTGGTCTTGACCCCTGGCTTTGTCTGATTATCTGCTCTGGTTTTCACTCCTGGCTTTGTCTGATTATCTGCTCTGGTTCTGATCCCTGGCTTTGATTATCTGCTCTGGTTTTGACTCCTGGCTTTGTCTGATTATCTGCTCTGGTTCTGATCCCATACTTTGATTATCTGCTCTGGTTTTGACTCCTGGCTTTGTCTGATTATCTGCTCTGGTAACTTCTGACCCCTGGCTTTGTCTGATTATCTGCTCTGATTTTGTCTCCTGGCTTTGTCGGATTATCTGTTCTGGTTTTGACTCCTGGCTTTTTTTCTGATTATCTGCTCTGGTTCTGACACCTGGCTTTGTCTGATTTTCTGCTCTGGTTCCTAACTTCGGCTTGTTCTGACTTTGTTTATTCTGTGTGTCTGTCCTGTGTTAAGCAAACCAGCTATTCTATAGATGGGCGGTGTAGGTTGGCAGTGTCAGCGTATAGAGATCAAATGAATACATGACAGTTAAGAAGTAACCGGTGGTTTTGTGGATCAAGATGGAAAGGAATAATGTAACCCGGTGGACCTCGCTATTAGAAACAGCTGGATTGTTTATTAAAATGTGTAGAGCTGGTGCTTCTGATTAAGTTTACACCAGATTTGGAATCTAAACCCTGGAGACACAAACAGAACCAGTGCATGTAACAGTGACCCAACCATAGAAGTAACCTTAACGTTTGGGGGTAGTATAAAGGGGGGAGTGTCGGAGGAGGTAAAGATGATGGTTTAGAGGAGGCAGGGGTGTATAGGGGCTAAAAATACGCATGCCCACAAAATTTCAGACATTTCAAAAAAATGTGCAGATATATTTGATATTTCGTATCGATCCAAATTTGGAAACTTCCAATATCTGAAAATTTGGGATTCTGCAAATCGGCCAAATGAAATTAACTAAAATTTTGGGTTGTGCAAAAGGCTTTTCAGCAGAGAAGAATTTACACAAAAATACGTTGAACCACACAGCACGGCCTGATAAATAGACGCGGCTGAATGGGTTTGTGCCAATAGATTCCTCACAGGTAGCGAACAACATAATGAACAATGGGCAATTACCTACAAGCAGTGATCTGAGCCTGGAGAGAGACAAGAAAGAGACAGTGAGATAAGAGAGACGAGAGAGAGACACACAGAGATAAGAGAGACGAGAGAGAGACAAGAGCAACAAGAGAGACACATGGAGATAAGAGAGAAGAGAGAGACAAGAGAGACACACGGAGATAAGAGAGACGAAAGAGACAAGTGAGAGACACGGAGATGAGAGACAGAGAGAAAAGAGAGGAGAGAGACGAGAGAGACAAGAGAGAAAGCGATCAGGGCCGGATTAACATGGGGCAGATGGAGCAGCAGCTCCAGGCCCATGCCCCAGAATAGGCCCAGAGGAAAAAATAACAATGTCTGCATTGATGGACATTTGGGCCTCATTATCTCCAACACCATAGCAGCTACAGGGTCATGTGAGCTATCACTGGAAAGGCCAGAGCATGGCCTTTCCATTGATACCAAACTTGACCAGGTTTTATGTAACAATAAAAATAAAATAATAAATATTTCTTTATTTTTTCTTTCTAACACAGCAATATTTTTCACTTTTCAATTATAAAGTAAACAATGATGCTGCACTAACTCACCATCTCAAGTATGGAGGTGATGGCATGATCCGTTATTACGAATTGTTACACCAAAAACTTAAACCTCTGCACTGCAGCAAAGTGCACTGGGAGGGACTTTGGAACCCTGCGTCACGAATCTTTACACCTCACAAGGTCAAGGGAGGTGTCACTGGACAGGACAGTGTCTGGCCTTTGCATTAATACCAAACATGACCATGTAAAATCTAAAAGAAAGGAAAACCCAAAAAAAATTTTTATCTACTTATTTTTAGTTCCAAAGCGATGGCATTGTCCATTTGTCACGTATAAAAATGAGCAATATCACTGCCATTACTCCCATTCTCATTTCCCACCTTGGGAGCAAGATCAGTGGTTTATACATAGCCACATTATTCATAAAACCCCTTCCTCTAAAACACAAGGGAAATATTTAATTTTGTTGGTTAAAATTGTATATATTTTTAGAAAATGCAGTAACAGGATCCCATTTCAATTTTTTTTTTAACAAGAATGTCCTATAGAATATATAACCACAAAGGTTTGGATGATAAAATGTGGAAAAAATTATTTTACACACTTTAAATGATTGAAACCTGAATGTAAATTTGCTCACACAGTATCTGCCTGGTTAGATATATCTGTATCTGCACTATTAAATAACCTAAAATATGCTTTCATTTCACTAAATTAAAAAAAAAGACACCAAAATCATCAGCTCCAGACCCATAGAGATCTTAATCCGGCCCTGAAAGCGATGAGACAGATAGATAAGAGATGAGAGAGGGTGATGAGAGAGAGGAGCGAGAGAGAGAGGAGCGAGAGAGAGGAGCGAGAGAGACGAGAAAGCGACGAGACAGATAGATAAGAGATGAGAGAGGGTGATGAGAGAGAGGAGTGAGAGAGAGGGGCGAGAGAGAGGAGCGAGAGAGAGGAGCGAGAGAGACGAGAGAAAGCGACGAGACAGATAGATAAGAGATGAGAGAGAGAGAGAGGAGAGAGAGCGAGAGAGACGAGAGATAGATAAGAGATGAGAGAGAGAGTGATGAGAAGAGAGAGAGTGAGAGAGAGAGGGGCGAGAGAGAGGAGGCGAGAGAGAGAGCGAGAGAGAGGAGCGAGAGAGAGGAGCGAGAGAGACGAGAGATGAGCGACGAGACAGATAGATAAGAGATGAGAGAGGGTGATGAGAGAGAGAGAGGAGTGAGAGAGAGGGGCGAGAGAGAGGAGCGAGAGAGAGGAGCGAGAGAGAGGAGCGAGAGAGACGAGAAAGCGACGAGACAGATAGATAAGAGATGAGAGAGAGAGAGAGAGAGACGAGAAAGCGATGAGACAGATAGATAAGAGATGAGAGAGATGATGAGAGAGGGGAGCGTGAGAGAGGAGCGAGAGAGAGGAGCGAGAGAGGAGCGTGAGAGAGGAGCGAGAGAGAGGAGCATGATAGAGGAGCGAGAGAGATGAGAAAGCGACGAGACAGATAGATAAGAGATGAGAGAGAGAGCGGAGCGAGAGAGACTAGAAAGCAACGAGACAGATAGATAAGAGATGAGAGAGGATGATGAGAGAGAGAGGGGAGCGTGAGAGACGAGAAAGGAGACAGAGAGACGAGACAGAGAGGAGAGAGAGAGAGGAGAGAGAGAGACGAGAGAGACGAGAAAGGAGACAGAGAGACGAGACAGAGAGGAGAGAGAGAGACGAGAGAGATAGCATCCGACCCGGGAGCTGCAAGTGACGCCGGTTCTTTTAAATCATATTTTATAAGATAATGTAACTTTTTCATATAAAATAATTTTCTCATTAACATTAATTCTTCTTCTGTTTGAATTTCAAAAGCGAATAAAAAATAATAAAAAGAAGAGACACATGAAGGTTGTTTTATGATTTTTTTTGGCCGGCTTGTGCAGGGCCTGGGAGAGATGCGGAGACATTAATTACTCCCTCCATCCCTCTCGCACGGCTTGTAAAATCTATTCCTCCCTCTCGGAGGGTAAAAGACACGAGACGATAACACGATCTCACCGCGTATGTGTCAGCTTTAATAAATGATCAGTCTGCTTTAATGACATTTTGATCTGATGTCACATTAAAACGCCTTTAGGTGTTACGCACGACGCTCGCTTTCTCCATTTTTATTCAATATAAAGAGATGGAGAAAGGACATTTCCAATGCAAAGATTTTCTGGGGATTCGGGATGGAATGAGCCCACGGTGCGGAATCAGACGCACCGCCATATTATCCTCTCTCTGTACGTCCTCGTAACCTCTCCAGAGGATGGACATCACTAGCCAAGCCTGGCACTGCAGGTACTTCCCATGATGCAACCAGTCTGCTGGTCTTCCCAATTAAACGTCCGGTTCCGGGGAGACTAATGAATTGACCTGTGATCATCGACCACATCGGCGAAACACGGCGTGTTCCCTATGTGAAAACTGGAAGGTTATTCATGTCGAGGTTACACATAGCGGGCACCGGGCATTTCTGCCACTCGTGGAATATGTGCCAATGCGAATTTCGGGAAAATTAAATAAATACCAGGCGCTCTATTCCAACACAGTACATACCGGCTAACAAATGGTTAAGCTGAGCGCTAGTCGTTATCGATTCGTGGCTGGCGATTCCATGCTCTAATCTGAACGACCTGCCGTATTCATATGACTATAGAAGGCGTTACGGTATGGGTTAGAGAATAATACTTGTCTTCAGGATGGGGTGCTGGAAGAATACGTCCAGGAGGTGGCTCAAACACTCCTATAAACAACCATATGGAATTCAAGAAAGTATCAGTCTTTGGCTCGTGCGAAGCGTTCCTATAGTTACCAAACGCTGGTCTCGTTGTTTGGCAAATAGAGTATCCGTACTGCGCCTCGGCCAACGGCAAATCCAGGAGGGACTCGCTGAAGATTTTATTAGTGTTTCAAATCCAGAATGAAGGAATGGAATGTAAGCGATAGATTGATGAAAATAAAAGTTGATTTATTAACCCCTTAGTGACCAGATGGTTTTACGACTGTCCGTCCGAAAGTGCCCCTTGCTGTTTTTACGTTTCTGCGCTGTTTGTGTTTAGGTAAAATTTTCCTCTTGCTCATTTATGGAACCCAAACATATTATATACCGTTTTTCCCGCCATTAAATGGACTTTCTAAAGATATCATTATTTCCATCACATCCTATAATTTACTATAAAAAACAAATAGGAAATATGATAAAAAAAAAATGGAAAAAACACACTTTTTAGAAATTTAATCCCCCCAAAAAAAAGACCCCCGGTTAAATAGTTTTGAAATTTGTCCTGAGATTAGAAATACCTAATTTTTACATGTTTTTGCTTTTAACCCCTTCACTGCTGAGCTATTTCACCTCTGTGCGCTGAGCTCATTTTGAACATTTTATGCTCATCATGTTTAAACGTAAATTAAAGTCCCATTTTATTAAAACCCTCCAGACAATTTTTAAAAAAAAAATAAAAAAAATTTATTAATATTTTTTTATTTTATTAAATACATTTTACACCAAACGTAGTCATGTTTGGTACCATGATCAGGCCTTTCCAATGATATCAAACATGACCCTCTAGCTGCCATCGATAGGGGGATCCTTTGGATCCCTGTATCTCCCAATCTTCACTTGGCAGTTAGGGGGTTAACTGGCCCACTGACGTCTTCGCACATATGGTGACAACGTCAGTAGGCGGAGGGTGGCCCGGAGGCTTGGCTGACATCCAAGATGTCAGCCACTTCCAGGTTTGAATCGTGATCCAGCAATAAAGGGGTTAAAGAGAGGTACCGCTGAAAAGGGGAGACTCAACCCTTTCCAGGGGTACCTTTCTTTTTCCACTAAGTAGAGCCGTTTGGGAGGGAGAGGACTCCAAAGGGCTCCTCATTCCTATTCTACTAACATTGCAGTTATTAGTTATTTTATTAGTATACTTTATATAGCGCCAACATATTCTGCAGCGCTGAGACATATTTGGTGCAGTTTGGTGATTTTCCCCATGGAATCATTCATTGGATCTCCATGGGACAATTTCACTGCCGTCGAACTGCACCGTATTTCATTGTCTATTGCCCTGTGCCCGATTCAGCACTGCAGCCACTTCTCAGGGACGCGGTGCTGTGGGAAACGTTATAACAAATGGATTTAACGAATCGATTCGCTATGTATAAATTCGTTATGTATGAATTTGTTTTGTTTCTATCATGATTCGTTTTAAATAATTTCTTATTTCGGAAATACAAATTAATGGAATTTCGGGCGAGTTGCGATTGGTTACGAAAGAAAAAGCACGTCTTTAATCCAATATAAAATACAGATGCTGACGATCCAAGCCCTCAACAACGCTATCTCTGTGAAGGTCTTCTAGCTACTAGGCAAGAACCCTTCTACCCAGTCTGCATCCGACCTCCACCTGTCCACCATTTCTACTCTACAAGGACAGCATCGTTCCTATGGAGCACTTCATCTCACTATCAGATGCAGCGGATCTTCAGTCCATTGATTTATTAAAAGGAATCTGTTAGATATTGCTTTTTTTTTTAACACCTTCTGAGTAATCTGTGCTTCTTCACCTTCTGTGCTCCTACTCTGTCTTGTTATAAATCCAGCTCTGGCTTCGAGAAGGGCCCAATTTATAACTAGACAGAGTAGGCATGTCCTTATAGGCGCCTGCCACAAGGAGCGCCTTGTTCTGTAAAATAGAAAAAAAGCTTTTTTTTTTTACAATTTACAATCATTTAGACCACTGTATCTCTGGAGCTCTAAGGGCTAGAGGGACATATGAGGGATCATTGGAAAGGTCAGATTATGTCCTTTCCATTGATACCAAATATAACCAGGTTTGAGTAAAATAAAAGAAGAAATAAAATTTATTATTATCCAGTTTACAAATATAAAGCGCACAGTGATGCTGCGCTAACTCACCTTCTCATTTCCCACACTGCCAGAAAGTGTGGAACTGATGATACAATGCATTGTTTCATCGGCATCCTAGACCATGGCACTGCAGTGAGGAGAGACAGGGGACTTTGGAACCTGCATCTCTGAAATTGTAAAGCGCGCAGGGTTAACCCTTTCACTGCTGAGGACGTGTGGGGAACGTCCTTATTGACTTCTAAGGAAAGATAGGGGTGAAAATAAGGGTTCCTTTTGAACCCAGATATCTCCCGACTGTTTTCAGCTGGCAGGGTCATATTTGGTATCATTAGAAAGGCCAGAGCATGGCCTTTCCAATGATACCAAACATGACCATGTTTAAAGTAAAGACAAAAAAATAACAATAATAATACAGAAAAGAAAAATGTGTGTTTTTTAAGACGTGAAATGGCTCAGCAGTGAAGGGGTTAAGTGAGTGTCATTGGAAAGGTCAGAGTCTGCTCTAATGATACCAAACATGACCATGTAATGTGTATAAATAAAAAACTGAAAAAAGTAAATGCAAAATGTATTTTTTCTCTGTTCTACGGCAGAGACAATATACGCTTCTACATATAAAACAAACAATGCCGCTGCACTAACTCAACTAAGACAACAGATTCTGCTCCTTCTTTTGATTTGACGCAGAGAGAAACCGTTTTTTTAGTTTTTTTAAATAAGTAAATTTTTTTTTTAGTTTCCCCATAAATTTAAAAAGACAGTATGGCATGTTTTTTTTTTTGGAGGGGGGGGGCACTCCACATTTCTGTGCCTACAGGCTCCTGAGAGGAAAATCCGGCCCTGCTTGGAGTGTCTGCACGGCTCCATCACCTTTTTACGCCCAGTCCTGATACAAACAGAAAAAAAAAAATCTATCTTAAGGTGAAGGAATTGTGGCGCCTCAGGAAAAACACGGCAATTATTTAGTAGGTTCGCCCAATCACCAAATATGTGCTCTCTATCCTATAGCAAACAACACAATAGCAGAAGAATAATAGGGTGCGGCGCTGCTGTTACGTATAACAATGAATCCACTTTTCTGTGTATAAACGCCTTATTTTAGAATTCGAGCTTGAAAAGAGCTAAACATAAATGCTAACATTCCGCTCGTTATGAGGGATTTAACAGATCACATTTTGTCACCGGATACGATGTTGCAGCAGAATGATAATCCCGCACAGAGGTTGCATGGGTGAGATAACCTGCGTTTCATAATAAATGTAAATACTATTGAAAGGAAAATGAACATGATCCGGGCGAGTCCTCACAGTCGCCGTGGGTCGAGTTTAGTAGGACATTTCTTCCCGCCTCGTCGTGTTTGCGTTGGAGGCTGAGCTGCTCGTACATGGTGTTTAGTAATTGATACGGGAGGAGCTGGGAAACCAGATTGAAATTCCTCACTTATGTTTACCATCATCAGTAATGACCACTTAATATGTTTGCCTTGGATCCCGAGGTGTGAGAATCGTGCTCCGGTCACACCGAGCATGCCGGTACAAGCCCGATGTCTGATTCACACGGTGTGCACACACGTACTGACTGTATCGTGTCCGTACGACGCGCTGCGAGGATACAAAGTGTCCAAATGAACTTTGCATATTAATCAAAGCAACTCTGAGCACTTATTTCTGTGATCGTCCTTGTTTAGACTTGCCCTTTGGGTGGGGCGAGTAGGGCCACACACCCTGAGCCCCGTATTACTGCTGACACCCTCCATATGATAAAAAGTGTCAGCGACTGCCACCTCTCGATCTGGGGAAGAAGGGATATCCATCGATGGAGAGGTGTTGAGGGGGTGTCTATATGTGGGTGAGAGGGTCAGGTGTGTATGTGCGGGTGAGAGGATCAGGTGTGTATCTGGGGTGAGAGGGATCAGGTGTGTATGTGGGGGTGAGAGGGTCAGGTGTGTATGTGGGGGTGAGAGGATCAGGTGTGTATCTGGGGTGAGAGGGTCAGGTGTGTATTTGGGGGTGAGAGGGGTCAGGTGTGTATTTGGGGTGAGAGGGTCAGGTGTGTATCTGGGGGTGAGAGGGTCAGGTGTGTATTTGGGGGTGAGAGGGTCAGGTGTGTATCTGGGTGTGAGAGGGTAAGGTGTGTATTTGGGGTGAGAGGGTCAGGTGTGTATCTGGGGGTGAGAGGGTAAGGTGTGTATCTGGGGGTGAGAGGGTGCAGTCTCAGAGCTGTGCATAGAATTGGGGAGACCCCCCCCCAAAAAAAACCCTTCCATTAATGTCTAGAGTTTGAAGAAACAGTCTGCGGTAAAAACAGGGAGGATGAAATGAAGGGGTTAACCATTAATAAATGAATATCTGTGCTAGAATCCAGACTGTTTCTATAAAAGGTCGTTTTAATATATATTCATAAGAAAGTGCATCTATTTATTATTTTTATTCCTTATTTATATAGCGCCAGCATACTCCGCAGCGCTGAACAATGGGCACAATATAGACAGGGTTACAATACGAGACTGATCAGCATGTTTTGTGATGTCATTGCAGTGTTGAGGCAGATTTCCATGTTTTCGGCATTCTTAGAATCGCGAATAAGTTTAAAGTAAAATGGAAAAAGCCAGAGTTGCCGATTCCTGCCGAGCCGGTACGAGCCAAGCCGCCAACACGTAACCGCGTCACGAGCCATTAAACGTTAGGGCACATCATTACCGGCTCCATTAAGTCAATGCTGGGAACGGAGTTAAAATGTAATTAAATTGAGTCTTAAATGTAACATTAAATGTTATAATGTGAGTTTTATCCATTAAATCAATATGGTGGAGGTGCAGCGCGTTACGGCCGGTACTGAGGACAACGTTCTAAAATTTCCACACAAACCATTTATTAAAGGGACAGTGTATCAAAACTAGAAAATCCTTCTTTGCTATTAAATAATTGTTAAATAATCAGGTAGATCCTGCTGGCGGCCTCTGCCCAATCATTAATATTATTATTTTTGGGGTGATTTTACTCCTTTCCCCCTTGCCGCTCGAGCTCCTCCTCTTCGTTTCAAGGACTTCAGAAATGTGGAAGTCCCCGAAGTTTTTCTGCGCCACAAGTGCTCCTATACAACAATACAACTTGTGTGTGTAGTGTAGAAACCATAAATGAACAGGACTCGCACACTTTACATACACAAGTTCCGCAGCGCCTGCGCAGAGCGATGGATGAGAGCTGCACGCGCATGCACAGAGTGATGGGTCTGAGCTGCACGCGCATGCACAGATCTAATCCATCGCTGCCTCTCTGAGAACGCTCACTACAGCGAATGGTCTCACAGGGTGACGTCACCCACTCTCTGTGTGTGACATCACTAGTGACTGGCAGCCGGAAAATTCAAAGTCCTGGCTGCTGGTGGCGCTGGTTGGGGTGGAGGAAACTCCTCCACTTCACCCAGCATTTGTACCTGAACAGGGCAAATGGGAGAAGGAGGGGCACTCCTCGATAAAATGGTCAGGATGAGTTGAGAGCCACTTTTTCATGACATGTATCGACACTTAAAAAGGACACTGTGCACTCTGACCTCTTTAGCCTTTTAAAGTGGTCAGCCCGCCCCTTCTTCTGGCCAAAAATCACTGTGTGAAGTGGAGGATTTTCCTTCCTCAGAGAGGATTTTGAATAACCCAACTGCTGGAAACCAACTTGGGAACCGATGGTGTCAGCAAGCTCTTTATGCTGACATCAAGCTGTTACCAAACACTCAGAGCAGAGAGCATTCTGGGAGACGGCAACCAAGGACTGGAGGTGCTCATGTA
This sequence comes from Leptobrachium leishanense, assembly GCA_009667805.1. Taxonomy (NCBI): domain Eukaryota; kingdom Metazoa; phylum Chordata; class Amphibia; order Anura; family Megophryidae; genus Leptobrachium; species Leptobrachium leishanense. Next base: position 9,059,923 of record CM019068.1, on the reverse strand, counting down.
CCAACAATCCATCATTCTGCACAGCACAGCATGACTTGTGTATGAATGTACTAAACGAGGTTCCACGAAATATGATTTGCATTAGCTACACAAATTCCGTTAGAAGGTGCAAAGGTACCGTGAGGTGAAGAGGAGGAGCTGAAGAGGAGGAGCAGCGCTCGCCGAGGGAGAAAAGGGGAGTATTTATACCAAAAAATATAAATAATACTAGTTAGCCAGATGCTGGCAGCAGTGTCCGCCCAATTATTTAAAGGGATAAATGGGAGGGGTACGGCTTTTTTTAGTAGACTGTCCCTTTAAGGCCTGTGTAGATTATTTTTAGACTGTTTTGGAGTCACAGTATTTTCCATCTCTGTTCAGGTGAGAGATCAATCATCTAGATTTTCCAGTTATAGAGCGGGTTTGGAGACAGACGCCTGGCTGAATGCCCTCACCACGCTCGCGTACACGTCAAAATTCTCACGTTGGCGCAAATGAAACTCAACCACGTGCCACATTTCACAACCTCCACGTATCACTTGAGAAATGCTTTTCAATTTCACTGGTCGAAGGTCATTATGAAACACATATGTTATGACCCAACGCCTCGTTCGCCGACACAAATAAACGTTTTGTTATTAGTTTCGTGGAATGTCGCGCAGCTTCTCAGGCCAGTCCTCAGAATGTCTAACGCGCCGCGTGTCTCTGCCGGGCAGGAGAGATTCCCGATCGTTGGCAGATATTCTATAACAGACACACAAGCCAGAGTTCTATGTTTAAAGGAACATTCTATCAAAACAGAGTTCCCTTTTCTTGCCCTTAAATGATCCTGCAGACGTCTCTGAACATTTCTTTTTCTTTCTTTTCTATTTTTGGTGATTTTACTCCTGTTTTCCCCCTTGCCGGCGCTGCTCCTTTCCAGCTCAGGAGCTGAAATCCACCAAAAAAAACAATGAATCGGAATTAAAAACCGCCGAAATTATCTGATCCGATAAGTCACCTGGAACCCACGGGAAAACATCAGATCTGATAAGCTGCTGAAAACCCGCTGAATGCTTCCAAAAAAGGCAACGATCCTCTTTTCTCACCTTCCAACCCTTCTAGATTGGGAGTTCCCACAGGAATAGGGCCTTCTTTTCCTCCTGTACTGGTTTATCAATTGTTGTTCATTGTATTGTAACCCTGTCTATATTGTGCCCATTGTACAGCCTGATACTGATAAAAATATTCACCCCCCCTTACTTGGATTTTTGGAAAATGGTAAAACACCTTTTTTATTTTTCAAGAAGAATCTAAATACCAAAATTTCACGCCTGTAACCTCTTTGGCTTTAGAAATATAGGTATACTGAGAAAAGTATTTACACACCCCCCTTAACTGGATTTTCAGAAAATGGTAAAACACAGGTTTTTTTCCCACAAAGATTGTAAATACCAATTTTCACGCCTGTAACGTCTTTGGTTTTTGAAATCTAGGTTTTCATAAAAGTATGTACCCACTTTTTCTCCCCTCCCACACTGGATTTTTGGAAAATGGCAAAATACGTGTTTTTATTTTTCAAGAAGAATCTAAATGTACCGGCTGGGTGGAGTAGAGGTAACATCACTGCTCTGCGTGGAGAGAGCCTGTGGAGTCATGGGCTCGATCCCGACGAGCACCTCTCCAGTAAGTGTCCTTGGGCAAGACCCCCAACGGTACATACTCACCACCCAGGACATACTTGAAAACGAGAGAAATCTCAATGTATCCTTCCTGGTAAAATCCTTTAAAAAAAAAAATACCAATTTTCACGCGTGTAACATCATCTGTTTTTGAAATATAGGTATCCTATTTAAAAGTATTCAACCCCCTTTTTTTCACCCCTTTCCACTTGGATTTTTGGAAAATTATTTATTTATAAAGTATTTTAGCAGGAAGGATACATTGAGATTTCGCTCGTATTCAGTGTGTCCTGGGTTCAAGAACATTGAATTGTTACAGCCGTTACAGAAATACAAAGTAATAAAATGCAGGATATTAAAACAACACACAAATATACAGAAAATTGCAATAATTCCTGTTTTTTTTATTTTCAAGAAGATTGTAAATACCAATTTTTACGCCTGCAACATCTTTGGTTTTTGAGATATTGGTGTCCTGTTTAAAATGTTCACCCCCTTTTCCACCCCCTTAGGAGTGGAATTTCCAAAATTCCTTCCTTATTGAGTGCCTACGTCATAAAAACAATGTACCTTCAAAATTGTACGTTCCTAGGTTAAACGGTTTCAGCTGGACGTTGATGAGTCAGTCAGGACTTTTCCTTTTATATATATAGATATGTTAAGCATGGACACTGCGTGTGTGAGCGTGCAGGACATACACCTTAACATTTCCTATAAAGAATTACGTGGATCCCCCATACAACGCAAAGCTTTTATTCTGTCTCGATGACAGGTTTGGGTAAATAAACAAATAAAACCCAAACAACTTTTGCCAAATAATTAAAACATTTAAAACTCATGCAGAAAACAGGTTATGGGTGCACACACACACACACACGCACACACACACACACACACACACCTGGAAATGGGCAGACATGCACTGGATACATTTGCCGTCATAACAATACACAGTGGAATCCAATTTTAGTATAAATGATGTAAATGGATACAGTTGTATTTGCTGCATGTGCTGGCGCTGTGCGCACGCTTCCAGAATATAAATAGGCGTCCGTGTCTGTATGTGTTTGTGTGCTTGTCTCGATCGGATTCGTTAGCTGTTGCTGCTTTGTCTAAGCTTCTCAGCTTTGATTTTGGTATTTTTTAACCTATAAATATTGTTCGCTTGCCTGTATGTCGGAGGTTCAGGAGGTTCAGGAATGAATAAGCCACGGCTGATCTGATTTATTGGATGCGCGACACAAAGGAGCATCATTATCAAGGATTTTGGATGACGTCAGACATTATTCAAACAGAAATCAGGGAGGGATTTTTTAACATCTAAAATGTACTTTCATACACTTGAGCCCAAAATAAGAGAGAGGGCGAGAGAGAGGGGCGTGAGAGAGGGCGTGTGCGAGAGAGGGCGTGTGCGAGAGAGAGAGGGGGCACGCAAGAGAGAGGGCAAGAGAGAGGGCGAGAGAGGGCGTGTGCGAGAGAGGGCGTGTGCGAAAGAGGGAAGACAGGTGAAAGAGAGGGGTGTGAGAGAGAGAGGGCGTGTGCGAGAGAGAGAAGGCACGTGAGAGAGAGGGGGCGTGTGAGAGAGAGGGCAAGAGAGGGTGAGAGAGAGGGGGCATGCAAGAGAGAGGGCAAGAGAGAGGGCGAGAGAGGGCAAGAGAGGGTGAGAAAGAGAGGGTGCATGTGAGAATGGGGGGATGAGAGAGAGAGGGGCGCGAGAGAGAGGGCATGTGTGAGAGAGAAGGCACTCGAGAGAGAGGGGAGGCGCAAGAGAGAGGGCAAAGGGCGAGAAAGAGGGCGAGAGAGAGGGCAAGAGAGGGTGAGAAAGAGGGGGCGCGTGAGAGAGGGGGCACGCGAGAGTGGGGGGGTGAGAGAGGGGAGCGAGAGTGGGGGGGTGAGAGAGAGGGGAGCGAGAGAGAGGGTGCAAAATGACAACATTCTACCGGTGGAATTATTTCTAGATGGAAATGGTAAAAGGTGCCGGACGCTCTAACTCGCCCTTTCTCCGTATGAACACGTATCACAGCGCATGATTTTATTTACAGCAATATAAAGCGAATTGAACGCGGCTGAGAGACGAGCGGCTCCTCCGCTTAATTCCTCGCCTTAAACAGTAAATGGATCTTATTGTGTCTTATGTGCAGATAATGTTAACTCCTCGGGTGCTGGGGGGGGGGAATACTAAATACTCAAGTTTGCATGAAAACGAGAAAAACTGCGCAAGAGAGAGGTGAGGAGAGGGCGAGCAAGAGAAAGGGTTAGGAAGAGAGGCGAGTGAGAGAGAGCGAGCAAGAGAGAGGACGAGAGACGGCGAGCAAGAGAGAGAGGGCGAGCAAGAGAGAGAGGGGCGAGCAAGAGAGAGGGCGAGAGAGGGCGAGCAAGAGAGAGAGGGTGAGCAAGAGAGAGAGGGCGAGAGAGGGCGAGCAAGAGAGGGTTAGGAAGAGGGGGCGAGCAAGAGAGAGGGTGAGCAAGAGAGAGAGGGCGAGCAAGAGAGAGGGCGAGAGAGGGCGAGCAAGAGAGAGAGGGCGAGCAAGAGAGGGCGAGAGAAGGCGAGCAAGAGAGAGAGGGCGAGCAAGAGAGAGAGGGCAAGCAAGAGAGAGAGCGAGAGAGAGAGGGTGAGCAATAGAGAGGGCGAGAGAGGGCGAGCAAGAGAGAGAGGGCGAGAGAAGGCGAGCAAGAGAGAGGGCGAGCAAGACAGAGGGCGAGTGAGCAAGAGAGGGAGGGCGAGAGAGAGGGCAAGAGAGAGGGTGAGAGAGAGGGCGAGCAAGAGAAACCGCGAGCGAGAGAGAGGGCGAGAGAGCAAGAGAAAAAGGGCGAGCGAGAGGGCGAGAGAGAGAGATTGCGTGAGAGAGGGGAATGAGAGAGAGAAAGGGTATGAAAGGGGGCTTTAGAGAGGGGAGCGAGAGAGTGTGCGTGAGAGAGTTGAGTGAGAGAGTGTGTGTGAGAGGGAAGCGAAAGAGTGTGCGTGAGAGAGTTGAGTGAGAGAGTGTGTGTGAGAGGGGAGCGAGAGAGTGTGCGTGAGAGAGTTGAGTGAGAGAGTGGGCGTGGCAGAGTTGAGTGAGAGAGTGTGCGTGAGAGAGTTGAGTGAGAGAGTGTGCGTGAGAGAGTTGAGTGAGAGAGTGTGTGTGAGAGGGGAGCGAAAGAGTGTGCGTGAGAAAGTTGAGTGAGAGAGTGTGTGTGAGAGGGGAGCGAGAGAGTGTGCGTGAGAGAGTTGAGTGAGAGAGTGTGCGTGAGAGAGAGGAGCGAGAGAGTGTGCGTGAGAGAGTTGAGTGAGAGAGTGTGCGTGAGAGAGGAGCGAGAGAGTGTGCGTGGGAGAGTTGAGTGAGAGAGTGTGCGTGAGAGAGTTGAGTGAGAGAGTGTGCGTGGCAGAGTTGAGTGAGAGAGTGTGCGTGAGAGAGAGGAGCGAGAGAGTGTGCGTGAGAGAGTTGAGTGAGAGAGTGTGCGTGAGAGAGTTGAGTGAGAGAGTGGGCGTGGCAGAGTTGAGTGAGAGAGTGTGCGTGAGAGAGTTGAGTGAGAGAGTGTGCGTGAGAGAGTTGAGTGAGAGAGTGTGCATGAGAGAGAGGAGCGAGAGAGTGCATGAGAGAGTTGAGTGAGAGAGTTGAGTGAGAGAGTTGAGTGAGAGAGTGTGCATGAGAGAGTTGAGTGAGAGAGTGTGCGTGAGAGAGAGGAGCGAGAGAGTGTGCGTGAGAGAGAGGAGCGAGAGAGTGTGCGTGGGAGACTTGAGTGAGAGAGTGTGCGTGAGAGAGAGGAGCGAGAGAGTGTGCGTGAGATAGTTGAGTGAGAGAATGTGCATGAGAGAGAGGAGTGAGAGAGTGTGCGTGAGAGAGTTGAGTGAGAGAGTGTGCGTGAGAGAGGAGTGAGAGAGCGTGCGTGAGAGAGTTGAGTGAGAGAGTGTGCGTGAGAGAGAGGAGTGAGAGAGTGCGTGAGAGAGTTGAGTGAGAGAGTTGAGTGAGAGAGTTGAGTGAGAGAGTGTGCGTGAGAGAGAGGAGCGAGAAAGTGTGCGTGGGAGACTTGAGTGAGAGAGTGTGCGTGAGAGAGAGGAGCGAGAGAGTGTGCGTGAGATAGTTGAGTGAGAGAATGTGCGTGAGAGAGAGGAGTGAGAGAGTGTGCGTGAGAGAGTTGAGTGAGAGAGTGTGCGTGAGAGAGGAGTGAGAGAGCGTGCGTGAGAGAGGAGTGAGAGAGCGTGCGTGAGAGAGTTGAGTGAGAGAGTGTGCGTGAGAGAGAGGAGTGAGAGAGTGCGCGAGCGGGAAGGCACGATAGAAAAGGTTGACACGCGAGAGAAATCGCTTGAAACAGATGAGATGGATTTTCCTCCCATTTAAATTCCGTTTGTAAAAGGCTGAACTCGATGGAAAACATTTTACGATGTGACGCTATTAGGGGCTTTTCCCCTCAGATATGCCATTCTTTGAACGCGCGGCACTCATTGCTGTGGAAGGTGCAGATCAAGTGGCGGCACGTCTTGCCGGCGGGGAGTGTATCAGTCATGCAGAAGGTGGTGACCTGGAACCTGCTCCATGAGAAGTGAAGCTGGAGCTGAAGAAAGTCTCAGCAAATTGATAACTCAATCCAGATGAGGTCATTTAAACCTGACAATTTCTTCCATCGTGGAGCTCATAACCCGGACAATAAAAAGGCCGTCAGCAAAAGCGTTTCATCTCCCGCAGCTCGGAATCATTTCCCGGCTCATTCCGGCATCGAGAGAATGTCACGAGAAAATCAATCCTTCTGTCAAACTTTCTAAATCATTACACAGGCCAACCCCAAAAAACTTTTCCCAGAATTCAATCTGACTGTATGATTTTTTGGGGGGGGGCTGGATCCAAATATCCAATCACGACCATTTTTCTGCAATTTCCATAAATGTTCGGATGTTATAACGCTAAAATATAAAGTGAAAGGTTTATAATAACAAAGAAAAAATGTACGGATAAAATATTATACTTTAAAACAATGTGACGGTGAAGGTTGGGGTAGGTACAGTACTTTTTCTTAACCCCTTCACTACCAATATCGAGATATCTCGGGCTTCAGAGTCACTCACCACCCGGTGCCCGATATCGAGATATCTCGATCTGCTGATCTGCAGCTCAAAAGCAAAAAAATTCATTTCCACTGGTCTCTGCAAGGTTTTTTTATTGGAAAATCACTTGGTAATGAAGGGGTTAAGTATCCAAAGGTTTGTATTTTCTCAAGCTTTTGTCAGTAAAAGTTGGGGAGTAGCTCTTCCTCTTATGTGATCTTGCAGAGCAAGATGAGAGCAGCAGTAATTCTCCCATCATGTTCCCGTCCCAGCGGCCCCAATATGGTTTCTCCATCTCGTTAATATGTCGGTGGAATCGCTCACCTCGCTCGTCTTTACTAACTGATCCAAGATTTCCAGGAAAAACAATTCAGGTGCGAAAGTAAACAATGTTCCTTCAGACTCTGATCACACCCGAGAGCTTCAAATATTTTACACTTATTTCAACTATATTTTGGTAATTCGGGTCTTTCTCAGAAACATCAAAGCTGCTCGTTTAAACGCCGCCCCAGCATCCTTTACTTTGTGTAAATTGTTGTCTCGATCTGATTTGAAAAAGTGTTTGATTTAAGTAAATTGTTAAGTATCTAGAAGCTTTCTTTACACATTTCCGATACATAAGTGGTGTAGAGAAAAAATGTATTTTGTGAAAAAACGGTACGTGCTCTGACAATTTAATGGATTCAGCAAAAAAACATTCAAGAGAGACAAAATTATGAAAAAAAGTTTTTTTATGGTCGTCCTGTGATAATTATCCATGGGCTGTTCTGACTTCTGTAATAATATCACAACATGACCTTAGACCCTTAGGATCTCAAACAAATCGTCTGAGCACCACCACACTGACCACATGGAGATACAGTGAGAAGGGCAGACACTGACACACAGACTGTGAGACACACAGACACACAGACTGTGAGACACACAGACTGTGAGACACACAGACACACAGACTGTGAGACACACAGACACACAGACACACAGAAACCGACACACCGACACCGACACACAGACACCGACAAAAAGACACCGACACACAGACAACACACAGACACGACACACAGAAACCGACACACAGAAACCGACACAACGACACTGACACAACGACACCGACACACAGAAACCGACACACCGACACACAGACACCGACAAAAAGACACCGACACACAGACACAACACACAGACACGACACACAGAAACCGACACACAGAAACCGACACAACGACACAACGACACCGACACAACGACACCGACACACAGAAACCGACACACAGAAACCGACACACAGATACTGACACAAAGACACCGACACACAGACACCGACAAAAAGACACCGACACACAGACACAACACACAGACACTGACACACAGAAACCGACACACAGACACCGACACACAGAAACTGACACACCGACAACACACGACACCGACACAACGACACCGACACACAGACACCGACAAAAAGACACCGACACACAGACACAACACACAGACACTGACACACAGAAACTGACACACCGACACACAGACACAACGACACCGACACAACGACACCGACACACAGACACCGACACACAGACACCGACAAAAAGACACCGACACACAGACACAACACACAGACACTGACACACAGAAACTGACACACAGAAACTGACACACAGAAACTGACACACCGACACACAGACAACACACAGACACGACACACAGACACTGACACACATACACTGACACACCGACACTGACACAAAGACACCGACACACAGACACCGACAAAAAGACACTGACACACAGACACGACACACAGAAACTGACACATAGACACTGACACATAGAAACTGACATACCGACACAGACACAAAGACACCGACACACAGACACCAACACGCAGACACTGACAAAAAGACACCGACACACAGAAACTGACATACCGACACACAGACACACAGACACTGACACACAGACACCGACAAAAAGACACCGACACACAGACACAACACACAGACACTGACACACAGAAACCGACACACAGACACCGACACACAGAAACTGACACACCGACACAACGACACCGACACAACGACACCGACACACAGACACCGACAAAAAGACACCGACACACAGACACAACACACAGACACTGACACACAGAAACTGACACACCGACACACAGACACAACGACACCGACACAACGACACCGACACACAGACACCGACACACAGACACCGACAAAAAGACACCGACACACAGACACAACACACAGACACTGACACACAGAAACTGACACACAGAAACTGACACACAGAAACTGACACACCGACACTGACACAACGACACCGACACACAGACACTGACACACATACACTGACACACCGACACTGACACAAAGACACCGACACACAGACACCGACAAAAAAGACACTGACACACAGACACGACACACAGAAACTGACACATAGACACTGACACATAGAAACTGACATACCGACACAGACACAAAGACACCGACACACAGACACCAACACGCAGACACTGACAAAAAGACACCGACACACAGAAACTGACATACCGACACACAGACACTGCCAAACAGACACCGACACAAAGACTGACACAAAGACACCGACACACAGACACCAACACAAAGACACTAACACAAAGACACTGACACACAGACACCGACACACTGCATCTAGGCTCTGTAATAACACAGAACCCTCCTTGATGTAGAGGCACACTGACACACAGACACTGACACACAGAATGACACCAACATTTTTGCAATTAGAGCTGAAATACTGTCAACTGACAAATATAAATAAAGATTTCTTTAGTTGACTAAAACTTGGCCAATAATAAGGAGCATTTACTCATCCTGACCACTTTATCTTTTTAAGCCATGCTGCCCACGGGGTGAAGTGGAGGCATTTCCTCCTCCCCACCAAGCATCACAGCAGCCGGGATTTATATTTCCCGGCTGCCGGTCACCAGATTGGTCACTAGTGATGTCACACACAGAGAGCGGGCGACGTCACCCTCTGAGACCAATCACTGTAGCGAGCGTTCTCAGAGAGGCAGCGATGGATCAGATCTGTGCATGCGTGTGCAGCTCCGATCCATCGCTCTACACAGGCACTATGGAACTTGTGTACGGAAAGTGTGTGAGTTTCGTAGCGCTGCGCAATATGCGACTCCTACGTTACACAAGTTGTATAGGAGCAAAAAATGGGCAGAAAAGCTTCAGGGACTTCTGGGTTCCGGCGTCCCTGAGCTGGAGACGTGGAGCAGCGCGCAACGAGGGGGGAAAGGGATATATATGTAAATATGTAAATAAAATGTAAAAATAGTAGGACAGCGGCTGACAGCCAGATCTGCCCAATTATATAAAGGTAAGAAAGGAAACTCTGACGTTATCACAGTATCCCCTTAAAGCGGTAAGACCACCTCATCACGGCAAATCTCTGCAAGGTGGGCTTGACACACAGTGAAATAAGTGTGGGTAAGAGGAGGGGGGAGAGATAACGTTACTGTTACAAGTACTTATACAGCGTCAATAGAACAGAGAGGAAAACGAAAACAAATTGATGGGATCTGCAAATCGAAACATTGTTATTTTCACTTAATGTGGTTGTTTTGACCCAAGAATTGAGTAACCCACTTCCAAGATGCTCGGGTGAAATACGGGAGATGAGATGATGGAAAAGGAAGATTATGTTTGTTTGGAAACACGTTGGCTCAGCAACATATTTACATATTAATAGTAAAATAAATAAGATAGTGTATCGCGTCGTTCCATATAATTCAATTATCTGAACATAAAGAAAGGCAATACATCATCTAATATGTTTAAAAGCAAACCCGCTGGATTTTCTCATATCTTACACAGGGTTTCCATCATTTATCCAGAGACTAATATGTGTATTTTGCATTTAAAGACCAAGAGCAGGTGACACACAAATAATAATAAAAAAAATATATACAAAGGTTTAATCTTCCCTGAGAATCCGATATCAATTACACGATGAGAACTTCATCACCAGGAGAAAACAGACAGGTGCATCTCGAATGGGATAAAAATACAATCTGAACATAAAACAAACTTAACGAAGCAATGTCCCCGAAACGAAAATGAAAGGATCAATCACCATCTGTTTAATTGTGGCCGGAAAGAAGACGATACACTGTAAGAACATCTGCTTCCTGCGCGAGGAGCGAGTCTCATTCCACAGAAAACAGTAAGAAGGTACAAACAATAAAATGTTTTTTCGATTATTTATAGACAGGAGAGAGGGTGATGGGCGCAACATCAATACTTAACAGTGATGGAATGTACAAACACTAGAGGGGTTATTCAAAGAGAGCTGAACTTGCCACCGAATTGCACCGATCGTTTCATTTTACCGTACGGTGACATTTCGTGAGCAGTCGCCTATTTTGAAAGCTGTCAGTTTGGCAAATTTTGGTGATATGCCAGCGAAATACGGTGCCTGTTCGGCGGCGGTGAAACCCCCATAGAGAAGCAATGGTTAAGCCGATTAATTATTTTACCCCTCAGATTTTATTTATTCATAATGTTTTACTGGTATTATATATATATAAGCTTTATGTTCTCCTAATGATATACAGCGAATGAAGACATCAATATTTTACATCTCCTGCTGGTGCAGCTTGAAATGAACAACTTTCAGCTAGAGGATTCCTGAGGAACGTCTGATACAATCAGGGTTATCCAAAGAGATTCGAAAAGTCACCGCACGTTCGGTGACTTTTCGTTCTCTTCAATTCGGTTCCTTTTGCCGATCCCATTTCGGTGACCCTGCGGTGTATTCAGCAAACACCACAGGGCAAAGCTACCGCAAACCTGACGAAAACTAATCGCAAAACCTGCCGAATGCACGCAGAAAAAGCCGCAAAAACATCTGGATTAACCCGTCGAAGACGCCAGAAAAACCCGAGCAGGAGCCGATCACACGCAGTGAAGCCGCCGGAAAAACCCGAGCAGGAGCCGATCACACGCAGCGAAGCCGCCGGAAAAACCCGAGCAGGAGCCGATCACACGCAGCCCCAGGAAAAAGCCGAGAAAGCCGAGACTGCAGACAGAGGGAGGTGAATAAATTAGCAAAAGAGTTTGTATGAATGTGTGAAAGTAAAAAGCTGTTTGCAAAGAAACTACTGAGCGAAAATGTCTGAAATTTGAATATGATCCAGGGAATGATAATAAAGAGGCTGTTACAGAAAAAATAAGTAAACTTAAAAAAAAATCTAAAAAAAATCGGACTTTTAAAAAAATAAAAAAAATTGAGAAAAATGCTTAAAGTATCCGAAAAAATCTATAAATAAAGAGACTTTTTGCTGCAGAATTTTATAATGAACGGTTTATTAGATATTGAATTAAAACGGGAATATTTTTAACATTGAAACCTATGGGATTCTCCTGAATTAACTTGCCAAATTAAACCACCGAATGGCAGGGCATTAGGGGAACCTTTCACTGCTGGTTTGTGTTCTCTGAAGCAGAGCTTTTCATGGGGATTTCACTGCTCTCGAACAGGCACCGTATGTGCAGGCAATTCGCCAGGATTTGGCGAATTGCCTGCTCTCTGGATAGCCGAATGGCCAGGAAAGGTAACCGAATGCTGATTTTCAGCGTTCGGTTACTTTTCTCAAGCAATTCGATCTCTTTGAATAACCCTGAATGTAAAGGGAAAAATAAATTCAATGACACAAAGTTTTCAAACAACAAACCTGCCTGGAACTCATCTATTCTCAGCTTCAACAGAGTTAACCCTTTCGCTGCTGAGACTTTTCACACCTCTGTGCTGAGCTCATTTTTACTGGTTTCGCTCATCTTGTTTAAACGCATTTTGAAGTCACATTTTATTATGCGACCCAGACATATTATATATCGTTCTTTCCGGGAGACTCGGCAGATTCATAATATGTCATTATTATATGTATACATTATGTCCTGTCTGAATATTATAACGTAAAATGTAATAAAATTAGAATTTTCAATAATTTACAATGTGTAAAGTGTTTTTTTCACATTTTAACATGCGAGCGTTTGCAGTTATATTTTCTATGGGTTGCGCGTGTTAAAAAAATTAGAAATGAGGAATCGTTACTTTTTTTTGGGGAAAATTACATATTTTTTAGCAAACGCCCCCCATAGAAAAAATCATTAGTGCAGCATCATTGTTCACATTATAATTGAAATGAGAACAATATCGCTGCATTAATAAAACAAACGAAAACAATAAAACATTTTGTTTTAATTTTTAATTTTTTTAATTTTATTTTTATTTTTAATTATTTGTTTGTACACTGTACATGGTCATGTTTGGTATCATTGGAAAGGCCATGCTCTGGCCGTTCCAATGATATCAAACATTAACCCCTAGCTAACATGGATCGGGGGAAAGGGGGTTCATTGGAACCCCCTATCGCCACCATAGGTGGCAGCACGGGGTTAATTACGGAGCTGGCGCCAGCACGCTATATGCGATGACGCCAGTCATTAGGGGGATATCCCAGACATCCAAGATTTTGGCCAGCTCCGGGAGGGGACCGTGATACGGCGCATGTTAGCGCCATATCGCGATCCAGCCCCATAGGGGTTAAAGACAGGCTGTGCCCTTCCAAGCGGTGCCTGCCTTTACTCGCTGGCCCGCACGGATGGGGAGGGGGAGAGGAATGAAGGACCTCCCCTTGAAGCACCTTCCTCGCAATGGCGTGGGGGGTGCCTGAAATAGACGTCAACGCGCAGGCGGGATGATGTCTATCGTGCCCGCCGGGTCCCGGAGACTGGGCTGACATCGAGTATGTCAGCCCGCACCGGGGGGGTGCCGCGATCGGCCGGAATCCGGGCCGATCGTCGCTGCAAAGGGAAGACGCGCTCAGCGAAGTAGCCATGCGGCAGGACTCGCGCTGAGCGCACCCGCCGCATGGAAAGAGTTAAAGGGCCAGTAACACTAAAAAATGAAATGTCCTTACTGTATTTATTTTTTGTTGCTGATATCTTCCATGTGCTTTGTTTTTCTCTTGTATGTTTAGATAATATTTTCCTCTATATGTGTCACTGGGTGCATCCATTGTGTGATATTTTCCTCTATATGTGTCACTGGGTGCATCCATTGTGTGATATTTTCCTCTATATGTGTCACTGGGTGCATCCATTGTGTGATATTTTCCTCTATATGTGTCACTGGGCGCATCCATTGTGTGATATTTTCCTCTATATGTGTCACTGGGTGCATCCATTGTGTGATATTTCCCTCTATATGTGTCACTGGGTGCATCCATTGTGTGATATTTTCCTCTATATGTGTCACTGGGTGCATCCATTGTGTGATATTTTCCTCTATATGTGTCACTGGGTGCATCCATTGTGTGATATTTCCTCTATATGTGTCACTGGGTGCATCCATTGTGTGATATTTTCCTCTATATGTGTCTCTGGGTGCATCCATTGTGTGATATTTCCTCTATGTGTCACTGGGTGCATCCATTGTGTGATATTTTCCTCTATATGTGTCACTGGGCGCATCCATTGTGTGATATTTTCCTCTATATGTGTCTCTGGGTGCATCCATTGTGTGATATTTTCCTCTATATGTGTCACTGGGTGCTTCCATCGTGTGATATATTCCCTATATGTGTCACTGGGCGCATCCATTGTGTGATATTTTCCTCTATATGTGTCACTGGGTGCATCCATTGTGTGATATTTCCCTCTATATGTGTCACTGGGTGCTTCCATCGTGTGATATATTCCTCTATATGTGTCACTGGGCGCATCCATTGTGTGATATTTTCCTCTATATGTGTCACTGGGCGCATCCATTGTGTGATATTTTTCTCTATATGTGTCAATGGGTGCATCCATTGTGTGATATTTTCCTCTATATGTGTCACTGGGTGCATCCATTGTGTGATATTTCCCTCTATATGTGTCTCTGGGTGCATCCATTGTGTGATATTTTCCTCTATATGTGTTACTGGATTCATCCATTGTGTGATATTTTCCTCTATATGTGTCACTGGGTGCTTCCATTGTGTGATATTTTCCTCTATATGTGTCACTGGGCGCATCCATTGTGTGATGTTTTCCTCTATATGTGTCACTGGATGCATCCATTGTGTGATATTTCCCTCTATATGTGTCACTGGGTGCTTCCATCGTGTGATATATTCCTCTATATGTGTCACTGGGCGCATCCATTGTGTGATATTTTCCTCTATATGTGTCACTGGGTGCTTCCATTGTGTGATATTTTCCTCTATATGTGTCACTGGGTGCATCCACTGTGTGATACTTTGTGTTGTATCTTTGTATCACTTGCTCCTCACTGTGTGGATTTGGTCATAGAATGGAGTGAATGGATCAGTCACCGACTCACATCATTGTATTGTGTGGGATGTATTCAAAGGACATTATCCGGGGTGAAGATTATAAGTCTTTTAAGCTTCCTGTTTTATCTCAGCTGCCAGCTCTTCTCAGGTAACCTGGAGAAACAATACACCCCCTGCTGATTTATCTAACTATTCCCTCCACCTCATTAACTGTTACATACTGTAGAAGAAAAACCACAGACCTAATGGTATGATGTGAGTGGGGGGGGCATTGTGGTAGGGAGTGGATGGGGAGGTTGTGGTAGGGAGTGGATGGGGGAGCATTGGGGTAGGGAGTGGATTGGGAGGTTGTGGTATGGTGTGGATGGGGGCATTGTGTTAGGGAATGGATGGGGAGGTTGTGGTATGGTGTGGATGGGGGCATTGTGTTAGGGAGTGGATGGGGAGGTTGTGGTAGGGAGTGGATGGGGAGGTTGTGGTATGGTGTGGACAGGGAGGTTGTGGTATGGTGTGGATGGGGGCATTGTGTTAGGGAGTGGATGGGGAGGTTGTGGTATGGTGTGGATGGGGGCATTGTGTTAGGGAGTGGATGGGGAGGTTGTGGTTGGGAGTGGATGGGGAGGTTGTGGTATAATGTGGATGGGGAGCATTGTGTTAGGGAATGGATGGGGAGGTTGTGGTATGGTGTGGACAGGGAGGTTGTGGTATGGTGTGGACAGGGAGGTTGTGGTATGGTGTGCATGGGGGCATTGTGTTAGGGAGTGGATGGGGAGGTTGTGGTATGGTGTGGATGGGGGCATTGTGGTAGGGAGTGGATGGGTTGGTTAACACATTACAAATTCATGAAATCATCGTCAGTTCTCACATTTTCTCCATCGGGCTTCAAAATTTTCACTAGCAGAATTTTTGAAATTTATTACATAACCGCAACACTAGAACAGGGAAAAAAACGAGACATGAAAACAAAGTCTGTTGAGAACATTTATACGTTTTTAGATAATGTAAAGCCGGACGTCTTGGAATTTGTTTGCCCCTGACGTTTATCACTTTCTATTCAACGTTCTTGATAATAGCCATTGTAACAACGACTGGGGGTTACTGGTCTCCGGCTTGTGGACCAGACCTGAACCTGTTACAGTGTCCGTCCCTTCTCTTCAGCAAAGCTGATCCGAAGCAGCTTGCCTTCTCACAACCCTCAGCCAGAACTTGAGGGAGTGCTGTATATTTCTACATAATCTCTCCCCAAACACCAGACACAGCTTAATGCAGGGGAATGAATATATGTTTAATGGAAATGAGAACAGTTATATGGGATAACAGAGAGGGGAGGTAACATGACACAATAAACAGAATACATTGTCTACATGAGTAGGGATGAGCCGAACACCCCCGTGTTCGGTTCGCATTCGAACTCGAAAAATTTCAAAAGTTCGAGTTCGAACACGAGCACGAACCGAACTCAGTGCAAGTCAATGGGACTCAAAAGTTCGATTTTTAGGGTGCCCTGCAAGAGGGCATATATGCAAGATATTTGCCAAAAAAGGTGTATTGGGGTCCGGGTAGTGCCCTGGGGGACAGGAAACAAGGACAAAAAGTTTTAAAAAAAAGTTTTTAAAGGAACAGTGAATTTTCCATGAAATAAGGGTTAAAAATAAAAACAAAAAATTCCTTCAAATATCGTGCCTAGGAGGTAACCATAACCTGCCCGTGAAGTGGCGGATTTGTAGGATGTATAGAAACATTTAAAAACAAAAAAATGACATTTCAAATGACGGTAAACGGTTTGCCTTTAATCTATTCATAAACAACTGCTTGGGGCGGCAGTCTGTATGAAAAGACATTTTAGGACACACAGAACAAGTTTAGTGATTTTTTGGCTAAATTACGGTGAAACTTATGCAGGCTTTGGATGAAAGTAACAATAGGTGCTTTAAAATTGGGCCTTTAGTGTCGGCAACAGTGCCGTCACACAGTAACCCCTCTGTGGTATTGTGGAAGAGTGCAGGGTTGGACCCTGTGGTCCAAAAAATTTAAATGATATAAATCTGGTAATATAGGCGTCAGTGTCAGTGCACCCAAATATTGTGTCTTTGGTGGCAGCAAGTGCCTTCACACCGTAAGTAACCCCTCTGTGGTATTGTGGAAGAGTGCAGGGTTGGACCCTGCGGTCCAATATTAAAATGATATGAATCTGGTACAGGCGTCAGTGTACCCAAATATTTTGCCTTTGGTGGCAGCACAGCAAGTGTCTTCACACCTTAACCCTTTTGTGGTATTGTGGAAGAGTGCAGTGGTGGAGGTTTTGTGAATGCAGAAGACATCCCCAATCTATTCCGTTACGTCAGCATCAGGGGATTGATAGCTGCTGATCCAGGACTGATTCATTTTTATAAATGTCAGCCGGTCTACAGAGTCGGTGGACAGACGCACTCTTTTGTCTGTGAACAAACCTACAGCGGCACTGAACGTTTTTTCAGAAAGCACGCTGGATGAAGGGCAACCTAGTAACTGCATAGCATATTGGCTAAGTTCTGGTCAGTGATCCAATCTCAACACCCAATAAGCCAGTGGATCATCTGCTGGAAAGGTATCCAGGTCTGCCCTTGCCCCTAGGTAGTCCTGCACCATATGGTGAAGACGCTGGCAATGGGTGCATACATTTGACGTCCCTGGACGTCGTGGACTAAAAAAATTTAAAAAGGCATCAGTCAAGCGGCCCCGGCCTTCACCACTATTCCTCTGATCATCCGCAGCCTCAGAAGCACCTGTGTCATCACTTGGTAACCTACCAGTGCCTGGAAAGGTGTTACACAAGTGTCGCTTTAGAGCGTCCTCAAGTTTTTTCATCCTGTGCTCCCTCTGTGCGGGCAGGATGAGCTCTGCAACTTTACCCTTGTATCGTGGATCAAGAAGGGTTGCCAACCAGTAATGATCCCTCTCCTTGATAGCACAAATCCTGGGGTCCTTTAGCAGGCTTTGCAGGATAAGGGAGCCCATGCAGCGTAGGTTGGAGGTGGCATTAGCTTCCGAGTCTTCCTAGTCAATGAGGATGACCCCATCGTGCACTTCTTCCTCCCATCCACATACTAGTCCTTGTGTTTCTGGGCACACAAAACCCTCCCTTGAGGAATCCCCACCTTCAATGCCCCCACTAGTTAAATATTCCTCATCCTCATCCTCCTCCTGTCTGATCTGAGGAGGACCCACTGGAAAGCTGTCTGCGGGCCTCCTCTTCCTCCCGCTGCTCTGCCTCTAGAGCCACATCTATAATTCCCCGCAGAGTGTGCTCCAGCAGGAACACTAAAGGAATTGTGTCACTGATGCATGCACTGTCCCTACTCACCATCCTCGTTGCCTCCTCAAATGGTGACAGTACAGTGCATGCATCCTTGATCATCAGCCACTGCGGGGGGGGGGAAACAAGTTGACCTGAACCTGTCCTTGTGCCATACTCACACAGGTACTCATTGATGGCCCTCTGCTGCTTGTGCAGACGCTGCAGCATTGCTAATGTCGAGTTCCACCTGGAGGGAATGTCACAGATCAGACGGTTTGTGAGAAGGTAGAATTCTCTTTGAATTTCTACCAGGCAAACACTTGCTGGGAATGACCGTCTGAAGTGGCTGCAGACTTTTCTGGCCCGGCTGAGAAGCTGTGCCAGCCCTGGGTACCTGGTTAGGAAACGCTGTACCACCAGATTTAGGACGTGTGCTAGGCATGGTACATGCATCAACTTACCCTGGCGTAGGGCGGAGAGAAGGTTGCTGCCATTATCACAGACAACCATTCCCAGCTGAATCTGGCATGGTGTTAACCATCTCTGCACCTGCCCCTGCAGAGCTGACAGAATTTCTGGCCTGGTGTGGCTCCTGCTCCCTAAACAAACCAGCTCAAGCACAGTATGGCATCTTTTTGCTTGAGCCATTGCGTAGCCCCTGCCACGCGTCGGTTTAACTACCACTTCAGCAGAGACAGAGAAGGAGGAGGAGGAAGAGGTGGTGGAGCAGACGGACCTCACACAAGCAGCTTTCTGGAGGCGTGTTGGATGAACAAGCTCCAGCACAGAGCCCCATCTTGGATCCCTCCCAGCTGCAATCAGAGTTACCCAGTGTGCCATGAAGAAAATGTAACGGCCCTGTCCATGCTTGCTGGACCACGTGTTTAAAGTCACATGCACCTTGCTGCTGACTGCCTTTCCCAATGACTCCATAACATTGTGTTCCACGTGCTGGTATAGTGCTGGAATGGCGTTTTGGAACCTGCCACTGTGGTAAAGCACATTAAGCAAATTCACGGAAGGAAGCAGAGTCCACCAGCTGGAAAGGCAGCAGCAGCAATGCGAGTAATTTTGCTAAGCTGGCATTTAGACGCTGTGCTTGGGGATGGTACTTGGGACTATATTTTTTCTTACGCTGCAGCAGCTGCGGCAACGTAATCTGACTGCGTAAATCTTCAGCTGATAGGATGCTGTCGCATTGTGAGGAACCTGGTACATCCATTACTGTAGCATCAGCCCTGTCAGTGGAGGTTGGAGTCAATGATATGGCAGGACATATAGTGGGGGTAGAGACAGGTGAGGAGGACCTACGCAAAGTTTTGCGCCAATGGGATGCATGGCAGGTGGTCATATGTCGCACTCAAGCATATGTCACTCAAGCACGTGGTACCCAAGCGTCCGGTGTCTTTCCCATGCTTGAGCCTCATCTGACATAGATTACAAATAGCAATGGTGCAGTCTGCTGCACATTTCTTATAGAACTCCCAGACAGCCGAGTTCCTGGATGTGTGCTTTGAGACAACAGCGCTCTGCACCTGAGCAGCTCTGACATCTGATGCCTTGGACTGGCTAGTGCTACGGTTGGTCATAGAGGACATTGTGCCTCGTGTTTGTTGTGCCTCCTCCTCCTCACTTGACTCCTCTATTTGATCAGGCACACAGGTGGAGTCAGTGACCTCATCATCATTGTCATCACCCCCTATCTCCTCGTCACTGGAGCCAACTTGACAGTATGCTGCAGCTGCTGGGGCAACATGAGTGCCAGTTATTTGTGTGTCATCACTGGCACCCCCTTCCTCTAGGTTGATTATACTCCCTTCCTCAACCTCAGAGATTGAATCAGAGCACTGTAGTTGCTGCGCATCCTCAAGCAGCATGTCACTGTCATTGTAGTCAAACAATTCAGCTGACTCCTCCGTGTGTGATAGTGAGGCTACAGCAGGAGTAGCTGTGGACATGGAGGCTGCATTAGATGCTTTGGCAGCTGAGGTGGACTGTAAAGCATTACAAGCCTGGCTGGCAGAGGACTCGGAGGATGAGAAAGGCCTGGTTAGCCAATCCACCCAATCCTCTGTATGTTGCTGCTGCTTAAGATGGCCAGCACCAGTTAGAAAGGACAAGCGTGCCCCTGCAGAGGATGCACCACGTCCACGATGACCAGAGGCACAGCCTCAAGACACAGAGGCTGCTTGCCCTCTAATCTGTCCCTGGGAGCGTCTGCCTGTCCTTTTTGGTCTTTCTGACATGGTGAGTGATATATAGATTAAAGATATACAGAACTCTGATTCAACTCTGGTATAAAAATTGGAGATATGCTGCAGAACTCTGATTCAACTCTGGTATAAAGATTAAAGATTTCCAGAACTCTGGTATAACTCAGTGAGACACCCTGATAGCTGGCAGTCAGTGACAAGACACAGATTACAATTCCCAGAAACCTCCCATACGTCGGTGAGACCCCCTGATGGGTGGCAGTGACAAGACACAAATTAAAATTCCCAGAAACCACCTACAAGTCAGTGAGACCCCCTGATAGGACCCTCTGATAGCTGGCAACAGTGACAAGACACAGATTACAATTCACAGAAATCTGCTAGAAGTATGTGGGGCCCCCTGATAGCTGGCAGTGAGAAGACACAGATTACAATTCCCAGAAACCTCCTATAAATCAGTGAGACCCCCTGATGGGTGGCAGTGAGAACACAAAGATTAGAACAATTCCCAGATATTTTGTATAAATGACTGACCCCCAAAATTGCTGGTGGCAGTGAGAACACAAAGATTACAACAATTCCCAGATATTTTGTAGAAATGACTGACCCCCAAAATAGTTGCAGGCAGTGAGAACACAAAGATTACAACAATTCCCAGATATTTTGTAGAAATGAGACCCCCCCCCCCCCCAATAGCTGCTGGCAAACTGGCAGTGAGAATACACACTAACAATATCCTCTCAAAAAACACGTGCTAGGGCTGTAAGGGACACCTTATATAGTGTGCTGCGGGACTTAGTTCTGTGAGCCCATGATTGGGCAAAATTTGCCCAATCAGGACTCTGAGCCGTGATTGGCATAGTCTTGCACCTATCTTGCACCCAAACTGTGGTCAGGTTCAGGCTGTAGCCAATTACAAGCTTCAGGCCAGTGGAAAAGTGCATTGTGGTCCATTGTGGTGCATTGTGGGCGAATATACTGTGAACACGCGGAAATGTTCGAAGTTCGCGTACATACAAACTAGCGATGTTCGAATCGAACTCCGAACACATCGAACCAAACAGCTCATCCCTATACATGAGGGGGGTTAATTTATTCGGAAGACACTGAGACCTAATTAGTACACACTAGACGGGATAACAAACAACATCAGATCAATCGAAAGACAAACAGATAGAGATATAATGTAGACCTATTGTTCTTGCAAACACAAATTAAATCCTAAAATACAGTTTCAAGATAGGTGTCCATTTATGCCCATTGTCCTTGAGAACTGGCTTTGCTAAATTGGTCCATGTTCTCTAGGCAGGAGGCCAGCATCCACACTTCTCCAACAGGCACAGAGGGCACGTATAGCGTGGGCAAGGGTGCCAAGGAAAGGATGGCACAAAGGTAGAGGAAACTTTGGTTACAGCAATCCTCAAGTTTTCTTTACGTGTTGGAGAAACGTGACGTTGCCATATTTATCGGCCTTTGTGAGGAGGTTTGCATCAGACGAGTTCCTGTGATTATCTGTGCATTGAGTGATATTTATCTGGATATGTGGAAGGCTGGTTACAGGCAGTTTATCTTTGCGGGGGGCCCGCGGCAACGCATCAGAAGGACTAAGATATAAAATAAACGTATTCAACAGAAAAAATTTCCCGATACATTTTTCCAGGTACGGTGAATTGTCTTTGCGTCCTGTTGAGTTTTACAATGTTTTAGGCACCGTGGACTGGTCGTTTGTCATTCAAAGCGTGTAATTCCGGGCTATTGTATTTTCCTCCTATAGTTTGCCTTATTAATAAAATCAAACAGGTCCACTTAAAAAAGAAAAAAATAGAGCAATTTAGCTACAATTTGATACAGCGTCTTCAAATCGCTGTGTAAAGACCAGCACCAGGCGTCTCATTGAACACGACCGACGCGCAAACACACACAGAATGAACGTTTTGTGAGGGGGCGTGTCAGTGGTCTTTGGACACATCTTTTTGTTCATTATGTTTGAAAGCTTCACGTATCGGTTGTATAAAGGAACGATACTGTACGAGTCATGCTATATAAATTTCAGCTTTAACCTTTTCCCTACCGGAAAAGCTTTAACTTGATTTTGCATTATATTACATTGAAAATCATTCATTAACAGATCAAAACCCTGTCTGCGTACTTTTTAAAGCAAGATTAGAGTGCCCCCTGTAGAGAAAAATAATGCATTGTTTTATCTCTCTCCAGTCATCCTCTGCTACTGTAAAAAAGAAGGAAAGAGCAGCTCAAATCCTCATTGTAACAAAAAGCTCAACAAACTTTACTGCAGCATTCCAGCAGCCAGGGTTTAGACAGAATACAGAGAGAGCTGTGGGGTCAGTCGCTGCTGTACAGGGATAAGATTCAGGGGGTTATAATGAGTGTAAATCCCTGTACAGTACAGATACAAGGTGTTGCTGTAATTGCCATACACAGGCAGAATGCAGCACATACAGATACAAGGTGTTGCTGTAATTGCCATACACAGGCAGAATGCAGCACATACAGATACAAGGTGTTGCTGTAATTGCCATACACAGGCATTATGCAGCACATACAGATACAAGGTGTTGCTGTAATTGCCATACACAGGCAGAATGCAGCACATACAGATACAAGGTGTTGCTGTAATTGCCATACACAGGCATTATGCGGCACATACAGATACAAGGTGTTGCTGTAATTGCCATACACAGGCATTATGCAGCACATACAGATACAAGGTGTTGCTGTAATTGCCATACACAGGCATTATGCGGCACATACAGATACAAGGTGTTGCTGTAATTGCCATACACAATGGCATTATGCAGCACATACAGATACAAGGTGTTGCTGTAATTGCCATACACAGGCATTATGCAGCACATACAGATACAAGGTGTTGCTGTAATTGCCATACACAGGCATTATGCGGCACATACAGATACAAGGTGTTGCTGTAATTGCCATACACAGGAATTATGCAGCACATACAGATACAAGGTGTTGCTGCTAACAAATCCCCATAAGCAGGAGATCTCACCATTTTATTATCTGTCTGCAGCACATTTACTGCATCTGCCTGTATGCTGATAATGCAGACCCCGTGTAAGGCTAGGGTCAGACGAACGCATTTTTCACGTGCGTTTAGCCGCACGAAATCACGGCCGTGCTAGCAGCAAATGATGTCCAATGCCGGGGAACATACGACGAACGGCCGCACGAAAGTTCGTCCGTGCAACGCAAGTGTCCAACGAACGCATTTTTTCGAGAACATCAAACCGCTACTAGTGACGTACAGAGTGCGCTGCGGCCGCATAGCAGCGTGTGTGTGTGATTAGGAGAAGTCAGACGCTGCTAATGTCCGGCTAACATAACGTCCAGACACAAAAAGTATTTTATTGATGATCCGTACAAAATCACGGACGAAACGGCGCATCGTATGACCGCTATCGCGTATTCCGTGAAAAAATACGTCCATTCGTTCGAACGCACTTTTTCACGGGCAACGTCAAAAATGCGTTCGTCTGACCCAAGCCTTAGCAGGAGATCTCATCATTTTATTATCAGTCCACAGCACATTTACTGCATCTGCCTGTATGCTGATAATGCAGACCCCGTGTGACAAGTTTTTGTGCAAATTTGAAATCGAATGAAACACAATGCACACGTCTGGGGAGCACAGAAAGGCTTTTTTCGTCTTTGACATAATGACTGTATATGTGGGATATATTGGCAGGGCCGGATTTGCATCTCGGGAGCCTGTAGACACAGAAATGTGGAGCATTCCTACCCCCCCCCCCCCTCAGCTAAAAAAAGAAACATGCCAAGATGACTTTTTAAATTTAAATTTTTTCATTTTGGGGCAGAATCTTTTGCGTTGGTTGAGTTAGTGCAGCGGCATTGTTTGTTTCATACGTAAAAGCATATATTGTCTCTACCATAGAACAGAGAAAAAAATTAATTTAGCATTTACTATTTTTTAGTTTTTTTATGTTTATACATAACATGGCCGTGTTTGGTATCGTCGAAAGACCAGACTCTGACCTTTCCAATGACACCTCACTTAACTTTGTGCGGTGTACATGCAGGTTCCAAAGTCCTCCTGTCTCTCCTCGCTGCAACGCCACGGTCTAGGTTGACGATGAAACAATGCATCATCAGCTCCACACTTGCTGGCAGTGTGAGAAATGAGAAGGTGAGTTAGCGCAGCATCACTGTGCACTTTATAATTGTAAACTGAATAAAAGTGCTGCATTAGAAAAAAAAAAGGAAAAATACTATTTTATTTGTTATTTAATTTTTACAGAAGTCTAAGATGGTTATATTGGGAATTACTGGAAAGAACATAATCTAGCCTTTCCGATGATACCTCATATGTCCCACCTGCCCTTAGGGCTCCAGAGATACCATGGTCTACATGATTGGTACTTGTAAAAAAATAAACTTTTTTTTTTACAAAGCAAGGCGCCCCCTTCTGGCAGACACCTGTAGGCACATGCCTACTCTGCCTAGTTTTAAATCCGGCCCTGAATATTGGGCTCACTATGGCTCATACCTGAAATTACCTGCTCAGTTCTGTTTTTTTATTGATAATTTTAACACTTTATCCTCTGGTCAGAAATATTTACATTAATTTGCAAACAATGAGAGCAGGTGATGCGCAGGATTATATCGATCGTTCATTCACATAGAATAAACGTATGAAATAACAGATTGGCCAAGAGGAACACGACTAGTTTTACCCATAATTTATATGTACGGCTGCGCTCATACAGAACGTGAATATTCCTCCCACACAGCATCTATAATCTATAACAGACCTGACCTTGCACAAGCATTTGTTATTCCTGCAGATGAGTGTAGACTGTAAGCTCATGGGACGAGAATGCATTTAGTTTGCAAAGGCTTCCATACAATCATACCCGGAACTTCTACAGAAACACGCTCTCCATAAAGAATTCCTGATGCAAATGCAACGAATCCCACCCTTTGATCCTCGCTGGAGAGACGTCACCATATCATATCTTTACATTCTCAAGAAAAGGAAAAGCTTTTTAATAAATCTTAAGGATCCCATATATCAGTGGTGTATTTTGGCCTAGGCCAACTAGGCCCAGGCCTAGGGCGGCACTATCCAGGGGGCGGCGGCCCGCACTGGGTGGCCCCACCCCTAAAAAAATATATATATATATATTTTTTTTTTTTGACTTTTGCAAAGTATTTTGCCAGGAAGGATACATTGAGATTTCACTAATTTTCAAATATGTCCTGGGTAGGCAAGGCCTAGGCTTCCACTTTCCAGGGGGCAACAAAAAACCTCACCACTAAATAGGTTACTCACAGAGCATCGAAATGACGCCAACTTTTTGGTGTTCTGTAGTTCCCTGCACTTAGGAGAATAAAATTTCCCCACCCTGCAGTGAATTCACCATTCACCGCAGGGTCCCCAAAGTGCATGGAGTCGGCCGCTAAATGCTGTCTCCGCAAACCCGTGACCTGCTGTTTTCAAAAGAACTACTGAACGAAAATGTCTGGAATTTACATATAAGATCCTATGATTGATAATAAAAAGTTCTGTTACAGAAAAAAGAAAAACTGCTAATAAAAAAAAGGGGGAAATTTTGCCCAAAAAAATCTGAAAAATGACTAAAAGGTACTAAAAAAAAAATCAATAAATAAAGACTTTTTACTGCAGATTAAAATAATAAATGATTTATTAGATATTACATAAAAACGGGAATATTTTTAACATTGAAACCTATGGGGTTCGCCTGAATAAACCTGCTGATTGAAACCACCGAACATCAGGGCATTTCACTGCCATTTCTCTGAGTCTCAGTACCACATGACTGGCTGAACCACGTGAAACGCACGCGCGCAGCTGCCCGCCCTTTCGTTAACACAGACTCTATTCTGGACTGAACACCCACCGGGAAGGGAATCAAAGCTACAGTGCACCCTCTGACAGTGGCACCCCACTGCTAACAAGATGGATCCACAGCATAATTGCTGTGTGCTCATATACACTCGGTTTGCTGGGAGTTTTATTGCAGTGGGTTCTGATGCACTCATACACACCGCACATTGCATTGCTGGGAGTTTTATTGCAGTGGATTCTGATACGCTGACACACACCGAACATTGCATTGCTGTGAGTTTTATTGCTGTGAATTCTGATGCACTTGTAGCGCTGTGTTTAAATCCTTGTCGTGGCAGTACCTATTTTTGGCCACCGGAGGGAGACAAGCGTGATGAGAGACACTGAACTTTACATTGAGACTACATTTCCTGGCATGCTTTGCGGGCGGACACAGGAAGGGGGTGGGACAGACAGCGTTACATCCTGAGCCTCGTGGAGATAGCTGGCAGAGCGCGCCAGGGAGTGAGTGAGACAAGACGCAGTGCTGGAGAACGCAAGAGTGACTAGGCCGGAGCGCAGGTGCGGCCTATCAGAGTCCCACATCGGGTTGTTCAGCCTTACAAGAGGGAGACCCAGCGATCCATCATCTTACCCAAGCTGCTATTGAGGAAGCCGGAGGACCCCGCATTAGGCGTACCGCAGGTCGATCGGATTGGGAGAGCAGGCGGTAAGCTGGACAAGTCACGGCCGGAGCAGAGAGAGTCAGACAACGGATCCAGTAGCTGGCACCCCAGTCAAAATCGAGCGGAGAGATGTCCTGGGTCAGCGAAGCCTTAAGAATCTGGCAGATGGGTGAGAGGCCTCCAAGGCCGTTGGTTATTAACGAAAGCACGCTGCTGTTGTTTCTAAAACCCACAGGGCCCCAACTTGACTAGTCGAAGACACCTTTTAAGCAATTCACTGGCCAGTTAAATAGTACCCGGGTACCACAATACACACACACATTTACATTCCGGGACTTAACCTGTGCGGGACTCACTTCCTAATCTCCGAAAGGGATTAAAGATTAGTTTCTTATTTCTTTTCCCGATACGCGTCTCTCGAATTTCGAAGCATTATATTTTCTGTTCCGATTCGCGTTTTCCCGAAATACGAAGCCTCGTATTTCTTTTTCCGCTGCGCGTTTCCCGAAATACGAAATACTGTAAATATATCTACGAACACCGTGTTATCTATTATATGCCATTCATTCTAGTAAACTATATAATTTATAAAATCCACAACGGTGCCGGAATATATTTATTCCCTAGTGCGGGGAGACTGACCCGTGGTTCAATTTCAGCGGCTCCTCCGGGAGTGAGCGCTACACGTGGGGGCTCGTCCGGGATCCAGTCTCTGGAAAAAACGCATCTAAAGGGTTAAATATGGATCCAGACACTGTTGCCGAATGGTGTGAGGAGCACAGTAGTCAGTGAGAATGTTGTATAGTCATGGATATTCCCGCAAACACTTGGGCCGAAGATCAGATTCGCCAGGCCGTGGCCGCGCTGACACCAGATCATCGGGGGTTAATCCTGGACATTAAAAAGAACACAGATACCTCTCACACGTATGTTCTTTTTGAATGAAGAAAGGGTGTTCCAGTGTGTTTTCAGGGCGCGAGCGTGAAGCTGACCGATGAAGTTCAACTGATTCAGCCAAGTGCGCCACGTGGCGAATCCGCAAGTGTTTCTGCGCCCAGTCCGTTGGCCATGATCGGGCCTGAATTCATAGTGGCTATTGGAGATTTTCTGGCTAAGTGTCAGAGAACAAGCCCTCCGCACACTAACTTCGGTTATAGACGGTTGAGAAATTTTACAGGAAACGTACCAACTCCGGCGGGAGAAGAAACCTTTGAAGAATGGGTGGAACAGGCGATGCAGGCTCTGGATGAGTGGGACGTCCCTGAAGCCCAGAAAAAGCAAAGGATCACCGAGAGTTTAAAGGGACCTGCGTCAGAAGCGGTGAGAAACCTAAAACTGAGTAGGAAAGACTGTACTGCTTTAGATTATTTAAACGTTCTGGAGGAAGTTTTTGGGCGAACAGAAAAGGCTGCAGTGCTTGTATATCAGTATGAACACACCTACCAGCGGAGAGGTGAGAGAATGACCGAATACATGAGGCGCCTAGATAAGATTCTGCACCAGATACTCCTCAAGAAAGGGGCCGAACCGGCCGAAGTGGATAAGATTCGAATAAAACAGATCCTGAGGGGCTCTCAACCTCTAGATCCAGTGATGCTGCAGCTGAGAAGCAGAGCAGGTAATCAAGAACTGAAGTACCTGGAACTGATCTGAGCTGTCAGAGAGGAGGAGGCTTTGCTGGAAGAAAAATCCTTCAGGCGAGGGGAAAGAGCTTACGCACAACCTGTGAGGCATAACGACGGTTTGCAGCCTGAAAGCGACTCGCTGGATACTTACGGATCCGACGGGGACGAGCAAGAGCATCTGATTACTTTTAAATCCACAGAGAGGGCTGCCAAAGAACTAAACCTCTCTGAACGTGGTGAGTTGCACAAAACTGTTAAGAAAGTACAAGAAGCTCAAGCTGAATTGCAACAGGCGGATGCGGAACTGTGCCGAGTATTGATGAAGGTGACAGAGATGCAGGCAGAGATGCAGAAGTTCCTAACAGGCATGCAGACAACCGGAGTTGCTGTGGTGTCTAGCCAAGGTCCTTTAACCGAATCACAGCAGGCGACTGCGTCTCCACTTTCTAAGAAGAGATGTTTCGGTTGTGGAGAAATGGGCCACTTCCGCGCACAATGCAAAGGCCGAAAGCCTGAAGGGAATAGAGTTGAGGAGCTGTTAAAAGCCTTAGAAGGACTGTTATCTACCTCACCGGCGGGAAACGCCAGAGGGCACAAGTGAAGGAGCAACCTAGGTGCCCGAAGGTTGAAACCCGCTCCAAAAATCAAGCCAGGACTAAGAGGGCGAGAGGGCCCAAAGTCGGGCCAACTGCTGAACCTGCCAGGACTGAAAGAGTCACTCCCTTAGCATCCGGACCTACGTCATGGGGAAGCAATGCACACCCAAAGCCTACACGGGCCAAGAAAAAGGCCAGGGTACAGCAAACTGGGTCTAAGTGTCCGGATACCGCCACCAAGTTTCCTGACCAACTGATAGGTCCTTCTCCTATTGTGCCAATCCAAATGGAGGGAGTCTACACTAAAGCCCTGTTGGATTCAGTGGCTCAGGTGACATTGATCTACCGCGACTTCTACGAGAAACACTTGAAGCACATTCCTCTACAGAAATTGAAGGATCTGGAAATCTGGGGTATCGGAACTGAGAAACTCCCTTATGACGGGTATCTACAGGTGAAGTTGGAGATCGGACAGTCCGGAGGCTGTGATGCATTGGCCATTGTGTGTCCTCGACCCTCAGGTGCCAACAGAAGTTCCATGATAGTGGGGACGAACACTGATTTGGTGCGGCGTCTCCTGACACCTATCGTATTGGAAGAAGGTTCTACCCAAGGAGTACACCCAATGTTACGTCCAGTCTATCAGAGGATGGTCGAAGAACAGAAGGCACCTGCCCAAGTGGGGCGCCTATGGAGATTAGAAGGAACAGAGAAGGTTCTACAAGCTGGAGAAGTGGCGAGCTTCCGGGCTTCAGTCAAGTTGAACGGATCGCAACCCGGCCCCTATTTGGTGCTGGAAACCGATTTTACTCATGGGAGTGAAACCGGAGTTGAAGTAATCCCTGAAATAATCTCCACTAAAGCTCTGAAAAGAACACGAGGAAGAGTCTCAGTCAGCGTGTGCAATGTGTCTGATTCTCCAGTAGTCCTTAAAGCACGAATGCCTATCGGGCAAGTAGCGTCCGCTACGCCCCTCTCTCCTACCGATTTAGGAGGGGGAGTGGATAAAGAGATTCCAGATGAAATATTCTACCCCAAGGACGCTCCCATTTCATCCGAGTGGAAGAAACGTCTTCAGTCTCAAGTTCTAAAGTGGAGAGAATTGTTCTCGAAAGATGAGTTCGACGTAAGCCTAGCTAAAAGTACTGAGCACCGCATTCGATTACAAGAAGACAAGCCGTTTCGTGAAAGGTCAAGGCGAGTTCCGCTGGGAGACTTGGATGATCTGCGAGAACAG
The DNA here is from genome assembly GCA_009667805.1 of Leptobrachium leishanense. Classification (NCBI taxonomy): domain Eukaryota; kingdom Metazoa; phylum Chordata; class Amphibia; order Anura; family Megophryidae; genus Leptobrachium; species Leptobrachium leishanense. The sequence continues at coordinate 9,029,431 of CM019068.1, read as the reverse complement.
CTGAATGAAGTGCAAAGAACCAAGGTGATTCAAGAGTCCAGGAGCCCATACACATCTCCAATAATGATGATCCGGAAGAAGAATGGTTCTGTCCGCCTATGCATTGACTATCGCACGCTGAATCGGAGAACCATCCCAGACCAATATGCTACTCCTCGGATAGAAGATGCCTTACAGTGTTTGTCTGGAGAAAAATGGTTTAGTGTACTAGACCTGCGAAGCGGGTATCACCAGTTACCAATGCATCCCGAAGACAAAGAGAAAACTGCGTTCATCTGTCCACTGGGGTTCTTTGAATTCAACCAAATGCCTCAAGGCCTTACGGGGGCTCCAGCCACGTTCCAACGGTTAATGGAGAAGACAGTCGGGGACATGAATCTGATCGAAGTGTTAGTGTACCTGGATGACATAATAGTGTTCGGGAAGACTCTGGAAGAACACGAGCAACGTTTGGAGAAGGTTTTGAAGAGGCTCCATGAAGAGGATTGAAACTGTCTCTGGAGAAATGCCAATTCTGTCTGCCGTCCGTTACATATCTGGGACATGTGGTCTCAGCAGAAGGTGTTTCGACAGATCCTCGGAAGTTGGAGGCCGTAGCTTCCTGGCCTAGACCTCGAAACGTCACTGAGCTTAGATCTTTCTTGGGGTTCTGTTCATATTATCGAAGATTTGTAGGAGGATTCGCGAAAATAGCTCAACCACTGAACAAACTCCTACAGAAGGAAAGTACCGAAGAAGGCTGCAAGGCCTCTGACCGAAACCCGTCCGCTCCAGGACCAAGGAAAGCTCGAGAGTCCATACAGGGCGAATGGACTAGTCAATGTGAAGGTGCTTTCTTGAAGCTGAAAGAGAGTCTAACTCAAGCTCCTGTCTTGGCCTACGCGGACCCTCACAAGCCGTATGAGTTACATGTGGATGCCAGCAGAGAAGGTTTAGGAGGAGTCCTGTATCAGGAGTATGGTGGGCTACTGAGGCCTGTAGCGTACGTGAGCCGGAGCCTTACGCCTTCAGAGAAGAACTATCCTACCCACAAGTTGGAGTTCCTAGCCTTAAAGTGGGCAGTGGTAGACAAGTTAAAGGACTATCTGTATGGAGCCGAGTTTGTGATAAAGACGGACAACAATCCTCTTACCTACATCCTCACTACTGCGAAACTGGACGCAACGGGACACCGGTGGTTGGCCGCTCTGTCAGGGTTTCGGTTCAGCCTGAAGTATCGCCCTGGGGTGAATAATCGAGATGCTGATGCTTTATCGAGAAGACCCTACACTACAGAATGGACTCAGTTAACTTCAGACGGGGTACAAGCTTTGTGTCAAGGAGCAGAGCGCCGGGTCAAGGGAGGGATTGAAGCAAAGGCCATAGGAGTCATGTCTGCGGCTGTTCCTGAGTTCTACTGCAATCCTACGCAATTGAGGGATGAAAGTCTACCTACCTTTTCCAAACAGGACCTGAAAGCGGATCAGGCCAGAGACCCTTTAATTGCATTGACCATAAAGGCCCTAACTGCGAACCAGCGGGAAATTCTGCTGACAAATTCCCCAGATGGAGCCAGATTGGTCTACAAAGAGTGGGAATGGTTGAAGATGTTGGATGGGGTGGTCTACCGAAGGGGCCCATCAACTACGCTGAAGAGACCCAACAGTTGTTCCTTCCCACTAAGCATAGAGAGAGTGTGCTGCGATCACTACACGATGAGCATGGACATTTGGGTGCCGAAAGAACTTTTAAGCTAGTGCGAGACAGGTTCTATTGGCCTTGCATGAGAGCTGAAGTGGAAAGTTATTGTCATTCATGTCTGAGGTGTATTCAGAGGAAGACCCTACCGACCCGAACCGCTCCAATGAGCCATCTGCAGAGTCAGAGACCCATGGATTTGGTGTGCATTGACTTCCTGTGCTTAGAGCCGGATGCTAGTGGGCAAGGGAATATTCTAATAGTGACTGATCACTTCACACGTTACGCCCAAGCTTTTTCCACAAGAGACCAATGCGCTCCGACAGTGGCCAAGGTTCTGATGGAGAAGTTCTTTGTTCACTACGGCCTACCAAGGAGAATACACTCTGATCAGGGTAGAGACTTTGAAAGCCGACTTGTTGGACAATTGTTGGAACTATTGGGAATCCAAAAGACCTGAACTACACCATATCACCCTCAAGGTGATGCTCAGCCTGAAAGGTTTAATCGCACGCTTCTAAATATAGAAACATAGAAACATAGAAACATAGAAAGATGTCGGCAGATAAGAACCTTTCGGCCCATCTAGTCGCCCAATTACATGGATACTTTACCTGGATTTATCTTTTGTTTAGGATAGCCTTATGCCTATCCCATGCTTGCTTAAATTCAATTACTGTTTTGGCCTCTACCACTTCAACTGGAAGACTGTTCCATGTATCCACCACCCTCTCAGTAAAATAATGCTTCCTGATGTTACTTTTAAACCTTTGCCCCTCTAATCTAAGACTATGTCCTCTTGTTTTGCTACTTTGTTTCCTTTTAAATATACTCCCTTCCTCTACCTTGTGGATTCCCTTTACGTATTTAAATGTTTCTATCATATCTCCTCTGTCTCGTCTTTTTTCCAAGCTGTACATGTTAAGATCATTAAGCCTTTCCTGGTAACTTTTCTCCTTCAAGCCGTACACCATTTTAGTAGCCCTTCTCTGAACTCTCTCTAAGATGTCTATATCCTTCTGGAGATACGGTCTCCAGTACTGCACACAGTACTCCAAGTGAGGTCTCACCGGTGCTCTGTACAGTGGCATGAGCACTTCCCTTTTCCTACTGCTAATACCTCTCCCTACACAACCAAGCATTCTGCTAGCATTTCCTGCTGCTCTATTACATTGACTACTTACCTTTAGATCCTCTGAAATAATAACCCCTAAATCCCTTTCCTCAGATGTTGAGGTTAGGACTGTATCAAATATTCTATATTCAGCCCTTGGGTTTTTACGTCCCAGGTGCATGATCTTGCACTTATCTACATTAAAACTCAATTGCCACAGCTCCGACCATCTTTTTAGTTTACCTAAATCATTTGTCATTTGGCTGATCCCTCCAGGAACGTCAACCGTGTTGCAAATCTTTGTGTCATCAGCAAAAAGACATACTTTTCCATTAATACCTTCTGCAATATCACTAATAAAAATATTAAATAGAATGGGTCCAAGTACTGACCCCTGAGGTACCCCACTGGTAACAAGACCTTGCGCAGAATAAACTCCATTTACCACAACCCTCTGTTGCCTGTCACTCAGCCACTGCCTAATCCATTCAACAATATTGGAATCCAAGCTCAAAGATTGCAATTTATTGATAAGCCTTCTATGCGGAACAGTATCAAAAGCCTTACTGAAATCTAAATAAGCAATGTCTACTGCACCACCTGTGTCTATTATTTTTGTTACCCAATCAAAAAAATCAATAAGATTAGTTTGGCATGATCTCCCTGAGGTAAACCCATGTTGTTTCTGATCCTGTAATCTATGTGTTTTTAGATGTTCAACAATCCTTTCCTTTAACATGGTTTCCATTAATTTCCCCACTACTGACGTAAGACTAACTGGCCTATAGTTCCCAGATTCCTCCCTACTACCCTTCTTGTGAATGGGCACAACATTTGCTAATTTCCAGTCTTCTGGGACGACTCCCATTAGCAAGGATTGGTTAAATAAATCTGTTAACGGTTTTGCTGGGTACATTGTCAAACATAGAGAAGCAGAGTTGGAGTCGCCATATAGCTACTCTGGTGCATGCATATAACAGTACGGAGAGTGATGCCACTGGATACTCACTGTACCGTCTTATGTTCGGAAGAGAAGCTCGACTGCCAGTTGATTTGGCGTTTGGGTTATCTTTAGACAGACGTCGGTAGCTTCCCATAGAAATTACGTGGATCGACTTCGAAAGAACCTGGCCTCTGCGTTTGAACAGGCCCGTTTGACCTCAGGAAACAGGGAGCAGAGGAACAAAAGGAACTATGACTTAAAAGTTCGGATACAAGATCTGCAACCCGGTGATAGGGTTTTGTTGAAGAACTTGGGTGCTGCTGCGAGGCAAAAGTTGGCGGATAGATGGAGTTCTCAAGTATACATTGTCTGCAAGCAACTGCCGGGTCTGCCGGTGTATCAAATCCGGCCGGATGGGAAGGCTGGGCCTCTTAAGAACTGGCACCGGAATCATTTGTTACCTTTGAGAGAGGCTGTGAGGATACCAGTTGGGGACGAACTTTCTCTGCCGAATCCGCCTGCTCCACGTTTGCCTCCTGTTACTCGGTCTCAGCAGACCCGGGTTGTCGAAGAGAGCGAAAGGGACAGTGAGGAAGAGAGTTTTTGTCTGGACTGGATGCGTTCACTGGAGCCTGAAGAGGTTGTCTCAGTTCCTGAACGGTGGGAAAGTAATTTGAGGCCTGAAGCTCCTGAATTTCAGTTAGAAATCCCTGAAGCTCTTGAATTTCAGCTAGAAGTTCCTGAGACTGTTGGAATCCCTATAGCTCCTGAAGCCGAATCTTATGACTACAGTTCTATGCCTTCACTGGAGGGATCATACTCCGAAGAGATGTCTGCTCCAGTGGCAGAAAGAAGGACTGAGCCAGCACCTATAGTACTTCCACCTGAAGAGGAACTGATTGATCCAGAACCAAAACGCTCTGTTCGACCGCCCCAGTGACTCACCTACGACTCACCAGGACATAGCACTGAAGAGGCCGTCACCACAGTGCGAAGGTTGCCCGAAGTGTCTACTATGTTAGCTGAGGTAGCCCAAAGCATGAGTCAACTTGAAGAAGTGTATCTAACCCACTGTATGTTTGCTGCTGAACCTGTATATGTTATCTAAACTGTGTTGAATTGTAATGCAACTGTTGTACCTCCTTGGAGAGACCCAAGAGTTCTAGGAGGGGGAGAGTGTAGCGCTGTGTTTAAATCCTTGTCGTGGCAGTACCTATTTTTGGCCACCGGAGGGAGACAAGCGTGATGAGAGACACTGAACTTTGCATTGAGACTACATTTCCCGGCATGCTTTGCGGGCGGACACAGGAAGGGGGTGGGACAGACAGCGTTACATCCTGAGCCTCGTGGAGATAGCTGGCAGAGCGCGCCAGGGAGTGAGTGAGACAAGACGCAGTGCTGGAGAACGCAAGAGTGACTAGGCCGGAGCGCAGGTGCGGCCTATCAGAGTCCCAGATCGGGTTGTTCAGCCTTACAAGAGGGAGACCCAGCGATCCATCATCTTACCCAAGCTGCTATTGAGGAAGCCGGAGGACCCCGCGTTAGGCGTACCGCAGGTCGATCGGATTGGGAGAGCAGGTGGTAAGGTGGACAAGTCACGGCCGGAGCAGAGAGAGCCAGACAACGGATCCAGTAGCCGGCACCCCAGTCAAAATCGAGCGGAGAGATGTCCTGGGTCAGCGAAGCCTTAAGAATCTGGCGGATGGGTGAGAGGCCTCCAAGGCCGTTGGTGATTAACGAAAGCACGCTGCTGTTGTTTCTAAAACCCACAGGGCCCCAACTTGACTAGTCGAAGACACCTTTTAAGCAATTCACTGGCCAGTTGAATAGTACCCGGGTACCACAATACACACACACATTTACATTCCGGGACTTAACCTGTGCGGGACTCACTTCCTAATCTCCGAAAGGGATTAAAGATTAGTTTCTTATTTCTTTTCCCGATACGCGTCTCTCGAATTTCGAAGCATTATATTTTCTGTTCCGATGCGTGTTTTCCCGAAATACGAAGCCTCGTATTTCTTTTTCCGCTGCGCGTTTCCCGAAATACGAAATACTGTAAATATATCTACGAACACCGTGTTATCTATTATATGCCATTCATTCTAGTAAACTATATAATTTCTAAAATCCACAACGGTGCCGGAGTATATTTATTCCTTAGTGCGGGGAGACTGACCCGTGGTTCAATTTCAGCGGCTCCTCCGGTAGTGAGCGCTACACACTCATACACACCGCACATTGCATTGCTGGGAGTTTTATTGCTGTGGATTCTGTGATACACACTGCATATTACTGTGAGTTTTATTGCTGTGCAGTTCTGTGATATGCTCATACACAGTACCCATTTCTGTGGGTTTTATTGCTGTGCAGCTCTGTGATACTCTCATATGCAGTGCAAGTTTCTGTGGATTTTATTGTTCAACCAATTAGAGCGGCTGTGATCCAGTATACTTGACATGCGTGGTTGTTCTTTGTAAAAATGCTTGAATTTAAACATTTCATAATTCTCTTTATCTCATTAGATACATTTGAAATGGTATACAAAATATACAAGTAGGCACTTGGTATCCACTTTTAATATAAAGAGAGGAAAAGGCGGAGCTCTAAGAGGAAAAGGTGGAGCTTAAACATGAAGGGTGGGGATTAACCAGGAAGAGGTGTGCCCTTGACAGGAAGGGGTGCCTCAAATTTAAATTGGGGTGGTGCACGAGTTTAGTCAGGCCTAGGGCATCACAAAACCTAAATACACCACTGCCATATATAAACATGTATGTTTTTCTATAAATAAATACCTCTTAAAGTTTTTTTTCTTGCATATTTAAGGATTCCTTTTGTGTATTTACTGTTCAGGTGTTTCCAACGCGACGCTCTAGAATAAAAGGCCTTTATGCGCTCGCTCAAGAGTAACCGCGGTGAGGAATGAATATTTGATAGCGTCTCCATGTAGGACATGTTAATACCTTCTAAAACAACATACTTTAACAGTGAAATCAATTTACTGCCAAACAGGACGGCTGTTTATTCATTCATGCGCGCTTTATTAAATCACTGGGGGGAAAGAAATGAAAAAAACACAACACAAATGCCTGTATCTTGTTCTGTGGATCAGGCAAACGCTACATAAAGCCGACCTCAATCCCTGCACATGGCGCCCGTACAGGAAGGAATGAGATGTGCTGCAAAAAGTAGCACAATTGCTCCTAAAACTCTATTAGAGTCAGGGCCGGCCCAAGAAACTGTGCGGCCTGGGTCCTAGGATTAAATGCTGCCCCCAAAAAACAAAACAATAAATAAACACGCAGTGTGTATGAGCGCATCACAGAGCTCCACAGCAATAAAATTCACAATAATGTGCGGTGTGTATGAGCGTATCACAGAGCTCCACAGCAGTAAAGCTCACAGTAATGTGCAGTGTGTATGAGCGTATCACAGAGCTCCACAGCAATAAAACTCACAGTAATGTGCAGTGTGTATGAGCGTATCACAGAGCTCCACAGCAATAAAAATCACAGTAATGTGCGGTGTGTATGAGCATATCACAGAGCTCTACAGCAATAAAACTCACAGTAATGTGCAGTCTGTATGAGCGTATCACAGAGCTCCACAGCAATAAAAATCACAGTAATGTGCAGTGTGTATGAGCGTATCACAGAGCTCCACAGCAATAAACCTCACAGTAATGTGCAGTGTGTATGAGCGTATCACAGAGCTCCACAGCAATAAAAATCACAGTAATGTGCAGTGTGTATGAGCGTATCACAGAGCTCCACAGCAATAAAAATCACAGTAATGTGCAGTGTGTATGAGCGTATCACAGAGCTCCACAGCAATAAAAATCACTCTAATGTGCGGTGTGTATGAGCATATCACAGAGCTCTACAGCAATAAAACTCACAGTAATGTGCACTGTGTATGACCGTATCACAGAATCCACAGCAATAAAACTCACAGTAATGTGCAGTGTGTATGAGTGTATCACAGAGCTCCACAGCAATAAAAGTTACAGTAATGTGCAGTGTGTATAAGCGTATCACAGAGCTCCACAGCAATAAAACTCACTGTAATGTGCGGTGTGTATGACCACATCACAGAGCTCCACAGCAATAAAACGCACACCTCATACACATCACACATTACTTTGTAAGTTTTATTGTTGTGGAGCTCTGTGATACAGTAATGTGCCGTTTGTATGAGTGTCACAGAGCCCACACATGCACATACCTCGCTACACAGTTGCACATACATATAACCACACACAGTCACACACTTTCTGAACAAGACTAGCCAAGGCCCCAGAAACCGCTCCTTGCTGCAACCATTCAGGGAGGCTAAATGCCACCCCTGGCAAAGTGCCGTCTGAAGCCATGGCCCCAACTGGCTCTGATTATAGTTATAAGAAGACACGCCCTAATTCAAAAAACTTACCAGGAATCAAAAACATTATTTATTTCAACCATTACAAAGATTCTAAAACAGAAGCTGCCAATGATCTGCACACAGCCAATCAGAGTGCGAGTCGGTGTACCGGGGCTCAGCAGGACATTAGGGGTGAAATTACATTAATTGTTGACACAGAGTCTTATTTTCCTCCTAAAAGAAACCTTTATTGAGGCTGGGAAGCAAAAAACCAACCAGCTGGTCTGCCCTGACGCATTTCACATGAACTCGCAGAACAAAATGCAGGAAGTGCGGCTCTGCGTCCCCTTATTTATTTATATATGGGGAATGTGGCACAGGAGCTCTGGGATGCAATTCTTTGAATTGCTGGGATCTGCAAGTGGCTTCTGCAATAACAAACACAACTTATTTATTTTGCTACTTTTGTTTGGTAACAATGTTTACTGTGAGCAAACACAGGCGCATGGCGCAGCTTCAGGACAGTTTATTGCGGCTGCATTAGGGGTGCAGTGTGGGATCAGAGGTGTTGTGTATCTTTGAACATGGATTTTTAGGCCTTTTTAATCAAACACTTTACATACGATTTTGTGATTGCATTTTATATGTGTCTGATTGGCTCATAGGTCGGTTTCCTACACTGGATCTGCTCCTTTGCACCAATCACAGAGTGAGAGGATCATTCTTGTCACACTCCAAAGAGCATGAAAGGTGATTATATTTTGTCAATCAGAGAGCAGACAGCAAGTGGTTAATCAAATGCTGTAACGGAGATAGATTCTTTAAGAGAAGCGACAAATCAATGATAAAATCGTTACTTAACGTGAAAGCAGCTTCTTCCAGCAATGCTCAGACGCACCGCCATTAGCCGGGCGTTTGGTGACGCTGATTGCACCGTGAGGATTCAAAATCAATATACATGGTTTTAAAAAAAAAATGGCTGTGATAAAACGTAAAATATTTTATATGATTTTACTCGTGTTATGTCAGCGAAATCTATGTGTAAGTTTAACAGTGAACTGAATACTATGTATTAAAGGGACACGGCCACTTTCATAAACTGTAACTAGATTACAACTAAAACCTCATTATAAAACACATGACTGCTTATACCTGGATCCTCTATGCCTATGCCCTGGAATAACACACAGACCACGGTATATTTGGAAAAGGGCATAGGCCACAGCTTTATTTGATTTATACAACATTCCTTAATCCAACAGCACACAATTCGATCAGACCCTACCGCAACCGAACCTGCGGCAGGCCGTTACCACTTAACCCAGAGCTCGTTGCTCAGCCTGACTTACCAGGAACAGAGCACGTCTCTCCCAGAGCCCACCTTATTCGGCGGCTTACCCAATAACTTCTTCGCTGGCCAGGGATACCGCCACCGCCAAGGGGCAATGAACTTAACTATTGCCCCTGCGCCCCCCCCCCGCAGCCAGCGCCGCCTCCACTCCATCTCTCAAACCCTCCAAAAAAATATCCAACCCAATATCTGACAAGTGGACCCCATCCGATCGCATCAAAGCCCTGTTATCCCCCTCCAATTCCCGGTGACGAATGGACAGACCCCCAAGAGTAGCGAGAAACCTAGACACCTCCCGATTAAGTTTGCGCCCGTTCAAAAGCTTTAGGGGACGCCCAAACATCCCAAGCCGGCCTAGAAACGATCTCGGACCAAACCAAGGAAACAGATTTAAACAGAGCGAAACATCGGGCCAGATCCTGTCCGAATCCGACCCAAGTCATTACCCCCCGCGTGAATGATGAGTATCGGAGAGTCCCGCGACCCCTTAGACAACAAACAACATTCCCTATAAATATTAGTCCACCGCAAGCCCGGAATGCCCAACCATCGGACTCGTACTACCTCTGCCGGAAATCCCAGATCATCGCTCCGCCCGATGAGCCGCCCAGCAAATGAAGGAATGTCCCACAATCCAAACCAATCGGGACGGACCTGAAAGAAAATTCACAATAAGTGTGGACGAACACAAAGTCGATAACGACCGGAAGACCACCTCCCCAAACGCTGCAGCACGGGCCCCGAGGCCCCTGCCGCCACCGCCTCAGTGGCCGCCCCAATCCGAAAAGAATGCGGCGTGAAATCTCGAGGACACAAACCCAAACTAGAGATGCAACGACGGAAAACCGAGGAAAACTGATAACGTGTAAGAGGACTACCCAACGCATGCACCAAAAAAGGGGCACCAAACACCGGCCTCCGAGACAAAAACTCCCGCGCCAGCGCGTAGGGACAGCAAGCCCCCCAATACCCAATAAAGTCACAAAAACGCCCCTACCCACCTGATCAGTTTTAGAATGGGGAATAAAGAGACGCACCCGACCAACACCAACCACCACGTGACAGGCGTGCAGCCCAGAAGTAAAGCGAGCACTACGGGACACCAGTTCTCCAACCCACAAACACCGAAAAAAACAAAAGAAAAGGCCACGCGAAACAAAAGGACCTCAAAGTCATCAAGGCAAATGGACCCCAAAACCAACAAAATCTCCTGGAACAATGAAAAGGACAAAGGCTGACGGCGATCCGGAACCGAAACCCGCCGCCAACCAGCCACCACCTGGTGCAGCAATGGATCCCTCGAAAAATCATCCCAACCCAAAAGCTGACATAGCAAAGAAAGAGCTGGGAGAGCGCGAGAAGCAGAAGCCGAGGAACGCCCAGCACGCTCCAGTGCAGACAAGAATGACCATTTAGTGTGGCGACGAGCCGACGACTCCCGCCATCCCTGCCCAGCCTGAGCTACCGCTGCCCAAGCCTGCCACACCTGAACATACGAACTCCACGTGGAATCAGCCAAGGAGCGGAAGAAATGCCGAATCAGTCCTCCAGAGCCAGGGTCCACAACCAGCGAGGAAAGGGAGCACCCCTCCGATCCGCCCCCGGTGCCACCTGCCAAAAACGGCTCCACTGGAACCGGGAGAGAGAGTCAGCAATCGTATTAGCCACACCCGGCACGTGCCGCGCCTTAAACCAAATATTATGTTCCAGACAACGCAAAACCAAATGACGCAACAGGGAAAGGACGGGCAAGGAACTAGAAGAAGAACAGGTCAACACATGAACGACGCTCAAATTATCAGTCCAAAAGATCACCCTCTTATTAGCGAGACTCTCCCACCACAGTTCCAGTGCCGTAACAATGGGAAACAACTCCAAAAAGGTCATGTTAGTCAGCAAGTCAGAAGCAGACCAAGAAGCAGGCCATGCCTCCGCACACCAATGACCTTGGAAGTACGCCCCGAAGCCAGACACACCCGCAGCATCCATAAACAGATCCAAGGCAGCATTATCCACAGCAGCCTCCTGCCAATACGTACAGCCATTGTAACTACCCAGAAAGGACTGCCATACCAAGAAATCAGCCTTCAAGGACTGACGCAACCGGACAAAATGATGTTGCGCTTTAATCCCCACAGTGGCCAGAGACAGCCTCCTGCAAAATACGCGCCCCATCGGAATGACCCGACAAGCAAAAGCCAAATGGCCAAGCAAAGATTGAAGCTCGCGGAGACAAAGCTTGGGGGACGACAAAGCCCACGCCAAGATCGTTTCCAAGGCAGCAATCTTACCCTGAGGCAGCCAAAAAACCCGAGCCACCGAATCAATTTCAATGCCCAGAAAGAACAAACGCTGTCAAGGACCCTCCGTCTTGTCCTTTGCCAGCGGCACCCCAAACTTAGCAGCCACGTCCCAGAAGTGCCGGAGCAAGTCCCCACAAACAGAAGACTTGGCTGGCCCCACAAAAAGAAAGTCGTCCAAATAATGAAAGACGGAGGACATCCCCGCCTGCTCACAAACCACCCACTCCAAAAACGTGGCAAACAACTCAAAATAATAACAAGAAATAGAACACCCCATAGGAAGGCATCTATCAAAATAAAACTGATGTTGAAAAGCGCAGCCCAACAAGTGAAAACAGTCCGGATGAATCGGCAAAAGTCGAAACGCAGACTCCACATCCGCCTTAGCTAGCAAACAGCCCGGGCCCGCTTCCCTAACCAACACCAGAGCCTCATCAAAATACGAGTAACGCACCCTACAGTCCTCAGGACCATTGCCATCGTTAACCGATGATCCCGCAGGATAGGACAAATGGTGGATCATCCGAAAGGCGCCCGGCTCTTTCTTGGGAACCACACCCAACGGGGAAACCCGCAAATTGGGAAAGGGCAACCCATCGAACGGACACACCATCCGTCCCATGCGCACCTCCATCACCAATTTATCAGCAATCACCGCCTCATGCTGACGTGCGGACACCAAATTAGAGGCAAAGACAGGAAAGGCAGAAGGAACGAAGGGAATACAAAAACCCACGGAAAAACCATCCACCAAAACCCGAGCCGCCCTCTCATTGGGGTAACATTCGAGCCACGGGAGCATCCTTAAAACGTTCACCGGGGTAAGTCCTGACACCCGAACCTTCCCGAACCGTCCCCCGTCCCAAAGACCCCCGACCTCTTCGCAGGCACCGAAAGGCGGGATGCACACCCCCACATTGAGAACACTCATGCCGGAACCGGCACGAACTCGCCCAACGACAGTGCGACTCATTGTACACCCAGCAAAACCCCCTCCGGGTAGCCGCCGACGTACCAGGGGAAGCACCGCCAGCGGATCCGAGAAAGGGAGAAACCACCGGGACGAGCAGGCGTCATTAATAACAACCAAAAGGTTAGCATCCTGCTCATCAAAACGCATGGTAGGACGGACAGCCATTTTTTGCCGGAATTGTAGGTCATACCGGAACCAACACTGACCCCCATAAACCTTGTACGCCCCCCAAATAAGGTCCAGATAGGAGAACAGAGCAACACAATGTTCCGGATAACGCTCACAGAGAACAGCGCTAAAAGCCAGAAAGCCCTGAAGCCAGTTCCCAAACGTACGGGCAAACTCCGAACCGGAGTCTTGTCCTTCTCCTTGTCCGCGTCCAACTCAGAACGCCTAGCACGGTCGACCGTCTCCCTATCCACGATACCAAAGAAAGAACGTCCACGTATTCGCCTCTCCAAATCTTTTCCTTGACATCAGCATAAAGTTGCATACCCAGCGGAGACAACGCATACCCAGAAGGCTGCGGAACCGCAGAGACTGGACCCGAGACCCCACCAGCCACAGGAGCAGAGGAAACACTGGCAGTAGGCAGCTCCCCACCGGCCGGCACCAGTACCACCAAACCACGAGGAGCAGGACCAGCCGGCACGGGCGCACAGGACTCCAGACACGACACGCGCTGCCACTGCTGAAGAGCAGACATCAGTGAGGACACCAAATCCTCAGGGTCCAGCACCCCCAGGGAATGCCGCCAGCGGCCCCCTGCCGACCCCAGCCGCACGCTCAGCAGCAGGTAGCAAATCATACTCACGGGCGGACAGCAGAGGGGAAGGATCCACCAGGCGCTGGGACCGGTCGGCAGCCGCATCAGGGACCACACTGCGGAAAGGCACAGCTGGGCGAACATCATCCACGAGACCAGGAACAGCCACCCGGTGAGGCTCCCGACGAGCAGACGCGGGGGCGCCACCAGATGGGGCCGACCCCACAACCAGGCAGCCAGCAGTAGGCAAGCGAACAGCTCGCTCCCCAGAAGCAGACGAGCCGGCAGTCACGGAATCTGGCAGAGGAAAAGCTCCCTGGAGCGGAGCACCAAGGGCAACCGGAAAACTGGATCCTCCAACTCGCGGAAGGGCAGCCAGGCGTCCACGAGACGTGCCCCCACCTCGACGCGAGCGGGAGCCCCGGGGGGCGGAGCCGGCGGCACAAGAGCGAGGGGCGGCAGACCGAGGGGCCACAGCTGCAGGAGCCCGCGGGCTGCTCGAAATCCCAGCCCGACCTCCCACACGCACAGGAGCAGGCGGAACAGGAGCCACAGAGGGAGAAACAGCCCTGTAGGCGGCTGCACGGCGTCTCGGACGCGCAACGGCTAGCAACAGAGCCGCTCGCCACAGGGGAAGCCCGGCCAGCCTGCGCAGGAACAGAAAGCGCCGGAGCGGAACCAGGGGAACCAGGACCAAGCAGCCTAGGGAAGGTAACAGTACGCTCCCTCCTCCAGCCCCGGGGGCCCACCTCCTCCTCCTCCGCAGGGGAATCGCGACCCACCGGCTCAGCAGAGCGCAACAAGTCTGCCAAAGTCAAACCGGAGCCAGCAGCATAGTCCTGCAATCGGGCGAGGAGCAGAGCAACATCCTCCCGCTGAGCAGCCAGAGCCATGACTGGCCCGTCCAAGGAAGAAGCAGAGAGCAACGCCAACAGCAGGACCCAGAAAACGCAGGAACAAAGCAGCGACCAGCGTGCAGAACAACGTGCAGCCTCTTCAAATCACCAGCACGTGGAACAGGTAATCACACACCTGTGCATATATAGGACCTCCTTCATTAGCATAATTTCTTGACCAATGACCCTGCATACCTTTGATTGATCGTCCCAGGCCAGCAGTCATGCTCCCCTTCCAGAATGTTCCAGGGGGTTGCTTTATAAAACACAGGCTTCTGGTATTTTTCCTTTGTTTGAAGTAATTGCATGTAAAAGGAAAAAGAAAGTTAGGGTTTATTTTATCTAACGTTTTCCATTTTGTGGATTTTTTCCTATGATGCAACATTTACCAAAAACAGTGTAATTTTTTTAAACTTTTCTGCTTTGATTTTTCTTATACATATATACACAGTATTTAACAGTTAATCAGGTGGGGGAGGGAATGTTTAGACAAGGCTGCAGGGGGTGTATTGTGATATCCAGGCTACCTGAGATAAGAGATGGCAGCTGATTGAGATAAGAAAGGGAGCTTAAAAGACTTCTAATCTACCCCCTGGTGATGTCCTTTGAATACATCCCACACAATACAATGATGTGAGTCGTGACTGACCCATTCTATGACCAAAGCAACACAGTGAGGAGCAAGTGATGGATGTACCCAGTGACACATATAGAGGAAAATATCACACAATGGATGCACCCAGTGACACATATAGAGGAAAATATCACACAATGGATGCGCCCAGTGACACATATAGAGGAAAATATCACACAATGGATGCACCCAGTGACACATATAGAGGAAAATATCACACAATGGATGCGCCCAGTGACACATATTGAGGAAAATATCACACAATGGATGCGCCCAGTGACACATAGAGAGGAAAATATCACACAATGGATGCGCCCAGTGACACATATAGTAGGGATGTGCACCGATTTTTTTTTCGATTCGATTAGATTGTTCGAATTTTTAAACTTTTCGATTCGGCTCGTTTCGACTGCTTTCCGTTTCGATTCGGATCGGTTCGATTCGGTTTTCGGGTACATTTATTTTTCGGAATATCGCCCATTTTTCGTATTTTCGGGTCACTTTACTAGGTTTCTGTATCGACTTTTCGTTATTTCGGAAAATTTTCGTTTTTCGGAATTGTACATGGTTTTTGGCATATCGCCCATTTTTCGTATTTCGGAACTTTTCGTTTTTCGGAATTGTACATGGTTTTCGGTATATCGCCAATTTTTCGTTTTTCGGAACTTTTCGTTTTTTCGGAACGTCTGTTCTCGTTTCAAAGCTGTCTAACTCTATTCGTTTTGATGAAAACTACTATGGTTTACTTTTTTAATACTACTTTATATATTTTTTATAATAAATTTTTGGGGTTTTTTTTGGATCCTATAATTCATTCTGTCGATACGATAATTCTGGCGATTCTATCGTGTTTTTTTAATTAACCCTTTCGCTGCTGTGGCATTTCCCGCCTCTGTGCTGAGCTCATTTTTACTGGTTTCGCTCATCATGTTTAAACGTGTTTTGAAGCTTATTTTAGTATATTACCCAGACATATTATATATCGTTCTTTCCGTCAGACTCGGTAGATTCATAATATGTCATTATTATATGTATACGTCATGACCTGTCTGTATATTATAACAAAAAATGCAATAAAATATGATTTTTCAATAATTTACAACGTGTAAAGTGTTTTTTTTCCACATTTTAACATGCAAGCAATTGCGGTTATATTTTGTATGGGGTGCGCTTGTTAAAAAAATTAGAGATGGGATCTCGTTACATTTTTTTCTGGGGGAAATTACACGATTTTTAACAAATGCACCGCATACAAAAATCGTTAGTGCAGCATCATTGTTCACATTATAATTGAAATGGGAACAATATTGCTGCATTAACAAACCAAAAAAAAGAAAAAAAATTGTTTTTTTTTTTTTATAATTTTTTTAAATATTTTTTTATTTTTAATTTTTTTACAAACTTTTTTCACATTCGTGTTTGGTATCGCTGGAACGGCCATGCTCTGGCCGATCCAACAATACCAAACTTTAACCCCTAGCTGCCACGGATCGGGAGATAGGGGGTTCATTGGAACCCCCTATCTCCACCATTGGTGGCAACTAGGGGTTAACTCCAGGACTGGCGTCATCGTGCTATGCACGATGACGCCAGTCCTCAGGGGGAGTTCCGGAAGCTTGGCCGACATCCGACATCCTCATGGATATGCCCCAGCTCCTCATGGATATGCCCCAGCTCCTCGTGGACATGCCCCAGCTCCTCGTGGATATTGCCCCAGCACCTCATGGATATGCCCCAGCTCCTCGTGGACATGCCCCAGCACCTCGTGGACATGCCCCAGCTCCTCGTGGACATGCCCCAGCTCCTCGTGGATATTGCCCCAGCACCTCCTGGATATGCCCCAGCTCCTCGTGGACATGCCCCACACCTCGTGGACATGCCCCAGCTCCTCGTGGATATGCCCCAGCTCCTCGTGGACATGCCCCAGCTCCTCGTGGATATTGCCCCAGCACCTCGTGGATATGCCCCAGCTCCTCGTGGACATGCCCCAGCACCTCGTGGACATGCCCCAGCTCCTCGTGGACATGCCCCAGCTCCTCGTGGATATTGCCCCAGCACCTCGTGGATATGCCCCAGCTCCTCATGGACATGCCCCAGCACCTCGTGGACATGCCCCAGCTCCTCGTGGATATGCCCCAGCTCCTCGTGGACATGCCCCAGCTCCTCGTGGATATTGCCCCAGCACCTCATGGATATGCCCCAGCTCCTCGTGGACATGCCCCAGCTCCTCGTGGACATGCCCCAGCTCCTCATGGATATTGCCCCAGCACCTCATGGATATGCCCCAGCTCCTCGTGGACATGCCCCAGCTCCTCGTGGACATGCCCCAGCTCCTCGTGGATATTGCCCCAGCACCTCGTTAGTGCAGCATCATTGTTCACATTATAATTGAAATGGGAACAATATTGCTGCATTAACGAACCAAAAAAAATAAAAAAAAATGTTTATTTAATTTTTATAATTTTTTTAAAAATATATTTTTATTTTTAATTTTTTTAAAAAAACTTTTTTCACATTCGTGTTTGGTATCGCTGGAACGGCCATGCTCTGGCCGATCCAACAATACCAAACTTTAACCCCTAGCTGCCACGGATCGGGAGATAGGGGGTTCATTGGAACCCCCTATCTCCACCATTGGTGGCAACTAGGGGTTAACTCCAGGACTGGCGTCATCGTGCTATGCACGATGACGCCAGTCCTCAGGGGGAGTTCCCGGAAGCTTGGCCGACATCCGACATCCTCATGGATATGCCCCAGCTCCTCATGGATATGCCCCAGCTCCTCGTGGACATGCCCCAGCTCCTCGTGGATATTGCCCCAGCACCTCATGGATATGCCCCAGCTCCTCGTGGACATGCCCCAGCACCTCGTGGACATGCCCCAGCTCCTCGTGGACATGCCCCAGCTCCTCGTGGATATTGCCCCAGCACCTCCTGGATATGCCCCAGCTCCTCGTGGACATGCCCCAGCACCTCGTGGACATGCCCCAGCTCCTCGTGGATATGCCCCAGCTCCTCGTGGACATGCCCCAGCTCCTCGTGGATATTGCCCCAGCACCTCGTGGATATGCCCCAGCTCCTCGTGGACATGCCCCAGCACCTCGTGGACATGCCCCAGCTCCTCGTGGACATGCCCCAGCTCCTCGTGGATATTGCCCCAGCACCTCGTGGATATGCCCCAGCTCCTCGTGGACATGCCCCAGCACCTCGTGGACATGCCCCAGCTCCTCGTGGATATGCCCCAGCTCCTCGTGGACATGCCCCAGCTCCTCGTGGATATTGCCCCAGCACCTCATGGATATGCCCCAGCTCCTCGTGGACATGCCCCAGCTCCTCGTGGACATGCCCCAGCTCCTCATGGATATTGCCCCAGCACCTCATGGATATGCCCCAGCTCCTCGTGGACATGCCCCAGCTCCTCGTGGACATGCCCCAGCTCCTCGTGGATATTGCCCCAGCACCTCGTTAGTGCAGCATCATTGTTCACATTATAATTGAAATGGGAACAATATTGCTGCATTAACGAACCAAAAAAAATAAAAAAAAATGTTTATTTAATTTTTATAATTTTTTTTAAAATATATTTTTATTTTTAATTTTTTAAAAAAAACTTTTTTCACTGTAGTGTTTGGTATCGTTGGAATGGCCATGCTCTTTAACCCCTAGCTGCCACGGATCGGGAGATAGGGAGTTCATTGGAACCGTTGGTGGCAGTTAGGGGTTAACTCTAGGACTGGCGTCATCGTGCTATGCACGATGACGCCAGTCCTCAGGGGAGTTCCCGGAGGCTTGGCCGACATCCAAGATGTCGGCCAGCTCCGGGAAAGGATCACGAACCGGCGCTTTTTAGCGCCGATTCGCGATCCAGCTCCCCAGGGGTTAATGCCAGGCACCATTTGGAAGGGCAGGCTGTGCCCTTCCAATTGGTGCCTGGGTTAACCCCCGCAACGCCGCCGATCGGGAGGGAGAGAGGTCCGAAGGACCTCCCCCCCTCCCTTTCAGGCGCCTCCTCCGCACATGCGGGGGGGCGCCTGAATTAGGTGTCATCGCGCTGTCCCGATGACACCTAATTTCACCGGCGGCGGTTCCGGATGCTGGGCTGACATCGAGGATGTCAGCCCGCACCGGGGGGGCCAGCGATCGGCCGGAACCCGGCCGAACGCTGACCCCAAGGGAGGATGCGCTCAGCGCGTCCTCCGCATACCAGCAGCCATGCGGAGGACGCGCTGAGCGCGTCCTCCGCATCGACGTGGTTAACAGTGTGGAAACCAAGCAATACATAATTAACTTATTAACGTAAAGCAACACACACAAACAGGAAAATATAGAAAAAATAGAAAATTTATTTACAAAATGGGGAAGGGAAGGGAAGGGAACATGCCAAGGATGGCAAACTGCCCAACAGGGGCACAAACAACACAAACAAACATACATTTTAGAATTACTGGCATTTGAGGAGATGTTGGAGCTGGTCCGCATCTTTGATTACAAAGATTATGACTGCAGTAAGGGCCCTTACGGCAGGAAGAATAATTTTAGGAAGGATCGTATCATTGACAAGCTACGCGCACCACCATCCTGGAGGTGTTTGGGAAAGACGGGACGAAGGACCAGATCAGAAAACGCTGGTCCGACCTCAAAGCAGGCGAGCAGGAGCAGCTGAGGCACATCCGTATTGACTTGAATATTGTCTCTTACTGCCGCTCCAGGATGTCCGCGGTGTTATTAAGGTGTTCCCGGAGTTCCTGCAGCAGTTCCTGGATGGCATCGAGTGTCCTGACAGCCAGCCTTAGTTCGCCAATCGCCTCTTGATTGCTCGGTCTGGCTTCTTCGATATATCCAATAAATGAAAGAAGGAAAATACAGTAAGTAAAGCAGGTTTCTATTTTTGACTGAAAGTCTTGAAAAAATATAACAGTAGTATATACCAGAGCTGGCGGCCTCCTCCTGCTCCTCCTCCGACTCCTCCTCCCCCACCACCACCGTCTGCATATCCAGTGCTATATGTAAGAATTAAAGAAATAAAAAATACAGTAAACAACAAAACTGATTTATTTTTGAACAAAAGTCGATGCAAAATACAACAGTAAAAAAAAAAAAACCTGGACTGGCGGCCTCCTGCTGCTCCGGCTCCCTCTCTTCATGGCCCTCCTCCTGCTCCTCCTCTTCCTCCTCCTGCTCCTCTTGTGCTATACATAAAAAAAATAAATTAAAATACAGTAAACAAAAAATGTTTCTGTTTTTGACCAAAAGTCGTTGCAAAATAAAACAGTATATACCAGCGCTGGTGGACGCCCGTGGCTCCTCCTCCTCCTCCGCTGGGGCACTGGTCCCTGCCCGGGCTGATTCGGCGGCCTTCTTCCTGTCTTCTGCCAAATCCAAAAAATATAACACGTAAATAATGCAGACTGGAAAAAAAGGTATATCTATACAATATATTGCCGAAAGTATTGCGACACCCCTCCACTACCCCACTACCAGCTTGACCCACCACTACTCCCATCTCATAGGTCTAAAGTCACAAAATATTTATTTATTTCCTCTGCACAGACATATATTACCGTTCATTTATATATTTTTTTCAGAAGTAAACATTACGTTTATTCAATAAAAACTATTATTTGTGTTGTGTGCGTACAAAGCGCATTGTGCGACTGCTTTTAGTTATTTTATAGATGCCTCAGCCTCAGTTTCACTTTCAGTTTCTGCGAATAAAACTGTGGATATTGCAGAAACAACAGAAATCCGCCATTTTGTTTTGAAATTTGCATCTAAAGCGTTCAATGACACTGCTGCAGCAGCTGCTGAGGCTGTATTGAGCGCAGCTCTGTTTGGATGCACTTTCAGAAGAACTACATGTCCCATCCTATCACTTAGCAGAGACGCAGAGATTTTTATTGATGCGCAGGTGGGAGTCAATATTGGGCAAGCTGCGGGTCATCTCGTATGCATCACTCAATCACAACAACCTCCCCCCCCAGCACACTACAGACTATACACACAGTGCCAAAAGAAATCCAGCATTGTAACTTCATCTACATACATCAAATATCACAATTTTCACGAATACGTAAAATCACAAAAAAGAAGAGTTATGGCAAAAATGCATGTATGACGAGTCGTGAAAACACAAAGCTATACACATTGCATGAAACAAGGACTCGATCAATCAACGTATTTCTGTGCACATTAGCACATGCAAGCACATTATTATTATTATACAGGATTTATATAGCACCAACAGTTTGATCAGCGCTTTACAATATAACATGACACTTACGTTTCGCTATGACGCGGCGGATGCGTCTCAGCTGCTCCTCCTCGCGAACTTTTAAATCAGACCAGCGTTTCCGTAGCTGGTCCTTTGTCCGGTCCTTCCCAAACTTCTCCAAAATGGTGGTGCGTAGCTTGTCCAGGATACGATCCTTCCTGGCGTTATTCTTGCTGCGGTAAGGTCCGTTCCGGCAGTCGTAATCTTTTCTATCAAAGATGCGGACCAGCTCCAACATCTCCTCAAACGACATATTTTGGGCCCGTTTTACTTTCTTCCTGGGTGCAGGTGGTTCGATTTCATCATAAGATGAAGACGAGGTCTCCTCTCTGGCAGCGGCCATTATCAAGAATAATAAAAACAATATTTTGTTCAAAAAGTTGTCAATAAAACTGGCTCAATAAAGTTACGACATGTGCGCGCGCGCGCATGCGCGACCCGCGGACGAATCGGATCTGACCAAAATACGAATATTCTGATCGGATCTTTGGAAACAATAAAAAAATTTACAGAATCAGCCATATAACCGATACTAGTTAAATATACGATGTCCAGACTTACCGAAATGGTACCGAAATCCCGAATGGAACTGAAATCATGAATAGAGGGAAAATAAATTTCGATTTGACACATTTCAAGTCCATTCGAAAATTCCGAAAAATTTTCGATTTGGTAAACTTTTCGTTTTTTCGGAAAGTCTGTTCTCGTTTCAAAGCAATAGATTTCGATTTGACACATTTCAAGTCCATTCGAAATTCCGAAAAATTTTCGATTCGGTTCGGAAACCTGTTCGGATTCGACTTTTTCGGATCTATAAAATTTCGGATTTTCGGCCGAATCGAAAGACCCGAATCGGGAAATTTCGTGAAAATTCCGAAATTCCGAAACCCGAAACGCACATCCCTAACATATAGATGAAAATATCACACAATGGATGCGCCCAGTGACACATTAGAGGAAAATATCACACAATGGATGCACCCAGTAACACAGAGGAAAATATCACACAATGGATGCGCCCAGTGACACATATAGAGGAAAATATCACACAGTGGATGCGCCCAGTGACACATATAGAGGAAATGTCACACAATAGATGCACCCAGTGACACATATAGATGAAAATATCACACAATGGATGCGCCCAGTGACACATATAGAGGAAAATATCACACAATGGATGCACCCAGAGACACATATAGATGAAAATATCACACAATGGATGCACCCAGTGACACATATAGAGGAAATGTCACACAATGGATGCACCCAGTAACACAGAGGAAAATATCACACAATGGAAGCACCCAGTGACACAGAGGAAAATATCACACAATGGATGCAGCCAGTGACACATATAGAGGAAAATATCACACAATGGATGCACCAAGAGACACATATAGATGAAAATATCACACAATGGATGCACCCAGTGACACATATAGAGGAAAATATCACACAGTGGATGCGCCCAGTGACACATATAGAGGAAATGTCACACAATGGATGCACCCAGTAACACAGAGGAAAATATCACACAATGGAAGCACCCAGTGACACAGAGGAAAATATCACACAATGGATGCAGCCAGTGACACATATAGAGGGAAATATCACACAATGGATGCACCCAGTGACACAGAGGAAAATATCACACAATGGATGCAGCCAGTGACACATATAGAGGGAAATATCACACAATGGATGCACCCAGTGACACAGAGGAAAATATCACACAATGGATGCACCCAGTGACACATATAGAGGAAAATATCACACAATGGATGCACCCTGTGACACATATAGAGGAAAATATCACACAATGGATGCACCTAGAGACACATATAGAGGAAAATATCACACAATGGATGCACCCAGTGACACATATAGAGGAAAATATCACACAATGGATGCACCCAGAGACACATATAGAGGAAAATATCACACAATGGATGCACCCAGTGACACATATAGAGGAAATGTCACACAATGGATGCACCCAGTGACACATATAGAGGGAAATATCACACAATGGATGCACCCAGTGACACATATAGATTAAAATATCACACAATGGATGCACCCAGTGACACATATAGAGGAAAATATCACACAATGGATGCACCTAGAGACACATATAGAGGAAAATATCACACAGTGAATGCACCCAGAGACACATATAGAGGAAAATATCACACAATGGATGCACCCAGAGACACATATAGAGGAAAATATCACACAATGGATGCACCCAGTGACACATATAGAGGAAATGTCACACAATGGATGCACCCAGTGACACATATAGAGGGAAATATCACACAATGGATGCACCCAGTGACACATATAGATTAAAATATCACACAATGGATGCACCCAGTGACACATATAGAGGAAAATATCACACAATGGATGCACCTAGAGACACATATAGAGGAAAATATCACACAGTGAATGCACCCAGAGACACATATAGAGGAAAATATCACACAATGGATGCACCCAGTGACACATATAGAGGAAAATATCACACAATGGATGCACCCAGAGACACATATAGAGGAAAATATCACACAATGGATGCACCCAGAGACACATATAGAGGAAAATATCACACAATGGATGCACCCAGTGACACATATAGAGGAAAATATCACACAATGGATGCACCCAGAGACACATATAGAGGAAAATATCACACAATGGATGCACCCAGTGACACATAGAGAGGAAAATATTTTCTAAACATACAAGAGAAAAACAAAACACATGTAAGATATCAGCAACATCAAATAAACACAATAAGGATATTTCATTTTTGGTGCTACTGGCCCTTTAAAATGAGTAATAGTTAGGATTAATGCTCTTGTTCTGCTAATTAAAAATATAAAAAATATTAAAACCACAAAATCAAACAATCCTCTTTTGAATATTTTTTGCGATATTTAAAACTGAATTATTGTTTATGTAATTAAATAGCGCACTGTAACCTCTCCGTGTCTGGATTCCTAAAATCCGTTTCAGAGAAAACTAAATATTTGACCTCACTCACAATTGAATTTCAGTTGGAAATGCTCATTTTGCATGGTTTTCAAGAAGAATTAACAGACATGCACGGACGTCACCGATTCCTAATGCAAGGCTATAGGTTGCTCAAAAGCATTAATCTCCATTAACTCTTGCATGATCGAGTCACCGGCCGCTTGTTTAACGCTGGAATTCTTAGGTTTTCTTCTTTTCATAATGTGCATTAATTCTAAATTCTTTTAGTCTGGATGCATTAAGGTTGTGCCGCAGCCCATGGAGTGAATATTAACCCCTGAATTCAGTGATCAGACCATGTGCGATTCCTTCCCCCAGTGTCCACAACCCAGTAATAAGAGTAATACGGATATCAGAAAATGTAAATGTTTATTATTATATAATTGTTTTATTTTTTTAATGGGTAAAATCGGATATGGTGATAAAACTAGGATTATGGAAACCTGACATTACCCAGCAGCTTTGGTAAAGCCCGAAACAAAATCAAAAATCAAGATAAGGTGCGCCTGCAGATAATGCGTGCCCACAGGTAATGCGCTCCTGCAGATAATGTGCACCTGCAGATAATGCGCGCCCGCAGATAATGTGCTCCTGCAGATAATGTGCACCTGCAGATAATGCGCGCCAGCAGATAATGCGCGCCCGCAGATAATGCGCATCTGCAGATAATGCGCGCCTGCAGATAATGCGCGCCCGCAGATAATGTGAACCTGCAGATAAAGTGCATCTGCAGATAATGTGCGCCTGTAGATAATGTGTGCCTGCAGATAAAGTGCACCTGCGGATAATGTGCACCTGCAGATAATGCGCTCCTGCAGATAATGCGCTCCTGCAGATAATGTGCACCTGCAGATAATGTGCTCCTGCAGATAATGTCCGCTTGCAGATAATGTGTGCCTGCAGATAATGTCCGCTTGCAGATAATGTCCGCTTGCAGATAATGTGCACCTGCAGATAATGTCCGCTTGCAGATAATGTGCACTTGCAGATAATGTCCGCTTGCAGATAATGTGCACCTGCAGGTTTCTCCTTTCTGCCCCAGTTTTAACGCGATATTACAATGCAGGCGCAAAAAAGCTGCCTGCATTGTTATTGGATGGTAAGCCCCGGGATGTGCGTGGCAACGCTAAGCGCCGCCAAGTGCATCCTCTCCATGGAGTCCATAGGACTCCACTGAGGCAGACGGCGACGGTCACATGACCTGCTGGATCTCGCGAGATCCGGCAGGTCGGCGTAGTGATCTGCAGGGGGAGTCTTTTTCCCCTAGTCTCTCCCTGCTCCCGGCGGACAGAGGAGGCGTTTGGAGCCGCGGTCCTCACCATAGGATAGGAGGGGAGTATCTGATTTTTTGGAATATTAAGGTTCATAATATTTAATATGTTGGTAAAAGCTTCTTGATCCAAGGAAAAATCTGACGCCATCTGGGGGCAAGAAGGGATTTTTCCCCAGTATGTTGCTTATTGGCGAGCACTTCAGACTGGTTTTTTTTGCTTCTTTTGGATCAACAGCAGTAGGTGATGTGTGAAAGGCTGAACCTGATGGACGCATGTCTTTTTTCAGCCTATGTAACTATGTGACTATG
Organism: Leptobrachium leishanense; assembly: GCA_009667805.1. NCBI lineage: Eukaryota > Metazoa > Chordata > Amphibia > Anura > Megophryidae > Leptobrachium > Leptobrachium leishanense. Next base: position 9,003,521 of record CM019068.1, on the reverse strand, counting down.
ACTGTTGCCACAGTTGCAAAGCTTTGAGTCACGTGGCCGTCACTGTCGGCTCTCTTGGCCTTGCTGCATATTTTATCTATTGTCGTCAGAAATCTGATTTGTGATCGAAACGGAAAACAATGGGGATTAAATTCTGTTTAGTTTCAAATCATTAATTCAGCTTCAATTTACATTGAGAAGCTCGTTATGGCTAATTAGCCGATCTATCCTTAATTACTAATTAGCTGAAAACATTCGATGGTTCATATAAAACAAAATGAATAATAGTAATGAAAATTTGAATCTGTAAGCAAAGGGTTAACCCTTGCAGACATTAACTCCCACTTCTTTCCCTACATCTTTATGATGCGTCCTTATGTCAGAGTAAAGGTTAGGGACCTTCTTACACAGAGCTGAACGTTCCGATACATTGTCACAACTCATTGACCAGGAGGGAATATGTAGAACATGTTAAAAAAAAGGTCAGAAAAGGGCAAATCAAATCTTACCGCTGGTTTTTAACACCCACTCTGATCATGTCAAGCAGTGAACGAGTCTGCGCTTGGGTTACATTATAACATTATAACCATTTATGGGATTTTCAAATGTCAAGATTATGGCACGTTTTAAATGAAACTTAATATGAGAAATGCAAAAAAATGTTTATATACATCAAAACAAAACAGACGAAGCACTTGATACAACATGACTAAGGAATGGGTTGCTGAACGAACACACACACAGACAAAGACACACACACAGACACACACACACAAACACACACAGACACGCACAGAGACACACACACACACACACCTTTCCAAAGGAAATTAGGCATTAAGCTCAAGAAATGGTAAACATCAGCTTCAAAACAAATTTCAATATTGGGAAAAATCCTCCCGTTAAGGCTAGGGTCAGACGAACGCATTTTTCACGTTGTCCGTGAAAAAGTGCGTTCGAACGAACGTACGTATTTTTTCCTGGAATACACGATAGTGGTCATACGATGCGCCTTTTCGTCCGTGTTTTTGTACGGATCATCAATAAAACACTTTTTGTGTCTGGACGTTATGTTGGCCGGACATTAGCAGTGTCTGACGTCTCCCAATCACGCACACACGCCGCTATGCGGCCGCAGCGCACTCTGTACGTCAGTACTAGCGGTTTGACGTTCTAGAAAAAATGCGTTCGTTTGCCACTTGCGTTGCGCGGACGAACTTTCGTGCGGCCGTTCTTCGTGTGTTCCCCGGCATTGGACGTCATTTGCTGCTAGCACGGCCGTGATTTCGTGCGGCTAAACGCACGTTAAAAATGCTTTCGTCTGACCTTAGCCTAACTAGTTTAGCTTTTACACATAATGTAGTTTTTTTGGTGGGAAACAATACCCCCCCACCTCAGCTCCGTCGGGATAATATGAAGTCACCGCAATCATCCCGCATTGTGCCGTTACAGTCACACAGCGGCGAGTCATAGAGAATACGCGGGTGTATTGTGAGTTCTCTGCCGCTTTATAAACTTTGTTTAAAGAACAATACGCTCGAGGGATGAGAAATAAAAAATCTTCTGGTTTTATTGATTCTATGTTTGGGCTGAATGCGGCTAAAAAGTCTTTAACTCTTAAGGGAATATTCCAGCAATACCAGCAACTAACACACGTCCGTATCGAATCAGAGTGTGGAACGTTGGAGGCCTGACATGTGCACAAACAAACCATCACAACAACAACAACAAGGGAATCACAAAAGCACATTATCCTCTGAAGAAACAGAAAAACACAATCTGTTTTGTGGGAGAAAATACAAAAAAGCCAAATCCTGAATTAAAGGGGATGCGCTACACATCCTGACCATTTTAACTTTCTAAAAAGGCCGGGGGGGGGTATAAAGTCCCCCCACTCCACTTAGTTTCCTCCAACCCACCCAGCAGCCAGGATTTTGAATTTCCCGGCTGCCGGTCACCAGATCGGTCACTAGTGATGTCACATACACAGAGGGGGCGACGTCACCCTGTGAGACAAATCGCTGTAGCGAGCGTTCCCAGAGAGGCAGCGATGGATCAGATCTGTGCATGCGCGTGCAGCTCCGATCCATCGCTCTGTGCAGGCGCTACGGAACTTGTGTACGTAAAGTGTGTGAGTCCCGCAGCGCTGCGCAATGTGCGGCTCCTACACTACACAAGTTGTATAGGAGCACAAACTGCAGCAAGAAGTTTCAGGGACTGGTTCAGACGAGAAGCAGCGCCCTATTTAAATAATAAAAAATGGAAATATAAGGTGTAATAGAGTGTTCCTTTACTTTATTATATATCCTGATAGGTTATTAGAGTTGTAATTAGAAATTAACCCTTTAAGGACAGGACGGGTGTCGCCTGTCAGACGGGGGTTAACACAGAGAAGTGTACAGGTAAGCCTCGCTGGCAGGTGCCGCCGCAGGCCACCGATTTTGGCCCGCCCCGGAGCCAACGCACGTCACGCGTCATTGGCTGCGGGGAGAGGCTGAGGCGGCCCATTGAAGACAGTGGAGGGTACCTGTACACCCTGCACCTTTAAGGCCCTCATGCTGCGAGGATGGCATAGTACGTCCCGCGGCGGCAAAGGGTTAAATACCGCGGTAAGTTACCATACGGTTTAATGCACATCTGAACGCAAAGTCCTGATGAAGAGGTTTAACCCCTTTATTGGTAACATTGGAATGTCCTGATGAAGAGGTTTAACCCCTTTATTGGTAACATTGGAATGTCCTGATGAAGAGGTTTAACCCCTTTATTGGTAACATTTGAATGTCCTGATGAAGAGGTTTAATCCCTTTATTGGTAACATTTGAATGTCCTGATTAGGGATGAGCTGTTCGGGTTCGGATGGTTCGGAGTTCGGCCCGAACTTTGGCAGTTCGAAAGTTCGCAAACTTCAAACTTTTTGGGTGTGTTCGGTTCAAGTTCGAAAAAAAAAAGAAATTTTGAAAAAGTATAGAAAATGCTTAAAAAAATACTAAAAAATCTAGAAATAAAGAGACTCTTTACTGCAGAATATTATAAGCAATGGTTTATAAGATATTGAATTAAAAACTAATGTGTACGTGGAAAGATTATCAACTCTAAATGACCTCTGTTCACAAACGGGCATAACACCAGGTGTTTTTAGTCTGGTAATCAATTTGATACATTGTACAATATACTGAGGTACTGAGGGGGTGGGGTGGTGTCTGCTTCTGATTGAGATTTAAGAATTAATTTCCCTCCTAAAACTTCCTAATATGTTGCATTTAACTGGTGTTTGAAAAAAATTCAAAATAACATCTAAAGCAATGTTATTTTTCACCTCGGGATTAAACATTCACAGGGTTATTCAGAGAGCGGTGAAAAGCAGGAGAATAACTGGAGAAGTGAAAATTCTAGGTCAAAATAGCCAAACCAGAAAAATTCTCCCTTTTAACTCACTTTCCAAATCGGCTATTTGGTCTAGATTGTTCTCTTCTCTTGCCAGTTCTCCTGGCTTTCACCTCTCTCTCAGGGTTGTTCAGAGAAAGGTAAAAACCAGGAGAATGGCAGGAAAAGAGAACAATCTGGACCAAATAGCCGATTTGCAAAGTGAGATAAGGCTAGGGTCAGACTAACGCATTTTTCGCAGCGACCGTCAAAAAGTGCGTCCGAACGCATTGCCGTATTTTTTCACGGAATGTGCGAAAACGGTCATACGATGCGCATTTTTGTGCGTGATTTTTTACGGATCCAAACCAGGAAACTTTGGGTGTCTGGACGTTATGTTGGCAGGACATGAGCAGGGTCTGACGTCTCCAAATCACACACACACACCGCTATGCGGACGCAGCGCACTCTGTACGTCCGTACTAGCGGTTCTGCATTCTCGAAAAAATGCGTTCATTTTCCACTTGCGTTGCGCAGCCGGACTTTCGTGCGACCGTACTTCGTATATTGGCCGTCATTGCCCGTCATTTGCTGCTAGTGCGGCTGTGATTAAGTGCGCCTAAATGCACGTTAAAAATGCGCTAGTCTGACCCTAGCCTAAATGGGAGAATTTTTCTGGTTTGCCTATTTTGACCTAGAATTTTCCATTCTCCAGTCATTCTCCTGCTGTTCACCGCTCTCTGAATAACCCTGACAGGGTTATTCAGAGAAAGGTGAAACTCAGGAGAATGACTGAAGAGAAAATTCTAGGTCAAAATAGCCAAACCAGAAAAATTCTCCCATTTATCTCACTTTCCAAATCGGCTATTTGGTGTAGAATTTTTCATTCTCCAGTCATTCTCCTGCTTTTCACCGCCAAAAAATCAGTAAGCTTTTTCTGCGTGTCCGGAAATGTCTCCTCTTTTCATACAGACTGCCGCCCCAAGCAGTTGTTTATGGATAGATTAACCCCTTAATGCCGCAGGACGTACATTTACGCCCTGCAATAGGCGGGCTTTGACGCCGCAGGACGTAATTGTACGTCCTCGGCGTTTACAGCCCCCCTCCATTAATACTCACCTCCTCCGGTCGCTCCCACGCTGCTCTGACTCCCGCGGAGTCAGATCAGTGTGAATCCCTCCTCCGGCACACTGACGTCATTGCGCCGGGGGCGCGATGACGTCAGTTTCAGGCGTCCCCCCCGCCGGAGCAGGGGAAGCGCCTGAAGGGGAGGGGGGGATCCATTGGATCCCTCTATCTCCCCATCGCTGGGGACCAGGCGGCTGTGGCCAGCATCGCTGGAAGGGTCACAGCCTGACCTTTCCAGCGATGTATGGGGGTTAACCCCTTAGCTGCCCGGTCGCGACCGGGCACAAATTTGTGCCCGACCGCGGCCTATTTCCGGTGGGGGCTGCCATCTTGGATGGCAGCCCCCCACCTCTGGGTCCCCCCGGTCAACTGACCCATCGCGCCATGCGCGATGATGTCAGTTAACCGGGGAACCCCCTAGCTGCAAAGGGATTTCCTATGGAAATCCCTTAGAGGAGATAGGGGGGTTATTTGAACCCCTTTATCTACTGATTGGTGGCAGCTAGGGGGGCATGTCTGATATTGCTGGAAAGGCCAGAGCATGGCCTTTCCAATGATATCAAACATGACCATGTTATAAGTAAAATGAAAGTTTAAAAAAAGTAAAAATAAAAATAATAAAAAAATAATAAATTAAATAATAAAAAAATAATAAATTAAATAATAAAAAAATAAATACGTGTTTTTTTTTTTTTAATGCAGCACTATTGTTCACATTTCAATTCTAATGTGAACAATGATGCTTCACTAATGATTTTTTTTGGGGGTTTAGCTAAAATCACGCAATTTCTCCCCAAAAAAAAAATGGGTTCCCCGTTCTAATTTTTTTAACAACTCTACCCCATAGCATATGACCGCAGAGTCTCGGATAATAAAATTAAAAAAAAAAACACTTTACACACTGTGAAAGATTGAAATTTTATTGAAAATTCTAATTTTTTTAACTTTTTTTAACTTTTTTTGTTATAGCATTTTGGCAGGGCATGACGTATACATATAATAATGATATATTATTAATCTGCCGAGTCTGCCGGAAAGAACGATATATAATTTGTCTGGGTGGTATAATAATACGTGACTTAAAAACGGTCAAAATGAGCTCAGCAAACTTCTACTTCCGAAACAGCGCCGAAGTTGTAAAATTACTCCCGTCCTTAAGGGGTTAAAGGAAAAGCATTTACCGTCATTTGAAATGTCATTTTTTTGTTTTTACATATTTCTATACATCCTAGAAATCCGCCACTTCACGGGCAGGTTATGGGGACCTCCTAGGCACGATATTTGAAGTAACCCTTATTTCATGGAAAACTCACTGTCCCTTTAAAAACGTTTTTTTTTTACTTTTTGTCCTTGTTTCCTGTCCCCCAGGGCACTACCCGGACCCCCATACACCTTTTATGGCAAATATCTAGCATATAGGCCCTCTTGGAGGGCACCGAATTTTCAGCCCCATTGACTTGTATTGAGTTCGAGTTCAGGTTCGGGTTCGGATCCGAACATTTGGAAAGTTCGGGTTCGGCTCCGAACCGAACTCAGGTAGTGTTCGGCTCATCCCTAGTCCTGATGAAGCGGTTTAACCCCTTTAACGGTAACATTTGAATGTCCTGATGAAGAGGTTTAACCCCTTTATTGGTAACATTTGAATGTCCGTTATTTATTATATTTGTGTTGTTTCAGTAACCAGACGAAAGTAGAGAAATATCAAACAGGTTATTAGCGGACGCTTATTAAATGTGCAGATTTTCTTTAATGTCCTGATTGTCTTTAAGCATCTAATGCAATAACAGGGTCCCCCTCCGCCCACTCCGGAGGAGGACACGGCTTTCAGGAATCAATGGAGTAATGAGTCAAACACGGGATACAGATTATAATAAACTGAAACATTTAATCCCATGTAACTCATTAATTCCAATCACGGTCACACACGCATACACACACAGACACACACACATACACACACACACATACGCACAGTGGCGTCACTAGGGTTGGTGTCACCCGCTGCGGTAATTTATGGTGTCACCCCCACCCCCCGAGTTTTACAGATTTTTTTTTTTAACTACTCTTACTCCTAAATCAGTACTCCCATATAACACTGAATGCTCATACACACAGCGCACATTACTGTGAGATTTATTGCTGTGGAGCTCTCTCATATGCTCACACAACTTTTTGCCAACTGCCAGCAAGTACGATGCCTGTTCGAAGGCAGTGAAAGCACACATGGATATATATTGCCCCCAGCAGCTCTGGATATATTGCCCCCAGCAGCTCATCCATGGATGTATATTGCCCCCAGCTCACATATGGATATATTGCCCCAGTTCACAATTATATATTGCCCCCAGCAGCTCACCCATGGATATATATTGCCCTAGCTCACAAATGGATATATTGCGCCTCAGCTCACATATGGATATATTGCCCCAGTTCACAGTTATATATTGCCCCCAGCAGCTCACCCATGGATATATATTGCCCCAGCTCACATATGGATATATTGCGCCTCAGCTCACACATAGATATATTGCCCCAGACCAGCTCACACATGGATATTGCCCCAGCTCTCATGGATATGCCCCCAACACACATGGATACTGCCCCAAGCACACATGGATACTGCCCCCAGCACACATGGATACTGCCCCAGCTCACATGGATATGTCCCAGCAGCTATCATGGATATTGCCTCAGCTCCTCTCATGGATTTTGCCCCAGCTCCTCTCATGGCTATGCCCCCAGCTCCTCTTATGGATATACTGCCCCAGCTCCTCTCATGGATATACTGCCCCAGCTCCTCTCATGGATTTTGCCCCAGCTCCTCTCATGGCTATGCCCCAGCTCCTCTCATTGATATTGCCCCAGCTCATGGATAATGCCCCAGCTCATGGATATACTGCCCCAGCTCCTGGATACTGCCCCAGCTCATGGATAATGCCCCAAGCTCATGGATACTGCCCCAGATCATGGAAACCGCCCCAGCTCATGGGATATGCCCCAGCTCATGGATATTGCCCCAGCTCATGGATATGCCCCAGCTCATGGATATGTCCCAAGCTCATGGATATGCCCCAGCTCATGGATACTGCCCCCAGCTCATGGATAATGCCCCAGCTCATGGATACTGCCCCAGCTCATGGATACTGCCCCCAGCTCATGGATATACTGCCCCAGCTCATGGATAATGCCCCCAGCTCATGGATATTTCCCCAGCTCATGGATACTGCCCCAGCTCATGGATTTGCTCCAGCACATGGATTCACTGCCCCAGCTCATGGATATACTGCCCCAGCACATTGATTTTGCCCCAGCTCATGGATACTGCCCCAGCACATGGATATATTGCCCCAGCTCATGGATATTGCCCCAGCTCATAGATATTGCCCCAGCTCATGGATATGCTAGCACATGGATACTGCCCCAGCTCATGGATATATTGCCCCAGCTCATGGATATTGCCCCAGCCATGGATACTGCCCCAGCTCATGGATAATGCCCCCAGCTCATGGCTATTGCCCCAGCTCATGGATATGCCCCAGCACATGGATACTGCCCCAGCTCATGGATTTGCCCCAGCACATGAATTTACTGCCCCAGCTCATGGATATACTGCCCCAGCACATGGATTTGCCCCAGCTCATGGATACTGCCCCAGCACATGGATACTGCCCCCTCATGGATTTGCCACAGCTCATGGATATACTGCCCCAGCTCATGGATTTGCCCCAGCTCATGGATTTGCCCCAGCTCATGGATATGTCCCAGCTCATGGATACTGCCCCAGCTCATGGATACTGCCCCCAGCTCATGGATATGCCCCAGCTCATGGATAATGCCCCAGCGCATGGATATGCCCCAGCTCATGGATACTGCCCCAGCGCATGGATATGCCCCAGCTCATGGATATTGCCCCAACTCATGGATATATTGCCTCAGATCATGGATATGCCCCATCTCATGGATATGCCCCAGCACATGGATACTGCCCCAGCTCATGGATATATTGCCCCAGCTCATGGATATTGCCCCAGCTCATGGATATGCCCCAGCTCATGGATATATTGCCCCAGCTCATGGATATATTGCCCCAGCTCATGGATATGCCCCAGCTCATGGATACTGCTCCCAGCTCATGGATATGCCCCAGCTCATGGATATGCCCCCCAGCTCATGGATACTGCCCCAGCTCATGGATATGCCTCAGCTCATGGATAATGCCCCAAGCTCATGGATATGCCCCAGTTCATGGTTAATGCCCCAAGCTCATGGGTACTGCCCCAGCTCATGGATACTGCCCCAGCTCATGGGATATGCCCCAGCTCATGGATATTGCCCCAGCTAATGGAATTTGCCCCAGCTCATGGATATGCCCCAGCTCATGGATATGCCCCAAGCTCATGGATATGCCCCAGCTCATGGATACTGCCCCCAGCACATGGATACTGCCCCCAGTTCATGGATATATTGCCCCAGCTTATGGATATGCCCCAGCACATGGATACTGCCCCCAGCTCATGGATTTGCCCCAGCTGAGAGCTCATGGATTTGCCCCAGCTCCTCTCATGGCTATGCCCCCAGCTCCTCTTATGGATATACTGCCCCAGCTCCTCTCATGGATATACTGCCCCAGCTCCTCTCATGGCTATTCCCCAGCTCCTCTCATTGATATTGCCCCAGCTCATGGATAATGCCCCAGCTCATGGATATACTGCCCCAGCTCATGGATACTGCCCCAGCTCATGGATAATGCCCCAAGCTCATGGATACTGCCCCAGATCATGGAAACCGCCCCAGCTCATGGGATATGCCCCAGCTCATGGATATTGCCCCAGCTCATGGATATGCCCCAGCTCATGGATATGTCCCAAGCTCATGGATATGCCCCAGCTCATGGATACTGCCCCCAGCTCATGGATAATGCCCCAGCTCATGGATACTGCCCCAGCTCATGGATACTGCCCCAGCTCATGGATTTGCTCCAGCACATGGATTCACTGCCCCAGCTCATGGATATACTGCCCCAGCACATTGATTTTGCCCCAGCTCATGGATACTGCCCCCAGCTCATGGATATACTGCCCCAGCTCATGGATAATGCCCCCAGCTCATGGATATTTCCCCAGCTCATGGATACTGCCCCAGCTCATGGATTTGCTCCAGCACATGGATTCACTGCCCCAGCTCATGGATATACTGCCCCAGCACATTGATTTTGCCCCAGCTCATGGATACTGCCCCAGCACATGGATATATTGCCCCAGCTCATGGATATTGCCCCAGCTCATAGATATTGCCCCAGCTCATGGATATGCCCCAGCACATGGATACTGCCCCAGCTCATGGATATATTGCCCCAGCTCATGGATATTGCCCCAGCACATGGATACTGCCCCCAGCTCATGGATAATGCCCCCAGCTCATGACTATTGCCCCAGCTCATGGATATGCCCCAGCACATGGATACTGCCCCAGCTCATGGATTTGCCCCAGCACATGAATTTACTGCCCCAGCTCATGGATATACTGCCCCAGCACATGGATTTGCCCCAGCTCATGGATACTGCCCCAGCACATGGATACTGCCCCCAGCTCATGGATTTGCCACAGCTCATGGATATACTGCCCCCAGCTCATGGATTTGCCCCAGCTCATGGATTTGCCCCAGCTCATGGATATGTCCCAGCTCATGGATACTGCCCCAGCTCATGGATACTGCCCCAGCTCATGGATATGCCCCAGCTCATGGATAATGCCCCAGCGCATGGATATGCCCCAGCTCATGGATACTGCCCCAGCTCATGGATATGCCACAGCTCATGGATATTGCCCCAACTCATGGATATATTGCCTCAGATCATGGATATGCCCCATCTCATGGATATGCCCCAGCACATGGATACTGCCCCAGCTCATGGATATATTGCCCCAGCTCATGGATATTGCCCCAGCTCATGGATATGCCCCAGCTCATGGATATATTGCCCCAGCTCATGGATATGCCCCAGCTCATGGATACTGCCCCCAGCTCATGGATATGCCCCAGCTCATGGATATGCCCCCCAGCTCATGGATACTGCCCCAGCTCATGGATATGCCTCAGCTCATGGATAATGCCCCAAGCTCATGGATATGCCCCAGTTCATGGTTAATGCCCCAAGCTCATGGGTACTGCCCCAGCTCATGGATACTGCCCCAGCTCATGGGATATGCCCCAGCTCATGGATATTGCCCCAGCTAATGGAATTTGCCCCAGCTCATGGATATGCCCCAGCTCATGGATATGCCCCAAGCTCATGGATATGCCCCAGCTCATGGATACTGCCCCCAGCACATGGATACTGCCCCCAGTTCATGGATATATTGCCCCAGCTTATGGATATGCCCCAGCACATGGATACTGCCCCCAGCTCATGGATTTGCCCCAGCTGAGAGCTCATGGATTTGCCCCAGCTCATGGATATACTGCCCCAGCTCATGGATTTGCCCCACCTCATGGATACTGCCCCAGCACATGGATACTGCCCCCAGCTCATGGATATGCGCCAGCTCATGGATACTGCCCCAAGCTCATGGATATACTGCCCCAGCTCATGGATATGCCCCAGCTCACCTCCGCCGCGTGTTCGCTCCCTCTGAGCATCCGGCGGCGCGCAGCTTGGGCGCTCGCCTGGGGGAGCCACGTGACCAGCCGTGATTGGCTGGTGACGTGTTTCGCAGGGAGCGAATACGCGGCGGAGGGTGAGACACCCGCCCTTAGGGTGACGTGTCACCCTAAGGGCGGGTGTCACCTGGTGCGGGCCGCACCCCCCGCCCCCACGTTACGACGCCACTGCAAACGCACACACACACGCATACGCACACAGACACACACACGTATACGCACACACAGACACAAACGCACACACACAGACAGACACACACGCACACACATACACACAGACACACACGCATACGCACACACACGTGCATACGCACACACACAGACACATACGCACACAGACACACGTGCATACACACACAGACACATACGTACACGCACACAGAAACACACCCACACACACACAGACACATACCCACACACACACACGCATACGCACACAGACACACACACAGACGCATACCCATACACACACACACACGCATACACACATATACACACGCATACACACACACACACAGACACACACACATATGCACACACAGACACAAACGCATACGCACACACACACACAAACAGACACACACTCAAGAAATCTCCATTAATAATCTTCTCTCATTTAATAGAAAATCTGCGATATTAAAATAAATAGATTATAGATCTTGACGTTTCTGCTTCAAATATATTTTAAATATTAAAACCTTCCTCTTAAAACGTCCAGTATTAGGTTGAATGGGGGGGGGGCTTGCCTAGTTACTCGAGCAAACTGGACTCTGCTGATTTATTAAAGCTCTCCTGGTACAAACACCTCAGAATACGACCCATTAGTCCTACCAGCCCCGTGCACAACCCGAGAATGGTTTGGCTCAACCTCAGTTTCTGCACATAAAACACTTCTACGCTATTGGAGGGGATTGAAGCCCCCTCCACGTCTTCCTGTATAATCCTACCCCCCCCCCATAAAATGCACCATAGTAATGGATAAAGAGGAAGAGGGGGCGGGAGTATGGGGGTGATGCAAAGGGGCTATAAACATGCCCACCTCCGAAAATTTCCAAAATGTTAAGCTTTCTCTGAAAATAATGTCAGACCAGTCCCGATCAGCAGTTTCCAAAATATGTGGATGACAGAACCCGCTAGAAATTTTCCGTAGCTCCATGTTTGAAAAGTCCCTCTCCTGCACAGCTGATGTCGGTGTGTGATGTCAGCGCTCGGTGACATCACACAGTAGAAAAGGCTCAGTTCATGTCACATTTTGGCCCTGCCCCCTGGTGGTGGAAGCAGGGATCCCTCTGTTTGATGGCGTTCAGGCCCAGTCTCTGCAGACCATCTCTATTGGGCTGATAGTCTGCGGTCACATGACCTGCTCGGCCCTATATATAGGGCCAGTAGTACTCTTGATCCTTGGATCAGGATAGACCTATATCCATTGAGTTAACCTACTCCCTGTATTGCTATTTTGGATTTCTGGATTTCTGTGTATGACTCCTTGGCTTTGGTTCCCGGTTTATGCTCTAGTCTGTACCCTAAGTTGTATTTCTGATTCTGATATCTCGTGTATGACCTGGCTTGGCTTCTTGGACCTCTCTTCTGTATGAACCTTATCTGTTTAAGGAATTATCTGTCTGTTTATATTAAGTTTGTTTCACTCAGCAGGCATTTGGCCACAAAGCCATTTGGTGTTGAGTGGTACTCAGGGCTTTGTCTGACCTCCCTGGCTGGGAGTGCTAGGATCAGCAGTCTTTACTGTTGTGTTATTCAAGTACCAAGTTCTGCCCTGCAGCTTGCTGAATTCATTGTGTCTATCCCCAGTCCTGAAATCTGTCTCTAGATGAGAAATCATACCCAGTGCAGGGCTTCCTCTTGTGTTAGTGCAGAACACAATCTCCCTTGTTTCTTGTTCTGCCAGTGTGCGCTGGAATCTGCTATCAGCAACAAACTACAAACCTGCACTAAAGGCTTCAAACTTCACAGCCGAAAGGCTCCCCATCACCCTATAGGGGGCCTACCGTTACAGTTCATCTCCTCTGGGCTTCGTGGGTTTTGTAGGAGATTGCAGCCATTTCTTAAGAGTTTGCAGAAATCACATAAAGAAAGATGAGGAATAAGACCAGAATTCCAAGCCATGAGTTCTCAGCTCCTGCTGGCTTCCAAGAGCTCCGCCTCTCCCTCCCTCCACAAAACGGATTATTTTATTAAAAATAAAAAAGGTATAAAAATTGCACAACGCACCCCAGTGGCCCCCAAACCTCTTTGCCAACACAGTATAGTGAAATAGATGAACGAGCTGTTAAATAATAAAATTTAGCTAATCAAATCAATATCCTATTTATTATCACCATATATGGAATTCCAATAAACATCTGCAAGTTTCTGAAAATATTAAAAATAAAACACGCGCTGATGCTAGCGGAGACAGTAATATCAACCACTCACAAGGTATAGCTGCATCATGTCTGAATATCCCTTTGTTAGACAGACCAATTTATTCGATTTCAAACATCCAATCAAAAACGTTCGTTGTAGACAAAGTTTCATATCCACCCCACACAGGAATGTGATATAACAGTCAATCAGTACACATACATTTCTACATTAGAATTTGGCAAAGATTACCATATATGGTTCTTCAGAGATGGGTTTTCTCTGGCTTACAATGTTCACACACTTTTTCCTGCACTTCATGTAACAAAGACATACAGGAAATCTGGCTACAAATTCCACAGGCCATATACTATAGAAGAAAAAACTATCTACATACAGAATCGACACTTAGAAAGGGGAGGTCACAGCCCATTTTATCAGAACAGGCTTTTCAACACAGGTATCAGAACAGGCTTTCAACACAGGATATTTATATTCATACAGGAAATTAAAATCTAACACGTGCAGTGGTTTGCGAGATACAGGGGCAGCTCGTCAATATGAACGTTGTGAGTATCAACTGCGGGAAAAAACATTTGCTACAAACATACATACAATCACTTTGCAGGTGATAGGAGTCGAGACAGGAACGCCCATTGACAGACCCGTGAGTGCAGCGACCTTCGATTTGTATTGTTGTACCCTGCAAAACACAAGTTTTATTATCTTTTAGCAACGCTGGTTACAGGTTATCACATAGAGGAACTTTAACGTTATGTTTATTTTCTTCAACATTCTAGATTTCATTTTTATACTGTGCGGAGATTCGGTAACTAGTAATATTTGACGACAAACGTCAATGTTTCAAAAGGAGACATTCAAACGATGACAGGAGGAGCTTCAGCAATGAATCTTGTCCTGTTACTTTCTGAATCTCCACCTTTTTGTTAAATGCCAGCAGCTGTTGCAGTTGCAACATTTCATACATTTTCCCTGTGAAGAGTAATCACCTTTTCTCTTGTCTTCCTGGACCATTCTCTTGACTTCACCATGTTTGTAACCACACCAGTAAATGTCTAGAAGGAGCTCAGTATCACAGTCATTTTAAAGCTGCCTAATTGCTTATTATGCTTTATTGCTGCTCCGTGACATCCACAGGTGTTTTCAAAACCTGATTGAAAACACTTGAATGAACCTCTGTTCTTCAGAGTGGTAGTCTTTAAGGGGTTGAATAATTGTGTCAATGAAGAATTCACAAAAGAAACTAGTAACTAGTAATATTTGACGACAAACGTCAACGATTCAAAAGGAGACATTCAAACGATGACGGGAGGAGCTTCAGCAATGAATCTTGTCCTGTTACTTTCTGAATCTCCACCTTTTTGTTAAATGCCAGCAGCTGTTGCAGTTGCAACATTTAAGGCTAGGGTCAGACGAAAGCATTTTTCCCCGCGAACGTGAAAAAGTGCGTCCGAACGCATTGACGTATTTTTTCACGGACTGCGCAAAAACGGTCAGATGACGCGCATTTTCGGGCGTGATTTTGTACGGATCGTCAATAAAACTCTTGTTGCGTCTGGACGTTATGTAGGCTGGACATTAGCAGCGTCTGACATCTCCTAATCTCGCACACACACCGCTATGCCGCAGCTGCGCACTCAGTACGTCAGTACTAGCAGTTCAGCGTTCTCCGAAAAATGCGTTCATTTTCCACTTGCGTTGCGCAGCCGGACTTTTGTGCGGCCGTACATCGTATATTGGCCGTCATTGCCCGTTATCTGCTGCTAGTGCGGCCGTAATTATGTGCGCCAGAACGCACGTTAAAAGTGCGCTGGTCTGACCCCAGCCTAAAAGGCTGAGAGATGTGATCTAGGATAAAATAGAACTTTTAATAAAGATAAATAATCCCTGGAAGATGTATACCATTATGAGGAAATGTTTCACAGGGTGCAAACTCCATCTCCTCCTTTCAGGACGTGTGGGAGTGATGGAAGACCTTTGTTTCCTCTGGTAATTTGATATGACATGTGTTGATATGAGGACCTTGTTGAGCACCTTTTTTCATTTTTCATTTTTCTCTTCTGTAATTTTGTGTCTGTAGATTATAGTTTATTTATGTGCCTTTATTTTTTGGAAAAAACAGAAAATGTTTGGTTCTCCCGATTTCTTAAAGTCACCCGCTAGTTTTGCCATCAGACCTGTCATTACTTGTAGGGTCCTGCGTGACTCCGTTCTTTTCCAGATTTCGTGCCTGCTGTCTGGCATTTTGTTTGTTAAAGTGTGAGCCTCAATAAAAAAATGTTTAATAAATGATAAAAAAATCAGACAAAACAATCAAGAGCACAGCACCGCCTAGGGTGCAGCCGAAAGACCAACACTCACACATGGGTATGTGGGATAACCCCGCCCCCTCAGCATGACAGCCACCGCAAGCTGTCTTCCATGATCAAGCTGCGCCCAGAGGCCAGAGCAAGCGTGCAACGTGATAGAGCGGCGTGACAGCGGCCGGCAGAGAGACCCATCACATCATACCCAGCCATGTGTGAGCTAGTGGGGGCAGTATATACCCATGTGTGAGCTACTGGGGCAGTATATACCCATGTGTGAGCTACTGGGGGCAATATATACCCATGTGTGAGCTACTGGGGCAGTATATACCCATGTGTGAGCTACTGGGGCAGTATATACCCATGTGTGAGCTACTGGGGCAGTATATACCCATGTGTGAGCTACTGGGGGCAATATATACCCATGTGTGAGCTACTGGGGCAGTATATACCCATGTGTGAGCTGCTGGGGGCAGTATATATCCATGTGTGAGCTACTGGGGGCAGTATATACCCATGTGTGAGCTACTGGGGCAGTATATACCCATGTGTGAGCTACTGGGGCAGTATTTATACATATGTGAGCTGCTGGGGCAGTATATACCCATGTGTGAGCTGCTGGGGTAGTATATACCCATGTGTGAGCTGCTGGGGTAGTATATATCCATGTGT
Source organism: Leptobrachium leishanense (assembly GCA_009667805.1). Classification (NCBI taxonomy): domain Eukaryota; kingdom Metazoa; phylum Chordata; class Amphibia; order Anura; family Megophryidae; genus Leptobrachium; species Leptobrachium leishanense. The sequence continues at coordinate 8,987,030 of CM019068.1, read as the reverse complement.
GAGCTGCTGGGGCAGTATATACCCATGTGTGAGCTGCTGGGGCAGTATATACCCATGTGTGAGCTGCTGGGGTAGTATATACCCATGTGTGAGCTCTGTGATACACTCACACATGTCACGTGTTTTTTTTTTTTGGTCTGGCCTAGGGCGCAATATAGCCTAGCACCGGCCCTGACTGTCACGGTAAGAATCAGGCCTTTGTGGGTTCAGCTAAGATAGGAAAGATCTGAAGAATCACTGTGGAGTATGCTGGTTACAAATCAAACAACGAAGAGAGATTCCCAAGAGACAACAAACGACAAATGGAAACAAAGTCTCTCTATCTGTTCTGCCGAGAGTACAGGTGTTATGCAGGAATATGGCGCCACCTAACCTGCAGAGGGCTTTGGGGTGAAACCCCAGCGTGTCTAACAAGATGGCCAATGTTTGTTACAGAATATATAACGCACACAGCATTTCAGAAGACAGTCCGTTGTGAGAGCTAACCTTGGGATCAGCAAAGCAGCAGCTCTGATAAATCGGGGCTGCAAATGGTCCTCGGGGTTCATGTGTTTTTTATTTCACCAGGTGAAAGTCTAAACAAGGTTACTCTAGACTCAATAAAAAAATAATACAATAAATAATGATCATCTTCAAAGGCAAATGCATTCTGTCACACAGAGGCCGAGATCTCTGCAGATCCCATGCAAAGTTGTTTTTCCCTATATTAGTTCCACGTTGAGTTGTCTGTTGGTTCACATGTAACACACCCATGGGGGGTCTATTCGCAATGCGAGTTTAGTAAATCTGTAGATGAAAGCGCTTGCCTTGACAGGTGACTCTGCCAGGATTCAGCTCCAGCTGCTCTCCATTGCCAGCGGACGCTTTGTAGTGTTTCAAGCCATCAGCGGCAGATAATAAATGTATATTACTGAGGATTAAAAGAAAAATCCTTCTAAATAAACAATTCAGAGGAAAATCGATACAAAGCTCAATATCTTCAAACGTATCAAGCACAGCGTAGATTTCCTAGGGGGCCTGAAGTGAACTAAAGTCTTTCACGGGAGTATTATCACGAGCCGGTACCGGGAGGATGACTTACTATCACTTATTATTTAGACAGAAGAGAAGCGAAAACTCATCATATCGAAGATATTACCCAATCGATTCATATCTCTGTGTTTATAAAACATATGTGACATTGATTGCTAGATATTTTTAGGTTTTAAGAAACAATAACATTATTAGAGAATAACTTTGTAATAGCTAATAACTGCAGGCATAGAATTAATTCTGGGAGATTTATACAGCAAAGTATATATAAATAACATACAGGGTTATTCGAAGAGATCCGAATGGCTGGAGAAAGGTTACCCTTCTTGGCCATTCGGCTATCCAGAGAGCAGGCATTCGCCAAATCCTGGCGAATTGCCTGCACATACGGTGCCTGTTCGGTGCCTGTTCGAGGGCAGTGAAATCCCCATAGAGAAGCAATACTTCATCTATTCAGAGAACAAAAACCAGCAGCGAAAGGTTCCCGAAATGCCCTGTCATTCGGTGGTTTAATTCGGCAGGTTTATTCAGGAGAATCCCATAGGCTTCAATGTTAAAAATATTCCCGTTTTAATTCAATATCTAATAAACCGTTCATTATAAAATTCTGCGGTAAAGAGTCTCTTTATTATATATATATTATAATAAATGTTTATGCCCCTAATGTTCCTGAACAGGGGTTTTGGGATGACCTCACCTCTATGGTGCGCCTATATGCCGAGGGCCAGATATTGATAGGGGGGATTTTATTACAGTACCTTCACCGGCTATTGATAGATCGCATGGTGGCCCACGTATTCTGGGTAATAGACAAGACAGGATGTTGGGAGAATTTATTCGTACTATGGGTATTACTGATGTGTGGAGGGTGCTCCATCCATCTCCTCGAGATTACACATTTTATTCGGCACCCCACGCTTGTTATTCCCGCATTGATAGTTTTCAGATTTCAACCAACGTGCTACCTATGGTGGAATCAGCCTCAATTGCTTTGAATGTATGGTCTGATCATGCCGAGGTTGGTTCGACATTGACTCTACGGGATATAGAAGGCTCCTGGTCATGGCGGCTGGGGCCTACCACCTTGCAGAACCCGGTTATTAGGGATGCAGTGCGGGAGGATATTGTACAGTATTTTCAACTTAATACATCGCCAGAGATCCCAGTGGCTACATTATGGTCAGCTCATAAGGCAGTGGTGGGGGGGCTTTTATTAAACATGTTTCGTACAGTAAAAAGATGAAGTATAAATTGCTGGCTGACCTGCAACTCAAATTGACAGGTTTAGAATCGGCACACAAGGCTGCACCTTCTCCTGACTCTTTTGCCGTGCTGCAGGCGGTTAGAAAGGATATACAGTAACTAAATTATTGGTGGAAGATGTTTCTAAGTCACTTTTATGGACTAGGCGTTTTTTTTATGAAAAAGGTAATAAAATGGATACATTGTTGGCCCGCACTTTACGTCCCAGAGGGTAGAAAGCAAGCCCTATTTCCTTGCGGGATGGAGCTGGCACTCTTTGACACTCCTCGGGAGAGGTCCAGCGGATCTTCAAACAGTTTTACTTGTCTTTATAACCACTCCCCGGCTCATTCTTTAACGGATAATGAAAATTGCCAAAGGATAAGACAGTTTTTGCACTCTCTGTGTATACAGAAGGTGGGAGAAGAACAGATTCAATCTTTAGCCATGCCTGTCACGGACAAGGAACTGCAAGTGGCTGTTCTCTCCTTGAAGCCCCATAAAGCTCCAGGTCCTGATGGTCTCACTGCGGTTTATTATAAGACATTCCTTTCAGTATTAAAGCCCCATTTACTTTCTTAGTTTAATGATGTGCTGGGGGGTGCACGATTTCATCATAGTGACATGCTGGCATCTGTAGTTGTCCTTCCTAAACCTGGAAAGGATAATACTCTCCCTAATAACTACTGGCCTATCTCTTTAATTAACACAGACCTTAAATTATTTGCTAAGATAATGGCTAATAGGTTGAACCCTATGCTCCCGTCTTTGATACATGTGGATCAGGTGGGTTTCATCCCCGGTCGGCAGGCTTATGATAACACGAGAAGGGCGGTGGATTTAATATGGTATGCATCGACTCAGGGATACCCCTCACTTTTTCTTTCTCTTGATGCTGAAAAGGCTTTTGACAGAGTTCAGTTGCCATGCCTGTTTCTGTTGATTGAAGAGATGGGTTTTCCTGTGGAGTTTCGGGAAACGGTGCAAGCCTTGTATTCTTCACCTAGGGCTCAAATTTTAGTTCCTGGCACCTCCCCGCGACCTTTTTCATCTTAAATGGCACAAGGCAGGGATGCCCTCTGTCACCTATACTTTTTGCCCTGACACTGGAACCCTTACTTTCCCAAATTAGATCTACACCGGGGATAAGAGGGATAGAAATGGCAGGATCATCTTATGTGTTGTCCGCTTATGCGGACGATATATTGTTGTCCCTTACTTCCCCTGACACTTCATTGGCCGCACTGCAACCTATTTTAGATTATTTTCTTACGCAGACAGGTTATAAGATCAATTTTGATAAATCAATAGCGCTGGCCCTCAGCATTCCTGAATCTACCCTGTCGACTCTTTCTGCCCGCTATGGCTTCAAGGTGGCTGAACGAAGTATAACATACCTAGGGATAAAACTAACGCATTCATATGACTCTCTGTATGATGATAATTATAGATTGTTGTATGACAAACTGCAGGTGGAGCTGGGATCCTGGGACAAGGATTGCATTTTGCGGATCGGTAGGATCCACAGTGTCAAAATGAATATTCTTCCTTGTCTTTTGTACCTGTTCCAGGCTCTCCCGGTTCTGCTCGCAAAGGGTGACCTGAAAGACTTTCAAAGTCATGTGTTTAATCTCGTATGGAAATATAAAAGACATAGAATAGCTCGAAGAGTTCTTCATACCTCGCGACGGTCTGGAGGTTTAGGTCTCCCTGATTTCAGAACATATTATTTGGCAGCACAATTCGCCCAAGTGGTTGCAATGCATGCTCCAAGGGGCACTAGACGATGGGCAGACTTTGAATCTGATACTATGGCGCCAGATACTCCCAGCCTGTGGTTATGGCTTCCTAAACCTCATCGCCCAACATGCTCCTCTTCATGTCCGCCTCTCCTCCATACTGTCCACTTACGGAATCGGTGGGCCACCAAGTTTGGTTTGGTGCAACAACCTTCCCCGCTGACCCCATTGGATCGCAATATAGATTTCCCACTGGGGATGGACAAACGATGTTTGATGGGCCTGTGACAAGCCGGGATCATATGAATAAGAGATATGTTTCATCGGGACCAGCCTCTTATGTTTGATGACTTAAACGCTAGTTTCCATTTGCGGCCTGCTGACTTTTTTCGATATATTCAATGTCGGGCCTATGTCATGATACCTCGGATAAGGTCTGCTGCTAATAGCTCCATGACTTTTTTGGAACAAACGTGTCTCTTAAAGGGAGCTCTCCATGAGGCCTTATTTCTCGGTTGGTTAAAGCTATAACAACCACTAGGAGTCTCGATCCATTGCCATACATGACAGCCTGGGAACGCGAATTAGGTCAGGTGGAAACTGAAGATTGGAAAGATATATGGGATTCTATCTCTAAATCTTCTATTAATGTTGTACTCCAGGACCAGGAACAATCTTATAAAACAATGATGAGATGGTATGTGACCCCATCCTTCCTTAATAAGATCAACAGAGCTGTCCCTGACACATGCTGGAGGAATTGTGGTGAGAAGGGTACCCATGCCCACATGTGGTGGCAATGCCCCAATATTCAGCCATTCAGGGAGAGAGTTTGAATATTGGCCTCCGGAGTTCTGGCCTGTACTATGCCCGTGGATCCATGGACATTTCTTACGGCGCGTCCAGTGGTGGATCTATCGCAACATCATAATAGACTTCTTTCTAAGATTGTTTTGGCCGCTCGGAAAGCCATGGCGGAATCATGGCGCTCAACAGAACCACCTCTATGGGGGAGGGTGAAGCAAATAATTGAAGAGGTGCAAGTCATGGATGAGCTATCTGCCAGACTACACGGTACAATGAGAAGTATCATAAGATATGGGGGGCACGGCTACAAGTATATCCTGGGTGATCTTTTACGTTATGAGAGATCATTGAGATGTATTGAATATGTTGGAGGGTGGGGGCACCCCTTTTTTTTTTGTGTGTATGTTTTATATGTTGTGTGTTAGTATGTTTAGTTTTTTTTTTTTTTTTTGGGTTTCTTGAGGCAAGATATTTGTCGTGTTATTATAAAACAAGGTGTACGGTTTATAAATAAAAGGGTGTGGTAATGTTTAAGTGCTGATGATAATATACTGATTGTATGGAATATTTTCTATACCTTTTTTGAAAATAAAGAAGAAAAAAAAAGAGTCTCTTTATTTATAGATTTTTTTAGGATATTTTAAGCATTTTCCGGATTTTCTTTTGTTTGAAATTTACTTATTTTTTCTGTAACAGCCCTTTTTATTATCATTCCTTGGACCTCATATGTAAATTTCAGACATTTTCTCTCAGTAGTTTCAGCGTTTCACTTTTAAACCATTCAAGCAAACTGTTTTTCTAATTTATTCACTCCATTCGTCTGCGGTGTCGGCTTTTTCCGGCGGCTGCGCTGTATGTGATCGGTTCCTGCTCAGGTTTTTCCGGTGTTTTCGGCAGGTTAATCCAGATGTTTTTGCAGGTTTTCGCCGGGTTTTGCGGTTCGTTTTCGCCGGGTTTGCGACAGCCTTTCCCTGCAATTCGGGGACCCTGTGGTGCTTGCTGAATACACCGCAGGGTCGCTGAAATGGGATCGACAAAACGAACCGAATTGAAGAGAACGAAAAGTCACCGAACATGCAGTGACTTTTTGATTCTCTTTGAATTACCCTGATAGGGTGTTGTCTCCCCGCAGCAATATGAGTCAAGATGCGAATTAGACACACTCGCAGGCAATATTTAATTGTGATCCCATCAAGGTATCATTGACTCTTCATAAACCGCTCCCTTCAAGACTGGATCCAATCGTTACTTTGGACCCCAAATTCATGCAATCTTCAAATTCCTAATATCTGGGATTCAATAAACCTCAGGGAGAAGAGTATAGGAAAAACAGTGCAGATAGTCAATGGATAAATCACCAAAAAGAATTTATTGCGCTTACATGAATTAAAAGGCACTGGAGCATATCACATAGTGCACCCGATTTCCACTGCGGCTCTAAATTACATACGCCCAACATGGAAGGGTCCTTTTGTGAAATTCTCCATGGCTCTGATCGATTCCCACAGCTCTGCTCGACGCGTTTCGTCACTTAGACTTCATCAGGAGCATCTTAGCCTATCCTCTACTCTTCTCCCTGAGGTTTACCAGATATTGGGAATTTGAAGATTGCATGAATTTGGGTCCAAATTAACGATTGGATCCAGTCTTGAAAGGAGCGGTTTATGAAGAGTCAAAGATGGGATCACGATTAAATATTGCCTGCGAGTGTGTCTAATCCGCATTTTGGCTCATATTGCTGCGGGGAGACAACACCCTATGTTATTTATATATAGAATTAATTATTATGAACAGGAAAGTATTATTTTCAAATGGGGTTATTCAGAGAGCACTGAAATTTCAGGACTCTCTCATTCAGTGCATTTCGGTGAGTTCAGTTCGCCGACCCTGCGGTCAATTCAGCATTTACCGCAAGGTTCCCGAAGTGCACCGCAGGCAAGGCCGATGCTAGACTATTTTGCACCCTATGCAAGACCAGCTACTTCCACTCCCCTAGAAAAAATTGTTAGCTGTTGAAATGCGGGGGGGGGGACACACACACACTGTGCACAAAGACACACACACACACACAAACACAGTGCACAAAGACACACACACACCGTGCACGGGGGCCGCACACAGTCGTTCGGTGCCCATCTTACCCCTCCACTGGTCAGGCTCGGTCTGTGCCTCTTTCTTTCTTTCTTTCTTTCTTTCTTTCTTTCTTCTGTGCATCTTTCCTTTTGTGCCTTTCTTTCTTCTGCCTCTTTTTTTCTTTCATCTGCCTCTGGTGGTGCCGCACGTTGTCTGGTTGCACCTGCGTGTCTCCATAAGACACCCATCTTCTGCACCGCCTACAGGGGTCCACGAGCTGCCAATGCCAGCTACACGAGCCGCACAATGAGGAATGGATACAATAATGGAATCCACTCTCCCTGTCTAAGTCACATAGATAGTTTAGCCCAGCTCCATTTCCTGTTTAGAAACATAGAAACATAGAAAAATGTCGGCAGATAAGAACCTTTCGGCCCATCTAGTCGCCCAATTACATGGATACTTTACCTGGATTTATCTTTTGTTTAGGATAGCCTTATGCCTATCCCATGCCTGCTTAAATTCAATCACTGTTTTGGCCTCTACCACTTCAACTGGAAGACTGTTCCATGTATCCACCACCCTCTCAGTAAAATAATGCTTTCTGATGTTACTTTTAAACCTTTGCCCCTCTAATCTAAGACTATGTCCTCTTGTTTTGCTACTTTGTTTCCTTTAAAATATACTCCCTTCCTCTACCTTGTGGATTCCCTTTACATATTTAAATGTTTCTATCATATCTCCTCTGTCTCGTCTTTTTTCCAAGCTGTACATGTTAAGATCATTAAGCCTTTCCTGGTAACTTTTCTCCTTCAAGCCGTACACCATTTTAGTAGCCCTTCTCTGAACTCTCTCTAAGATGTCTATATCCTTCTGGAGATACGGTCTCCAGTACTGCACACAGTACTCCAAGTGAGGTCTCACCAGTGCTCTGTACAGTGGCATGAGCACTTCCCTTTTCCTACTGCTAATACCTCTCCCTACACAACCAAGCATTCTGCTAGCATTTCCAAGCATTCTGCCAGCATTTCCTGCTGCTCTATTACATTGACTACTTACCCTTAGATCCTCTGAAATAATGACCCCTAAATCCCTTTCCTCAGATGTTGAGGTTAGGACTGTATCAAATATTCTATATTCAGCCCTTGGGTTTTTACGTCCCAGGTGCATTATCTTGCACTTATCCACATTAAAACTCAATTGCCACAACTCCGACCATTTTTTTAGTTTACCTAAATCATTTGTCATTTGGCTGATCCCTCCAGGAACGTCAACCCTGTTGCAAATCTTTGTGTCATCAGCAAAAAGACATACTTTTCCATTAATACCTTCTGCAATATCACTAATAAAAATATTAAAGAGAATGGGTCCAAGTACTGACCCCTGAGGTACCCCACTGGTAACAAGACCTTGCGCCGAATAAACTCCATTTACCACAACCCTCTGTTGTCTGTCACTCAGCCACTGCCTAATCCAGTCAACAATATTGGAATCCAAGCTCAAAGATTGCAATTTATTGATAAGCCTTCTATGCGGAACAGTATCAAAAGCCTTACTGAAATCTAAATAAGCAATGTCTACTGCACCACCTGTGTCTATTATTTTTATTACCCAATCAAAAAAATCAATAAGATTAGTTTGGCATGATCTCCCTGAGGTAAACCCATGTTGTTTCTGATCCTGTAATCTATGTGTTTTTAGATGTTCAACAATCCTTTCCTTTAACATGGTTTCCATTAATTTCCCCACTACTGACGTAAGACTAACTGGCCTATAGTTCCCAGATTCCTCCCTACTACCCTTCTTGTAAATGGGCACAACATTTGCTAATTTCCAGTCTTCTGGGACGACTCCCGTTAACAAGGATTGGTTAAATAAATCTGTTAACGGTTTTGCTATTACATCACTGAGCTCTTTTAATAATTTAGGGTGGATCCCATCAGGCCCCATTGACTTATTTGTCTTTACTTTAGACAGCTGCTGTAGAACCTCCTCCTCTGTAAACTGATATGTAAATGTCTCTTTAGTGTTCTCTCCTAACTGAGGTCCCTTTCCTTCCTTTTCTTCTGCAAAGACTGAACAAAAATATTCATTGAGGCAGTCAGCGAGACTTTTATCCTCTTCTACATACCTTCCTTCCTTTGTTTTTAATCTAACTAATCCTTGTTTTACTTTTCTTTTCTTGTTTATGTATCTAAAAAATGTTTTGTCCCCCTTTTTACTGACTGAGCTATTTTCTCTTCTGCGTGTGCTTTGGAAGCTCTTATAAATTGCTTTGCCTCTTTCTGCCTAATTTTATAGGTTTGCCTATCTTCTTCACTCTGAGTTTTTTTATAATTATTGAATGCTATCTTCTTGTTCTTCACTATTTTGGCCACTTCTGCAGAGTACCACAGTGGTTTCTTCCCTTTTTTGTTTTTGCTAAAAAGCCGAATGCAATTGCCTGTGTGTCCTTCAATAATGCTTCCTTTAAATAATCCCATTTCTCCTGGACTCCCTTTAAACTCCTCCAGTCTGATAATGACTCATTCACACAAAATCTCATTTTAGAAAAATCTGTTTTTTTAAAGTCTAAAACTTTTGTTTTTGTGTGGTGCGGCTCCATCCCTGTTCTTATATTAAACCATACTGACTGGTGATCACTAGATCCCAAATTTTCACCTACAACAACGTCCGATACCAAACCTCCATTTGTGAGTATTAAATCCAATATGGCCTCTTTACGGGTCGGCTCCTCAACTACTTGTGTTAGAGATAATCCCAGTAGGGAGTTTAGAATATTTGTACTCTTGGTGCACCCAGCTGTTTTGGTTTTCCAGTTCACATCAGGAAGATTAAAGTCCCCCATGATAATAACCTCCCCCTTCATTGCCATTTTGGCTATTTCCTCAACCAGCAGATTATCTAGTTCTTCTGCTTGTCCAGGGGGTCTATAGATCACACCTACACGAGCTACTGTATGATTGCCAAATGTTAGCGTAACCCAAACTGACTCTATGTTCACCTCGCTCACTTTTATTTGGTTCGTTTTTATGTTGTTTTTCACATACAGGGCCACTCCTCCTCCTTTCCTACCTTCTCTGTCTTTTCTGTATAATGAGTACCCCGGTATTGTTATGTCCCAGTTATTTTTCTCACTGAACCATGTCTCAGTAACCGCCACTAAATCTACTTTTTCAGCTGCCATCATTGTCTCCAGTTCATTGATTTTATTGACTAAACTGCGAGCATTTATAGACACGACTCTGAGCTTGTCATTTTTTACCTCGCATGTTGCTTGCACCCTCCGATTTAGTTTTGGGGGACAATCGGGCAGATTGTTTTTTACCCTTTTGTCCCCCCCTCCTAGTTTAAATATTTCTTTGTGAAACCTTTGAACTTCTCACTGAGAACATATGTTCCCCTATGAGTAAGATGCAAACCATCTTTTTTATACAGTTCCTTTCTGCTCCAATTAGAGCTATCATGGGACACAAAGCCAAATCCTTGCTCCCGACACCATTCCCGAAGCCACAAATTGAATTCCCTATTGCGCATCTGCCTATCCTGAATGTTATGCACAGGCAAAACTTCAGAGAATGACACAGTGGACGCAATCTGCTGTATTTCACCTCCAAGAACACAAAAGTCTTCCTTAATCTCAGAAACCTCATTGCTAGCCAAGTCATTTGTCCCTAGATGGACTAGAACGTCCACTTCCCCTTGTTGCTTTGCTTGTTTGACAATATTGAGAATATTGTCAAATTGTCAATTGTCAATTGTCAATATTGTCAAACAAGCAAAGCTTCACTTCCTTCAGTCTATCCATGGGGGTGTGAGTGCAGCATCATGTTCATACTGGGCAGATACATTCTGCTTTACCTTCCTCCTTCTAGAAAGTGCACTACAGAGAAGCTCTCTCTCCCACCTAACTTCCATACCAAGCAGACCCAAGAGAAGCTCTCTCTACCACCTTCCTTCCATAATAAAACATACAGAGAAGCTCCCTCTACCACCTAATTTCCATAACAAAGCAGACCCAAGAGAAGCTCTCTCTACCACCTTCCTTCCATAATAAAACATACAGAGAAGCTCCCTCTACCACCTAATTTCCATACAAAGCAGACCCAAAGCGAAGCTCTCTCTACCCACACAAGCATACAGAGAAGCTCTCTCTACCCACCTTCCTTCCATAACAAAACATACAGTGAAGCTCTCTCGACCAACTTCCTTCCATAAAAAAGCATACAGAAAAGCTCTCTCTACCAACTTCCTTCCATAACGAAACATACGGAAAAGCTCTCTTGACCAACTTCCTTCTGTAACAAAGCATACAGAGAAGCTCTCTCTACCGACTTCCTTCTATAACGAAACATACAGAAAAGCACTCTCGACCAACTTCCTTCCATAACGAAACATACGGAAAAGCTCTCTCGACCAACTTCCTTCCATAAAAAAGCATACAGAAAAGCTCTCTCTAGAAACTTCCTTCCATAACGAAACATACAGAAAAGCTCTCTCAACCAACTTCCTTCTGTAACAAAGCATACAGAGAAGCTCTCTCTACCGACTTCCTTCTATAACGAAACATACAGAAAAGCACTCTCGACCAACTTCCTTCCATAACAAAGCATACAGTAAAGCTCTCTCGACCACCTTATTTCTATACCAAACAGACCCAAGTGCAGCTCTCTCTACCACCTTCCTTCCATAACAAAGCATACAGAGAACCTCCCTGTACCACCTAACTTCCATACCAAGCAGACCCAAAGAGAAGCTCTCTACCGCCTTCCTTCCATAACAAAGCATAGAAAAGCTCTTCTACCCACCTTCTTTCTATACCAAGCAAACCCAAGAGAATCTCTCTCTACCACCATCCTTCCATACCAAGCAAACCCAAGAGAAACTCTCTCTACCCACCTCCCTTCCATACCAAGCAGACCCAAGAGAAGCTCTCTATACCCACCTTACTTCCATACCAAGCAGACACAAGGAAACTCCCTCTACCACCTTCCTTCCATAGCAAAGCATACAGAGAAGCCCCCTTTACCACCTTCATTCCATAACAAAGCATACAGAGAAGCTCTCTCTCTTCCACCTTCCTTCCATATCAAGCAGACCCAAGCCAAGAGAAGCTCCCTCTACCACCTTCCTTCCATAACAAAGCATACAGAGAAGCTCCATCTACCCACAAGTCACCTTTTTATTTGCTGTTACTTTCCCAATAAAGGACTTTGTGTGCTTCAAAATGGGATGAGTTAAACTATCTGACTTCAATCATATCCTGTAGGTGACATTTACTTCTCGCATATGACCCTGGAGTTCCAGAATAATATGAATTATACATGTTGAAGGGCAGCACTTTTCCCTATGCTTCCACTCTGCTGAAATAGTAATGTGTGTCCAGGAAAATATGGCTGACCTAGTGACCCTCATTAACAGACGTCTGTCTTCTGAGGGGCCAGGGGGGTTGCCTTTCTTAATTAAAATGAAGGAATTAAGAATTTATTTCTGAATATTTGTAGAATAAAGAGACCTTATGTTTGAACTTTGCGACATTTTCCTCTAACCCATTGTGCTCGGCACCAGAGTATTTCCTCCAGGAAAGTAAATCCAATGCTAGATTTTATGGAAAACCTGAAAAATGCATTTTTAATGCTTGTTTTAAAGAAGGTTGAATACAATTTTGTAGCAGTGCTGGCAGTATATGAACTCGTTACATTATTCATACAACTGAAGGTATGGAAAATCACATTGGAGGTTTTATTCCGTGTATTTCAGGGCTGATTTCTATTGAGACTCGAGAGTATCCGCTAAACACCCGGCCTGAACCCACCCGCCGCGATCTAAAGGAATATATTCTCATATAGCACTTATTTCATTTACTCCTGCACTGTCACAGAAGATGTGAGCCTTTTATTGTGCAGCTTTATTCCATCTGCATTAAGCGCACACGTCTCCACAGTGTTATGTTTCTACAAAGTATCAATGCAATGCTCGCTTTAACCCCTTCAAAACGGACAGGTGCTAACGACGGCAAAACACACAAGTACACCTCGCTGCCAGGTGCTGCTACGGGCCTCTATTTTGGCCCGTCCATGCAGCTGACGTGCTGTGCACGCCATTGGCTGTAGGGGGATGGCCTGTGTTCAGGCCGTCTCTCTGCAGCCAATGACGTGTGGCACGCTGTGGCTGCGGGGAGGGACTGTGATGGCCCATTGAAGACAGCAGGGCCTACCTGTATGCCGTGCATCTTCAAGGCCCAGCGGTTGCACGGACGGCATAGAACATCCTGTGGCGAGAAAGAGTTAAAGGCAGCATTGTATGTGTCACTGCTGATAGCCATCATGTGGCATTTTAACCATTTAATCATTTTGACCTGAATGGGTTGCCGCTGCCCCTCCCCGCATAATGTAAATTTGCTCATTTAAAATTCTTCATTTATTTATTTATCCTTTACAGAAATATTGCTGAGATGAAAGGTTATAAACTCAAGATGGCATCTCTTATCTGGCACAATGTCACACGGGGTCTGCATTATCAGCATACATGAAGAAATAGCCTTTGTGTCAGTAAATGTGCTGCAGACAGATAATAAAATGGTGAGATCTCCTGCTTACACAGGGTCTGCATTATCATCATACAGGCAGAAGTGGCCTATGTGTCAGTAAATGTGCTGCAGACAGATAATAAAATGGTGTGCTCTCCTGCTTACAAGGGGTCTGCATTATCAGCATACAGGCAGATGCAGTAAATGTGCTGCAGACAGATAATAAAATGGTGTGATCTCCTGCTTATACTGGGTCTCCATTATCAGCATACAGGCAGATGCAGTAAATGTGCTGCAGACAGATAATAAAATGGTGAGATCTCCTGCTTATGGGTATTTGTAGTGATCAGAATGAGATTATTAGCAATGTAATATCTGTATGTGCTGCATAATGCCTGTGTGTGGCAATTACAGCAACACCTTGTATCTGTATGTGCAGCATAATGCCTGTGTATGGCAATTATAGCAACACCTTGTATCTGTATGTGCTGCATAATGCCTGTGTATGGCAATTACAGCAACACCTTGTATCTGTATGTGCTGCATAATGCCTGTGTGTGGCAATTACAGCAACACCTTGTATCTGTATGTGTTGCATAATGCCTGTGTGTGGCAATTACAGCAACACCTTGTATCTGTATGTGTTGCATAATGCCTGTGTGTGGCAATTACAGCAACACCTTGTATCTGTATGTGCTGCATAATGCCTGTATGGCAATTACAGCAACACCTTGTATCTGTATGTGCTGCATAATGCCTGTGTGTGGCAATTACAGCAACACCTTGTATCTGTATGTGTTGCATAATGCCTGTGTGTGGCAATTACAGCAACACCTTGTATCTGTATGTGCTGCATAATGCCTGTATTGCAATTACAGCAACACCTTGTATCTGTATGTGCTGCATAATGCCTGTGTGTGGCAATTACAGCAACACCTTGTATCTGTATGTGCCGCATAATGCCTGTGTATGGCAATTACAGCAACACCAGTATATAGCTCAACTCTAGTATATAGCTCACCTTTAGTTTATATCTCACTTCTAGTATATAGCTCACTTCTAGTATATAGCTCACCTTTAGTTTATAGCTCACCTCTAGTATATAGCTCACTTCTAGTATATAGCTCACCTTTAGTTTATAGCTCACCTCTAGTATATAGCTCACCTCTAGTATATAGCTCACCTTTAGTTTATAGCTCACTTCTAGTATATAGCTCACCTTTAGTTTATAGCTCACCTTTAGTTTATAGCTCACTTCTAGTATATAGCTCACCTTTAGTTTATAGCTCACTTCTAGTATATAGCTCACCTCTAGCATATAGCTCACCTTTAGTTTATAGTTCACCTTTAGTATATAGCTCACCTCGTTGCAGAGCTCTCCTGGTTCTTAATACTAAGGCGTTTGGGACAAGTCTTTATATTGTAATTTTCTTCTGGCCATTCCGTGACTTCTGTCTGATCTTTGTGCTCGGTTTTAAGCCCGTGTCAGACGAACGCAGTGATCATGTCCGTGCCGCTGCACAGTTTAATGTCCGTCGTCGTAGCATAGAATCATGAGCAATAGACCCACACACGAAGTACGTGCGCACCGAACTGCACAACGCACGTGGCAAAAGGACGCAATTTAGGCTAGAACGTAAAACCGCTAGAACGGATGCGAAGAGTGCGCCACATCCACGTAGCGTTGTGTGTGATGGAACGATGTCAGACGGACCGCATTTGCAACGTCCAGCACCTTGACGCACACAATGGCTTTTCATATCATGTATCACTCTTTATCATTTTTCATATTAATTTTATTTCCCATAATTCCCTTTTTTTCTACGTCCGTCAAGAAAAATGGACCATGTGGTGTCTACAGTATCTTCCGTCAGTACGTCCGTCCGTTGTGCATCACGCAGAGTGCGCTCAGACTGCGCTCGTCTGACATTAGTCTCAGAAGTGCCAGAGTTTATTGATATTTAGCTTTACGGGCGCTTTTCAGTAATAATTTATGGTGGATTTAGCGTCAGGATCTTTATGGTCTCCAAAACCCTCGCGGTGACAAGCAATTAATCGGATGTTTCAAGGCAGGGGATTCTTTCAAGAAAAGCTTTTCTTTTTTTTTTAAAATGCTTAGTAACAAGACGTCCAGGTCATTATGTAATTACACGTGTATCGATTCCTGAACGCCGAGGCACAGGAGACGCGGGATAAAGAGCGATCTGTACGGACGTGTCTGCGCTGCGCTGTCACTTTACACCCGTCATCACATTGTTACAGCAGCGGAGATCTGTCTTTACCGCCGCGTGCGCCTTGTTCATACCCTAACAGGTGACAGGTAACATGTCACGCTGCCATAATAAATTACTACCAGTCAAACACAAACATTAAGCATCGGAACAGACACAGAACCGTCCAGAAAGGTAAGGTGTCTGTGTGTGTGTTTGTTTGTGTGTACGTGTGTGTGTATGCTTGAGTGTGCATGTGTGCGTGCGTGTGTGTGTGTATGTGTGCGTGTGTGTGTGTGTATGTGTGCGTGTGTGCGTGTATGTGTGTGCGTGTGTGTGTGCGTGTGTGTGTGCGTGTGTGTGTGCGTGCGTGTGTGCGTGCGTGTGTGCGTGCGTGTGTGCGTGCGTGCGCGTGTGCGTGTGCGTGTGCGTGTGTGTGTCTGTGTGTGTGTGCGTGCGTGCGTGTGTTTGATCATTCACTGAAATAATGTGAATAAACTAAAATAAAGCATTTAAAGTGAGACGTGTGGGAGGAAATAAATACAAACAGAAATGACTCTGCAAAGTCACCAAATGAAAGTTAGATACATTGTATTCCTCCTCCCAGGACGTCCTCGGCACAGAGTATCCGGCGGCCTCCATCGATTCAGAATGTCAGCCTGACCTCCTGCTCCATGGATCAAACTCGGGAAATGCCGATGCTCACACAGGAGGGGGATTAGCCAGAAACTCTGAAAAGCATCCATTCAATGGGATATGAACTAGACATGTGCACAGCACAAAATTTCGTTTTGAACTAATGGATTAGTCCTAAAATGCAATTTATTTAGTTGCTAAAGAAATTCGTTTTCAGTTCTTTAGTATGAAAACTAATTTCGTTCATCCGAAAACCAGTGGATACAATTACTATTGTAGTGGTGGCTCCTCAGAGGGCTGAGATCGCTGCTTGTTACAGTATCTCTCACTCTCAGCACAATGTGGGCCATATTACATAGTTGGTGCTAACTTAACCAGAGCTGTTGTAACCTTCCAGAGCCATTATAGCCTATGGAGGTTTTCAGTTTACAACAGCTCTGGTTAAGTTAGCACCAACATTGTAATACTGCCCCGTGTCAGGCAAAGCTGTTACAAAAACTGACTGCTGCTCATCACAGCGCTCAGAGTTTCTGTAACACTAGTAAATAATATTTTTATATATAAGAGGTTAGAACAATATTATTTCCTTGTTTTACTGAAACTCTGAGCGCTGTTACAGTCAGTTACTGTTACAATTGAGCCTGATACATTGTACTGAGAGATAATGTAACAAGCAGCCGATCTCAGCGCTCACAGCCACTGGATTTAAAGGGCTAAAAAAAAAAGGCTCCTCTCTGTATAATGTTTAGAACATCCTCCTGCATTAATTAATACCCCTCTTTGTATAAGGTAGATAACATCCTCCTGCATTAATGTCCCTCTCTGTATAGAACATTCTCCTCAATTTATACCTTTCTCTGTATAATGTATATAACATCCTCCTGCATTAATACCCCTCTCTGTATAATGTATAGAACATACTCCTGCATTAATTAATGCCACTCTCTGTATAGAACATCCTACTGCATTGGCATGTGGAGTGTGCAGAACTTTGGATGTTGCGATCTTCATTGCTGGTCTCCTTCACTCAATGTAATATCACAAAAAGGACTGAAACTAAAATGTAGTGCATTTTATTTTAGTTTCTTTCGTTTTTGTACTGAGCAGTTTCGTTTCTCTTGAGTCATACTAAAACTAAATTATCCCAAAATTCGGACTAAATCGCTTTAGTACTAAAACGAATGCACATGTCTAATATGAACCTTAATCTCTGCAATGTTGCTCAGATTTATCCCTTATATAATATCCAGGGGTCAAGTCCTAGAAAAAGAAGCGATTGAACTCGCCAAGATTTCTGTCCCCCAGTTAGATATTATTATCTGACACTCAGACCTGATATATTTATGTATATATGTGGATTTTGGCAAAAATATAAGATAACTTCTATGTTTATTGTGACATAACGTGGAGACTTTGGAGAGGTCAGAGTTTGGGGTCTGGCACGTCATGGAAGTGGACGGCCACTTTGGCCCACCAGGAATGTTACTGGTGTGTCTAATGGCCTATGATAACCTGGTATCTTCTGCCAAACCTACAATCCAGGATTTTTTTGCACAATATAATCCACTTCACATTTTATCGACTCACAGACTTCAGACACCAGATACAACCATTCATTACAACTTGCCTGTGGATTGACGGATATACAGATTTTCTCTGGGCTTATTTAGGGGCCTGGGACTGAAGCTGCAGCTCCATAAACCCCTATAGTAATTTGCCCTGATTGCTCCCCGCTGTAGCAGCATGTACTGAGTGACATAAATCCTCATCCTCCCATCCCCTCTCTGGCTGTTTGTGCAGCAATAAACCATCAGCAGCTCCTGCACAGTTCGGGAGGCGTTCCAGTTCTTCTATTCATAATGAGTTACTGTGACAGAGTTACACGAGTTACTGTGAAGGAGTTACAAGAGTTACTGTGACGGAGCTACACGAGTTACTGTGAAGGAGTTACAAGAGTTACTGTGACGGAGCTACACGAGTTACTGTGACGGAGTTACACTAGTTACTGTGACGGAGTTACACGAGTTACTGTGACGGAGATACACGAGTTACTGTGACGGAGTTACACTAGTTACTGTGACGGAGCTACAAGAGTTACTGTGACGGAGTTACACGAGTTACTGTGAAGGAGCTACACGAGTTACTGTGAAGGAGCTACACGAGTTACTGTGACGGAGTTACACGAGTTACTGTGACGGAGTTACACGAGTTACTGTGACGGAGTTACACGAGTTACTGTGACGGAGTTACACGAGTTACTGTGACGGAGTTACACTAGTTACTGTGACGGAGTTACACTAGTTACTGTGACGGAGTTACACGAGTTACTGTGACGGAGTTACACTAGTTACTGTGACGGAGCTACACGAGTTACTGTGAAGGAGTTACAAGAGTTACTGTGACGGAGCTACACGAGTTACTGTGAAGGAGTTACAAGAGTTACTGTGACGGAGCTACACGAGTTACTGTGACGGAGTTACACTAGTTACTGTGACGGAGTTACACGAGTTACTGTGACGGAGTTACACTAGTTACTGTGACGGAGTTACACGAGTTACTGTGACGGAGTTACACGAGTTACTGTGACGGAGTTACAAGAGTTACTGTGACGGAGTTACACGAGTTACTGTGACGGAGTTACACTAGTTACTGTGACGGAGCTACACGAGTTACTGTGAAGGAGTTACAAGAGTTACTGTGACGGAGCTACACGAGTTACTGTGACGGAGCTACACGAGTTACTGTGACGGAATTACACGAGTTACTGTGACGGAGCTACACGAGTTACTGTGACGGAGTTACACGAGTTACTGTGACGGAGTTACACGAGTTACTGTGACGGAGGTACACGAGTTACTGTGACGGAGTTACACGAGTTACTGATGGAGTTACACGAGTTACTGTGACGGAGTTACACGAGTTACTGTGACGGAGTTACACTAGTTACTGTGACGGAGTTACACGAGTTACTGTGACGGAGTTACAAGAGTTACTGTGACGGAGTTATACTAGTTACTGTGACGGAGTTACACGAGTTACTGTGACGGAGTTACACTAGTTACTGTGACGGAGCTACACGAGTTACTGTGACGGAGCTACACGAGTTACTGTGTCGGAGGTACACGAGTTACTGTGACGGAGTTACACTAGTTACTGTGACGGAGTTACACGAGTTACTGTGACGGAGTTACACTAGTTACTGTGACGGAGCTACACGAGTTACTGTGACGGAATTACACGACTTACTGTGACGGAGTTACACTAGTTACTGTGACGGAGTTACACGAGTTACTGTGACGGAGGTACACGAGTTACTGTGACGGAGGTACACGAGTTACTGTGACGGAGTTACAAGAGTTACTGTGACGGAGTTACAAGAGTTACTGTGACGGAGTTACACGAGTTTCTGTGACGGAGTTACACGAGTTACTGTGACGGAGTTACAAGAGTTACTGTGACGGAGCTACACGAGTTACTGTGACGGAGTTACAAGAGTTACTGTGACGGAGTTACACGAGTTACTTCTGACGGAGTTACACGAGTTACTGTGACGGAGTTACAAGAGTTACTGTGACGGAGTTACACGAGTTACTGTGACGGAGGTACACGAGTTACTGTGACGGAGTTACAAGAGTTACTGTGACGGAGTTACAAGAGTTACTGTGACGGAGTTACATGAGTTACTGTGACGGAGGTACACGAGTTACTGTGACGGAGTTACAAGAGTTACTGTGACGGAGTTACACGAGTTACTGTGACGGAGTTACATGAGTTACTGTGACGGAGGTACACGAGTTACTGTGACGGAGTTACAAGAGTTACTGTTACTGATCTTTTCCTCTTCCCTCCCCCCCTGCTACCACATGTCACTGACACCCAGCTACCAACCTGTTCCCGGTTAACTCCACTCCTCCCACACCCCTAGATTCCTCAACTATACTTTGCTCCGTGAGAAGCCGCACCTTTCAAGATTGTCAATCTGCCTCAGCGTTACTATTTGGCTTCCAGATCTCCAATATGAGCTTCCAGAAGAGCTACACGTTCACACTCGCTACAGAGATATGGACCCTGGAAGGATTCCTCCAGACATGCAGCAGGATGTGCACTGGGTCAAACCTTCAAGCTTGCTGACACTCACCCCCACAACAAGAGAGCAAATATATATCACAATTTGTACCTGTTATTTGAATTCCTGTTTTTAACTCCACTTGAAAATAGCCCACTTAGGAGTAGACCACAACAAGCCCTTGTGAGCCCTTGAAGAGGAAAAGGTTGGCTAGTCCTGATCTTGCGCACACCAACAGATTTGCCCCTTTGAGCGAAGATGTTGGGTGCAGCAGCTCAGGTGTAGCAGTACTGGAGGAGGCTGCTCCCTCTGACAGCCGGGGGATCAGCTCACCAAGTAAGGGAGGGATAAAGAGGGCAAGTAAGCCTAGACAGGTTGTGGTGGTAGGGGACTCTATTATTAAGAGAGTAGACAGGGTAATCTGTCGCGCTGATCGCCTTAACCGGACAGTTTGCTGTCTGCCGGGTGCCCGTGTTAGGCATGTGGTTGACATAGTTGATAGATTATTGGGAGGGGCTGGAGATGACCCAGCTGTCATGGTCCATATTGGTACCAATGACAAAGTAAGAGGAAGATGGAAGGACCTGAAGAATGATTTCAGGGAATTAGGAAGTAAACTGAAGAAGGTAGTATTTTCTGAGATCCTACCTGTGCCACGTGCTACAGTGGAAAGGCAGCAGAAGATCAGGGAGGTCAATGCGTGGCTTAAAGCTTGGTGCAGGAAGGAGGGCTTTGGGTTTTTAGAGCACTGGGCTCATTTTGCACTGGGGTACAATCTGTATAGTTGTGATAGATTGCACCTGAATGGAAGAGGGTCTGCTGTGCTAGGGGACAGGATGGTTAAAAGGTTGGAGGAGACTTTAAACTAGTGGAAGGGGGGACGGATACAGTATCTTACAAAATGGAGACAGAGCAGATAGCGCAAGGGTTTCAGCTCAGACTAAGGGGGGTGGAGTCGGGGGGATGGGTAATGTCAGAACAGTGGAGGCATGTAATGTAAAGTCGCATTCAGCATGTGTGGGTAGAGACAACATTAAATGTATGCTCGCTAATGCAAGGAGCCTTAATAACAAGATGGAGGAACTAGAGGTAATAGCACACACTAAGCAATACGACATTATAGGAATAACAGAAACGTGGTGGGACGAAACGCATGACTGGGCTGTAAACTTAAACGGTTATACATTGTTTAGAAGGGATAGGAAACATAAGAAAGGGGGTGGAGTGTGTTTATATGTAAATCAGGATTTAAAGCCAAATATTACATAACTGGAAAGCGATGAGGGAAATGAGAAATCCTTATGGGTAAATATTTTGTTGGGGAATAAACAGGGAAGTCAACTATTGGTTGGCATATGCTATAAACCACCTAATATAGATTAATGATGAGGAAGAACAACTGTTAGAGCAAATTAGGAAGGCTGCAGATCATGGTAGCACTTTAATTATTGGAGATTTTAATTACCCGGACATTAATTGGGATAGTGGGACTAGTAATTCAGCAAAGGGAATCCGGTTTCTGAACATTTTAAATGATACCTTCATGTCACAACTGGTAGAAACACCAACTAGAGAGGATAACTGTCTGGACCTGGTTATAACAAATAATGTGGATCTTTTCTCAAATATTAATGTAAAGGAACAGTTGGGAAACAGTGACCATAACATGGTGACTTTTGAAATAAACTCAAAAAAACACATTCATAAGGGGCATGCTAAAATATATAATTTTAAAAAGGCCAACTTTATTAAAATAAAGGAAGCTCTCAATGTCATTGACTGGCAGAAACTCTTTCACGGGAAAAACACTGAGGATAAGTGGAATATCTTTAAACTAACACTAGAAAAGTACACGTCACAATATATTCCACTGGTTAATAAATATAAAAGAAACAGACTGAAACCAATGTGGCTTAGTAGGAAGGTAACTAAGGAAATGAAAAATAAAAAGAAGGCATTTAAAGCTTTTAAATCTGATAAATCTGAGGCATCCTATAAAGCATATAGGGCAGCCAATAAAGCATGTAAAAATGCGATTAGATGGGCTAAACTAGAAAATGAAAAAGAAATAGCCAAAGAGAGCAAGACCAACCCTAAAAGATTCTTTAGGTACATAAATTCTGAAAAACCCAAGAGTGAAAATGTAGGTTCACTAAAATCTGAGTCAGGGTTATTGTTAACTGAAGATCAGGATAAGGCAGAAATTTTAAATGATTATTTTTCTTCAGTATTTATCAAAGAGAAACCTATAACAGGAGACATGCAATTCATTAATAAAAACTTACTAATACAAAGTGACTGGTTGACTCAGGACAAGGTTTTGCAGAAATTAAACAATGTGAATGTGAATAAAGCCCCAGGGCCGGATGGAATTCACCCGCGCGTACTGAGGGAGCTAAGTGTTGAAATATGTAAACCTCTGTTCTTAATCTTTCAAGATTCTTTTCTTTCAGGAATCGTTCCAGAGGATTGGAGAAAAGCTGACGTGGTCCCTATATTTAAGAAAGGTTTAAAATTTGTGCCTGGGAATTATAGACCTGTGAGCTTAACATCTGTGGCTGGGAAAGTATTTGAGGGGTTACTAAGGGATAATATTCAGGAATTTATTGGGAGGTATAATGTTATTGGCAAAAATCAGCATGGTTTCATGAAACACAGATCATGTCAGACTAACCTAATTACGTTATATGAGGAAGTAAGTAGAAGTATAGATCAGGGGGTCGCAGTGGATGTGATTTACTTAGATTTTGCCAAAGCTTTCGACACAGTTTCCACACAAAAGGTTACTATTTAAACTAAGAAAAATTGCTCTAGATGAAAATACTTCTTCTTGGATAGAAAACTGGCTAAAAGATAGGGTACAGAGAGTGGTCATAAATGGTACATTTTCAAGATGGACACCAGTGGTAAGCGGTGTCCCTCAGGGGTCTGTTATAGGACCAATACTATTCAATTTATTTATAAATGACCTTGAGATAGGCATTGAAAGTCATGTATCAGTGTTTGCAGATGACACAAAACTAGGAAAAGAAATACAATGTGAGCAGGGTGTTACAGTATGTGCAGGTGATACAATGTGAGCAGGATGTTACTTCGCTGCAGAGGGATTTAGATAGATTGGGGGACTGGACACTTAAATGGCAGATGAAATTTAATCTAGATAAATGCAAAGTTATGCACTTTGGAGTGAAGAACACACAAGCAATTTATACCCTAAATGGTACGGAGTTAGGGAAATCCAAGCAGGAGAAGGATTTGGGAATAATCATAGACTTCAAACTAAGTAACAATGTGCAATGTCAAACAGCAGCCGCCAAGGCCAGCAAAGTACTGGCATGCATTAAAAGGGGAGTTCACTCACGGGATGAAAACATAATTTTGCCTCTGTATAAATCAATGGTCAGGCCGCACCTTGAATATGCCGTGCAATTTTGGGCACCGGTCTTAAAAAAAGATATTATAGGCGTAGAAAAAGTGCAGAGACGGGCAACTAAATTAATAAGGGGAATGGAAGGGTTAAGTTATGAGGCAAGACTAACAAGCTTAAACCTGTTTAGTTTAGAGAAATGGCGCCTTAGAGGGGATCTGATAACCTTATATAAATATATACGGGGCCATTATCAACCATTGTCTGATAACCTATTCATTAACAGGACTATACATAGGACAAGGGGTCATCCATTTAGACTGGAAGAAAGAAAATTTAGCTTAAAGCATAGGAAGGGTTATTTTACGGTGAGAACAATAAAGCTGTGGAATTCTCTGCCTGTTGAGGTGGTTGGGTCAGAGTCTGTACAGACTTTTAAAAAACGACTGGATGACTTCCTGCAGACACAGAATATTAAGGGTTATAATATTTAATATGTGGGTAAAAGCTTCTTGATCCAAGGAGAAATCTGACGCCATTCTGGGGTCAAGAAGGATTTTTTTCTCAGTATGTTGCATATTGGCAAGCATTCAGACTGGGTTTTTTGCCTTCTTTTGGATCAACAGCAGTAGGTTATGTGGGAGAGGTTGAACCCGATGGACGCATGTCTTTTTTCAGCCTATATAACTATGTAACTATGTAACTGTGACGGAGCTACACGAGTTACTGTGACGGAGTTACACGAGTTACTGTGACGGAGTTACACGAGTTACTGTGACGGAGTTACACGAGTTACTGTGACGGAGTTACACTAGTTACTGTGACGGAGTTACACGAGTTACTGTGACGGAGTTACACGAGTTACTGTGACGGAGTTACACTAGTTACTGTGACGGAGTTACACGAGTTACTGTGACGGAGATACACGAGTTACTGTGACGGAGTTACATGAGTTACTGTGATGGAATTAGACTAGTTACTGTGACGGAGTTACACGAGTTACTGTGACGGAGTTACACGAGTTACTGTGACGGAGTTACACTAGTTACTGTGACGGAGCTACACGAGTTACTGTGACGGAGTTACACGAGTTACTGTGACGGAGTTACACGAGTTACTGTGACGGAGTTACACTAGTTACTGTGACGGAGTTACACGAGTTACTGTGACGGAGTTACACGAGTTACTGTGACGGAGTTACACGAGTTACTGTGACGGAGTTACACTAGTTACTGTGACGGAGTTACACTAGTTACTGTGACGGAGTTACACGAGTTACTGTGACGGAGTTACACTAGTTACTGTGACGGAGCTACACGAGTTACTGTGACGGAATTACACGAGTTACTGTGACGGAGTTACACGAGTTACTGTGACGGAGTTACACTAGTTACTGTGACGGAGCTACACGAGTTACTGTGACGGAGTTACACGAGTTACTGTGACGGAGTTACATGAGTTACTGTGACGGAGGTACACGAGTTACTGTGACGGAGTTACAAGAGTTACTGTGACGGGGTTACACTAGTTACTGTGACGGAGCTACACGAGTTACTGTGACGGAGCTACACGAGTTACTGTGACGGAGTTACATGAGTTACTGTGACGGAGTTACATGAGTTACTGTGACGGAGTTACATGAGTTACTGTGATGGGAAACATCTCAACAATATATTTATCAAAGTAATAACAGAAAATATAGGTGGGTAGAGAATAATAATAAAGGGTGACCCCTGACAATAAAGCACTCACACTTTGATAAACCATTTATATAATTTTTTTGGCCATCGCAGCTTGAAGACTGACTCGCCAATGTAGAAAATACTAGGAGACCCATGGGGCAGCAGGATTAGCCATCGCCAACACAGATTCTGCTATCATGTTAAAAAGAAATCACACAGCAGAAAATATAAATCTAGACGAACCTTACTTTGCATTAGAGAATGACCAAATTTCCATTTTTTTTCATGGATTCCACGATTTCCACTTTCATCCAAAATTGATATTGGCAAATGAAACCTTTTTATAAGTGAGGAAAGCCAGCCGAGTGTGAACACAAACACCGTGTGATACCTGGATCTCTGCCACCGAAACTAGATAAACCTCAAGGATGCGCAGACTGTGCCAAGAAAAGATAACGATCCGATTTGTAGAACCAACCAAGACGGCAGATTGCTATCTTTCTATTATTTACATCAGCTGTGGAAATGCACAGACACACTATACCTGTTTGAAAACATTGCAAACATTGTAACTTTCCTTCTTCCCATGAATACTGTATCTTCGTTGTATCATTCCACATAAATTGCTGTAACAATAAACACAGGACATCAAATACATTGTAATTCCATTCTTCATATGCAAAGGGAACCTCCCATGCTCATTACACAAGCTGTAACATACTGGACACAATTTAAAAAAGCAGCAACATACTATACTTACACAATAATATTGCAACTTATTATACCGGCGGGATGGAGGAGAGGTAACATCACTGCTCTATAACCGTGGAGACCCAGGTTCAATCCCGGCCAGAGCACCTCTCGAGTAAGTGTCCTTGGGTGAGACACCTAACGGTACATACTCGCCACCACACAATATGGGCTGTGGTGTCCAGTGGTAACGTCTCAGCTCTTTGACCGTGGAGAAGAAAGTCAAAATCCCATTCAGCACATGCCTCCAATACAACTGTGGAGAAGCAAGTCTCGACTTTACGAGAAGCGGGTTCAACCTAACCACCAGGTCACTGCTCTACAATCATGGAAAGACGACTCAATCCCACTCAGAAGATGCCACCAGCGAGTGTACTTGGGCAAAACACCTAACGATATGGATGCGCCAACCTCAAGATCAGTGTACAAGGGGTTAATACATTGTAATATCACACATGGATGATACGGCCTGATTCAGGGGGACCCTGTTCCCAAGAGAAGTTACAATATATGAGATGTACAGGTATTTTGTGAGGTTGGTGCGTCCATGTCGTTAGGTGTTTTGCCCAAGGACACTCGCTGGTGGTGTCTTCTGAGCGGGATCGAGTCGTCTTTCCATGACTGTAGAGCAGTGACCTGGTGGTTGGGTTGAAGCCGCTTCTCGTAAAGCCCAGACTTGCTTCTCCACAGTTGTATTGGAGGGATGTGCTGAACGGGATTTTTATTTGCTTCTCTACAGTTGAAGGGTAGAGACGTCACCACTGGCCTCCACAGCCCATATTGTGTGGTGGGCGAGTATGTACCGTTAGGTGTCTCACCCAAGAACACTTGCTGGAGAGGTGCTCTGGCTGGGATTCAAACCTGGGTCTCCACGGTTATAGAGCAGTGAAGTTACCTCTACTCCATCCAGCAGGTTTACTAGGAACCAAATCTTGGCATTTATTTAATAATGATATATTACAGATAGTTTATCGCCATGGGAACTGCAGAGTTTTATACCATAAGAGCAAAGCTGGCAAATTGCTGAATTGGAGATTCGTTTTGTTTTATTTATCCACCTCAGAATCTCCTGGTTGATTTTCAATCCTCCTCCACAATGACAGGATTAATAAATTAATCCCTTTATCTCAATGAACAGGTCTTCTTCTTCTTTAGAAATAAAGTTCGGGGAAATGTTCAATAAACAAAATAAATAAATAAGATGAAATAAAACTAACACCAGTTACGCTCCTGAATCTCTGGAAATACAAACGTCTCTAACTGCGATAATAAAACATAACTTTAATTGAAATAAATGCTAAAAAATACAAACACACCGTTCATAAAATCATGGCCACAGTAATACACAACAATGAAGACATACAGTATGTATAGATAGAAGTGAATATGTCTCACAAAATATAAATAAACACAGAATACCAGCACCCGCAAAGATAAGTGTAACCAGCTACGACCTAATTATCAAATTCAGTCAGTCATATATATATACACACTGATTTGTTGGCTGCATTACAATACATACACTAAAAAGTGTAGAGGCTGACTACAAGACCCATATATCAGCAACACTGGGCTATGATGAAACCTATTCTGCACCAAGGAGAGCAGCCCCTCGAGGCTCCAGAGCCCTGTGAAGCTGCTATCCATGGTGCCGAAACCTATTCAATAGTGTCACGGTCCGAACCACCAGACCCTCTGGCGCCCTCTTTTGTTCTCCTTTTGCCCTGTTTTGCATTGATATGCAGGTTCCAGGACATTCTCCTCCATACGCTTCTTGAACTATAATTTGCATAATGGACATGGAACCACACCTGCCGTTCATCTCCCTAATTGATCCTGCATATGAGGAAGCTACACCCCTGATCCCACGCTTCCTCATTGAAGTTCCTAGCTTAGCTAGTGCAGACCTGCCTTCCATAGATCCTTGCCTGGAACCCCTCCTGCTCTTGATCCATAGACCTGCCTGTACACTAGGGATGTGCGTTTCGGGATTTCGGAATTTCGGAATTTTCACAAAATTTCCCGATTCGTGCATTCGGATTCGACCGATTTTCCGAAAATTTTCGGATCCGAAAACGGCAGATCCGAACGAATTTTCGTGCCAAAACGAAAAATTTTCGGAATTTTCGAATGGACTAGAAATGTGTAAAATCGAAATTCATTTTCATTCCATTCGTGATTCCGGCTCCATTTCAGTAATTTCGGACATTGTATTTATATCGCTGATTCTGTAATTAAGTTTTGTATCATTCACATCTCAATGTATCCTTCTTGTAAAACCAGAGAAATCTCAATGTATCCTTCTTGTAAAACCAGAGAAATCTCAATGTATCCTTCTTGTAAAACCAGAGAAATCTCAATGTATCCTTCTTGTAAAACCAGAGAAATCTCAATGTATCCTTCTTGTAAAACATGAGAAATCTCAATGTATCCTTCTTGTAAAACATGAGAAATCTCAATGGCAGAATTATCGTATCGGCAGAATTATCGTATCGTATAATTATCGTATCCGAAAAACCATTAGTTTACGTCAAAATGAATAGACACTTTGAAACGAGGAGAACAGACGTTCCGAAAAACACAAAAATTTCCGAAATCACAAAAAAAAGTAGATACGAAAAACGAAACGAACCGAAACTAAACGAAAATCGGCCGAAACGAGTCGAAACAAAAATTTTCTAAATCCGAACGAACCGAACCGAATCAAAACGAAAAAAAAAAAATCGGTGCACAAGCCTACTGTACACCCTCTGCTATTTCTGGACATTCTCTATCGGTATCCTCCATTGCCCCCTGTACCCTCTGCTTTTCCATGATTGATTACCCGTGTACCAGATCTCTGCTAAATCTTGACTATTCTATTGCCTATTCCTATTTTGTACCTGCGCCTGAGTATATGTTATCCTTATCCATTGTTATATTCCTAGTCTGTTGTCTGTTTATTTGTATTCACAAATAAACCCTGTTACCCTGTATCCTGCCTTATCTGATATAGTTACTGCACCTTGGGCTCACACCCACACTTCTGCACCTCTGCTAGGCCAGGCTCGTGACAGAATGAGGAAGCCTAAAAACAGTGAGGCTGCAGTGATCATAGCCTTTGTACAAAGACTGAAAAATGCCAACCAAAAGGTCCAGCAGCACCTGCATTCGTTATGGGATTACCTGCAGCAGAATTCTATCGGCACATCTACTAAGGTATGCACTCCGGTCCCAGAAGGTGTTCGAGGACCCCTGACCATGGAGGAAAGGGCAAGGAGAAGGACGCAAGGCCTCTGTTACTATTGCGGGGGTCATTTGCATAGAGTATTGACCTGCCCACTGCACCCACCAAAGCCAGGCACCAAAAATGTTCCTGTACCTGTGTCTAAGAAGCCTGCGCCTAGCCAACCCTCAGGGAACATTCCAGAAAAGTCCAGAATCCCTACCCATAAAGAGAAAATGCTGTCCAGGAAGTTGTTGGTAAAATCGGTGCCTGCCCCGCGGAAAATAAATTCACCAACTGTCAGGTCAAGAAAACCTACACCCAAGAAAAAACCCTATCCGCTCCTGCTCCCAGGAGATCTGTACCCGTAACGCCCAGAAGAAGGGTATCGCTGGACTCCACCTCTGAAGAAGAATCAGAGACCCCAATGGAGTACACTGAACCAGGATCCACCTCCCCGCATCACCTCTTCCCATGATACACTGCAGGATTTCTCACGCGCAGCCCCCACTCTCTGGAACGCTCTCCCTCGTACTGTCAGACTTTCCCCTAACTTCTCTTCCTTCAAACGCTCCCTTAAAACATTCCTATTTAGGGAAGCCGACCCCCCAACTCACTGACACAACCATCAATCACTCTCACCTTACAGTCCTCTCCTCCTGTTTCCAACCCCAACCCTCCTAGATTGTGAGTTCCTACGGGAATAGGGCCTCATCTCCTCCTGTACTGTTTGTCAAATGTTGTTCAATGTATTGTAACCCTGTCTATACTGTGCTTATTGTACAGCGCTGCGGAATATGCTGGCGCTTTATAAATAAAGAATAATAATAATAATAATGAAGAGCCCATGGAGCAGGAATCCACAGAACGAGATCCAGTTGTGCAGATGGAGACCGAGCCAATCCTGCTTACAAGTGTGAGGCCCATCACTTCGAGCCATCAAGACTTCCCAAACTATTCTGACCAGGAGTCTGGTTCCTCTGAGTGGAGTTCCGTGGAAACAGAGGGGGAATGGCCTAAACAGACAGCCAGACATCCTCACGGTGGTCCAGGCCGTAACACTAAGTTAATGGGGTATATTGGCGTTCCTGGATCTGTCTGCTGTTCTGCTGGAAAGCCTCATCGAGCTGCTGTTCCCCGGTACCATCAAGCCTTGACTCCGGACCAGAGAACAGCCTACATAGGTACTGTCTTTATGTCACCCACAGTTTCTCGTCTGTCTGAAAACTCTGAACCCCAATGCCCAGAGTCCGCTGCCCTGCACCTCGCAGGATCTCCAGAGTCCGCTGCCCTGCACCTCGCAGGATCTCCAGAGTCCGCTGCCCTGCACCTCGCAGGATCTCCAGAGTCCGCTGCCCTGCACCTCGCAGGATCTCCAGAGTCCGCTGCCCTGCACCTCGCAGGATCTCCAGAGTCCGCTGCCCTGCACCTCGCAGGATCTCCAGAGTCCGCTGCCCTGCACCTCGCAGGATCTCCAGAGTCCGCTGTCCTGCACCGGCTGTATTTTATTTTTTATGGCTGGTATTTTCATTGTAGCACCGGCTGTATTTTATTTTTAGTATTTTCAGTGTAGTGCAGGCTGGTATTTTCCTTTAGTACTGGCTGTTATTTCCTTTTTTTTTGTATTTTCATTGTAGTACTAATGCTGCTGTCCTTAGTGCTGAAATATATTTTAGCACTAAGGACAGGGGGATTATGTATCTTTTTTTTACCCTAATCTAAGTAAATAAATTAATCCATTTCACTTTCAGAAATAATAAAAACAAAATATGAATCAACCCAAAATACGAATTGCAGTAACATAACGAACGCACCGAACTGAACTAAAAAATGTAATGGATCGATCCAAAATGAAAGGTTTTTTTTGCCATGCACATGTCTACTAAAAAGAGTAGAAGCGGACTACAAGACATGAAATTCAGAAAATGAAAAAATGGTGTACTTGAATACATATACCTGTGCATCGTAACTCAGCAGCACTAAAGGTTTGGCTTCAGAAGTGAGCTTAGAGGATCAATAGAACTGTAAAGAAATTTCTCACCAGTGCTACATAGTATCTAGATTTTTAAATTAGTCCCGATACGGGTTTTGCCTAATAAGGCAGATTTTTGGGGTTAATCCCATTGTCTCCTGTGATTTTTCAGAGATTGTTTCCCTGTCACATATTGTCACATTACGCGTGATACCAGTAGTGGTTTACATGAAATTAAAGATTATATCTCCGTTTGTACCAAAATAAACAAGTTTGAACTGTTGATTATTTAATTTTTTTGGGCTTAGTTAATGTTGTTGCTACTCGTGTGTCCAGATAGAGTTTTAGTTCTTTTTCTAACAGTAGTGGAATCAGCTGCAACAGTTTTTGTTTAATGTTGTTCTAGAATCCTGAAAGAATTATCTTCCCTTTTTGGAGCAATTGGCATATGTTGTGGTTTTTGTGTGTTTGCCTTTGTTTGTATCAACAATAGAGATAAGGAGGATTGGAAGGTCAGACTAATCTTTTATTCCACCTAAATTATTGTGACTGATAATAAAGTTCTTAAACTGAATGTAGCAAGAAGTCTCTCTCGTTTCATTTACCATTATTTTACAAAAATGCCTATTTTTCTACAAGCATTACCTTGTGTGCTGTGATTGTATAACACACCGAGCGAATAGGAGTCAAAATAAACCGATATTAGCCGAGGAAATCTCATCTGAACAGAGCGAGGGCTTGGAAATAGATTCCTAGCATGGGCATATGATTCAAACTATTAAATCATAAAACGCTGTCATAATAACACATCACTTTTCATCTTGCGCCGCCTCGTCTCTCCGGTTTATTAGTAGGAATAATGAAAACCTCTTTGCCTTATTCTCCAACAATAGAAAAGGTGTCTCGTTCCCGGTTTCTCATTGAGATGTTCTGGCTGCAACAAAAAAAGCCAAATGCATTCAACGCAAAATTGTCTTGTTTGATACAATGTCGCAGTCTGCGCTAAATGAGATGCGGCTGAATAGATTGAACTATTTATCCTCACGATATTATGTCTTGTTTGAATCGTGGAATAAAAAAATGGCATGTTTTTTTTTAACCCAGGTGTGGAACTGCAACCAAAGCTCCTTCTATGTTTGTGCCTTCACCCTGCTTGGCACCCTTGCCCACATTATACATGCCCTCTGTGCCTGTTGGAGATGTGTGGATGCTGGCCATCTGCCAAGAGATCGTGGACCAATTTGGCAAAGCCATCTCTCAAGGACAATGGGCATAAGGGCCATCTAAGGGTTAATGAGTTAAATGTATTTCTATCTTGAAGCTGTTTGTAGTTGGTGTTAGAGATACAATCTAGACATATTGTTGTTGCTATCTGTTTGTCCTTAGATTGATTTGATTCTCTGTCTGTTAATCCCATCTAGTGTAACTAATTAGGTTTCTTCCTCTTCTGAAGGAATTCACACCCCCTCATGTAGACAGTGTATGATGCTGATTGTGTTATGTTACCTCCCCCTCCCTGTTTCCCATATAACTGGACCCATTTGCAAATAAAGCATATTCATTCCCCTGCATTAAGCAGTGTCTGATGTTTGGGGAGCAATGCATAGAAAGATACAGCACTCCATGAAGTTCTGGCTAAGGGTTATGAGAAGGAAAGTTGCTGCGGATCAGCTTGACTGAAGAGAAGGGACGGACTCTGTAACAGGTTTGAGTCTGGTCCTCAATCTGGAGACCAGTAAACCCCAGTTGCTGTTTCAGGAACAATGATTCTTATTGTATTCTGATATTTCCAGTTCGCTGCATGAATTATTGGGTGTTGATGTTCCCCTCAAATATAATTTATTCTCCTACCTGTCACAAACCCAGGACATTCTTGAAAACAAGAGAAATCTTAATGTATCCTTCCTGGTAAAATACTTTATAAATAAATAAATAAACATTTGTAACATCGCAATGCTTTGATGTTAACTCGACAGATACAACTCCGGAGACAAACTAGCAGTTTATTCCACTGCTGACCATGGGGTCTGTTCCCAAAGCAACAACATTAAACTCAATTTTCATTTTGCCGAATTTCAACTTACATCGGTAATTCCGTTTAGTTGAAAATTCAGTGAATTCACTATCTATCAAATGTTCACCGTATTTTGCAGAAATGGAGTTGCTGAAGCATTTATTGTAATTGGCAAAAAGCGCTGAATAAGGCTAGGGTCAGACGAAAGCATTTTTCCCCGCGAGCGTGAAAAAGCGTGTCCGAACGCATTGACGTATTTTTTCACGAATGGGCAAAAACGGTCAGACGATGCGCATTGTCGGACGTGATTTTGTACGGATCGTCAAAAAAACTCTTTTTGCGTCTGGACGTTATGTAGGCTGAACATTAGCAGAGTCTGACATCTCCTAATCACGCAAACACGCCGCTATGCTGCAGCTGCGCACTCAGTACGTCAGTACTAGCGGTTCAGCGTTCTCAGAAAAATGCGTTAATTTTCCACTTGCGTTGCACGGCCGGACTTTTGTGCGGCCGTACATCATATATTGTCCGTCATTGCCCGTCATCTGCTGCTAGTGCAGCCGTAATTATGTGCGCCAGAACGCACATTAAAAGTGCGCTGGTCTGACCCCAGCCTTAGCCGGTGGGGCCTGGCAGAATGCTGTAAAAGCATTCTGCCAACTGCCCCAGCGCTCACATATAGCCCGGCAAGCCAGCCCAGTGCTGACGTCCGGCATCTGTATAAGAACTCGCACAATCAACGGTATCAGTATCTCCTAATAAGAGTTTAAATAGATTAAAATGTAGTAAAAGAATCAAAACAATAAAAAAGGTCCTTTAAAAAATAATAAAAAAGCCTGAAAAAATCTTTTAAAAAATTAAAACAGCAAAAAGGGTGTTTTAAAAAAGATTTTTTTTGTAAAAAAATTAATAAAAATAATAAATAGCGTTTTAAAGATATTGAAGTGGAATCAGGCTGGGAGATGGTCGCCATTATGAGCCAGGCGCCCATCTTGTTCAGAATATTGGTTCACTTGAATATAACTAGGTAGATTTCAGTAGAAACTAGAATGAAGCTTACATAGAATTTTAGGAATGTGTTAGATTAACAGAGAAGTAATTAAAATGGAGGAAGATCCGGGCCGCTCTTGGCACGGAGAGACAGGAGGACGAATGGATACATCAAGGTCACAAAGGCCTGCAGAGAGACAAAGAGAGCGTAGAAACCAGACCATGTCTTATCTGTGACAAATAAACATAGCCTCTAGGGAGGTGGGCACGGCCCGGATTGAGTGCCGCAGCAAATCACGAACTGTCAGACTAACATGAAGTTTGCCAATTTATGGCCAATGTATGGAATGCCTTTGTTATTAACCAAGGGAGGTACTGACCCACGTGGGGTGGGATAAGTGTCACCGGGAGGTGGGCTAATTGGGATGTACCTAATTATGTATTCGGGGTATAAAACCCCTCGTCAGGGTGAGATCGGGGCTCACTCTTTGCGATTTAATCCTGTGTGAGCATTGTGTGATGACACAAAGTTTGCCTTTCCTGAAGAGACTCGTGTTCAGACAATCCTTGCTCTTGTCCGGTCCGGCTTCGTCCCGAGTGAACCTAGCAGATTCCGGTAACATTTCTTGGGGGCCCGTGAGCCGGGAAATGGGCCCTTGCTGGCACGGCAACGACTGCTGAACACTGTAGCGGTTGACTGCAGGTGCGAGTGATCCCGTTGGTTGGGCGTCCGTTGAAGGTGAGCTGACATCTGCAGGCGCCAAGCAGGATTTCCTGTTCAGTGGACCTCGTCTCGTCCCAAACGGACCCCCGGCCCGGGAACACTGGCACACCACCGAGTCTGAGGATACAGCGAGCAGCGTGGCGATAGGTAAAGTGTCTTCTATGTTTGTATGTGTATCAGAGATACCGGTATAAAGGGAAATGTCCGACCATAGTTGAATAAGGAGACCCGCGGCCA
Organism: Leptobrachium leishanense; assembly: GCA_009667805.1. Classification (NCBI taxonomy): domain Eukaryota; kingdom Metazoa; phylum Chordata; class Amphibia; order Anura; family Megophryidae; genus Leptobrachium; species Leptobrachium leishanense. The sequence goes on along the minus strand of CM019068.1, from coordinate 8,951,755 downwards.
CGGTCTCGTTGACATACCGAACCCGCCGCCGATAGCACGGACAAGCAAAGGAGCCAGAGTGGCTAGCGCATGTCTGGACCCGGGGGATCGGATGTTAACCAAATGGTAGTTCTGTAAGAGAGGGAGAGAGTAGCCACGTGGAGTTGCATAGTCATAGTCAGTGTTTGTAAACAGAGCTTCTGCACGTGGACAAGGAAAGGAGGAGGGATTTCTTTGACTGGGCTGAGAGCCCTGAGTCAGTGCTAGTGTGTACGTCGTGTAGTGAAGAGGGCTCGTTGGGGCCAGTGGTAGCTGCAGAGACAGTGGTGCTGGGTGGGTAGATTACCCATAGGCAAATTGGAATTGCAGACGGAAGTGTAGTTATAGAACGGGGTGCACATAGTCACAAGCAGTCAAGAGTTAGAGTTCAATTAACGGGGTATAAGGAGCCAAAAGGAGGGACGGTGTGCCCTCGGCTAGTAGAAAGAGTTGAATTGTCTATGTATTGTTTTGTACTGAAAGTATCTGGTACAGTATGTGCTGTGAGTGATTTGAGTGCTGTGAGAGATCGAGCGCCTACTCGCCTAGCGAGAAAGCAAACTTGAGAGTGGACTCCCAAGGTACGTTTCCGGCTCAGGTGACTGCAGTCCGGCTACTGATGAAGGAAGCGAATCCGATATATATGAATTGTTGACTGAAGTACCAGACAGTAAATTTCAAGTGTTTTTGCTGAAAAGTAATATCTGTATTGTAAAAAGGTTACTGCCCTTAAAAGAGTAACAATGGGTCACGGGTCATCCAAACCCAAGAAGGTAAAGAAGGGTGAGACGCCCTTAGGATATATGGTGCGGAATTTTGAAGCGCTATATGCAACGCATGATTATGGTGTAGAGTTAACTAAGGAGAAACTAACATTAATGTGTACAATTGTATGGCCACTGTTAGTTCCAGAGTGGCCAGAGCAGGGGTCAATGGACCCGGAGCTAATACAGAGAGTGCATTCCCAAGTCACCGGGAAATGCGGACATCCTGAACAGTACCCGTATATAGATATATTGAGGTATTGTGTAAAAGATAAAAGTAATTTTATAATGATGGCAGGACAAAACAAGAAGCAGGTACCCCCAAATAATGAAGTTGATATTATGGGAGCAATGGGGGTGTCTGCTAAGTATCCTTTCCTTGCTTCTCGAAAATGTAGTGTGGGTGGGCATAATGTTGAACATGAATTTTAGTATATGCCCGAATGTCCCATCCAGCTCCTGGGGTGGGATATCCTTTGCAAATTGCAAGCCCAAATTACATTTCTTCCCGGGGGACATGCTCGATTAGAACTGCCTGAGAGTGGCAGCTCTACACGGCAGTACAGCCCAGCCAACCAGCACACCCAATCTGTAAAAATTGCAGTGATTATGCCAAGAGAGGAAGAATGGCGCACAGCACCAACTCTGCCGGCGGCCCCGGACCCGCACACACTACTCCTCGGAATTCCTGGGGTGTGGACGGAGGAAAATCCGCCCGGAATAGCTGTAAATATTCCCCCAGTGTACGTTGATTTAAAACCTGGTGCAGCGCCTGTTACTTTAAGACAATATCATATCCCACAAAAAGCCAAGCAGAATATCCAGACACCTTTACAGAGACTTAAAGACCACGGTATATTGAAATTCTGCGTGTCACCGTGGAACACACCCCTGTTGCCAGTACTGAAAGAGGGCACACAAGAGTATCGCCCAGTCCAAGATTTATGAGCCGTCAACGAAGCCACAGTAACTCTACACCCTGTGGTTCCCAATCCATACAATTTATTGGCATTAATTCCCGGAGATACAAAATATTACATGGTGCTTGATTTAAAAGACGCTTTCTTTTGCATCCAACTGGCTCCAGCAAGCCAGCCCCTTTTTGCATTTCAGTGGGAGGAATCTACCACGGGAGCGCGCCATCAAATGTCAGGTCTCAGCAGACCCACGGGCTCCCCCACCGCCGAGCCCCGAGCCGCAACCCCGCGCCGTGACTCCGGACCCCCTGCGGTTTCCTTGGCGGTGGTGAGGGCTGTCCCCGCGGCACGGTGGCCCCCGGTGTCGGCGCTCCATACCAGGGACCCCTTCAATCAGCCACGCACCCCCGCGACACCACGGATTCCCCCTGCAGCAACTCACCCCCGGCGTCGGCTGCCACGCGTCTCGGCGTCCCACGTGGTTCCTCCAAGATGGCGTCACCAACCAATCAGAATCCAGTATCCCCAGGTAACCAGATACACTTCTCTCCTGATTGGCCCAATTCCCACAGGCGCCCTATTTAAATCCCAGCCTCTCCAAAACTCATTGCTTGGTTGTCCTGTTCCTTCCCTTTAACCTCCCTCACCTGAGCATACCTGCCTATGACCTTCCGACCTGATTTACCGTGTGCCGAACCTCCGCTTGTACCACCGACTACCCTCGATCAGATTTACCGTGTGCCGAACCTCCGCTTGTACCACCGACTACCCTCGATCAGATTTACCGTGTGCCAAACCTCTGCTTGTACCACCGACTACCCTCGATCAGATTTACCGTGTGCCGAACCTCCGCTTGTACCACCGACTACCCTCGATCAGATTTACCGTGTGCCAAACCTCTGCTTGTACCACCGACTACCCTCCATCAGCTTCTCCGTGTACCGAACCTCAGCTTGTATCATCGACTACTCTCTTCTGGAAACCCTGCAAGGTACTGAGCCTTACGTTATCCACTATACACCTTATCACACCCAGACTTTCCCCCAAAACGGCTTGTCCCGCATCCTGAACTCCACAAACACGAACCTGACAGATACAACCAAGCCTGCAGAATGGAGCTCGCGGATATAGCCGAAGCCCTCAACACAATGTCCCGCCAGATTGGGAATCTAAACCAGACCGTCCAAGATTTACAAACCGGACAGGCTCAACTCCAGAACCAGGTCTCAGACCTTATGGCCTCCGCCTCGCCCCTCCCTATCCCCAACCTACCAACACATCTACCCTTGGTTGATGCTATGGCTCCTGAACCCCTTGTACCGTTGCCAGACCGCTTTTCCGGTGACCGGAATAAATATCGGGTGTTTCTCACGGACTGTCAGCTTCTGTTTTCCCTAAAGCCCCGAACCTACCACTCTGAGGACGTCCGAATCAAAACCGTGATATCGCTGTTACAAGGCGAACCTCGACTATGGGCTCACCATAACCAGCAACGACCCCGCTCTTGCATCCTGGGAAGCCTTTGTCACTGCACTGGACGACTTGTATGATGACCCATATCGTTTTGAGTCAGCCCAGACCTCCATACGAGACCTTAGACAAGGGAAACGCCCGGTGGAGGACTATATCGCTGAATTCAAGACTCTGTCCATAGAGACAGGTTGGAACGAAACCGCACTGGTCTGTCAATTCAAGGTCGGATTGTCCAGCGAGGTAAAAGATGACCTGTCCCACGTCCGAGCCCCTCTCTCCCTCGAACCTCTTATACAGTTGGTCACCAACATAGACCGACGCCTACGAGAACGGAGAAGGGAACGAGTCGCCCAAACCCCAACTCCGCCCACAAGGCGACCTTTCTTTTCCACACCCACTCCCGTCACCTCCCCTCCTACTACTTCAGCACCCGTCGAAGAAGCCATGCAAATCGGGCTAGTGAAGGGGCACCTACCACCTGAAGAACTCGCAAGACGACGAAACCATCATCTGTGTCTCTATTGTGGTAAACCCAACCACATGGCCCGTGAATGCCCCGACAAGGTCAAGTTCCATCGAGGTAACGACCATAAAATACCCGATAATCCGCGTCTAGAAGATTTGCACCCTGTCGAACCTCAACATTTGTCTATATTTATTCTATTACAGTGGGATAAACACTCAGTGACCCTTCCCGCTATGATCGATTCCGGCGCAAGCGGCTGCTTTATGGACACTACCCTGGCAACTCTTCTATGTATACCTCACCAAAATAAAATTAAACCCTTAAGCATCCAAAGTGTTGATGGGTCTCCCTTGATATCCGGTCCCGTTACCACTGAAACCATATCCCTTACGATATATATAGGTGACCGGCACAAAGAAACCTTACGATTCGATCTGGTCAAATCACCCCTGTTCCCCATCATCCTAGGGTTACCCTGGTTGGTAAAACACGACCCCACAATCTCCTGGACCACTAGTCGTCTCACCTTCTCTTCTCCCCACTGCCGGACTCAATGTCTCGCACACACCACTGGTACCATCCTGTCTATCCTTGATCAGAACTTGAAAACCCCTCAGGTGACCCTACCACAAGTGTACGCGGACTACGCAGACGTCTTCTGCAAAAAAGGGGTAGAAAAACTCCCCCCCCCTCGTGTATACGACTGCCCCATTGACCTCCTCCCTGGAGCTGCCATACCCTATGGCTGCATTTACCCGTTGTCGGGACCGGAACTACGGGTACTAAAGGGGTACATTCAGGAAAATCTAGAGAAGAACTTTATCCGACCTTCCTCTTCCCCTGCAGGAGCGGGCATCTTTTTCGTTGAAAAAAAGGATGGGGGTCTTCGCCCGTGTGTGGACTATCGAGAATTAAACAAGATCACCGTAAAGAACAAGTACCCCTTACCACTTATACCCGAACTTCTAGACCAATTAAAGACGGCCACCGTTTTCACGAAACTTGACCTTAGGGGAGCGTACAATTTATTGCGCATACGTGAAGGGGATGAGTGGAAGACGGCCTTCCGCACTAGATATGGCCATTTTGAGTATCTTGTTATGCCATATGGGCTATGTAACGCCCCAGCTGCCTTCCAACATTTCATAAACGATATCCTACGCGATCTACTGGATGTATACGTAGTCGCCTACCTGGACGATATCCTTATTTACTCCGAGTCCTTGACACACCACCACCAACATGTTAATACCGTCCTTGCCCGCCTACGGTCCCACAATCTGTACGTCAAAATCGAGAAATGTATATTCAACGCTCCCCGAATCGAATTTCTAGGGTTCATAATCACCCCGGGTCGTATAGAAATGGACCCCCGGAAAATCGAAGCCGTCACCAAGTGGCCACGCCCTCGTACAAAAAAAGAAGTGCAAAGCTTTATTGGGTTTGCTAATTTTTACCGCAAATTCATTCGTAATTTTTCCAAGTTAGCCCATCCCCTCACCCAACTAACCAGGAAAGACATCCCCTTCCTATGGACAGAAGAAACCCAAGAAGCGTTTGATAGCTTACGCACCCGCTTCACCACCGCACCCATCCTGCTACTACCTGACCCCTCTAAACCCTATTCCCTGGAGGTGGATGCATCAGGAATCGCCACCGGAGCCGTCCTCTCCCAGCGAGACGAAAACAATGATCGTCTACACCCCGTAGCTTTTTTTTCCCGCAAACTATCACCAGCCGAAATCAACTACAACGTGGGCGACAGAGAACTCCTGGCCATAAAAAATGCCCTTGAAGAATGGAGGCATCTCCTGGAAGGCACCCTTCACCCCACAACCATCTTCACAGATCATAAAAATCTAGAGTACCTGAGATCGGCACGCCGACTATGCCCTAGACTTGCCCGCTGGGCCTTGTTTTTTTCTCGTTTTTCCTTTCACATAACCTATCGCCCAGGAAGCAAAAACGGAAAGGCCGATGCCCTTTCCCGCCTGTCAGAAGAAATCCCAACATCCACAGACGAAGAAGACACCGTTCTACATCAGGGACATTTCCTTGCCACTCAGACCCACCTTCTCAAAGACCTCCAAGACCGTGATACCACCACACCCCACAACTCCGGACGCTTATTCGTACCACCTGCCAAACGATTAGAAATCCTACGCCTCAATCACGATGCCCCCACGGCAGGACACGGAGGCATCAGAAAAACACTAGACCTTATCCGTCGACACTTTTGGTGGCCCTCTGTCTCCTTTGATGTTCAGAAATACGTCAAGGCTTGTGATACCTGCAACCGTTGTAAGGTCCCTAGATCTAAAGTAACGGGACTCCTCCAACCTCTACCCGTCCCGCTTCGCCCATGGTCTAGTATTTCCGTTGACTTCATTGTCGACCTACCCCCGTCCCGAAAACATACCACTATTATGGTGGTAGTAGACCGACTTTCTAAAATGGCCCATTTCATCCCTACCCAAGGATTACCCTCCGCCAAGAGCACCGCCGACCTTTTTTTTCACCATGTTTTCAGACTCCATGGCACCCCAGAAACCGTCATCTCAGATCGTGGCCCCCAATTTACCTCAAGGTTCTGGAAAGCCTTCTGTACGCTGTTACAAATATCCGTCTGTCTGTCCACTGCCTTCCACCCCCACTCCAATGGGCAGACCGAAAGAACGAATCAAACCCTAGAACAATACTTGCGTTGCTATACCTCATATCTACAAGACGATTGGTCCGACCTCCTCACCTCAGCGGAATTTGCGTATAACTCCCAAACACACGCCTCTATCAAACAATCCCCTTTTTTCATTAACTATGGGTTTCATCCCTCAGTCCTTCCAGACACTCCACCCCAAAGTCCCTTGCCTATGGTCAACGACCATATTCGGAATCTACAACGAGGGTTCATCCTCGCGAAGAACACCCTATTAGAATCCCAAAACACCTACAAGAAATATGCCGACCTACATCGCAAAGCAGCCCCTGCTTATCAACCGTCACAGAAAGTATGGCTATCCACCAAAAATCTCAAACTGTCGTGTCCAACTAAAAAATTAGGTCCTAAATACGTAGGCCCCTATCCTATCGTCTCCATCATCTCCCCTGTCGCTGTCCGCCTCCAACTCCCTCCCTCACTTAAAGTCCATCCAGTTTTTCATGTCTCCCTTCTAAAGCCCTGGACCGAGGACCACTTTCCCCAGCGCTCACCCCCTCCTCCAGACCCGATCACCATAGAGGGACTTCAGGAATTCGAAGTCCAACGTATTCTAGATTCCCGTTCTCGCTACAATAAGTTAGAATATCTCATCCAGTGGAAGGGATATGGACCTGAGGAGAATTCATGGGAACCCGCGACCCAAATCCATGCCCCTTCTCGGGTACGGGCCTCCAAACCTGGCCCGTTACGCCCCCAGAGGGGTCGTCCTAGGAGGGGGGTACTGTCAGGTCTCAGCAGACCCACGGGCTCCCCCACCGCCGAGCCCCGAGCCGCAACCCCGCGCCGCGACTCCGGACCCCCTGCGGTTTCCTTGGCGGTGGTGAGGGCTGTCCCCGCGGCACGGTGGCCCCCGGTGTCGGCGCTCCATACCAGGGACCCCTTCAATCAGCCACGCACCCCCGCGACACCACGGATTCCCCCTGCAGCAACTCACCCCCGGCGTCGGCTGCCACGCGTCTCGGCGTCCCACGTGGTTCCTCCAAGATGGCGTCACCAACCAATCAGAATCCAGTATCCCCAGGTAACCAGATACACTTCTCTCCTGATTGGCCCAATTCCCACAGGCGCCCTATTTAAATCCCAGCCTCTCCAAAACTCATTGCTTGGTTGTCCTGTTCCTTCCCTTTAACCTCCCTCACCTGAGCATACCTGCCTATGACCTTCCGACCTGATTTACCGTGTGCCGAACCTCCGCTTGTACCACCGACTACCCTCGATCAGATTTACCGTGTGCCGAACCTCCGCTTGTACCACCGACTACCCTCGATCAGATTTACCGTGTGCCGAACCTCCGCTGTACCACCGACTACCCTCGATCAGATTTACCGTGTGCCGAACCTCCGCTTGTACCACCGACTACCCTCGATCAGATTTACCGTGTGCCAAACCTCTGCTTGTACCACCGACTACCCTCCATCAGCTTCTCCGTGTACCGAACCTCAGCTTGTATCATCGACTACTCTCTTCTGGAAACCCTGCAAGGTACTGAGCCTTACGTTATCCACTATACACCTTATCACACCCAGACTTTCCCCCAAAACGGCTTGTCCCGCATCCTGAACTCCACAAACACGAACCTGACATCAAATGACCTGGACACGCCTCCCTCAAGGTTTCAAAAACTCGCCCACGATCTTCGGATGCGCGCTCAGCCAAGACCTCCTCTCCTTCAACGCTCAGCCAGACAGAGTTGTCTTACTACAGTATGTAGATGATTTATTACTGGCTTCTCCCACAGAAAAAGACTGTTTATCTGCCACAAAAGCCCTGCTACATCTATTATGCCAAGCAGGTTACAGAGTGTCAAGAAAGAAAGCACAAATATGCAAACAGAGTGTAAAGTACTTAAGACAAGTCCGTGAGTTTCTGGGAGCTGCAGGCTTCTGCCGCCTGTGGATCCCCAACTTCGCAGATATTGCCAAGCCCCTTCATCAGGCCACAAAGGGGGGAGAACAGGACCCTTTCCTCTGAGAAGAAGAGCAAACAGCAAATTTCCTGAAATTAAAGACTTTGTTAATGGAAGCTCCTGCACTGGGACGGCCAGATCACAGCAAGCCTTTCCAACGGTACGTGCATGAACACAATCAAACAGCAACAGGAGTGCTGATTCAAAGTTTTGGCTCTTGGCTAAGGCCTGTGGCCTATCTCTCCAAGCAACTTGACCCTGTGGCCTACTCCCATGCCTGAAAGCCGTGGCAGCCACCGCAATGCTGATAGCAGAAGCAGACAAGCTGACCCTTGGACAAGTTCTTCATGTCAAGGTGCCCCATGCTGTCAAAGTCCTGCTGGATGTGAAAGGAAGCTACTGGTTCAGCAACAGCCGGATGACGAAGTACCAAGCTATGATGTGTGAGAATCCACGGGTTCATTTGGACCTCATCGCTACCTTGAACCCTGCTACTTTACTGCCTGACTGTGAAGGATCCAGATCATGAATACGTCCAAGTCATGGAAGAAGTGTTCAGTAGCAGACCAGATTTGAAAGACGTACCCCTAGACAAATACGATCTACAGTTGTTCACTGATGGTAGCAGCTACATGGATGATGGGAAGAAAGTCTCCGGCTATGCAATTGTCTCAGCAGAAGAGATTATTGAAGCAAATCCACTACCAGGCCATACATCTGCACAACTGGCTGAAATAACAGCCCTAACCAGAGCTCTAGAAACCTCTGAAGGCAAAAGAGTGAATATCTACACTGACTCCAAGTACGCCTTCATGACGGTCCATGCACATGGTGCACTCTACAAAGAAAGAGGCCTGCTCACTTCCACAGGACAACAAATCAAGTATGCAGCTGAAATCGCGGCTCTCCTAGAAGCTGTATGGAAACCAAGTGCTGTCAGTATCATGCACTGTCGTGGCCACCAGAAAGGTCATGATGAAATCCCAAAAGGCAACAGGCGCGCTGACCAGGCCGCAAAAGCGGCTGCAAAACCATTGCTAACAACTGATCAAGCCAAAGTCCTGCTCTGCAAGCAAGAGGACCAACCCTGCCATGCCAAACTACGCATTCTACATGAATTGGAGAAAATTTGAACCTGGAGGCGAATTTATTGAAATTATTTTGCACAAATGGAACAATGACTACGAACTATTAGAACTCAATCATGATTATATCCAATGGCTCTTCCCAACCCGGTCCCAAGGCCGAAATTTCTACTCCACTCCTCTGGACCCTCCAGAGACACGTCTTATGATTAACACCTCAGAAGTTCAGCAAAGACTCCAGAGTATATAAAATGATGCTGAAATTCTTCAGCGTAAAATTAATGGGGGAGTGTGAAGAAGATACAAAAGTAACCGAAGTTGAACGAGCAGAAAATTTCGCCGAACATTTCGAAAATTTAACAACAACCCTCATAATAATCTGCGGATTACACGAATACTGCTAAATCTGAGAGAGTTGGGAGCAGAAGAATACCAAGCCCCGTTGGTGAGGTTCTTCCTCAAGGAGATCCTTATCAAAAACAAGCTGCCAAGAATGAAGAAAAGTGCAATGAACTTTTTCATACCAGCAGTAAGAAATTCACAAGACAGACAAGATCTGCTGTTCTTCGCATGGCGATACTATTTCCCAAAAGAAGAATTTGTCTGGGGAAACCGTGGAGAATTGGCATGATACAAAGGGAAACCAGTGGTGGCTGCACTCCTACTGGCGCCACTGAGTGAATGGACACCTGTATATTCAGAGAAAGAGAAGAAATGTCTGTCAGAAGAACAAGGCGGATATGGAGAAGACGGATGGTTCCAGTTGAAGAATGGTCAAATAGTCCTACCAGCAACATTGGCTCCTGAGATTGTAAGAACGCTCCACGCAAGTACCCATGGAGGGAGAGAAATGATGGAACAGCAATTGGAGCCACATTTCTACGTACCAGGACTGTCAGTAGTCTGCAAAGCAATAGCCCAGCAGTGCGTGACATGTGCCAAAAATAACCCAAGAACAGGCCCATCTCAACCTCCAGGGAAGCAGCCAATCGGGCTATCCCCAATGGCATCGTTACAGATAGACTTCACAGTGCTGCCGCCCTGCAAAGGATACAAATATCTACTGGTAATGGTGTGTACTTTGACAGGATGGGTGGAAGCCTTCCCAACAAGAACAGAAAAGACTGTGGAAGTGGTGAAGAGTCTGATGAGAGAAATAATACCATGTTATGGACTTCCTCTTGAAATAGGGTCGGACAATGGCCCTGCATTTATACAGAACTGTTTACAACAGCTAGCCCGCCTGTTGGGCATCACCTGGAAGCTACATACTGCCTACAGGCCCCAAAGCTCGGGAAAAGTCGAGAGAATGAACCGTACCCTAAAGACTTTGATGTCCAAATTGTGCCAAGAGACGTTGCTAGGCTGGTTGGATGTGCTGCCGATAGTCCTCTTGCACATTAGGTGCAGGCCAACCCCCTTATTGAAGCTAAGTCCATACGAACTCATGTTTGGACGGCCTACCCCTCTGATTAGTGGACTAAGGGGGGACCTTCGGGCATTGGGAGAAACTAAACTAAATGATCAGGTTGTACTGTTAGGTAAATCAATGCAGAAACTGAATACTTGGGTGGGAGATAATATACCTCACTTTTTATATCCCCCACTGCATGAGTATTGTCCAGGTGATTCAGTATGGGTGAAAGAGTGGAAAATGACCCACTAGGCCCAAAGTTGAGAGGTCCTTACCTTGTCCTGTTATCAACCCCTACAGCAGTAAAGGTTGCCGAGGTGGTCCCGTGGATACATCACTCCAGACTGAAAGAAGCTGCAGCCAGTCCTGAACCAGCATGGAAGGTCGTCACCAACGAGACCAATCCACTGAGGCTAAAGCTGACAAAGACCACAGCCGTGAGCATCTGAATGATCCAACTGAAAGCACCCAAATGATTTCACAAGTGGGTGTTTTGATGGACACAATAAGGCCTGACCATCCACCAACAGGGGAACAAAGGGATCCCCCGGGGGATACCCCAAGGGTGTTTTTTAGGGGCCCAGCCCCCACCCTCGATCATCCGGAAATGTCTTTTATTTTTGAAATTCCGGTGGGGAGGAATTGGGTTTATGTGACTGTGAAAAGAATTGCCCAAGGGATTTTGACATTTGGGGCATTTGTGGTACTGATTTTATATCTCGCAAATTTGATTTATGGACTGTCAAGTGGAGCATGCCCCAAGTGCTCAAGCACCACCAAAACCTGGAATGGTACGCACCCGGTGATGGAGAACCGTACCATGTGGAGACAAAAGCGAGAGGCGATATCCGAGATTATGCCAAGAGGATACTTATTTGTGCAATTTAAATATGACTGTGCTAAAAAGTCTGGGCAAATTGTATGCTGGGTGTGTAGTAGACTGCACCCAGAGACAATTCACATACCATTTGCCTCTGTTCCAATGAATTTGAGTATGTTTGCATCAGGAAATGTCACAATATATGCTTTCGATGCACCACGAGAAAAAACAGAAGTATTCAGTCCCGGGTACCCCATAACAGGACCAGTGTACCCACCAGAATGGTGTTTTCAACTAGGAACAGATAAAGAAACAAATAACGGGGGTGGGTTATGTTATTCAAGCAAATTTAACTGGACATCATATATCTGCACATTTGACACAAAGGAGCAGTCAAATTTTCTATACATACGATGTAGAAAGCTCACAAGCGAACAGGAGGAGGTGATTGCGAATGTGACGAATGGGAGGCAGAGTGCAACTGGATATGATGAAACGACTGAGACAACTGATGATAGAAATATCAAAGGGAACACTACATTTGTCACCATTTATAGTGAAAGGAGGGTACCAGGTGTGCTGTGAAAGGGTGTGTTACACATGGGTACCACCTACAGTAACGGGAATGTTATTTGGCTAAATTGATCCCAATCCAGAGGGTGAGGGGAGAAGACACTAATTCAGACACAACACTTCACCCTAGGTACCCAATGGTGTTTGAAAGACAGAAGAGAGAGTTGTTCAAAAAGGTGGATCGAACATGGTCATGGTTGCCGGCATGGACTGGATGGGGAAGAGAGTTGATGTTAAGAATGAACAGTTATGCCAGTCTGATGGATGAAATTTTGAATAAGACTAGTATGGACATTCAGTTGCTGAATCTGGAGGTGCGTGAGATACGGAAGGTGCAGATGATACAGGATATGGCCCTAGAACAAATCAGTGCGGCCTTGAATGGATTGTGTGAAATGACAATGCATTACGAATGTTGCACCTTCATCAGGAACACCACACATGACGTCCCTGACTATTACCAGGTAATCCAAGATCACCAGGAGAAGGTAGCACAGTTGCAGAACACAGCAAGGAGGATTGCTGCTGAAGGCTGGAATCCACTCCGTGGGTTCGGAGCAATCGGAGAGTGGTTCGGATCCATCCTGAGATTTATCTCACAGATTGGATCCATGATTCTGATGATAGTGGTGATCTTGGTCGTAGGGACACTAATGTACCGCATAGGGCTATGTCTATGGCCACTATGCAAGAGAGCACTGACACCCACACAGACACAAAAGATACCACTGATAATCCCACAGGACATGTTCCCAACGAAAATAGGTCCCCTAAAGTATGAGGAACTCAAGAATAACACTAGTGGGGTGTGATGGCTACAAGCATCAGGAAAAGAACCTGAGGCTTGAGCCAAGGGGGGAATGAAGTGGAATCAGGCTGGGAGATGGTCGCCATAATGAGCCAGCCGGCCATCTTGTTTAGAATATTGGTTCACTTGAATATAACTAGGTAGATTTCAGTAGAAACTAGAATGAAGCTTACATAGAATCTTAGGAATGTGTTAGATTAACAGAGAAGTAATTAAAATGGAGGAAGATCCGGGCTGCTCTTGGCACGGAGAGACAGGATGACGAATGGATACATCAAGGTCACAAAGGCCTGCAGAGAGACAAAGAGAGCGTAGAAACCAGACCATGTCTTATCTGTGACAAATAAACATAGCCTCTAGGGAGGTGGGCACGGCCCGGATTGAGTGCCGCAGCAAATCACGAACTGTCAGACTAACATGAAGTTTGCCAATTTACGGCCAATGTATGGAATGCCTTTGTTATTAACCAGGGGAGGTACTGACCCACGTGGGGTGGGATAAGTGTCACCAGGAGGTGGGCTAATTGGGATGTGCCTAATTATGTATTCGGGGTATAAAACCCCTCGTCGGGGTGAGATCGGGGCTCACTCTTTGTGATTTAATCCTGTGTGAGCATTGTGTGACGACACAAATAAAGTTTGCCTTTCCTGGAGAGACTCGTGTTCAGACAATCCTTGCTCGTGTCCGGTCCGGCTTCGTCCCGAGTGAACCTAGCAGATTCCGGTAACAATATGTTACATTTATTACTGTAAAATGTATTAGATTGACCTGTTTAAACCTGTTTAATTGAAATCACAAATCAGGGCATTTTGCTGCAATTATTGGTGCAATTTGGCTTTCTGGGAATAGACGCATCATTAGCTCTGTATGGAACAGTTTCAGTGCCGCCGAATCGCACCGAATTACAGCGAAATGCATCAGCTCCTGGCGTCCATAGGATTCCATGGAAACATGCAAAACCCTGCACATATCTGCTGTGTTTTACCTCCTTGTCCCCGTTGCTGCCAGATCTGTATCGAACACAGCGCTGCGGAGTATGCTGGTGCTTTATAAATAAAAATTAACACTATTAATAGGGCTACACATAGGAAACTCTGGACTGGCGAACTAATACAAAGAATGAGAGAACGATCAGCCTTAACGAGATCCTTACGATGCTGCAAACTCTGGCAATAAAGTCCAAAGTATAAAATAATAGAATTTTTGCACATTTTTAATTGTACATTTTTAACCAAACGTGTGACCAAGTATCTCCTACATCCCTCAGCTCTCTCCTGTCAAAGGATCAACTAGCATGTTCTACAGGTTTATTACAGGAGCTCGAGCACATCCAACCTGGAACCAGGTTTTATTTTGTCCTGCATTAATGTGGGTGTCTCTTCCCAGATTGTCCCTTTATTGAGAGGTTTATGAAAATATAATAAATGAAATATAAGAACTTTGTAAATAATCCGATACAGAATGTGTTCACAGGGTAAAGTAATGTATCACTTTATCTGTTAATCTGAAATAATGGGCAAACAATGTTTATGTGGCCGTGTAACGCTTCACACACAGGGCACCTGCACCTGGGCTGGTTTCTCCTTTCTGTAACAAATCTATCATAAGATCAGATTTTATTGGCTTGGCATCGATGCCCAGATATGAAAGGGACAGTTTCCCACACTTTGACCGGCTGAGTCATCGCTGTAAAATGTACCTGTGCATCCCTCGTTCCTCAGCACGTTCACTGACACTGTCTGAGTTTAGCATTAGGTCCTCTACAAGTTCTAGGCACAATTTTTAAGCTTTTCCAGCGTCACGGACAGCCCGGGCAGCCACGTCTATTCTGCAATACCTTATTGTAGCAATAATACTGTTCCTAAATACTGACAAAACTGACACAATGCTCTCTGGAAAAGCACCTAAACTACACAAATTACAAACTCCCCATCTATGTGTCAGGACAAAATCAAATGACACGTTGACCACAGTCACTTCTCTCAAATATCTAGGTATTTGATTAGACCCAAATCTATCCTTTGGCCCCCACATCAAAAAACTCTCATCTAAACTTTATCCCAAACTAGGTGCCCTGTACAGAAACAAATCCTGCCTGAGCCCCGCGGTAACAAAGCAGATTGTACAACAAATGTTTATGCCAGGTGTTGAATACGGAGATGTAGTGTATGCAGCCGCCCCGCAAACACACCTTCTTAAACTTACTACATTGTATAACTCATTCTGTCACTTTGTGCTACAATGTAACTACATGACACACCATTGTGACATGTTAAAAGAGCTAAACTGGCCATCGCTGGAGTCTAAACGCACCCTTCACCTTTCCAACCTGGTGTTTAAGAGTTTTTCTGGGAAGCTACCACCCTACCTGAATAGGCTGCTTCCCCCAGCAGTTCCTTCATCCTATAACCTCCGATCCAGGACCTGCACCTTACTTGCAATACCACAATACAAAAAGAAAGTGACTCTATCCTCATTTTCCTACAGAGCACCGCAAATATGGAACAACCTCCCAGACGCCATCAAATCTTCCCCCAGTCTAATGTCACTCAGGAGATCTCCATCAACATACCTCAATACAGAATGCACCTGTAAACATGTAACACAGTGACTATATACAGAATGCACCTGTAAACATGTAACACAGTGACTATATACAGAATGCACCTGTAAACATGTAACACAGTGACTATATACAGAATGCACCTGTAAACATGTAACACAGTGACTATATACAGAATGCAGCTGTAAACATGTAACATAGTGACTGTACACAGAATGCACCTGTAAACATGTAACACAGTGACTATATACAGAATGTGTTTGTAAACATGTAACACAGTGACTATATACAGAGTGCACCTGTAAACATGTAACATAGTGACTATATACAGAATGCACCTGTAAACATGTAACATAGTGACTATATACAGAATGAACATGTAAACATGTAACACAGTGAATATATACATAACGCACCTGTAAACATGTAACACAGTGATTATATACAGAATGTGTTTGTAAGCCCATAAGATCTATCACCTGTAAACATGTAACACGGTGACTATATACAGAATGCGTCTGTAAACATGTAACACAGTGACTATATACAGAATGCACCTGTAAACATGTAACATAGTGACTATATACAGAATGCGCCTGTAAACATGTAACATAGTGACTATATACAGAATGCACCTGTAAACATGTAACACAGTGACTATATACAGAATGAACATGTAAACATGTAACACAGTGACTATATACATAACGCACCTGTAAACATGTAACACAGTGACTATATACAGAATGTGTTTGTAAACATGTAACACAGTGACTATATACAGAGTGCACCTGTAAACATGTAACATAGTGACTATATACAGAATGCACCTGTAAACATGTAACATAGTGACTATATACAGAATGAACATGTAAACATGTAACACAGTGAATATATACATAACGCACCTGTAAACATGTAACACAGTGATTATATACAGAATGTGTTTGTAAGCCCATAAGATCTATCACCTGTAAACATGTAACACGGTGACTATATACAGAATGCGTCTGTAAACATGTAACACAGTGACTATATACAGAATGCACCTGTAAACATGTAACATAGTGACTATATACAGAATGTGCCTGTAAACATGTAACACAGTGACTATACACAGAATGCACCTGTAAACATGTGTATAGTCACTATGTTACATGTTTACAGGTGCATTCTGTATATAGTCACTGTGTTACATGTTTACAGGTGCATTCTGTATATAGTCACTATGTTACATGTTTACAGGTACATTCTGTATATAGTCACTGTGTTACATGTTTACAGGTGCATTCTGTATATAGTCACTGTGTTACATGTTTACAGGTGCATTCTGTATATAGTCACTGTGTTACATGTTTACAGACGCATTCTGTATATAGTCACTATGTTACATGTTTACAGGTGATAGATCTTATGGGCTTGCATTTGTTTCAGCAGCCGAAACAGAGACACGTGAACACAAGAAAGTATTTGAAACACTTTATTAATTTATTTTATTTATAAAGTATTTTCCCAGGAAGGATACATTGCGATTTCTCTTATTTCAGTTTGTCCTGTTTTCAAGAACATTGAATTGTTACAGAAACACAAAGTAATAAAATGCAAGATATTAAAAACACAAATATACAGATTAACCCAGAAAATAAATATGTAGGAAATATAGTCACTATGTTACATGTTTACAGGTGCATTCTGTATATAGTCACTATGTTACATGTTTACAGGAGCATTCTGTATATAGTCACTGCGTTACATGTTTACAGGTGCATTCTGTATATAGTCACTAGGAGAGAGCCTGTGGAGTCATGGGTTCGATCCCAGCGAGCAACCTCTCCAGTAAGTGTCCTTGGCAAGACACCTAACGGTACATACTCGCCACCCAGGACATACTTGAAAACAAGAGAAATCTCAATGTATCCTTCCTGGTAAAATCCTTTCACAAAAAAAATATATATATATATATTACATGTTTACAGGTGCATTCTGTATATAGTCACTGTGTTACATGTTTGCAGGAGCATTCTGTATATAGTCACTGTGCTACATGTTTACAGGAGCATTCTGTATATAGTCACTGTGTTACATGTTTACAGGTGCATTCTGTATATTAATGGCCGCGCTCCCCTCTGAACAAATGACGTCAAAGCAGGTCTGAGTTGAGCAGGACTTTCACTTTTTGTGAGATCGCTCGATAAAGACTCGAATGAGGAATTCCAGAACAATCTCTCCCTGCGTTCAGACCATGTTTCTGTGAATCCGTGTTCTCCCCACACATTCACACACTCACACCTCCAGCCATTTCTCCACTATGTTCTTTGTTATGTAAATATGTGCTAATATTGGGTTTGTAGAAACGCACAGAAGCGAGTATTTTGAAGCTTTTATAGTTCTCTGTAAAAAAATACCAAAAACCTTTTTTCTTCTAACTATAATGTACAGAAATTATAGTTTTGATCAGCCGCAAAGTGATTCAAAATACAATGTAACAAAATACATTGTAACAAATCACATTGTAACAGCGACAAAGAAAGCGCTTTGGTGTTAAATTGTTGTGCAGTTACTAAATAACACAAAAAGAGATTTCCTCGCAGGGAAACAATATAACAAAATGTTTTCTATAGCTTCAGGGCACAACATAGTAAATAGAAATAAAGGAACAATATATCACTAAACAATCTATATATCTATGGAAAGTAGACTTGTGCACCGATTTTTTTTTTTCGGTTCGATTCGTTCGGATGTTTAAAATTTTCGATTTGGCTCATTTCGACCGATTTCTGTTTCGATTCGGTTCGGTTCAGCTCGTTTTTCGAGTACATTTTTTTTTCGGAATATCGACCATTTTTCTTTTTGTATCGACTTTTCGTGATTTCGGAAATTTTCGTTTTTTTGGGAACGTCTGTTCTCCTCGTTTCAAAGTGTCTAACTCTATTCGTTTTGACGTAAACTACTATGGTTTACTTTTTTTATACTTTATATTTTTTTAAATAATTAATTATTGGTTTGTTTTTCGGATCCGATAATTCATTCTGTCGATACGATAATTCTTGCGATTCTATCGTGTTTTTTTTTTTTATTAAATAAAGATCCTTTTTTTCTTATGAATATACATTTCACAACTTTATTTAATCATATTAAAATGGTATGAAAGCCAAGGAACAAAAAAAATGAACAAAACCATTTAAAAAACGCTAAACTGACCCAAATGGTCTGACTTTAAAAATAAAAACCAGAACAAAAGGTTTTAAAACGGAAAAATAGTTGATCAAAAATACGCATTTACAAATACAAAATTTACAGAATTAGCGATATAACCGATAATAGTTAAATATACGATTTCCAGAATTACCGAAATGGAACCGAGATCATGAATAGAGCGAAAATAAATTTCGATTTGACACATTTCAAGTCCATTCGAAAACTCCAAAAATTTTTCCTTTCAGCTCGGAAAACTTTTCGGATCTGTCGGTTTTCGGGTCCGATCCGATTCGGAAAATCGGCGAATCCGAAGACATGAATCGGGAAATTTCGTGAAAATTCTAAAATTCCGAAACCCGAAACGCACATCCCTAATGGAAAGAGGTTTATACTTACAAACTCTAGTGTCAGTGACAGGAGGGTGACTTTCTATGGGATTAATGTCTCGGGCAGGGAATATCATATCAGCATCATAACCAGCACAAATGCCTGTTCTGAGCAGCTTGTGTTCCCCAATCTGTGGCAAAGGGGGTTATTCAGCGAGCACCGAAATATCGCCAACATTTCGGTGCTCTCTTATTCCCTGCACTTCGGGGAATCAAAGTTCTCCACCCTGCGGTGAATTCACCATTCACCACAGGGTCCCCGAATTGCAGTGAATCGGCCGCCGAACGCCACCGCAGACCCCGCCGCCGCCAAACACGTTGAACATCCATCGCACACCCGCTGAACATCTGCTGCAATCCCGCCTGAAAGCCGCCAAACACAGCTGACAAGCCGCTGGATGGGTAAAAAAATAACAAAAAAACAATATGATTGAGAGTGTCAAAATTGAAACGCTGTTTGTAAAAAAACTACTGAACAAAAATGGCTGTAATTTACATATAAAGATCCAATGAATGATAATAAACAGGTCTGTTACAGAAAACAAGAAAAACAATTTAAAAAGAAAAAACAGAAACATTTTTGCAAAAAATCCTGAAAAATGCCTAAAAGAGACAAAAAAAATCTATAAATAAAGAGGCTTTTCGCTGCAGATTAAAATAATAAATGGTTTATTAGATATTAAATTAAAACTGGAATATTTTTAACACTGAAGCCTATGGGATTCTCCTGAATAAACCTGCCGAATGAAACCACTGAATGGCAGGGCATTTCACTGACATTTCTCTGCTGTTCAATGTGAATAGATTAACCATTGCTTCTCTATGGGGGATTTCACTGCCGCCGAACAGGCACCCTATTTCACTGCCGTCGAACAGGCACCGTATTTCACTGCAGCCGAACAGGCACTGCATTTCACTGCCGCCGAACAGCACCGTATTTCACTGACGCCAAACAGCACCATATTTCTCTGCCATCAAACAGACACCGTATTTCACTGCCGCGGAACAGACACCGTATTTCACTGCCGCCGAACAGACACCGTATTTCACTGCTGTCAAACAGGCACCATATTTCACTGCCCGTCGAACAGCACCGTATTTCAATGCCGCCGAACAGCACCATATTTCACTGCTGTCAAATAGGCACCATATTTCACTGCCGTCGAACAGGCACCGTATTTCACTGCTGTCAAACAGGCACCGTATTTCACTGCCACCGAACAAGTGCCGTATTTCACTGCCGTCGAACAGGCGCCGTATTTCACTGCCGTCGAACAGGCACCATATTTCACTGCCATCGAACAGGCACCGTATTTCACTGCCGTCGAACAGGCACCGTACTTGCAGGCAGGTCGCCAAAATTTGGCAAATTGCCTGCTGTCTTAATGACCGAACGGCCACGGAATTTCACAATAAGCTGAATTTCAGCACCTGGTTACATTTTGGGGCCAGATCGTCTCGCTCTGAATAACCCCTAAAATAAACGCAGTAAGGACATGGCATTTTTTGGTGTTGGCCATCCTCCAATGTAAGAGCCTCGTAGGTCACTCATGCAGGTCTAGCTGGTGTTTCACCTCCTCATTAGGGATGAGCTGTTCGGGTTCGGACGGTTCGGAGTTCGACCCGAACTTCGGCAGTTCGAATGTTCACGAATTTCGAACTTTTTGTTCATGTTCGTTTCGGGTTCGAAAAAAAAAAGAAATTTTGAAAAAAGTATGGGAAATGCTTAAAAAAATACTAAAAAGTCTAGCAATAAAGAGACTCTTTACTGCAGAATATTATAAGCAACGGTTTATTAAATATTGAATTAAAAACTAATGTGTACGTGGAAAGATTATCAACTCTAAATGACCTCTGTTCACAAACGGGCATAACACCAGGTGTTTTTAGTCTGGTAATCAATTTGATACATTGTACAATATACTGAGGGTGGGGTGGTGTCTGCTTCTGACTGAGATTTGAGAATTAATTTCCCTAAAACATCCTAATATGCTGAATTTAACTGGTGTTTGAAAAAATCTAAAGCAATGTTATTTTTCACCTCGGGATTAAACATTCACAGGGTTATTCAGAGAGCGGTGAAAAGCAGGAGAATAACTGGAGAAGTGAAAATTCTAGGTCAAAATAGCCAAACCAGAAAAATTCTCCCATTTATCTCACTTTCCAAATCGGCTTTTTGGTCTAGAAGTTTCCATTCTCCTGCTTTTCATCGCCAAAAAATCTGTAAACTTTTTCTGCGTGTCCGAAAATGTCTCCTCTTTTCATACAGACTGCCGCCCCAAGCAATTGTTTATGGATAGATTAAAGGAAAAGCATTCCCATTTACCGTCATTTGAAATGTCATTTTTTGGTTTTTACATATTTCTATACATCCTAGAAATCCGCCACTTCACGGGCAGATTATGGGGACCTCCTAGGCACGATATTTGAAGGAATTTTTCATTTTTATTTTAACCCTTATTTCATGGAAAACTCACTGTCCCTTTAAAAAGGTTTTTGTTTTAACTTTTTGTCCTTGTTTCCTGTCCCCCAGGGCACTACCCGGACCCCCATACACCTTTTATGGCAAATATGTAGCATATATGCCCTCTTGGAGGGCACTCTAAAAACCCGAATTTTCAGCCCCATTGACTTGCATGGGGGTTAGGGTTCGGGTTCGGTCCCGAACAAATGGGAAGTTCGGGTTCGGGCTCGAACCGAACTCGGAGAGTGTTCGGCTCATCCCTACTCCTCATGAGCAGATAATAAACTTTTTATTACTGCGACAGAAAGCTGGGCCTAAGAAGCTCATCCAGAGGAACATTGATCATGTTTTGCATCGACTTCAGATTTAATCCACACAGAAGGAGCTGGAGATTTCTTATTCTTATTTTTTTCCACATGTCACCCAGGATGTCGAGTCCCCTGCGATAGGAATATGAGCCTCATCCTTCCATGATCACAGAGGTAAAGCGCTCTGATCATCTTTCACCGCGCAGTCAAATCACATCAACGGCAATGACAGCTCCGTGCGAATAAACCCTCTGAAGTTCACAGCAAACCGAGGCTCTTCAATCGGCCTCGCGAGCGGCGCGTCGGCGCTGTCTGTATAGCGTTAGGATTTGGCAGGTGACAAAAGACGGACATTCTGTTACATCTTGCTGCAAATACTTCTGCAACACGATTCAGTGACAACTGTAATTACAGATTCGCCACCTCATCACCTAATCCATTCAGGGCACCCCGGGGGCTGTGGAGATTTTTGGCTCCCTAAAGGTAATGCCCCTCCCCCGGAGGAGTGTGAAACGCCACAGCTAGAATGGAAAGTCGCGGATCCTGCGGGCGAGTCTGATTTATATTCATATTCACTCTTTGCAAACAATTAAACAAACAAGCAGAGACGTGGCGAGTTACTCATCCCATGCAAAAAAAATATATATTTTCATAATTATTTACCATCGATTATTTCCTGCCTCTTAGCAGGGTGCTCTGCTTTAACCCTGTAAACTCTCTTTTATATTGTAATACATTGAAAAGCAGTCATTAATATATCAAGACCCCATTTTAACACCTCATTAAATTAAGATTAGTTTACCCACTGAGGAGAAATGAAATCATGTATTACTGTAAACAAGCTGCAAATAACAGTTCTAAACCTCTAACAAAAAGCTCGACAAACTTTCCTGCAGCATTCCAGCAGCCGGGGATTTGTCAGAATACAGGGAGAGCTGTGGGGTCAGTCGCTGCTGTACAGGGATACGATTCAGGGGGTTATAATGAGTGTAAATCCCTGTACAGTACAGATACAAGGTGTTGCTGTAATTGCCATACACAGGCATTATGCGGCACATACAGATACAAGGTGTTGCTGTAATTGCCACACACAGGCATTATGCAGCACATACAGATACAAGGTGTTGCTGTAATTGCCATACACAGGCATTATGCAGCACATACAGATACAAGGTGTTGCTGTCATTGCCATACACAGGCATTATGCAGCACATACAGATACAAGGTGTTGCTGTAATTGCCATACACAGGCATTATGCGGCACATACAGATACAAGGTGTTGCTGTAATTGCCACACACAGGCATTATGCGGCACATACAGATACAAGGTGTTGCTGTAATTGCCATACACAGGCATTATGCAGCACATACAGATACAAGGTGTTGCTGTAATTGCCATACACAGGCATTATGTAGCACATACAGATAATGCATTGCTAATAATCTCATTCTGATCACTACAAATCCCCATAAGCAAGAGATCTCACCATTAGGGATGAGCTGTTCGGTTCGATCTGTTCGGAGTTCGCATCGAACATCGGCCGTTCGACAGTTCGCGAACTTCAAACTTTTTGGGACTTTCACCAAAAATTTTAAAAAAGTATAAAAAATGCATAAATAATACTAAAAAATCTAGAAATAAAGAGACTCTTTACTGTAGAATATTATAAGCAATGGTTTATTAGATATTGAATTAAAACAGGAATATTTTTAACATTGAAGACTATGGGATAAAACATTCTTGTTACTAAAACATCAGGCAGACATGGCCCTCTAATCAGGCACTGTAGAGGGCAGCCTGCAGGGGCCTCCCAAGGATCCCCTTGAGGAGCATGCGGCCGCCGGATGACAGAGCTGCGACTGTGCGGGCTAGCCGCCCGGGTGCATGTGGCAGAGACAGGCAGCGCAGGGAGGGAGCCACTGCACCTGCAACCACGGCAGACCCCCCCCCCCCAACAACAGCCCCACTGATCCCATGGCTAAGGTAAGGCGACATATTTCTAAAAAAAATTAAATCCGAGGACATTTTTAAATGTCTCTGGGAACATAAAATAAAACTTTTTTCTCTTTCTCTACCTTGCTGAATGTATTTAATTATATATATTAGATACATTCAGCCAGGTAGAGGGGGTGGCATGTGGGCTGCATGGGGTCTCAGGCAGTGGTTTTTTTCTGTGTATATTTTTAGCAAATTTATAGGGGAAGGTAAGGGCAGGTATGATATATATATATATATATATATATATATATAGATAGATAGATAGATAAAATATATATCTATATTCTTATAAATATATATATCCAGACTTGTATTACACACACATTTTGGCAACTAATTGCCCCCCCATTTGGCTGATCCCTCCAGAAGAAATGTTGAACCCGATAGAGCAGAGAATAATATATATATTGTCTGCACTGTTGGGTTCAACATTTCTTCTGGAGGGATCAGCCAAATGGGGGGACGCATTTAATTGAGATTGTCTACATGCCACCCCCCATGTGCGTATGGGTATATATGGTCTGAGGTCTGTGGGTGGGTGTATATCAGGGACACACAGTCAGGGGTGGCAGGGGAGGCAGGGCCTCCCTGCCATTCCAGTAAATGAATGTGCACATTGTGCTGCAATGACATGTATGTATAGTAGTTAATCTGTAAATAAAATGATATTCATTGAAAAAAAATGTCATACTCACCTCTCCACGCTCCCTTGCTGTGCTTCTCTGTCCTCCATTTTTTTTCCCCTGTACTTTCAGTTTGCCAGCTGCTGTGTGTGAATCTGTCAGGAACCTGGACGCCAGCGCCGCAGGAAACCAAAAAGCAAGCCAGTTTCCTGTAAGGAGACTGGTAATTCCTCTACAACCAGGCTGATCCAGCAACCAGGTGCTGACTAATGCATCCTGATTTCCCCCTCTACAAAAAGGAACCACTCCCAAGACACAATGCTTCTGCATTGTCTTGGTGTAAGCCAAGCTGACAGGGAGCTGTCTCTTGTGCCTCTATCTAGACCCTAACTGTTTGGTCCTCACCAGCATTTCCTTCCTCTGTGCCTTGCATCCTACAGAAGTCTCAGAACCTGCTGCCCTGCATCCCACAGAATCCGCTACCGTGCATCCTACAGAAGTCTCAGAACCTGCTGCCCTGCATCCCACAGAATCCGCTACCTTGCATCCTACAGAAGTCTCAGAACCTGCTGCCCTGCATCCCGCAGAATCCGCTACCTTGCATCCTACAGAAGTCTCAGAACCTGCTGCCCTGCATCCCGCAGAATCTGCTACCTTGCATCCTAAAGAAGTCTCAGAACCTGCTGCCCTGCATCCCGCAGAATCCGCTACCTTGCATCCTACAGAAGTCTCAGAACCTGCTGCCCTGCATCCCGCAAAATCCGCTACCTTGCATCCTACAGAAGTCTCAGAACCTGCTGCCCTGCATCCCGCAGAATCTGCTACCTTGCATCCTACAGAAGTCTCAGAACCTGCTGCCCTGCATCCCACAGAATCCGCTACCTTGCATACTACAGAAGTCTCAGAACTTGCATCCCGCAGAATCCGCAACCTTGCATACTACAGAAGTCTCAGAACCTGCATCCCGCAGAATCCGCTACCTAGCATACTACAGAAGTCTCAGAACCTGCTGCCCTGCATCCCGCAGAATCCGCTACCTTGTATCCTACAGAAGTCTCAGAACCTGCTGCCCTGCATCCCGCAGAATCCGCTACCTTGCATACTACAGAAGTCTCAGAACCTGCATCCCGAAGAATCCGCTACCTTGTATCCTACAGAAGTCTCAGAACCTGCTGCCCTGCATCCCGCAGAATCCGCTACCTTGCATCCTACAGGAGTCTCAGAACCTGCTGCCCTGCATCCCGCAGAATCTGCATTTCCAGGACCCTGTACAGACCCAGGAACCTCTGCCTGCAAAAACACTCTGCCTTTATATATTTCTCTTTTGTCGTAGTTTAGTATAGTTTAGTATTGTCTTATATTGCCTTCAGTTAAAGTTGTTACTGTTATTGTTTATTCAGTGTGTTCCCTTCCCTTCCCTTCTATATTCATCTATTGATTTTATGTTCTATGAATTCCTAAATAAACCCTCTTTTGTTTATACATCAACAAACTCTCAGCAAAGATCATTGCACATTGGGCTCAAGTCTACCACCCCGGAACCAGCTCCTTACAGATTCACTACAGACAGCAGGGGCAGCACTCAGCCAGCATAGCCTACGCAATTTGCACAGCTGAACCCTACGATAATTGTGTAGCTCAAGCTGACTTCCTGGTTCTACGTTTTTCAGTGCCTCCCAGAGGCACTGAGAGCAATTAAAAGCTTGAGCCTATGGGAAAGCTACATTGGTGTCAAGCAATTCTTTTTTTTAAAAAAACGCTCCCCATGAATTGATTGACGCAGGACAGTCATGTGACTGTCCTTGTCAGTCGTGGGGGTGGGGTGGGGGCCGGCAGGCAGAGCTCAGCAGTCAGCATGTGTGTAATAGCACCCTCTATTAGTCAGTACTGTAAGTGCATGCTCTTGGAACTGTAAAAAAAAATGCAAACTTTACTTTATAGTGAACCTCTATTCTCCTATATAACGATAATCAAATGCGTAAATTGCGACTGCGTAACCCTGTGTATACTAGCCAGTGCCTCACCTGCCACTGACCTCACCGCACATCACTGGTGTGTGTGATATATATATATATATATATATATATATATCTGCATGTTGATATATACGTATATATAGGTCTGCGTGTTGATATATATGTATATGTCTGTGTGTGGTATCAATGCATACCTACTCTATACATGGCGCTCCGTGTCCCTATAATATATATGATCGGGGCTTACCCTTTTTTTTTTTTATACTATTCCTATTAAATTAACAGTAATTTTTGATGTATTTTATTCAGTAGAAACTTTTTTTTTGCCTATATAACATGTGCTTTGTGAAAATAAAACGGTTTTGTGTGTACATTTTAATTTAGTTAGTGGATTCCTGTCCAGTGCGGTGAGAAGCAAACGTAATGTAGTGTAGACACATTGCGAGGCGGAGCGGAGTGAAGTCAAGCCTGCAAAAGGTTTGGTTTGCTACGCTGTGCGTCGCTACACGCTCAGTGTGTCTCAGCCTTTATTCCCGCATCGCTAGCTTACCAAATCAGTTTGTATACTTGTTACTGACCCCGCTTGTTCTGAGGACCCGATCTGTTGCTGACTTTGCCTGCCATTTGACTATTCTCTCTGTGTATTCCCTGCCTGTTCTGTTTGCTTCCTGTTGCTACTGGTGTGCGCAGATTTTCTCCATATACGGTAGCGCAGCACAAGTGCCTAAACATTGCTGACCTGGTTTTGTTATAGCTGCTGATGTAACTGAATAGATCGGATCTCTTCTGCATTACCAAAACCACCACCACTGCACTCTTCCACAATACCACAGAGGGGTTACGGTGTGAAGGCACTTGCTGCCACCAAAGGCACAATATTTGGGTGCACTGCCACTGACGCCTATACCAGATTCATATCATTTTAATATTAGACCGCAGGGTCCACCACTGCACTCTTCCACAATACCATAGAGGGGTTACTTACGGTGTGAAGGCACTTGCTGCCACCAAAGGCACAATATTTGGGTGCACTGCCATGGACGCCTGTACCAGATTCATATAATTTTAATATTTGACAGCAGGGTCCAACCCTGCACTCTTCCACAATACCACAGAGGGGTTACGGTGTGACAGCACTGTTGTCGACACTAAAGGCCCAATTTTAAAGCACCTATTGTTACTTTCATCCAAAACCTGCATAAGTTTCACCATAATTTAGCCAAAAAATCACTAAACTTGTTCTGCGTGTCCTAAAATGTCTCCTCTTTTCATAGAGGCTGCCGCCCCAAGCAGTTGTTTATGAATAGATTAAAGGAAAACCATTTACCGTCATTTGAAATATCATTTTTTTTTTAAAAAATTTCTATACATCCTAGAAATCCGCCACTTCACGGGCAGGTTATGGGGACCTCCTAGGCACGATATTTGAAGGAATTTTTCGTTTTTATTCTTAACCTTTATTTCATGGAAAACTCACTGTTCCTTTAAAAACGTTTTTTTTTTAACTTTTTGTCCTTGTTTCCTGTCCCCCAGGGCACTACCCGGACCCCCATACACCTTTTATGGCAAATATCTTGCATATATGCCCTCTTGGAGGGCACTCAAAAAATCAAACTTTCGAGTCCTATTGACTTGCATTGAGTTCGGTTCGTGTTCGAGTTCGAACTCAAACTTTTGAAATTGTTCGAGTTCGAACCGAACACGGGGGTGTTCGGCTCATCACTACTCACCATATTATTATCTGTCTGCAGCACATTTACTGCATCAGCCTGTATAATGCAGACCCCGTGTACGCAGGAGATCTCAACATTTTATTATCTGTCTGCAGCACATTTACTGCATCTGCCTGTATGCTGATAATGCAGACCCTGTGTAAGCAACAGATCTTGCAATTTTGTTATCTGTCTGCAGCACATTTACTGCATATGCCTGTAATCTGAAAATGCAGACCCAGAGTAACATTGTGACAGATAAGGGACGCCATCTAGAGTTTACTACCTTTCATCCCAGTGATTTTTCTGTAAAGGATAAACGAATAGATAATGTAAATTTGCTCATTCCATAATTTTTTATTTTATTCTTTTGTTAATGTCTCATCCCATTTTCCATATAAATGTTCTGATAAACATGTTCTCAACAGAAAGTGCTTGATAGGGAAGGGGTTAAATATTATGGAGACTTCTGCCTCCTGACCTTATGAGGGGGGGGGGTCTACGGACTCTTCTTTAAACTGGAATCTCCTGCTAAAGGAAGGAAATATATACTGGAAGTAAATAACCAACAAAACACTTGATTTTTAGGATTGAATTTAGGAACATGTAAAAATCAAACTCCTGTAATGTTATTGGGATTATTTAGCCACTTCTGTAATCTACATTTCGAATGGAGCTATGACCTATGACCTTCTTGCATGTTTTGAATTGACATTCACCGCTGCACGGTGTGTTCTCCTAACCCTGAGAAAGGGGCAGTTGGAGGAGCCTGGGGACTTGCCTCCTTCCCACTGACTATGGGCCAAGGTGCTACTTGGGGTTGGCCAATTGGTTTTACCAGGGAATCCAGAATTTATGTTGAACTGTGTCTGTGTAGTATTCTCTTACGTATTTATTGTAGCGTCTCCTGGGGCGTATACTGTGCTGTTTTCCCTATGTGTAATCTGTGTGCAAACCATTGCTCTCTGGCCACTGTTTCCAACCAAACCCCTAAGAGCTGGTTTAGGACTGGATATCCAGCCACATTCCCACCATTGTCTGTGACCCAGGGTGTGTGTGTGAGGGGGGGGGGAGGTGGGGGATTTCCCTAGCAGCTATATTAAGATAAGTGTTGCCTAGTGATTGTGTTAACTGTCCATTGTTTTAATGCCCCCAGTCCTGTTATTTGATCCTTTGATCTAATCTGTGTTTTATTCAGAAGGGGGGGTTGTCCCGTAACTGATATATCTGTATGTACGTCTGAGTAAAGAGTGAGTTCTGCTGCTGTTACTCTGAACACTGGTCTTGTCTAGTGATTTGGGGAAAATCTTTATTATTTTGGGAGTTCGTGTTCCTGCCCTAAATGTTACTGGTTCTGCCAGGTAATTTAGGGAGGTTTGGGCTGAATTTGCTGGATTTCGGGTTCCAACTTGGAGAAAGCGAGAGTCTGACGTAGGCACACAGTACGGGGTGTCAGGCGCTCCGTCACAGTTTCTTTACCCCTGGTCCTCCTTTATAGGCCACGAGCCAGCAACCTTGGCCCTCCGGATGTTTTGAAACTACATTTCCCATGAGGCTCTGCCAACCTGATAAATAGCTGAGCCTCATGGGAGATCTAGATCAAAAACATCAGGAGGGCCAAGGTTGCCGACCCCTGACCTAGCCCCTGATACATGTATACTGTGTGTGTATAAGGTCTGATGCCTGAGTCACACTATCTCCTGCTCATCTCAGCCACTACTGACCCTCAGTCCATCCTCATAGAGTGGCAAAAATGTAGCGAAAAACCCTGTTACTTATTCACTATACAGAAAACCGACAGTAAGAGGGGGCTGGCTTTCCTATATTAGGGTGTGTCTGGACACACCCATCACACCCTGTGCTCCCGCCTATCATCACCCCACGCTCGTATTCTTATTCTTATTGCAATGTGCGACAAACCTGCTGCACGTCCGTCTTATTATTATTATTAATAAATTATTTTCTACACTATTTTCATTCCTAAATGTATCTGCAAAGAATGAATGAAATTAAATGAAACACTAAATGGGTTAATGTAAATACATTACAATGTTTCCAGTCGCCGAGCAGCAATATATTCACCATAATTGATATTTTGCCTTAATTGTCAGGGATACATCCACGAATTAATAGCTTCAAATAAACGCTTTAAAATACCTCAAGCACAGCTTTACAAATAGAACCATCAAACCTTCCAGGAATACCTGCTAAAATAAAAAATATATAAAAATTAAACTCATTTATTTTGCATTATAGCTTATTTATTTATAAACTCCAAACATTTATACAATTACAAATCCTGTAAATAAACTGGGTTTTTTAATGTGAGAAATCATTTAAATATTCATTCAATTGCAATTTCTAATAAGAATTCGTATGGGACAGCTGCTTAAAGGGCCAGTACCGCCGAATAATGAATGTCCTTATTGTGTTTATTTATGTTGCGGATATCTTACATGTGTATTGTTTTTCTCTCGTATGTTTAGTTTAGAAAATATTTCACTCTATTGGGGTTATTCAAAGAGCACCGAATTGTACCGTTCCCCGTAGGTTGCAGCAAAACGTCTTTTTATTAATTTATTTTAAGGATTTTTTTGTTTGTTTTTTTTGGTGAAATTTTTGATTCTGATTTTTTTTTTCACCCTGAGGCCTGAAAAATTAACTTTCTCTCTCAAAAAAACCATCTTCGAGGTTTCAATATTTTACATATTTTTATACTGAGGTATCTGAGTCTACAGGGGTTATTCAAAGAGAGCCGAACTTGCCACCAAATTGCACGGTTTTTTTTTTCAATTTCAGTAAAAAGTCTCTTTATTTTTCAGAATTTTTTTCAGAGAAGCTTTTGATTCGATATTATTTTACATGGCGTTTTTTTATTCTGTAACAGACCTTTTTATTGTTATTCATAGGATCTTATATATAATTTTCATGAATTTTTTTTTCTTAATTTTTTTTACCCCTGTTCAACGGCTGGTTGGCTTTTTCTGGCGGCTCGTCGGAGTCATTCAGCGATTCGCCGGCTGCGTTCTGCGGTTTTTCGGATCAATTCAGTGTTTTTTCTGCATTTTATCGGATTCATTCCGTGGGTCAATTTGAGGACCCTGCAGTGAAGCTTGAATTCTCCACAGGGTCGGCGAACTGAGGTTGCCTGATATAGAGCAATGACATTTCGGTGCTGTCTGAATAATCCTTAAAATGTGTCACTGGGTGCATCCATTGTGTGATATTTTCCTCTATATGTGTCACTGGGTGCATCCATTGTGTGATATTTTCCTCTATATGTGTCACTGGGTGCATCCATTGTGTGATATTTTCCTCTATATGTGTCACTGGGTGCATCCATTGTGTGATATTTTCCTCTATGTGTCACTGGGTGCATCCATTGTGTGATATTTTCCTCTATATGTGTCACTGGGTGCATCCATTGTGTGATATTTTCCTCTATATGTGTCACTGGGTGCATCCATTGTGTGATATTTTCCTCTATATGTGTCACTGGGTGCATCCATTGTGTGATATTTTGTATCTTTCCATCACTTGCTCCTCACTGTGTGGCTTTGGCAATAGAACGGAGTGAATGGGTCAGATATGCAATCCTGTGAGTCAGTCTATTTGCATATCTGTGGGATGTATGCAGAGGACATCATCAGGGGTGCCACTGAGTGTTATTA
This sequence comes from Leptobrachium leishanense, assembly GCA_009667805.1. Lineage (NCBI taxonomy): Eukaryota > Metazoa > Chordata > Amphibia > Anura > Megophryidae > Leptobrachium > Leptobrachium leishanense. The sequence goes on along the minus strand of CM019068.1, from coordinate 8,919,891 downwards.
GCCCACGAAGAGATCTCATTCAGTTGCAATCTCTTATCTCGGTTAGCATACACAGCACAATAGATCCCCTGCAGCCTTGTCTAAACATTCCCTTCCCCCCCACCCTATTGCCTCCTCACTCCTGCTTTATCTTATACCACAACAGTAATGTGAGACTTTCCATACGATTTTGGTAAATGTCTCATGGGAAAAAATCCACAAAATGGAAACAGGAGGAACAAACCTAATTTCTTTTCTCCTTTTTGCATGCAGTGACTTTGGAGGAGTGATCTAGTTACAGCTTCTGTTATATTATGATATGATGTGCCAGTGCGCCTTTATTGATGGGTTTAACAAAGCACATTATGTGAAGCAAGTCGTCCCATAAAATAACGTTTCCCCCCCCCCTCGGATCTAACCCTATTCGTCAGTGTGAGCCGTCTGACGGGGTGATATTCCAGGTATTTTTCCTTTTGCTTTCAGACAGTTTAATCCTGCGTGAGGTTATGTTGATCTCAAAATGTAAAATATGCAAACTGTCTGGCTGTGATTTATTGGCAAAACGTTGGCTGCCCCCGTAGCGTTTAGGAACTCGAGACCAGCGAGCGCTAATCATAGTGTTTATTGTTGCAAAGTGTTGGATATTTCTAATAAAGCATTAAATATTCGCTAGAAAACCCTGCGCTGCGCTGCTGCTGCTGCTTCTTTTTTATATATTCTCGGCGGGACGTGGTTGTCTTGGCTCTTTTCCAGTGACTGTCCCGCTGGCAGTAATTAATGGGTGCCGCGAGAGAAGGCATCAAAAGATAGTCTGGAAATACTTTGCGCTTCCGGCAGCTGCTGCGTCTGGATGTACTTTAGCAGAGTAAGAATAAGCCGCGCCAAGGCATGTGGATCATTGCAGCACAAATTGCAACATGAGCATCTTCGTCACTTGACCCTTTCAGGGTTATTCAAAGAGATTCGAAAAGTCACCGCACGTTCAGTGACTTTTCGTTCTCTTCAATTCGGTTCCTTTTGCCGATCCCATTTCGGTGACCCTGCCGTGTATTCAGCAAACGCCACAGGGTCCCCGAATTGCAGGGAAAAGCTGCCGCAAACCTGACGAAAACTAACCGCAAAACCCACCGAATGCACGCCGAAAACAAGCAAAAAAACATCTGGATTAACCCGCCGAAAAACCCGAGCAGGAGCCGATCACACGCAGCGAAGCAGCCGACACCGCAGACGAGGCAGTGAATAAATTAGCAAAACAGTTTGTATGAATGTTTGAAAATGAAATGCTGTTTGCAAAGAAACTACTGAGCGAAAATGTCTGAAATTTACATATAAAATCCAATGAATGATAATAAAGAGGCTGTTACAGAAAAAAGAAGAAAACTTAAAAATAGGACTTTTAAAAAAAATTCAGAAAAATGCTTAAAATATCCTAAAAAATCTATAAATAAAGAGACTTTTTGTTGCAGAATTTTATAATGACCGGTTTATTAGATATTGAATTAAAACGGGAATATTTTTAACATTGAAGTCATAGAAACATAGAAAAATGTTGTCAGATAAGAACCTTTCGGCCCATCTAGTCGCCCAATTACATGGATACTTTACCTGGATTTATCTTTTGTTTAGGATAGCCTTATACCTATCCCATGCTTGCTTAAATTCAATTACTGTTTTGGCCTCTACCACTTCTACTGGAAGACTGTTCCATGTATCCACCACCCGCTCAGTAAAATAATGCTTCCTGATGTTACTTTTAAACCTTTGCCCCTCTAATCTAAGACTATGTCCTCTTGTTTTGCTATTTTGTTTCCTTTTAAATATACTCCCTTCCTCTACCTTGTGGATTCCCTTTACATATTTAAATGTTTCTATCATATCTCCTCTGTCTCGTCTTTTTTCCAAGCTGTACATGTTAAGATCATTAAGCCTTTCCTGGTCTATGGGATTCTCCTGAATAAACCCACCGAATGGCAGGGCATTTCAGGAACCTTTCACTGCTGGTTTGTGTTCTCTGAATAGCCGAAGCATTGCTTCTCTATGGGGATTTCACTGCCCTCGAACAGGCACCGAACAGGCACCGTATGTGCAGGCAATTCGCCAGGATTTGGCCAATTGCCTGTTCTCTGGATAGCTGAATGGCCAGGAAAGGTAACCGAACGCTGATTTTCACTGTTCGGTTACCTTTCTCAAGCAATTCGGATCTCTTTGAATAACCCTGATAGTCCGGCTGGGTGGAGTAGAGGTAACATCACTGCTCTGCGTGGAGAGAGCCTGTGGAGACATGGGTTCGATCCTGGCAAGAGCACCTCTCCAGTAAGTGTCCTTGGGCAAGACACCCAATGGTACAGACTCACCACCCAGGACATACTGAAAAACAGAGAAATCTCAATGTATCCTTTCTCAGAAAAAAAATATATTTATTCATAAAGTATTTTACCAGGAAGGATACATTGAGATTTCTCTCATTAAACATTATATTGTATAATCATAATAAATAGAAAACTAAAGACTCGGTTTAATTCTATTTGGTTGATTTTCGGTAAAACACCCGAAAAAGCTTATTTTTCCTGACCATTATATACTGTAGATATTTTCTTTCATACATGTCTAGTGCAAAAATCTGCCTTTTATTCTGCCTGAAAATCCATTTATCAGCATGTCAGTATTTTCGGAAATCGGTTTGCCAATATTTCCATTAAAATGTAGAGCCGTGACAGTCAATATTGGATCCGAACGTTTATCAGGAGTCAAAATACCAGAAAAAGACTATCAGGGCTAATCAGAGAGAGCAGATCTGGCCCCAAAATGTCACCTAACAGTGAGTTTCCCCGTACAGTGACATTTCGGGGCCATTCGGCTATTCAGAGAGCAGGCAGTTCACCAAATATTAGCAGATTGCCAGTGAAATACGGTGCTGTTCGGCGGCAGTGAAATACAGTGTCTGTTCTGCGGCAGTGAAATACAGTGTCTGTTCGGCGGCAGTGAAATACAGTGTCTGTTCTGCGGCAGTGAAATACAGTGTCTGTTCGGCGGCAGTGAAATACAGTGTCTGTTCTGCGGCAGTGAAATACAGTGTCTGTTCTGCGGCAGTGAAATATAAATCTATAAAATATATAGATTTTTTAGGATCTTTTAGGCATTTTCGGGAACTTTCGTCAAAATCTTTTTTCTGATCTATTTTTAAATCGTTGTTTCTTTTTTCTGTAACAGACCTTTTATAATCATTCTTTGGATCTTATGTGTAAATTCCAGCCATTTTTGTCCAGTAGTTCTTTTGCAAACAGCCTTTCAATTCTGACACTTTTTTTGTTTTTTTTTTAACCCATCCGGCGGCTTGGCGGCTTTTTCTAGCGGCTGGTCGATGGCGGCGGTTCGAATGATCTGATACTTTGGATCGTATAGAATGTGGTTTTCCAGTTTTTTTTTTTTCGTCGGAATTTCAGTGGTTTTGCGGTGGTTTTGCGGCAGATTTTCGAGTCCCGTCCCTGCACTCCGGGGACCTTGCGATTATTGCTGAATTCTTCCGCAGGTTGGCGAAATTTGATTCCCGAAGCGCAGGGAACGACAGAGCACTGAAATGATGGCAACATTGCATAACCCCTTAAATATGAATATTCAGAACCAAAAAATGGTTGAAATGCTGCCGAAAAAGCTGCTGATTGTGGTTATTGGGCCAAGTTAAAATTGAGTCTATTAAATGTTAACGCTTAAAATCCTTGTTTTGCGACTTTAAAAAGTTCCAGAGTAGAAATGATAGATAAGAGCCTCTGTGCCAGAAGCGCCGGAAGCCGCACCTCCGTGAGGGATATTGCTTTTCTCTGCATTTTAATATGTTTAGGAAAATAATAGCAGAATACACACGGCAGAAATTCAATTTAGTCTTATTATTTTTTTCTTTAGACGTTAATCCAAAAAAGCTCATCTCGGCAAAACGGAAAAACAATTTGAAGTTTCCTTCCTGAAAACTCAGGGCAAGCTGAAACGCTCTACTCGTCTCAGGAGAATAAATAACGTAGCGGAGCACTCAGTGAAATGCAAATACAATAATACCTTGGATTGCGAGCACAATTCATTCCGGAAATGTAATCCAAAGCGCTCTTATATCAAAGCAAGTTTCTCCATAAGAAATAACAGAAACTCTGGCGATTCGTTCCACAACCATTTATTTATATGAAAATGATTACATAATACAAAATATTGTGCAGAATAAAGGAAAAATAAAACAAATTAACCTGCACTTTACCTTTAAGAAGAATTGATTGTGGTTAACATTGTATCAGTTAGTTATGACTGACAAGAAAGAGGCGGGGGGGGGGAAGCTGTATAGCGTCAGTCAGTTATGACTGATGTTGAGAAAAGAGAAAAAAGTATCAGTTTTGTATGAGATAGTTATGACTGACTTTGAGGAGAAAAAAATAAGCTGTGTGTGGAGGAGTCGCTACATCCGTTGTAGCTTTTGAAAGTGTAGAAACCCTCCATCGTGACGCAAAGAGTAAGTACTGCTCGTATTGCAAGACCTCGCTCGTTTATCAAGATATTATTTATGAAACATTGTTGCTCGTTTTGCAAAACACTGTCAAACCAAGTTACTCTCAGGTTTTCTGTACCGGCGTCTGCAGGATAAGGGCTTTATTTTCTGGTGATTCCTCGATTCGTTCGAAACACAAGTCACGTAAGGCTAGGGTCAGACGAAAGCAGTTTTAACGTGCGTTTAGACGCACGAAATCACGGCCGTGCTAGTAGCAAATGACGTCCAATGCCGGGGAACACACGAAGTACGGCCGCACGAAAGTTCGTTCGCGCACCGCAAGTGGCAAACGAACGCATTTTTTCTAGAACGTCAAACCGCTAGTACGGACGTACAGAGTGCGCTGCATCCGCTAGCGGCGTGTGTGCGTGATTGGGAGACGTCAGACACTGCTAATGTCCGGCCAACATAACGTCCAGACACAAAAAGTGTTTTATTGATGATCCGTACAAAATCACGGACGGAAATGCGCATCGTATGACCGCTATCGCGTATTCCGTGAAAAAATGCGTCCATTCGTTCGAACGCACTTTTTCACAGACAACGCGAAAAATGCGTTAGTCTGACCCTAGCCTAAAGGGCTTCTCGTCCAATTAAAGGGACTCTGTATTGAAAACCCAGTGCCCTTTACTTGCCCACAAAATAAGTGGGCAGATCCTGATGGCAGCCTCTGCCCAATTATTTAAAAAAAAATTAGGGTTGATTTTACTCCCCTTTTGACACTCGCCTCCTCTTCCACTCTGGGTCTCCAGAACACAGGAGTCCCTGAAGCTTTTCTGCGCAATTTGTGCTCCTATACAACTTTAGGAACAAGTTTAGGAGCCGCACATTGCGCAGCGCTACGGGACTCACACACTTTACGTACACAAGTTCCGTAGCACATGCGCAGAGCGATGGATCGGAGCTGCACGCGCATGCACAGATCTGATCCATCGCTGCCTCTCTGAGAACGCTCGCTACAGCGATTCGTCTCAAAGGGTGACGTCGCCCACTCTTTGTGTGTGACATCACTAGCGACCGGCAGCCGGGAAATTACAAATCCTGGCTGCTGGTGACGCTGGGTGTGGGGGGGAACTTCTCCACTTCACCCATTGATAAAACCAAATTGGGGGTGCTGGAGCAATTTTAAAACTATAAAGTCAGGATGAGTCGAGTGTCCCTTTAAACAAAGCGCAAATGCTATAAAAAGTTCCATTTGTACAATTTGTTTCAGTGCAAGAATTGCATTAATTTGAAATCAGTACAGGCAGCTTGACCTTCTCAGATCTAACCCCTCAACCACTGGCCATGGGTGGAGGAAGCCACCACTAGGGATGAGCCGAACACCCCCCGAGTTCGGTTCAAGCCCGAACCCGAACTTCCCATTTGTTCGGGACCGAACCCGAACCCCCATGCAAGTCAATGGGGCTGAAAATTCGGTTTTTTAGAGTGCCCTCCAAGAGGGCATAAATGCTACATATTTGCCATAAAAGGTGTATGGGGGTCTGGGTAGTGCCCTGGGGGACAGGAAACAAGGACAAAAAGTTTTTAAAAAAACTTTTTTAAAGGGTCAGTGAGTTTTCCATGAAATAAGGGTTAAAAATAAAAATGAAAAATTCCTTCAAATATCGTGCCTAGGAGGTCCCCATAACCTGCCCGTGAAGTGGCGGATTTCTAGGATGTATAGAAACACTTAAAAACAAATAAATGACGTTTCATATGACGGTAAATGCTTTTCCTTTAATCTATCCATAAACAACTGCTTGGGGCAGCAGCCTGTATGAAAAGACATTTTCGGACGCGCAGAAAAAGTTTAGTGTTTTTTTGGGCTAACTTATTGTGAAACTTATGCAGGCTTTGGATGAAAGTAACAATAGGTGCTTTAAAATTGGGCTTTTAGCGTCGGCAACAGTGCCGTCACACCGTAACCCCTCTGAGGATATGAATCTGATACAGGCGTCAATGGCAGTGCACCCAGATATTGTGCCTTTAGTGCCAGGCATGCAAGTACTATCATACAGTAACCCCTCTGTAGTATTGTGGAAGAGTGCAGGGGTGGACCATGTGGTCCTTTATTGAAAAGTTTTTGATCTGGTAATGGGCGTCAGTGCACCAAGATATTGTGCCTTTAATGCCAGGCCAGCAAGTATCATCATACAGTAACCCCTCTGTGGTATTGTGGAAGAGTGCAGGGGTGAACCTTGCGGTCCTATATTAAAAAGATAAGCATCTGGTTAAGGCGTCAGTGCACCCAGATATTCTGCCTTTGGTGCAAGACTGCCAGGGCAGCAAGTATCATCATACAGTAACCCCTCTGTTGTATTGTAGAAGAGTGCAGGGTTGGACTCTGCGGTTCAAAAAAATAAAATGATATAAATCTGGCACAGGCGTCAGTGCAGACAAATATTGTGCCTTTCATGGCAGCAAGTGCCTTCACACCGTAACCCTTTTGTGGTATTGTGGAAGAGTTCAGTTCTGGAGGTTTTGTGAATGCAGAAGAGGACATCCCCTATCTATTCCATTACTTCAGCATCAGGGGATTGATAGCTGCTGATCCAGGACTGATTCATTTTTATAAATGTCAGCCGGTCTACAGAGTCGGTGGACAGACGCACTCTTTTGTCTGTGACAAAACCTCCAGCAGCACTGAACGTCCTTTCGGAAAGCACGTTAGATGAGGGGCAACCTAGTAGCTGCATAGCATATTGGCTAAGTTCTGGCCAGTGATCCAATCTCAACACCCAGTAAGCCAGTGGATCATCTGCTGGAAACGTATCCAGATCTGCCCTTGCCCCTAGGTAGTCCTGCACCATATGGTGAAGACGCTGGCAATGGGTGCCTACATTTGACGTCCCTGGGTGTCGAGGACTAAAAAAATGTAAAAATGCATCAGTCAAGCGACCCTGGCCTTCACCGCTATTCCTCTGATCACCTGCAGCCTCAGAAGCACGTGTGTCAGCACTTGGTAATCTAACAGTGCCTGGAAAGGTGTTACACAAGTTTCGCTTTAGAGCGTCCTCAAGTTTTGTCATCCTGTGCTCCCTCTGTGCGGGCAGGATGAGCTCTGAAACTTTCCCCTTGTATCGTGGATCAAGAAGGGTTGCTAACCAGTAATGATCCCTCTCCTTGATAGCACGAATCCTGGGGTCCTTTAGCAGGCTTTGCATCATTAGGGAGCCCATGCAGCATAGGTTGGAGGTGGCAATAGCTGCCGAGTCTTCCTGGTCAATGAGGATGACCGTATCATGCACTTCTTCCTCCCAGCCACGCACAAGCCCTTCTGTTTCTGGGCACACAAAACCCTGCCTTGAGGAATCCCCACCTTCAATGCCCTCACTACTTAAATAGTCCTCCTCCTCCTCATCCTCCTCCTGTCTGATCTGAGTAGGACCCACTGGAATGCTGTCTGCGGAAAGACTGGGGCCTTGAGAGCTAGGGAAGGCCTCCTCTTCCTCCCGCTGCTCTGCCTCTAGAGCCACATCTATAATTCCCCGCAGAGTGTCATCACTAAAGGAATTGTGTCACTGATGCATGCACTGTCCCTGTTCACCATCCTCGTTGCCTCCTCAAATGGTGACAGTACAGTGCATGCATCCTTGATCATCAGCCACTGCGGGGGGGAAAAAAAACAAGTTGACCTGATCCTGTCCTTGTGCCATACTCACACAGGTACTCGTTGATGGCCCTCTGCTGCTTGTGCAGACGCTGCAGCATTGCTAATGAAAAATTCCACCTGGTGGGCATGTCACAGATCAGACGGTTTGTGGGAAGGTGGAATTTCCTTTGAATTTCTGCCAGGCGAACGCTTGCTGGGAATGACCGTCTGAAGTGGCTGCAGACTTTTCTGGCCTGGATGAGGAGCTCTGGCAGCCCTGGGTACTTGGTTAGGAAACGCTGTACCACCAGATTTATGACGTGTGCTAGGCATGGTACATGCGTCAATTTACCCTTGGGTAGGGCGGAGAGAAAGTTGCTGCCATTATCGCAGACGATCATTCCCAGCTCAAGCTGGCGTGGTGTTAACCATCTCTGCACCTGCCCCTGCAGAGCTGACAAAATTTCTGACCCGGTGTGGCTCCTGTCCCCTAAACAAACCAGCTCAAGCACAGTATGGCATCTTTTTGCTTGAGCCATTGCGTACACCCTGTCAGGCGTCGGTTTAACTGCCACTTTGCCAGAGACAGAGAAGGAGGAGGAGGAAGAGGTGGTGGTGGTGGAGCAGACAGACCTCATACAAGCAGCTTTCTGGAGGCGTGGTGGATGAACAAGCTCCAGCACAGAGCCCCGTCTTGGATCCCTCCCAGCTGCAATCAGAGTTACCCAGTGTGCCGTGAAGGAAATGTAACGACCCTGTCCATGCTTGCTGGACCACGTGTCTAAAGTGACATGCACCTTGCTGCTGACTGCCTTTCCCAATGACTGGATAACATTGTCTTCCACGTGCTGGTATAGTGCTGGAATGGCCTTGCGTGAAAAGTAATGGCGTTTTGGAACCTGCCACTGTGGTACAGCGCATTCAGCAAATTCACGGAAGGGAGCAGAGTCCACCAGCTGGAAAGGCAGCAGCTGCAATGTGAGTAATTTTGCTAAGCTGGCATTTAGATGCTGTGCTTGGGGATGGTTGGGACTATATTTTTTCTTTCGCTGCAGCAGCTGCGGCAACGTAATCTGACTGCGTAAATCTTCAGCTACTGGGATGATGTCACATTGTGAGGAAGGACCTGCTGGTACATCCATTACTGTAGCATCATCCCTGTCGGTGGAGGTTGTAGGCAATTGCATGGCAGGAAATACAGTGTGGGTAGAGACAGATGATGAGGAGGAGGACCTACGCAAAGTTTTGCCCCAACGGGATGTGTGGGACTTGTTCATATGTCGCCTCAAGCACGTGGTACCCAAGTGTCTGGTGTTTATCCCACGCTTCAGCCTCCTCTGACATAGATTACAAATAGCAATGCTGGGGTCTGCTGTTCTTAAAGAACTCCTAGACAGCAGATTGTCTGCATGTGTTCTTTGAGACAACAGCGCTCTGCACCGGAGCAGCTCTGACGTGTGATGCCTTGGACTGGCTAGTACTACGGTTGGTCACAGAGGATGTTGTGCCTCATGTTTGCTGTGCCTCCTCCCCCTCCTCCTCACTTGATTACTCAGTTTGATCTGGCACCCAGGTGGAGTCAGTGACCTCATCATCATCAATGTCATCTTCACCCCCTATCTCCTCGTCACTGGAGCTAACTTGGCAGTATGCTGCAGCTGCTGGGGCAACATGAGTGCCAGTTATTTGTGTGTCATCACTGGCACCCCCTTCCTCTAGGTTGATTATACTCCCTTCCTCAACCTCAGAGATTGAATCAGAGCACTGTACTTGCTGCGCATCCTCAAGCAGCATGTTACTCTCATTGTAGTCAAACAATTCAGCTGACTCCTCTGTGTGTGATAGCGAGGCTACAGCAGGAGTAGCTGTGGACATGGAGGCTGCATTAGATGCTTTGGCAGCTGAGGTGGACTGTAAAGCAATAGAAGTCTGGCTGGCAGAGGACTCGGAGGATGAGGATGGCCTGGTTAGCCAATCCACCAAGTCCTCTGTATGTTGCTGCTGCTTAAGACGGCCAGCACCAGTTAGAAAGGACAAGCGTGCCCCTGCAGAGGATGCACCACGTCCACCACGACCAGAGACACAGCCTCCCGACACAGGGGCTGCTTGCCCTCTTATCTGTGTCTGGGAGCGTCTGCCTGTCCATTTTGCTCTTTCAGACATGGTGAGTGATATATAGATTAATATATACAGAACTCTGATTCAACTCTGGTATAAAGATTTAAATAACTCTGGTATAACTCAGTGAGACACACTGATAGCTGGCAGCCAGTGACAAGAGACAGATCACCTTAATTCACAAATGTTTTAAAGAAATTAGTGAGCCCCAAAATACAGCGTGGTACTTTTTGTATGACGAGACACAGATCACCTTAATTCCCAAGTGTTTTAAAGAAATTAGTGAGCCCCAAAAAGATTTGCTGGCACAGTGACAAGACCCAGAAAATCACCTCAATTCACAAATGTTTTAAATAAAGTTGTAAACCCCAAAAAAACTTGCTGGCACAGTGACAAGACACACATCACCTAAATTCCCTGATATTTGGTCGAAATGAGACCACCCCAGACCCCCCCCAGTAGCGTGGCAGACCGGCAGTAACAAAAACACACAACTATCTTCTTTGAAATCTCCTCTGAAATGCGTGCAGAATCGGCACGTTGAAACCTTATATAGTGTGCTGCGGGACTTAGCTCTGTGAGCCCATGATTGGGCAAAATTTGCCCAATCTGGACTCTGAGCGGTGATTGGCATAGTGTTCAACCAGTCTTGCACCAGACCTGTGGTCAGGTGCAAGGCTTTAGCCAATTACGAGCTTCAGTCAGTGGGAAAATGCATTGTGGTCCATTGTGGTCGAACATGCGGCGAACACCCGGAAATGTTCGGGGGTTCGCGATCCGCCCGAACAGGCTAAGTTCGGGTCGAACCCCGAACCGTCCGAACCCGAACAGCTCATCCCTACCCGCCACCTTCACCTGTCTTATAGTCTATTTATTCTTCCTGCGTTTCCCACCTCTATAAGGGTGAGAGAAAAAGATAGAAACCAGCCTAACCTAAATGCAAGATGGAATATTGCAACACGGTAATTAAATAGTGCTAATTTATTACATCATAAAACACTTTATAAACACATGCTACTGTGGTTTTTTTCTTTGAAGTAACTGCAGCTAAAAAAGGAAAAATAAAATTAGTCCATTTAGCAGATTTTTCCTATGATGCAACATTTACCAAAATCTGCACAAACGTTTTCCTTTACTGTTGTTGTTTATTTAATCTACAGTATTTAACAGTTAATGAGGTGGAGGGATGTTTAGATAAGGCTACAAGAAGTCTGTTGTTCTCCAGGATACCTGAGAAAAGAGCGGGCAGCTGAATGAGATAAGACAGGGAGCTTGAAAGTCTTCTAATCTATCCCCTGATGATGTCCTTTGAATACATCCCACACAATACAATGATGTGAGATGGTGACTGACCCATTCAGTCCATTCTATGGCCAAAGTCACACAGTGACAAGCAAGTGATGGAAAGATACAAAACAAAATATCACACAATGGATGCACCCAGTGACACATATAGAGGAAAATATCACACAATGGATGCACCCAGTGACACATATAGAGGAAAATATCACACAATGGATGCACCCAGTGACACATATAGAGGAAAATATCACACAATGGATGCACCCAGTGATACATATAGAGGAAAATATCACACAATGGATGCACCCAGTGACACATATAGAGGAAAGTATTTTCTAAACATACAAGAGAAAAACAAACACATGTAAGATATCAGCAACAAAAAATACACACAATAAGGACATTTCATTTTTTTGGTGGTACTGGCCCTTTTAAATTATATTTTCCTTTGCTTGTTGATCCGCGCAGGGTTGTTGTCCTGACATTTATTTTCTGCTTAAGCAGCAGCTTCTCGCTGTCAGAATTAGTTACTTTGTGAAATATTTTTTGTAAACCAAATAGTGCTGAGAAAATCTAAAACATCCCTCTCAGGGAAATGGCCGTGTTTACATGTGCGTGATGAATTAAAAATAAATATTTTATGACATGTTTTGCTTCTCCTACACATTTAATTTATTACAATGAGCACTGGCCCGAGGACGTACTATTTGTAATCTAATCCTGGACGGAGGAAGATACATGCTCTTTCTAGTATGTAGTGATGGGCTCGGAGCATCGAGAGTGATGGGTTACTGAGATTCTAAATGGGAGACAAAACACGCGCTACATTATTTCTCTCATTAAGCGTCGCTGTGTTGTGCGCGGGTTTTCATTTAATCATCCTAAACCTGGCTGCTTCTTATTTTAATCTTCTTCTGGTCCAAACACATAGATTACGGTGCTCTGGGGCCCTGGGTGCTCTGGGGGTGCTGTGGGGGCGCTGTGGGGGCGCTGTGGGGCGCTGTGGAGGCGCTCTGGAGGCGATGTGGGTTCGCAGACCTTGCTCCTACGCTGCCTTTCGGGTTTCTTGCGTATTCAGGTGCAGAGAATTAACTTGCTATTATTGCAGGAATGTGTGCAGGGGAATAGACACGGCACAATGGAAATGGAATTGTTTTATTTGGAGAATAATCATCCCACAAAGCAGCTTTCCCAAAGCCACATGATATGAAGGAGATATTTGAAATGTTATGAATTCTGGTGGCTTTCCGTGTAAACATTAAACTTTGATTGCATTGCGGCAAAATAAAAACAAAACAACAGATTTGCGCATCATTAGAAACGGAACATTTGCAGCAAACATTCACAAACACATTAAACAGCCTAATAAAGTTTATTGTGGGTATTTTTGCTTGCCTAAACGAATGAAATATCAACAAGTAAATGTCACCGACCTTTCGGTGCTCTCCCGTTCCCCGCGCTTCAGCCAACCCTGCAGTGAATTCAGCATTCCCTACAGGGTCCCCCGAAGAGCGGAGAATCGACCCGCCGAACAAGTCGCAAACACTGGCGTGCGCAGCCTGTTCCATTAGGGAGTGCAGATACTGGCGTGCGCAGCCCGTTGCATTAGGGTGTGCAGACACTGGCGTGCGCAGCCTGTTGCATTAGGGTGTGCAGACACTGGCGTGCGCAGCCTGTTACATTAGGGTGTTCAGCAGGGCCGCCATCAGGGCATTACGCCCCATGCTGCCGTAAGGGGCCTGGGCCCGGTGGGGGCCCAGGCCGCCGGGCCCTCCTCGGCAGCAGCGTCGCCCTCTTACAGCTCTGGTATCGTACTCGAGGAGTCCGAATCCGGAGCTCTGTCCCTGCTGCTGCTGCAGGAGCCGGAGGAGACACTGTGTCTCCTCGGGCTCCTGGCAGCTTCACTTCCTGGCTGGGCGGGGCCAAGCAGCGTGTGAGGGCCTCCCAAGCATGTTGCTTTGGCTCCGCCCCTCCACTCAGTGAAGCTGCGCGCCTGAGCTGGAGGGACCAGGCTGAAGAGAGAAGACTGAAGATTGAAGAGAAGAAAAGAAGATTGAAGAAAAGAGGACAGCGGAGTGGTGAGCCAGGGCCCAGACCCAGGGTCCAGACCCCAAGGCCCAGACCCTGGGCCCAGACCCCAAGCCCAGACCCAGGGTCCAGACCAAGGCCAAGACCCAGGGCCCAGACCCCAAGGCACAGACCCAGGGTCCAGAACCCAGGGCCCAGACCCCAAGGCCCAGGGCCCAGACCCCAGACCCCGAGGCCCAGACCCTGGGCCCAGACCCCAAGCCCAGACCCCAAGGACCAGACCCCTGGGCCCAGACCCCAAGGCCCAGACCCAGGGTCCAGACCCAGGGTCCAGACCCCAAGGCCCAGACCTAGGGTCCAGACTCCAAGGCCCAGAACCAGGGCCCAGAACCAGGGCCCAGACCCAGGGCCCAGACCCCAAGGCCCAGACCCTGGGCCCAGACCCCAAGGCCCAGACCCTGGGCCCAGACCCCAAGGCCCAGACCCAGGGTCCAGACCCCAAGGCCCAGACCCTGGGCCCAGACTCCAAAGCCCAGACCCCAAGGCCCAGACCCTGGGCCCAGACCCCAAGGCCCAGACCCAGACCCCAAGGTCCAGACCCAGGGCCCAGACCCCAAGGTCCAGACCCAGGGCACAGACCCCAAGGCCCAGACCCCAAGGCCCAGACCCTGGGCCCAGACCCCAAGGCCCAGACCCAGGGTCCAGACCCCAAGGCCCAGACCCTGGGCCCAGACCCCAAGGCCCAGACCCCAAGGCCCAGACCCAGGGCCCAGACCCCAAGGCCCAGACCCAGGGTCCAGACCCCTGGGCCCAGACCCCAAGCCAAAGACCCCAAGGCCCAGACCCAGGGCCCAGACCCCAAGGCCCAGACCCTGGGCCCAGACCCCAAGGCCCAGACCCTGGGCCCAGACCCCAAGGCCCAGACCCAGGGTCCAGACCCCAGGGACCAGGCCCAGCCTAGACCCAGGGCCCAGACCCCAGGGCCCAGACCCCAGGGGCCAGGCCCAGCCTAGACCCAGGGGCCAGGCCCCAAGGCCCCGGCCCATGGACCAGACCCCAAGGCCCAGACCCAGGGACCAGAGCCCAGACCCAGGGACCAGACCCCAGGCCAGACTCAGGGCCCAGACCCCAGACCAGACTCAGGGCCCAGACTGCAGGGACCAGACCCCAAGGCCCAGTCCCAGGGACCAAACCCAGGGCCCAGACCAGACCCCAAGGCCCAGGCCCAGCCCAGACCCCAAGGCCCAGAGCACAAACCCCAAGGCCCAGGGCCCAGACCCCAAGGCCCAAACCAGACCCAGGGACCAGACCCAGACCCAGAGGCCATCATATACAGCCTGTTACTGTGAGATTTATTGCTGTGGATTCTGTGATACCTTCATACACACTGCACATTACTGTGAGTTTTATTGCTGTGTATTCTGTGATACGCTCATACACACTGCACATTACTGTGAGTTTTATTGCTGTGTATTCTGTGATACGCTCATACACACTGCACATTACTGGGAGTTTTATTGCTGTGGTGCTATGTTATGTCCTTTTTTTTGAAGGGGGAGAAAAGCGGTTAGAGTTTGAGGGAGAGCAAGGGGGGCCCCATCGTGAGGTTCAGTAAGGGGCCCCATCATTTCTGATGGCTGCCCTGGTGTTCAGACACTGGCGTGCGCAGCCTGTTACATTAGGGTATGCAGACACTGGCGTGCGCAGCCTGTTACATTAGGGTGTGCAGACACTGGCGTGCGCAGCCTGTTACATTAGGGTATGCAGACACTGGCGTGCGCAGCCCGTTACTTTAGGGTGTGCAGCAGGGACGTGCACTTAGGGGTGGCAGGGCAGGTTCCGCCTCCCCTGTCATGCCAGTAAATTAATGAGCTCATTGTGTGTAATGACATGTGATGTGTGTGTATGTACATTTAAACTGTAAATAAATTGTTATTTATACTCATACTCACCTCTCCTCGCTCCCTCGTTGTGCTTTGTTTCTTCTCTGTCTGCTTTTTTTTTCTCCTGCAGCATTCACTTTCTCAGTTTGCCGGCTGCTGTGTGTGTGTGTAATACACTACACAGACAGCAGGGGCAGCACTGAGCCAGCCTAGGCTACGCAATTTACGCAGCCCAACGCTACGCTAATTGCAGAGCTCAGGCTGGTAGCAGGCAAGCTCGTCATTGCCTCCAGGCAATGACAGCAAATGAAGCTTGAGCCAATGGGAAAGCTCCATTGTCTCAAGCAAGTTTTTGTTTTGTTTTTAAAAGAGACACCATGGGAGGCAGTGCTCCCATGGTTTGATTGATGCAGGACAGTCATGTGACTGTCCTCGGCAATCGTGGGGGGTGGGCAGGGAGATCACAGCAGTGTGACTGTGACAAACCCCCTCCAGAAAGTGCTGAGCGCATGTGTGTGTGATAAACACAGCACACATGCGCTCAGCACAGAGGGAGGGGGGGTTGTCACAGTCACACACTCTCAAGCTCCAGCAGCTCCTCCTACATCACCTGACCTCGTGCCAGCACCACAGAGACACGTGGGACAGGAAGCAGCCAACCTCTTCTCTCTTGGACAGCACAGCCAGTGAGGAGCTGTCTCAGGTAAGTAAGGAGCCCTCCCCTGCAGGAACCCTGTGACTCTGCTGGGGCAAATCCATGAGCTGGGGCAAATCCATGTGCTGGGGCAAATCCATGTGCTGGGGCACATCCATGAGCTGGGGCAAATCCATGTGCTGGGGCAAATCCATGTGCTGGGGCAAATCCATGTGCTGGGGCAAATCCATGTCCTGGGGCACATCCATGAGCTGGGGCAAATCCATGTGCTGGGGCAAATCCATGTGCTGGGGCACATCCATGAGCTGGGGCACATCCATGAGCTGGGGCAGTATATCGATGAGCTGGGGCAAATCCATGTGCTGGGGCAAATCCATGAGCTGGGGCAAATCCATGAGCTGGGGCACATCCATGAGCTGGGGCAAATCCATGAGCTGGGGCATATCCCATATCCATGAGCTGGGGCATATCCATGTGCTGGGGCATATCCATGTGCTGGGGCATATCCATGAGCTGGGGCATATCCATGAGCTGCTGGGGCATATCCATGAACTGGGGCATATCCATGAGCTGGGGCAATATCAATGAGAGGAGCTGGGGCAGTATATCCATGAAAGGAGCTGGGGCAGTATATCCATGAGAGGAGCTGGGGCAAAATCCATAAGAGGAGCTGGGGCAATATCCATGAGAGGAGCTGGGGCAAAATCCATGAGAGGAGCTGGGGCAATATCCATGAGAGGAGCTGGGGCAATATCCTGTGTATATCTAGCTCTGATACAAGCCAGTGCCTCACCAGCCACTGACCTCACCGCACGTCACTGGTGTGCAGACACTGGCGTGCACAGCCTGTTGCATTAGGGTGTGCAGCCTGTTACATAAGGGTGTGCAGACACTGGCATGTGCAGCCCATTACATTAGGGTGTGCAGATACTGGCGTGTGCAGCCCGTTACATTAGGGTGTGCAGCCTGTTACATAAAGGTGTGCAGACACTGGCATGTGCAGCCCATTACATTAGGGTTTGCAGACACTGGCGTGTGCAGCCCATTACATTAGGGTTTGCAGACACTGGCGTGTGCAGCCCGTTACATTAGGGTGTGCAGATACTGGCGTGTGCAGCCCGTTACATTAGGGTGTGCAGATACTGGCGCGTGCAGCACGTTACATTAGGGTGTGCAGATACTGGCGCGTGCAGCACGTTACATTAGGGTTTGCAGACACTGGCGTGCGCAGCCCGTTACATTAGGGTGTGCAGATACTGGCATGCGCAGCCCGTTACATTAGGGTGTGCAGATACTGGCGTGCGCAGCCCGTTACATTAGGGTGTGCAGCCTGTTACATAAGGGTGTGCAGACACTGGCATGTGCAGCCCGTTACATTACGGTGTGCAGATACTGGTGGGCACACATTATATGCGGGCGCACATTATCTGCAGACGCACATTATCTGCGGGCGCACATTATCTGCGGGCGCACATTATCTGCAGGCGCACATTATCTGCGGGCGCACATTATCTGCGGGCGCACACTAATCGAGAGCGCACATTATCTGCGGGCGCACATTATCTGCGGGCGCACATTAATCGAGAGCGCACATTATCTGCGGGCGCACATTATCTGCAGGCGCACATTATCTGCAGGCGCAGGTTTTTCTCCTTTGCGTCCCTGTTTTACTTTGATTAATGTAATGTAGCCCGTTGCCTCCTCTTCTTCTTATGTTACTCTACGGGGAGTGGGCCAAATCCCTGCTGGTCCAGAAATTCATCCAGCAGTGATCCCTGGTGGGAGAGCATTTGGTCTGAACCTCCTACCTGGTGCAGACCATACGTTATTGCTCCCTCAGTGATGAGTTTACTGACAATAGATGCCGCAGCCCACCAGGAAATTTGTTGGTATCTTAGTGAGCCAGAGCTCATTGGAGCTTTTGGGACCCGGAACATATCATGGGCTGTCACCCCCTAATTGTGGCCCTAATTATAAAGCAGCCACACCTGCCAAGAGGTGTATATGGCTCCTGGTGTGTGACTGGGGGTGCAGGGAAAAAGAGTGCTTGTTGGTTTGAGGAACAAAGAGTTACCTTCATAGCAATTTAACATCTCAGATGTACAGCCTCATTGTAGCTGAACACCATCAATATCTTTTCCTGTGTCCAGCATCATCTGTCTCTTCCGACACCTGTGTCTAGATGCATCATCCCAGAACATGAACGTACACTTTATATAAGGCTCAGCTCTTAAAGGAACGTATAATCAAACTCGCCGTGAAAGCTGTGCCCAGTTTAATTGTTTTGCAGGATTCACAGAAAGAAAACCAACGAATGTTACTTAAAGTTTAGATTTCTTTTTTATCCGGCGGTAATAAACACTTTAGAGGCTCTGATTCCGTAAAACACTCCAAAACGTCCTAAGTGTAAATTGCGAGCAGACACCACGTTGACGTATTATTGCGATCATCTAAAATAGTTCACAATGTTACCTCTCACCCTTTTACTTCTCTGCAACATTCAGCAAGAATTCCGAGCTGCAGAATGGCCCTTGGCCAATTACATTAAAGTAAATGGGAGCCTGTGCCTCGTGCGGGGGCAGTATTGTTATTGGATTTTATTGATTTATAACAACATTGCGTACACTTGGTTTGTTTTTTTCCTCTTCTTTTTGGTGGTTTACAGTAGAAATCCATGTTTGATATTGTATTTTCGCCTGGAACTGGTTTCTGTCGCCCTGATAACAGATCTTTACCCAGCGAGTCCCTCAAGAACCAAAAGATATTTACTGCCATTGTATGAACAGTGGAAAAATACAACAAACAAAATATGTAACAATTTATTGGTTGCCTTTGAAACTTGTATTACATTGTAGGTATTATATATTACGCAGTAGATGTTATATATTACGTTGCAGGTATTATATATTATGTTGTAGATGTTATATATTACGTTGCAGGTATTCTATATCACATTGGTGTTATATATTAGGTTGTTGGTGTTATATATTATGTTGTAGGTATTATATATTATGTTGTAGATGTTATATATTACGTTGTAGATGTTATATTACGTTGTAGATTTTATATTACGTTGTAAGTATTATATATTAAATTATAGATGTTATATATTACGTTGAAGGTATTATATATTATGTTGTAGGTATTATATATTACGCAGTAGATGTTATATATTACGTTGCAGGTATTATATATCACGTTGGTGTTATATATTATGTTGTAGGTATTATATATTATGTTGTAGATGTTATATATTACATTGTAGGTATTAGATGTTATATGTTATGTTGTAGATGTTATATATTAGGTTGTATATGTTATATATTACGTTGTGTTATATATTACATTGTAGGTATTATATATTACGTTGTAGATGTTATATATTACGTTGTATGTAGTATATATTATGTTGTACGTATTATATATTACGTTGTAGGTGTTATATATTACGTTGTGTTAAATGTTACGTTGGAGATGTTATATATTACATTGTAGGTATTAGATGTTATATGTTATGTTGTAGATGTTATGTATTAGGTTGTATATGTTATATATTACGTTGTGTTATATATTACATTGTAGGTATTATATATTACATTATAGATGTTATATATTACGTTGTAGATGTTATATATTACGTTGTGTTATATATTACTTTGTTGGTATTATATATTACGTTATAGATGTTATATATTACATTGTAGGTATAGGTGTTATATATTACGTTGTAGGTGTTATATATTACGCTGTGTTATATATTACGTTGTAGATGTTATATATTACGTTGTGTTATATATTACGCTGTGTTATATATTACGTTATAGATGTTATATATTACGTTGTGTTATATATTACGCTGTGTTATATATTACGTTGTAGATGTTATATATTACGTTGTGTTATATATTACGTTGTGTTATATATTACGTTATAGATGTTATATATTACCTTGTAGGTATAGGTGTTATATATTACGTTGTAGGTGTTATATATTACGCTGTGTTATATATTACGTTGTAGATGTTATATATTACGTTGTGTTATATATCACGTTGTAGATGTTATATATTATATTGTAGGAATTGGATGTTATTTATTACATTGTAGGTATTATATATTATGTTGTAGATGTTTTATATTACGTTGTAGGTATTAGATTTTATGTTGTTGTTTTATATTACGTTGAAGGTATTATATATTATGTTTCAGATGTTATATATTACCTTGTAGACGTTATATATTACATTGAGGACTAACACAAGTTTTTTTTTGCTTTTAAAACAAATTTGTATGGTTTAAAAGTGAAGTGTCATTGACCGGCTTCCCTAAGATACCCCATTGTAACGGGTTTCCTAGCTCTGAGAAGATCTCCCCATTGCAGGTCGCTTTTTGTGCCCAAGCCTCTGATGCACAGCTCTTCTGGCGAGGAGTGGTGATTATAGTGCCTTGCTCAGGGCGTCCTTACAATAACCAGCCGAAGCTGCTTCCCCTAAGGAAAGGTAGCTGTCCAGCAAGGAACAATGTGATCATGGCTCTACCCAAAACCAGAGACAGGAGTCGTATGAGGATGAAGGCAGAATGAAGCTTTATAACAGAGCTCTCTTTTATACATAGTTTTTACAAGAAAATAAACCACACTAAGAGGACCATGTTGGTGCCACCCTGTCTCCTTCCCATGCTTTCTCAACATTGCATCATCCCAGTGTGCCTTCTCAGCACTGCATCATCCATTCCCAGCTTTCCTTCTCTCTGAACCCTCAGCCAGAACTCGAGGGAGTCCTGTATAATGCTATGTATCTCTCCCCAAACAGCAGACACGGCTTAATGCAGGGAAGAAGAATATCTTTAATTTGAAATGGGGTCCGGTTATATGGGAAACAGGGGGGGGGTAAAATGAAACAATCAGCAGAATACATTATCTACATGAGGGGTGTGAATTCCTTCAGAAGATGCAGAAACCTGATCAGATACACTAGACAAGATTAGTAAATAAACAACATCAGATCAATCTAGGGTCAAACAGTTATACAGACAGCAAGAACAATAAGTCTACTTTATATCACTAACACAAACCACCTCCTAAAATACAAACAGTTTCAAGATAGCAATACATCTAATCTGTTAACCCTTAGGTGCCTTCTTTTGCCCATTGTCCTTTAGAGTTGGCCTTGCCACATTGTTCTGCCGTCGCTTGGCAGGAGGCCAGCATCCACACTTCTCCAACATGCACAGAGGTCATGTGTAGTGTGAGCAGGGATGCCCAGGAGGGTGAGGGCACAATGATGGAGGGAGCTTTGGTTACAGAACCGAAGAGACGTTTTGATTGACTTTATAAAGTTTAACAAATTCGCTCAAGCTGATCTAGGCGCGATTTGGAGAGAAGACGTCGATTACCAGGTTATTTTAATTCAAAATAGAACATTTTTCTATCATCTTTAAAAAACGTTTAACAAGAAGCAAGAGCGACGTTCGGGAGATTTGAGAAGAAGCAGAATTTATAGACTCCCGGCTGCGATATCTGAGCTGTGAAAGCCGTGAATAGGTAATTTCATTTAAGTGACAGGAGACAAGTGAATCTCTGATGGTTAAATGAGCATTGTGAGGCGTAGAGGCAGCGAGAGTGCTCGATAAACGTCTCTTTTCTTATTAAAGTTCTTTATGTCGTTAGAACAAAGTGTGAGGAAGATGGTGATGATGATGATACACTTATTTTATTGCAATGCAGTGACTCACCTGCAGTGAAGCGGCACAGTCTACGGAGGATGATTTTATCATTTTTTTATGTGATATTCACACACAAAAAAGTCACATCACATAAATTATACAGGGCACTATCATGTGCCCTAAACTAAAACGGGACACAAAGTGGAAAAATAATCTCCCTTTAGCGTCCCCATTTTCCCAGTGGATTACGGGGCAGGTGCTGAGTCCAGCAGCCTGCATCGTACCGGTCACTAGCGCCATCCCAACATCCCCTCCATGGAGACTTCTGCAACCGAGTCACGCCTCTCGCAAGATCCTGCAGGTCTGCGGAGTGATCGTGGAGGGAGACTGGGGACTTTTTTCCCCCAGTCTCACTCTGCTCTCGGTGACCAGAAGTGGCGGCTTGTGCCACAGTTCTTGAGAGGCGAGTATTTTATTTTTGAGGGGTTTCAGCTGCTGCTAAATGATTCCGCAGAAGCTCTAAGCTGTAACAAACGTCTTTAGTTAGCGACAGCTGTTTGTAATTAGCGTTAGGACCTTGTGATCTTAAGGCGCTAATTACTCTCTGCTTACACTTTGTGCTCCCCATGTTAAGTATAGGAAGAGCAAAGTACAGCAACCTCGTGCTGAAAAGCGCTAATACTGACTCACTAATGGATTTTTTTAACCCTTTAGCAATCGGGAAGTGATTTATGTGACACGCTATCACCTCAATTAACCTTTATGTGAGTGCTAGCGATAAGGAGGTGATAGAGCCCAAAGCCTTTGCATGTGTTGAAAAACTAATTTTCACCAAGAAATACATTGGGCACTTATTACAATTTTAACGCTAGCGGTAGCGCTCAGATATGTGATCATTAATGTTAGGTTAAGTGGCTCTAGCGCAGCACCCCCCTGTGATTTAAGTCACTTTGGACTTGGGGTGCTTGAACCTGGAGGTATATCTGTAGGGTGCAGGCCTGATGTTCCATATTATTTTATGGCCTCCCTTGTGTACAGAGTGTTATGTAATCTGAGTTATTCAAGAATAATAGTATTGTATATCTGTCTATTGTATGGTCCATGTGTATCTTGTAATCTGCTGATAGGTTTGCTCTGAGGAATGTGTCAATATCTGTTTATATTTGAGAAATTGGTTAATCTGCATTGTCAGGCAAACACTGCCCCATTATCTGCTGTTTTTAGACTGTAATCTTGTTTATCATTACCATTACCATTGTCCTGTCTGTCTAGGAATGTTAAGCAATGTTTATTCCATTCTAGGGTCAGCTTTTGTGTATCTAAATGACCCATAATAGTCCATATAGATAATTGTGCCTGTCCCCAATTTAAAGAGTTATATTTTGACCCTACATGCGGACACGACTCATGGGTGTGGGTAGCAGCTATATACTGTTCGCTGTTCCAATGAAAAACTCCAGATCTACAGCCTCGGCTTATTTCTAGGGGACGTTAACAAGGCTCTCTGCGTGTACCTTTCTGTAATCTTCATCTAAGGACTGGAGGAAGGCACGTGAGTCATGAGGAGAACACGGGGGTCCAGCAAGGAAGCGGCATTGAGAGAGATGTGACCCGGTTGGGGTACTGAGCTCTGGTACTCCCCCTATTACATTCTGAATGCTAAATGTTAAAAAAACCTGTTAGCGCATCGGGGATTGCGCTCGCTTCCGCAGGTGAGCGCTAACGTTAGTGTTTTGAATGTAACATGGCCCGTAGTCTGCCCAAAAAAAAGCCAACAAGCTGACGAACGGGATAAAAAAAAAAGTAAGTTTGAAAGTTTCAAAATTGAAACACTGTTTTCAAAAGAACTACTGAACGAAAATGTCTGGAATGATAATAAAAAGGTTTGTTAAGGAAAAATGGAAAAACGATTTAAAAAAACACGGAAAAAAGAATTTGCCGAATAAAATCCCCAAAAATGCCTAAAAGATCCTAAAAAATCTAGAAATAAAGAGACTTTTTTGCTGCAGATTATAATAATAAACAGTTTATTAGATATTGAATAAAAACGGGAATATTTTTAACATTGAAGCCTATGGGGTTCGCCTGAATAAACCTGCCGAATGAAAGCGCCGAAAAGTAGGGCACTTCGGCAACTTTTCTCTGCTGTTCGGTGACTCTGAATAGATTAACCATTGCTTCTCTATAGGGGATTTCACTGCTGCCGAACAGGCACCCTATTTCACTGCCGTCGAACAACACCGTATTTCACTGCCGTCAAACAGCAAATTGACTGCTCTCTGAATCGTCAAATGGCCCCGAAATATCACCGTACACAGAATTTCAGTGTCCAGTTACATTTCGGGGCAGATCTGCTCTCTGTGAATAACCCCCATAGTAACATAGGTCAGAAGAGGCTGCGTTTCACCAGGTTAAAGCTTTTTCATCTCTGTTATTGCTGCTAAAGAAGGATAAAAATAATAAACAAGAAACACCAATTTGATGCAGTTTTGGATTGTGCACAAAAACAAAGAAATAGAAGAAAAAAATAGTTGCCACCTTAGCGGCATTTCCCCTTGGGTAGAGAATCACTCAGCGCTGCCTTTAATGTTATCACAGACATAATATTAATGTTATGTTTATTGTCCAAACCATCTGTATCACTGAATTTCCAGCATTCCCAGAATTAAAGGGAATGTGATACAATGTGTCCAGTTTTTTCATTACACAATGGATGGAGCCTGTGTCTGATAAGATATTTAACAACTAATCTCCCCCCATCATGGTGTCCAGTAAATGAACAGAAAGACGTAATTAAGGTAGATTTGTCTCCATCCACTTAATATTTAATCTCCTTGTGTTTATTACATCGCGGGGACACACTGCAGGAATCTTCTCACCATTTGGAGCCAGATTATCTACAGACAACTGGATTTAAAAGGTTTAAGAGAAACTATTTAATTTATCCCTGTACAGCAGGGACTGACCCCACAGCTCTCCCTGTATTCTGCCCTCTCACTCTCTCCTCACTAATCTCGCATTAAATTTGTGTATTAACTGGGTTTTTTTTCACAGTATTGTGATGCAAAATTGAGTATACACATATTTTGGCAGTGAAAGGGTTAAACACTCAGCACAATGTTTATAGAACATGCAGCACATTGTATGCGCATATGTTTTACTGTAAATGTGAAAATAAACCTTTAAATCTTTAAAGAGGACAATGCAGAGAAATTAAATACAATCTATACATCGCAGATTAAATCACAATCCAGATTTGCTGCTGATAAAGTCATTGAAGGGATACTCTAGGCAACATGACCCCCTAAGCTTTTTTAGGTGGTCATGATGTCCTAAGTATGCCCTTTTCCTCCGCTGCCCCCTCCGCTCAGCCAATCAGCTGAAACAGCTGAGAGACGTGGAGGACTTTCCTCTGCCCTCCCAGCTGTCAGTCAGCAGAGCGGGATTTGTATTTCCCGCTTCTGCCGACTATTGCCGAGTAGGAGACGTCATCGCGCTTTCAGCTTTCAGCGCGATGACGTCTCCAACTCGCCGCAGTAGCTGGCGGCAGCGGCTGAGATTAGTGTCGCGCGCATCCTCTTGCGCTTAGCACTAATCGAAGATGGAGCCGGGAGGAAGCCTGCTGATTGGCTGGTTTACGTGAGAGGCGCGCATGCGCGCTTCTCACATAAACCATTAGCCAAGTTGAACATTTACCAGGACGGGAGCGGAAGAGGAGGGAGGTGAGTATATAAAAAAAAAAACGCCGTTGGAAACAAGTGGTTTTTAGGGTAAGAAAATAAATATTGAATAATTAGGTAGGGCAATAGGTTTAATATAATTTAAAAAGGGGGGGTGATTTTTAGTCTAGAGGGTTCCTTTAATTTGGTTTCTAGAGTCAGGGATAATAGAAACATTACATGAGGACACGGAGTCTGAAGTATCAGCTTGACCATGGTGTATCATTGTGTCCTGAGTCATGCTTACACTTTTACAGTTACTTACTTTACTTTAAATATCACAAGCTGCTCCCACGTAACCTTTCCAGCACACGGTGGCACTTGGTATTTGATGACATTTCGAGCACAACTTCATTACTGCCCAGAGAACAAAAATCTGGATAAAAACGGGAAAACAATGCAATATTCTGAATAAAGCTAAACTTATTTATTTGGTTTTATTGTTATCAAAACAGACATACACTGATCAGCCACAACAATAAACCCCATACATAACATCGTGTTGGTCCCCCTCGTGCTGATACCTGGAAGCACAGACTCCCCCCAGACCTCAGAACGTTTCCTGTGGAATCTGGCACCAAGACATTAGAAGCAGATCCTTTAAGTCCTGCGCGTTGCGAGGTGGCTGCCTCCATGGAGGGGGTTTGTTGCTTCAGCACATCCCACAGATGCTCGATCGGATTGAGGTCTGGGGAATTTGGAGGCCGAGGCAACACCTGGAAATCTGTGTCATGTTCCTCACACCATTTCTGAGCAGTGTTTGCCGAGTGGCCAGGGCCATTATCCTGCTGAAAAAGGCCACTGCCACCATGGACACCATGGCCATGAAGGGTTGTACGTGGTGTGCAGCAATCTCAAGGTAGGTGGTGCTTGTCACGTGTCATGTCCACCTCATCACCATCCCCTGATGTTCCTGGCAGCACACTTTGTTTTCTGTTCCACCCCTGAATCTGCATTGAGTAATACCACCCAGCGTGATACACTCTCAATCGAATAAAGGGCGCTGCCCCAAACAAACCTTTGCTGGTTCATTCCAGCTCTTGTGTGCTGAGAGAGACATACTGTTTATTCGCTGCTCTGCAAAGCCTATTTTATTCCTGTTTATATGTTTTCCTGCATTTATTTCACGCTTCCCACCATCCTACAGAATTCATCCGGTCAGTTTCCCTACTTCATCCCCTTCCAAACCTTACCCACCTGCTCATCTGTGCAGGAAACTGTATACCGGGTTAATATATCCCTATATCCCAGTGCCACCCCGGTACCTGGGCATGACATCACGTGTGTGCTGACAATTTCCTATCATGGCCCGCTTTATGTTTTTCAGCAGCTTGAGCTCCAGTAGCTCTTCCGTGTGATCAGACCAGACGGATTCGGCCTTTGCACCCCATGTGCATCAATGAACCTTGGGCGCCCATGAGCCTGACCTTGCACCAGGTTTTCTAGGTATTAACCCCTGCATACTAGGTGCACCCCACAAGACTTGGCGTTCCGGAGAAGCTGTGACCCAGGAGTCTATCCTTCACTATTTGACACGTGTCACAGTCACTCACATCTTCTCTCACATTTTTCTGCTTCAACACATGAAATTCAAGAACTGACTGTTCACTCGAAATTAGGCTTGTGCACCGATTCGACTCGTTTCGGACGATTTTCGGTTCGGTTCATTTCGGTTCATTTTTCGTATCAACTTTTTTTTCGTGATTTCGGAAATGTTTGTGTTTTTCGGAACGTCTGTTCTCCTCGTTTCAAAGTGTCTATTCGTTTTGACGTAAACTAATGGTTTTTCGGATACGATAATTATAAGATACGATAATTCTGACGATACGATAATTCTGCCATTGAGATTTCTCATTTTTTACAAGAAGGACACATTGATATTTCTCATGTTTTACAAGAAGGATACATTGAGATTCCTCTGGATTTCCAGGAAGGATACATTGAGATTTCTCATGTTTTACAAGAAGGATACATTGAGATTTCTCTGGATTTCCAGGAAGGATACATTGAGATTTCTCATGTTTTACAAGAAGGATACATTGAGATTTCTCTGGATTTCCAGGAAGGATACATTGAGATTTCTCATGTTTTACAAGAAGGATACATTGAGATTTCTCATTTTTTACAAAAAGGATACATGGAGATTTCTCTGGTTTTACAAGAAGGATTCATTGAGATTTCTCATTTTTTACAAGAAAGATACATTGAGATTTCTCTGGTTTTCCAGGAAGGATACATTGAGATTTCTCTGGTTTTCCAGGAAGGAAACAATGAGATGGGAATGATACAAAATTTAATTACAGAATCAGCGATATAAATACGATGTCCGAAATTACTGAAATGGAGCCGAAATCAGGAATGGAACAAAAATGAATTTCGATTTTACACATTTCTAGTCCATTCGAAAATTCCGAAAAGTTTTCGTTTCGGCACGAAAATTTGTTCGGATCTGCCGTTTTCGGATCCGAAAATTTTCGGAAAATCGTCCGAATCCGAATGCACGAATCGGGAAATTTCATGAAAATTCCGAAATTCCGAAACCCGAAACGCACATCCCTACTCGTAATATATCCCTCCCGGTTACAATATATCCCTCCCTGTGACATTATATCCCTCCCCGTAACAATATATCCCACCCCGTGACATTATATCCTACCCCGTAACAATATATCCAAAGACATAACAATATATCCCACCAGTAACAATATATCCCGCCCCGTGACAATATATCCCTCCCTGTGACATTATATCCCTCCCCGTAACAATATATCCCACCCCATGACATTATATCCTACCCCGTAACAATATATTCAACCACATAACAATATATCCCACCCCATGACATTATATCCTACCCTGCAACAATATATCCCACCCCATGACATTATATCCTACCCCGTAACAATATATCCAAAGACATAACAATATATCCCACCAGTAACAATATATCCCGCCCCGTGACAATATATCCCTCCCGGTAACAATATATCCCACCCCTTAACAATATATCCCTCCCCGTGACAATATATCCCTCCTCTTAACAATATATCCCACCCCAGTGAAAATATATCCCACCCTGTGACAATATATCCCTCCCCTTGACAATATATCCCACCCGGTAACAATATATCCCACCCCGTGACAATATATCCCACCCCGTGACAATATATCCCTCTGGGTAACAATATATCCCTCCGGGTAACAATATATCCCACCCCATGACAATATATCCCTCCCATTAAAAATATATCACACCTCGCAACAATATATCCCTCCCGGTAACAATATATCCCACCCCTTAACAATATATCCCTCCCCGTGACAATATATCCCTCCCCGTGACAATATATCCCTCCTCTTAACAATATATCCCACCCCAGTGAAAATATATCCCACCCTGTGACAATATATCCCTCCCCTTGACAATATATCCCCCCGTGACAATATATCCCCACCTCAACAATATATCCCACCCCGTGACAATATATCCCTCTGGGTAACAATATATCCCTCCGGGTAACAATATATCCCACCCCATGACAATATATCCCTCCCATTAAAAATATATCACACCTCACAATATATCCCACCCCATGACATTATATCCTACCCCGTAACAATATATTCAACCACATAACAATATATCCCACCCCATGACATTATATCCTACCCTGCAACAATATATCCCACCCCATGACATTATATCCTACCCCGTAACAATATATCCAAAGACATAACAATATATCCCTCCCGGTAACAATATATCCCACCCCTTAACAATATATCCCTCCCCGTGACAATATATCCCTCCCCGTGACAATATATCCCTCCTCTTAACAATATATCCCACCCCAGTGAAAATATATCCCACCCTGTGACAATATATCCCTCCCCTTGACAATATATCCCCCCGTGACAATATATCCCCACCTCAACAATATATCCCACCCCGTGACAATATATCCCTCTGGGTAACAATATATCCCACCCTGTAACATTATATCCCACCCCATAACAATATATCTCGCCCCGTGACATTATATCCCAGCGCGTGACAATAATATCCTGCCCTTGTATATATATCCCACACTGTAATATTATATTCTGCCCCATAACAACATATTCCACCCGTAACAATATGTCCCGCACTATAACAGTATAGCATGCACCATGACATTATATCCTGAGCCATGACAATATATCCCATCTCTAGACAATATACCCCTCCCCGTGACAATATATCCCACCCGGTAACAATATATCCCACCCCGTGACAATATATCCCTCCCCGTGACAATATATCCCACCCGGTAACAATATATCCCACCCCGTGACAAAATATCCCTCCCCGTGACAATATATCCCACCCCGTGACAATATATCCCTCCCCGTGACAATATAGCCCTCCCCTTAACAATATATCCCGCAATGTGACAATATATCCCTCTCGGTAACAATATATCCCTCCCTGTGACAATATATCCCACTCGTGAAAATATATCCCACCCTGTGACAATATATCCCACCCCGTGACAATATATCCTTCCCCTTAACAATATATCCCTCCCGGTAACAATATATCCCTCCCAGTGACAATATATCCCACCCCGTGACAATATATCCCTCCCCGTGACAATATAGCCCTCCCCTTAACATTATATCCCGCCCCGTGACAATATATCCCGCCCCGTGACAATATATCCCTCCCGGTGACAATATATCCCTCCTGGTAACAATATATCACTCCGAGTGACAATATATCCCTCCCCGTGACAATATAGCCCTCCCCGTGACAATATAGCCCTCCCCTTAACAATATATCCCGCCCGTGACAATATATCCCTCCCGGTGACAATATATCCCTCCCGGTAACAATATATCACTCCGAGTGACAATATATCCCACCCCGTGACAATATATCCCACCCAGTGACAATATGTCCCGTCCCGTGACAACATTTCTATATCCCATCTTGAGACAAGCTCCATGTTACCATATCATCAATGTGACTCACTGCTGTAGCTGATCAGTGTGTGTATATTATACTATGTGTATGTGTGTATAAATTTTGTGTTTTTGTTTTTTTTTTACTTTTAAACAGGAGCTGTGCACTTCCTGCCTGCAGGACTATCCTGACCTCTGTCCAGACATGCCGAGACACTCCATGTTGTCCATGCGTTGGTGTTTTCCTTGTGTTTGCATTCAGGGTTGCTGAGGCTGCGTCTCTGCCTGTACTTTAAGATATTATAGTAAAACTTAGAAATGCTCGATTAATTGAGACAAATTAAAAAAGAAATGTCATGTTGTGACTTATTGGAATTATTTTGATAAAAAGCATCTGGGTTTTACTTTAAATAACTTCAGCCGAAGCAATTTAACAAAACAGAGTCTGAGTTTTCTTTTCCACAATAACAAGTAAATAAAGGAATGATCCGGAAGCCTGCTCGGAATTATCTTATTAGTTCCTTAACCCCAGATCCTAGCAATCACCTCAATGTCAAAAAAGAAAAGAAACCCAAAATCAAACCTCAGCTGTGCAACAATGCAATGGTTACAATAACACAGACCCTCATAAATGGAGCCTGGACAAATTAGAGAGGACAGTAATGACTGTTTAGCAGACTGTGCTCTTTCTAGCCCTAAATATCTTTGAAGATGCTGAGATGTAGCTGACGAAATGGCCAGGTCTACCTGGATAACACATGAAGAGCCACTGACACCTACAGGGTGAAACTGAAGAAAAGTAGAGCTGCCACTGATCCGATATATCTATGTGCATGTAACAAGTGTAATTTATTGCCTCCTATCATTGCATTGTTTGTGTCTGTTTTATGATATAACTAGATCAAACAAAGGAGCAGAATATTTTTGTGGGGTTTAGGGGTTAAAGATAACATTAATCCTGTCTTAAAAGTAACCCAAACCTTAGCACAAACTCAGATAGTAAATGTAGTCCTAGAACAAGTACAAATACTTTAACCCTAAAACAAGTACAAATGCTTAACCTAAAAGAAGCACAGATACTAACCCTAACCCTAAGAGAAGCACAGATACTAACCCTAACCCTAAGAGAAGCACAGATACTAACCCTAACCCTAAGAGAAGCACAGATACTAACCCTAACCCTAGAAGAAGCACAGATACTAACCCTAACCCTAAGAGAAGCACAGATACTAACCCTAAACCTAGAAGAAGCACAGATACTAACCCTAACCCTAGAAGAAGCACAGATACTATCCCTAACCCTAAGAGAAGCACAGATACTAACCCTAACCCTAAGAAGAAGCACAGATACTAACCCTAACCCTAGAAGAAGCACAGATACTAACCCTAACCCTAAGAGAAGCACAGATACTAACCCTAACCCTAAGAGAAGCACAGATACTAACCCTAACCCTAAGAGAAGCACAGATACTAACCCTAACCCTAAGAGAAGCACAGATACTAACCCTAAACCTAGAAGAAGCACAGATACTAACCCTAAGAGAAGCACATATACTAACCCTAACCCTAAGAGAAGCACAGATACTAACCCTAACCCTAAGAGAAGCACAGATACTAACCCTAACCCTAAGAGAAGCACAGATACTAACCCTAACCCTAGAAGAAGCACAGATACTAACCCTAACCCTAAGAGAAGCACATATACTAACCCTAACCCTAAGAGAAGCACAGATACTAACCCTAATCCTAGAAGAAACACAGATACTACTCCAACCCTAGAACAGGTACAGATTGTACCCTTAACCCTAAAAGAAGCACAAATACTAACCCTAACCCTAGAAGAAGCATAGATATTAACCATAGAACAAGCACAATTACTAACCCTAATGGTAACCCTAACCTTAAAATTATTGTCACTTTTGCACAATACTCACGAATAGCAGTGGGATGGGGCTCCCATGTACTCTTCCCAACCTGACCCCTGACTGGAGAAAAAC
This sequence comes from Leptobrachium leishanense, assembly GCA_009667805.1. Classification (NCBI taxonomy): domain Eukaryota; kingdom Metazoa; phylum Chordata; class Amphibia; order Anura; family Megophryidae; genus Leptobrachium; species Leptobrachium leishanense. The sequence continues at coordinate 8,887,500 of CM019068.1, read as the reverse complement.
TCATATCAAGGGATGTAGTTTGGACGCTATAGAAGAACTACAGGTCCAATGACTGGTCAGCATTTTGGATTGGAGGGGCTGCAGGCAGGGGGCTTCAGGATCATGTCAGCCCACTCCTTAAAGGAACATAATAACTCTGTATATTATGTAGCATTGATCTTGGAACATAATGCTAATGAGGATTAGGGGTACCTCAGGGGTCAGTACTTGGATCCATTCTCTTTAATATTTTTATTAGTGATATTGCAGAAGGTATTAATGGAAAAGTATGTCTTTTTGCTGATGACACTAAGATTTGCAACAGGGTTGACGTTCCTGGAGGGATCAGCCAAATGACAAATGATTTAGGTAAACTAAAAAAATGGTGGGAGCTGTGGCAATTGAGTTTTAATGTGGATAAGTGCAAGATAATGCACCTGGGACGTAAAAACCCAAGGGCTGAATATAGAATATTTGATACAGTCCTAACCTCAACATCTGAGGAAAAGGATTTAGGGGTTATTATTTCAGAGGATCTAAAGGTAAGTAGTCAATGTAATAGAGCAGCAGGAAATGCTGGCAGAATGCTTGGAAATGCTGGCAGAATGCTTGGTTGTGTAGGGAGAGGTATTAGCAGTAGGAAAAGGGAAGTGCTCATGCCACTGTACAGAGCACTGGTGAGACCTCACTTGGAGTACTGTGTGCAGTACTGGAGACCGTATCTCCAGAAGGATATAGACATCTTAGAGAGAGTTCAGAGAAGGGCTACTAAAATGGTGTACGGCTTGAAGGAGAAAAGTTACCAGGAAAGGCTTAATGATCTTAACATGTACAGCTTGGAAAAAAGACGAGACAGAGGAGATATGATAGAAACATTTAAATACGTAAAGGGAATCCACAAGGTAGAGGAAGGGAGTATATTTAAAAGGAAACAAAGTAGCAAAACAAGAGGACATAGTCTTAGATTAGAGGGGCAAAGGTTTAAAAGTAACATCAGGAAGCATTATTTTACTGAGAGGGTGGTGGATACATGGAACAGTCTTCCAGTAGAAGTGGTAGAGGCCAAAACAGTAATTGAATTTAAGCAGGCATGGGATAGGCATAAGGCTATCCTAAACAAAAGATAAATCCAGGTAAAGTATCCATGTAATTGGGCGACTAGATGGGCCGAAAGGTTCTTATCTGCCGTCATCTTTCTATGTTTCTATGTTTCTATGAGGAGGACTGAAGGGAAGGCTGTGACCTTCGTCCAGGAGATTGAATGTAAATCTAGATATGGCGCCCTAACAGGAGAGTAAGCTATCGCCATCTGTACGTTCATTCAATAATCATTTGGATTATTAGTTAGTAAACATCTTGGCTGAGGATCTCATAATAATAAGTGCAGGAGAAAAAATAAAACAGTATAATGCCGTTAATGTGGCAAAATGGATCCAACTGTCAAAAAAGAAATACCAATAGAACTAAAACGACATTAAAAGGATCGAGGCAGAGAGTATTGTCACGAGACCCTGGAACACAAGCAGTACATTAAGCTTTCATTACAGTAAGTGGAGCTGATGTAAATTCATAAACTGGTTTTTATATTCATTTTGATGCTTAACATTGATCCTAGAGACTCTGTGTACGTTGGATTGTGAGCGCGAGAACAACCTGTGTGTCTGAGGACTCATCAAGAGTCAGCGCCACTGGCCATGGCAACACGTTCTGTAATGTGCAACATTTCCCATTCTCACTTCTCCATGCACGCGAGATCCAGCTTCCGCGGCGCGGTGCCGCTTTCTAGCATTCGTTCTGCCGGACGGGTGATTATTCCTTCACTTTCACTATAACTTATGGCTTTTATACCTGTTATGTCATAGGATATTCCCTATGTTTGTGCTGACACGTCTCGTGTATTACACTTTGAATAATTGAAGGTACTTTTTAGTAGCAGCTCTATGAAATGGTTATTACCCTGAGCCTCGATGTGGTGGGGGGGAGGGGATGAAGACATCGAAATGAGGGATAAAATTAAAGTTACCATCAAGGTTATCAGGGTTATTCAGAGAGCACAGATACTGTATGTCACTGTCATTTCGGTGCTCTCCTGTTCGCCGCTCTTTGGCGAGTTCGATTCGCCGTCCCTGGAGTGAATACAGCATTCACCGCAGGGTCACCGAAGTGGGGAAAATTGACCCGCCAAATGTATTGAAAATCTGCTGCAAAACCGCCAAATCGAACTGAAAAACCGCCAAATCGATCCAAAAAAACACCAAATCGATCTGAAAAGCCGCCAAATGCATCCAATGATCCGCTGCAAAACTGCTGAATTGAACCAAAAAAAGCGACCTGCCAAACAGACTGCTGAACAGCCTCCGGAAACAGCCGACAAGCCGCCGAATGGGGTAATAAAAAAAGTAAAGCCGCAACTTTGTGCGTGATTAGGAGACGTCAGACGCTGCACATGTCTGGCCAACATAACGTCCATTTGTTTTTAATAGCTCCGTCAAAAATCACGCACGAAAATGCGCACCGTATGACCGCTATCGCGTCTTCCGTGAAAAAATGCGTTCAGACGCACATTTTTACAGACGATGCGAAAAATGCGTTCGTTTGACCCTAGCCTTAGAAGGCGTTTCCAAAAAACTACTGCATAAAAATGCGTGAAAATAATATATAATGTCCTATGAATAATATTAAGAAAGGACTGTTACAGAAAAAAACAACGCGCCATTTAAAAAATATAATCGGAAAAGAGCTTACTTAAAAATATACCGAGAAATGCCTTAAAAAAATCCTAATAAATAAAGAGACTTTTTGCTGCAAATGAAAAAAAATAAACGGTTGAAGAAATATTTATTAAACACGGGGATTTTTTTTTTACATTGAAACCTATGGGATTCGCCTGATTAAACCTGTCGAATGAAACCACTGGACATCAAGGCATTTCACTGCTTTTCAATGTGAATAGATTAACCATTGTTTCTCTATGGGGATTTTACTGCCGCCGAACAGCGCTGTATTTCACTGCCGCCAAACAGGCACCGTATTTCACTGCCGCCGAACAGGCACCGTATTTCACTGCCGCTGAGCAGGCACTGTATTTCACTGCCGCCGAACAGCACCGTATTTCACTGCTGCCGAACAGGCACCGTATTTCACTGCTGCCGAACAGGCACCGTATTTCACTGTCGCCGAACAGGCACCGTATTTCACTGCTGCTGAACAGGCACCGTATTTCACTGCTGCTGAGCAGGCACTGTATTTCACTGCCGCCGAACAGCACCGTATTTCACTGACATTTCTCTGCTGTTCACTGACACCATATCTCGGGTTTCAAAGGCACCATCTGGTGTCCCGTTATCGAGATATCTCGATGTGCTGTTCTGCAGCCCAAAAGCAAATGAAATTATTTTGCTGCAGATGGTGCCCCCAAAGTTTTAGCCCTATGGGTATAATACTTAAAGAGCTAAAACTGTGTAAAATCAGCTGCCGAATGTCGGACGGACATCGGACATTCAGCAAGCTGATACACTGTTGCAGTGAAAAACTGCAACTGTAACTCAATTTGGCCAGTAGATGGCACCAGTAGATGGCACCAGTAGATGGCACCAGTAAATGGCTGCTGCCGAGGTTCATAGTGATTTTTGGGGGTTTTGAGCGGCATTTACTTACAGGAAATCGCAACATTGTAATTCTCCACCATGGATTTGTATTTAGTGTATTCCATGTGAGCTGATGCTGAGCAGCAAATAGAGGACCTTTTCAGAAGGGAAGATGCTGCGTTTGAAACCAATGCTGAAAAACTGTGATTTTCCAAGGATGCTATTGGGTAAATAGGGGGAAGGAGGGCGGGGATAGTATTCAGCCTCCAGTCCTCTTTATAGAGTGTTGCCGTTTATACCGTTATGAAGAAAGTTCGTTTTCTGAATGTCCTAAGTGCAGTGATTATTATTATTATTCTCATTTAATCTCGCGATCTAATAAGAAATGCAGTAACACAGTAACTCATTACTTTCTAGACTTTGCCACAGAATGAATTATTCGATTGGAATATAGTCATTACAAGTTCATGACAAAGGAGCGCAAAGTATTTCTCACTATAGACTCGTGTGACGAGCTCATTAAAGAACCTTTAATTATGTATCAACGCTCATTATTTCCTAATTTCAACCATTAGATTCAAGATCAGGATCAGGGGAAATTCTCGGTGAAAAATGCTTTTTTTTCTTCAAACAATGTAATCTAAGTATTATTTTTTGGGGAAATGGGTGATGAGGATTCGATGGTGCAGAATGCGGAGCCAACCTCTTTCTGGTGCGTTTAAATGACAAGATGCTCATTACTCGAACCCCTAAATTAAATGCACCTGAAAGAAATGAATCCTGCAGTAACATACACTCCCTGCATGCGCTGCAGTAACATGCACTCCCTGCATGCGCTGCAGTAACATACATTCCCTGCATGCACTGCAGTAACATACATTCCCAGCATGCGCTGCAGTAACATACACTCCCTGCATGCACTGCAGTAACATACATTCCCAGCATGCGCTGCAGTAACATACATTCCCAGCATGCGCTGCAGTAACATACACTCCCTGCATGCGCTGCAGTAACATACACTCCCTGCATGCACTGCAGTAACATACATTCCCAGCATGCGCTGCAGTAACATACACTCCCTGCATGCACTGCAGTAACATACATTCCCAGCATGCGCTGCAGTAACATACATTCCAGCATGCGCCAGTAACATACACTCCCTGCATGCGCTGCAGTAACATACACTCCCTGCATGCACTGCAGTAACATACATTCCCAGCATGCGCTGCAGTAACATACACTCCCAGAATGTGCTGCAGTAACATACACTCCCTGCATGCTCTGCAGTAACATACACTCCCTGGAGGCTCTGCAGTAACATATACTCCCAGAATGTGCTGCAGTAACATTTACTCCCTGCATGTGCTGCAGTAACATACACTCCCTGCATGCACTGCAGTAACATACACTCCCTGCATGCGCTGCAGTAACAAACACTCCCTGCATGAGCTGCAGTAACATACACTCCCTGCATGAGCTGCAGTAACATACACTCCCTGCATGCGCTGCAGTAACATACACTCCCTGCATGCGCTGCAGTAACATGCACTCCCTGCATGCGCTGTAGTAACATACACTCCCTGCATGTGTTGCAGTAACATACACTCCCTGCATGCGCTGTAGTAACATACACTCCCTGCATGTGTTGCAGTAACATACACTCCCTGCATGAGCTGCAGTAACATACACTCTCACTCTCTCTTTCTTTCTTTTCTCTTTTTATCTTTCGTTGTCTGTTTTCTCTTTTTCTCTCTTTTTTCTTTTCTCTTTTTCTTTCTCTCTCTCTTTTCTCTTTTTCTCTCTCTCTCTTTTCTCTTTTTCTCTCTCTCTTTTCTCTTTTTCTCTGTCTTTTCTCTTTTTCTCTCTCTCTTTTCTCTTTTTCTCTCTTTCTTTTCTCTTTTTCTCTCTCTTTTCTCTTTTTCTCTCTCTCTCTTTTCTCTTTTTCTCTCTCTTTCTTTTCTCTTTTTCTCTCTTTCTTTTCTCTTTTTCTCTCTCTTTTCTCTTTTTCTCTCTCTCTTTTCTCTTTTTCTCTGTCTTTTCTCTTTTTCTCTCTTTCTTTTCTCTTTTTCTCTCTTTTCTCTTTTTCTCTCTCTCTTTTCTCTTTCTTCTCTCATTTTCTCTCTCTTTCTTTTCTCTTTTTCTCTCTTTCTTTTCTTTTCTTCTCTCTTTTCTCTTTTTCTCTTTTTCTCTTTCTTTTCTCTTTTTCTCTCTCTTTTCTCTTTTTCTCTTTCTTTTCTCTTTTTCTCTTTCTTTTCTCCTTTTCTCTCTTTCTTTTCTCTTTTTCTCTCTTTCTTTTCTCTTTTCCTCTCTTTTTTCTCTTTTCCTCTCTTTTTTCTCTTTTTCTCTCTCTCTCTTCTCTTTCTCGTTCTTTTCTCTTTCTCTCTCTTTTCTCTTATTCTCTTTCTCTCTTTCTTTTCTCATTTCCTCTCTCTTTTCTCTTTCTTTTCTCTTTTTCCTCTCTCTTTCTTTTCTCTTTTTCTTTCACTCTTTCTTTTCTCTTTTTCTCTCTCTTTTCTCTTTTTCTCTTTCTTTTCTCTTTTTCTCTTTCTTTTCTCCTTTTCTCTCTTTCTTTTCTCTTTTCTCTCTTTCTCTCTTTTCCTCTTTTCTCTTTTTTCTCTCTCTCTCTTTCTCTTTCTCGTTCTTTTCTCTTTCTCTCTCTTTTCTCTTATTCTCTTTCTCTCTTTCTTTTCTCATTTCCTCTCTCTTTTCTCTTTCTTTTATCTTTTTCCTCTCTCTTTCTTTTCTCTTTTTCTTTCACTCTTTCTTTTCTCTTTTTCTCTCTCTTTTCTCTTTTTCTCTTTTTCTCTTTTTCTTTTCTCTTTTTCTCTCTTTTTCTCTCTTTCTTTTCTCTTTTTCTCTCTTTTTCTCTCTCTTTTCTCTTTTTCTCTTTCTTTTCTCTTTTTCTCTCTCTTTCTTTTCTCTTTTTCTCTCTCTTTTCTCTTTTTCTCTCTATCTTTTCTCTTTTTCTCTCTCTTTTCTCTTTCTCTCTCTCTTTTCTCTTTTTCTCTTTCTTTTCTCTTTTTCTCTCTCTTTTATCTTTTTTTCTCTCTATCTTTTCTCTTTTTCTTTTTTTCTCTCTTTCTTTTCTCTTTTTCTCTTTTCTCTTTCTCTCTCTCTTTTCTCTTTCTTTTCCCATTTTCTCTCTCTTTCTTTTATCTTTTTCTCTCTTTCTTTTCTCTTTTTCTCTCTCTTTTCTCTTTTCTCTCTCTTTCTTTTCTCTTTCTTTTCTCTTTTTCACTCTCTTTTCTCTTTTTCTCTCTTTCTTTTCTCTTTTTCTCTTTCTCTTTTCTCTTTTTCTCTTTCTTTTCTCCTTTTCTCTCTCTTTCTCTCTTTCTTTTCTCTTTTTCTCTTCTCTTTTTCTCTCTTTCTTTTCTCTTTTTCTCTTTTTTCTCTCTCTCTCTTCTCTTTCTCTCTCTTTTCTCTTTTTCTCTTTCTCTCTTTCTTTTCTCTTTTTCTCTCTTTCTTTTCTCATTTCCTCTCTCTTTTCTCTTTTTCTTTTTCTTTTCCTCTCTTTTCTCTTTCTTTTCTCTTTCTCTCTCTCTTCTCTTTCTCTCTCTTTTCTCTTTCTTTTTTCTTTTTCTCTCTTTTTTCTCTCTCTTTTCTCTTTCTCTCTCTTTTCTCTTTTTCTCTTTCTTTTCTCTTTCTCTCTCTCTCTCTTCTCTTTCTCTCTCTTTTCTCTTTCTTTTTTCTTTTTCTCTCTTTTTTCTCTCTCTTTTCTCTTTCTCTCTCTTTTCTCTTTTTCTCTTTCTTTTCTCTTTTTCTCTCTTTCTTTTCTCTTTTCCTCTCTCTTTTCTCTTTTTTGTCTCTCGTTGCCTTTTTCTCTCTTTCTGTCTTTGAAGAGTAAGGATTATTTAGCAGGAGTCGGGACATACTTGCTATGAGTGACAGGTCGTGTGTACATATCTACAGGCACATTACCCAATCATGCTGAGACCTCCTGAAAGTTGATTGAGCTAACTGTAATATTTATCAGAATAAACAGAGCCCTGACAGAACGATGACACTAAATAAAAATAGTGCTTAATACGGCAATATTTCTCTGTCAAAGATTTGCATCTTTGCATGGGAGATGTCCTTGGGGTCCTGTCGTACGTGATGCCCGTCCTATCGGAAACCACTGCCAACTCTCCGTCTTGCCGAGTGCCCGGCGCATTGTCCTGATGTTGCAGACACAGTGAAATTTCATCTCTGCATCTTCCTCGCTAACAAATTCTCCTGTCATACCCAAGGCCTGGAAACAATGTATCTGGAAAATCTAAGTGAAGATCAAGCTGACGTGTGAGCAGCGAGCGCAGTGACGAGAAGCCTGCCGAGACAGTGAACTCCTTACAGCACAATCACAGCACTGACAGAGCACAAAGCTTCTCAATAGAATGTAAGGAACAAAATGGGTAATTTGGTTTTTTTTAATTAGAAATGACAAACAATGGAACTATTTTAACCCCTTCTACCCTTTACAATCTGTAATGAATGCAGGCACCAGGCTTATTTTTCTCACCAGACGTACCTCGCATACCTCCCCCCTCTGCCGGTCCCTCCATTAGCTTCCTGTACCTCCCCCCTCTGCCGGTCCCTCCATTGGCTTCCTGTACGTTCAGGATACAGTTTAAAATACCGACGCTCAGGTTAAAATCGCTCAATAACTCAACACCTCCCCGCATGTCTTTGTTACCACGCAAGCACATCCCATCTAGACCACTCTGGTTTTCGGGAAACCTCCGCCTGTTATCTGTCTACACGCGCACAGTCAACTCTCGCCTCCAAGACTTTGCAAGGGCAGCTCCGTCTTGAGGAATGACTTACCTCCCCCTTTCAAACTCTCCCCTGATCTTCAGGCCTTCATAAAACGGGGATCTCTCAGATTAGCCAATCACATCACTGATAAAACTCATCTACTTACACGTCATGATTGAAGCTGCTTCTATGGCTCCACCATTCCCAAACTACTGGCACCAATAATCCTGCCGTCCAGTAAAACTCCCGTTGTCTTCCTCAACCCCAATCCCTCTAGATTGTAAGCTCCTATGAGCAGGGCCCTCTACACCTATGACATCCTATGTCTGTTTATCTGTATCTCGCTCCATTTGGTTACTGTAAAGCGCTGCGGAAGCTGTTGGCGCCATATAAATGATAGTAATAATAATTCCCTATGTATTCTATTATGTCATCATGCTCGTGCTTTGAAAATATTATTTCCCAGAATGCTTCTTGGCCAAACCCTTTAGCTGTTGTGAAACTGCATCTGTTATAAGAAATGATCACAACATGTGTCTAGGTTTGTGGAAGACAAGGAATGGTTTTCTGGAGGATCGACAGGCTCATGTACACGGCGAGTGGTGGCAGAGGCGGCTCTGGAGTCAGTCAGGCTCTATCACTGTGCAAAAATGCAGAGATGAACCCTGCTCACCGTAACCCAAAGGGCCGGCCCGCTGGCCAGGTTTGCATTCAAGGATCTATCCATGGTCTAATTATCTGGAGGGTTATCAGCAGATGTGTATAACCTGAACCTTAAAGGATCTCAGTGTGTAACTAAACCAAAATCTTTATACAGTGCAAGGGGGTTATTCAGAGACCCCCGAAATGTCACCCACATTTCAGTGCTCTTTCGTTCCCTGCACTTCAGGGAATTAAATTTCACCGCAGGGTCCCCAGAGTGCAGGGAAAACCCGCCGCAAAAAACCTGCCGAACACCTGCTGAAAACCCACCGTAAACCTGCCAGAACCGCTGCAAAAAACACACTGAACACGTTGGAAAAAGCAGACGAGCCGCCGGTAACAGAGCAGAGCAGCCGCCGGAAATAGACAGTAAGCTGTCGAACGGGGTAAAAAAAACCAAAAACAATACAATTGAAAGTGTCAAAATTTAAACTCTGCACAAAAAACAACTGAACGAAAATGTTTGGAATTTACATATAAAGATTCAATGAATGATAATAAAAAGGTCTGTTACAGAAAAATGAAAAAATGATTTTAAAAAAAATGGCATTTTTTTTTACCAAAGAATCCCAAAAAATGCCTAAAAGATCCTAAAAAATCTATGAGTAAAGAGACTTTTTGTTGCAGAATAAAATAGTAAACGGTTTATTAGATATTGGATTAAAACGGGAATATTTTTAACATTGAAGCCTATGGGATTCACCTGAATAAACCTGTCGAATGAAACCACTGAACATCAGGGCATTTCACTGACATTTCTCTGCTGTTCAGTGTGAATAGATTAACCATTGCTTCTCTATGGGGGATTTCACTGCCGCCGAACAGGCACCGTATTTCACTGGCGCTGAATGGTACCGTATTTCACTGCCGCCGAACAGGCACCGTTTTTCACCGCCGCCAAACAGGCGCCATATTTCACTGCTCCTGAACAACACCGTATTTCACTGCCGCCGAACAGCACTGTATTTCACTGCCGCCGAACAGCACTGTATTTCACTGCCGCTGAACAGCACTGTATTTCACTGGCAATTCACCAATATTTGGCAAACTGCCTGCTCTCTGAATAGACGAATGGCCCCGAAATGTCACTGTTCGGTGACATTTCGGGGCCATATCAGCTCTCTCTGAATTAAACCTTAAATCTTTATGGGAGGAAAATATATGAAAATGTGTGTTTTTGGCCGTTTGCAGCATTGTGGAGATGTCATTAAAACCCTATAAACTCGTTCCCTTGTCTTTGTTCGCAGATGAATGGAGGTTTGTGTGTTTTGTGTTTTCTTTTCGTTCTGTAAACTGTGTCTTGGCGCGCTGACAGGAAGCTGTGTTTATTTACGATGCTGTTTGTGTATAAATGTTGCGGCTTTGTGCGTTTCCAGATCCAGATCCAGACGTGCGGTTTCTCCTCTTGCTCCCACGAACACGCAGCCGCATTGTAATTAATGACAGTAACAGGAAGTGCACACAATGTACGGAGCGTCAGCTGCTCATATCTCATCTTTTATTAACAAACATTTCTAAAGAAATTCATATAATGAGCTGATTATTCCTGAACGCGGCCGCGAGGTGAACAAACAGCGGCACAAATGCAAAGCTCACACAACACATGGAAGAGTAACTGTGTGTGTTAATCGTAAAACAATAAACCATACATACCACAAAGACCAACTTCTATCCAATCAATACTGATAGCTCTTGTGCATGTTTCCCCCATTGTTAACTCCTTCACTCCCAAACTCGAGTTAAGTTGATTTAACACTGTAATAATTGACAATCATTAAGATTAGGGTTGTGCATGACTTTTTTCTTCGTTTCATTTCGGGGTTTTTTCGGGTATTTTTTTCTTTCATTTCGGATCATTCCGATTCAGTGATTCGGATCGATTAGGCGATTCGGATCATTTCGGCGATTCGGCTCATTTCGGCGAATCTGATCATTTCGACAATCCGGCTCATTTCAGGTGGTTCGGCTCAGTTGGTTTTTCGCTTTTTTATGAGTTATTTTGGTTTTTATTGCTTATTTAAAAATGGGAAGTAGATTTTACTACCAATTTATTATTATTTATTATTATTCTTTATTTATAAAGCGCCAGCATATTCTGCAGCGCTGTACAATAAACACAGTATAGACAGGGTTACAATACATTGAACAACATTTGACAAACAGTACAGGAGGAGATGAGGCCCTATTCCGTAGGAACTCACAATCTGGGAGGGTTGGGTTGGAAACAGGAGGAGAGGACTGTAAGGTGAGAGTGATTGATGGTTGCGTCAGTGAGTTGGGTGGTCGCTTCCCTAAATAGGAATGTTTTAAGGGAGCGTTTGAAGGAAGAGAAGTTAGGGGAAAGTCTGACAGTACGAGGGAGAGCGTTCCAGAGAGTGGGGGCTGCGCGTGAGAAATCCTGCAGTCTATCATGGGAAGAGGTGATGCGGGGAGAAGCTAGGCGCAGGTCACTGTTTGACCTTAGGGAGCGGGCTGGGGTGTATTTGGTGATTAGTGAGGACAGGTAGTGGGGCGCTGAGTTAGTGAGGGTTTTACCTCATACCAATAGAAGGTAAGTTTCTTTACTAATTATTCTTTTAGGATTCTTTAGGCATCTTTTGGGTGAAATTTTAGTAGGGATGAGCTGTTCGGTTAGATCGGTTCCGAGTTCGATTCGAACATCGCCTGTTCACATGTTTGCGAACTACGAACATTTCCGCATGTTCGCCCACAATGCACCACAATGGACCACAATGCACTTTTCCACTGGCCTGAAGCTTGTAATTGGCTACAGCCTGAACCTGACCACAGTTTGGGTGCAAGACAGGTGCAAGACTATGCCAATCACGGCTCAGAGTCCTGATTGGGCAAATTTTGCCCAATCATGGGCTCACAGAGCTAAGTCCCGCAGCACACTATATAAGGCTTCAAACAGCCTTCAGCATGTGTTTTTTGAGAGGAGATTGTTAGAGTGTGCCCTCACTGCCAGTCTGCCAGCAGCTATTGGGGGGGGGTCTCATTTATACAAAATATCTGGGAATTCTTCTAATCTTTGTGTTAGAAACATAGAAAATGTCGGCAGATAAGAACCTTTCGGCCCATCTAGTCGCCCAATTACATGGATACTTTACCTGGATTTATCTTTTGTTTAGGATAGCCTTATGCCTATTAGACATGTGCATTCGTTTTAGTACTAAAACGATTTAGTCCGAATTTTTGGGATAATTTAGTTTTAGTATGACTCAAGAGAAACGAAACTGCTCAGTTCAAAAAACGAAAGAAACTAAAAAAAAATGTACTACATTTTGTTTCAGTCCTTTTTGTGATATTACATTGATGAGTGAAGGAATGAAGAGCGCAACATCGCAACATCCGAAGTTCTGCACCCTTCACATGCCAATGCAGTAGGATGTTCTATACAGAGAGGGGCATTAATTAATGCAGGAGGATGTTATATACATTATACAGAGAAAGGTATAATTGAGGAGGATGTTCTATACAGAGAGGGACATTAATTCAGGAAGATATTCTATATATTATACAGAGAGGGGTATTAATTAATGCAGGTGGATGTTTTATACATTATACAGAGCGGGGTATTAATTAATGCAGGAAGATGTTCTAAACATTAATACAGAGTGGAGCCTTTTCTAAGCCCTTTAAATCCAGTGGCTGTGAGCGCTGAGATCGGCTGCTTGTTATATTATCTTTCAATACAATGTATCAGGCTCAGCTGTTACAGTAACTGACTGTAACAGCGCTCAGAGTTCAGTAAAACAAGGAAATAATATTGTTCTAACCTCTTATATATAAATATTATTTACTAGTTTTACTGAAACTCTGAGCGCTGTGATGAGCAGCAGTCAGTTACTGTAACAGCTTTGCCTGACACGGGCAGTATTAGAATGTTGGTGCTAACTTAACCAGAGCTGTTGTAAACTGAAAACCTCCATAGGCTATAATGGCTCTGGGAAGTTTACAACAGCTCTGGTTAAGTTAGCACCAACTATGTAATATGGCCCACATTGTGCTGAGAGTGAGAGATACTGTAACAAGCAGCGTTCTCAGCCCTCTGAGGAGCCACTACAATAGTAATTGTATCCACTGGTTTTCGGATGAATGAAATTAGTTTTCATACTAAAGGAACTGAAACGAATTTCTTTAGCAACTAAATAAATTGCATTTTAGGACTAATCCATTAGTTCAAAACGAAATTTTGTGCTGTGCACATGTCTAATGCCTATCCCATGCTTGCTTAAATTCAATCACTGTTTTGGCCTCTACCACTTCAACTGGAAGGCTGTTCCATATATCCACCACCCTCTCAGTAAAATAATGCTTCCTGATGTTACTTTTAAACCTTTGCCCCTCTAATCTAAGACTATGTCCTCTTGTTTTGCTACTTTGTTTCCTTTTAAATATACTCCCTTCCTCTACCTTGTGGATTCCCTTTACGTATTTAAATGTTTCTATCATATCTCTTCTGTCTCGTCTTTTTTCCAAGCTGTACATGTTAAGATCATTAAGCCTTTCCTGGTAACTTTTCTCCTTCAAGCCGTACACCATTTTAGTAGCCCTTCTCTGAACTCTCTCTAAGATGTCTATATCCTTCTGGAGATAAGGTCTCCAGTACTGCACAAAGTACTCCAAGTGAGGTCTCACCAGTCTTCTGTGCAGTGGCATGAGCACTTCCCTTTTCCTACTGTGTTCTCACTGCCACCAGCAATTGTGGCGGTTTCATTTCTGCAAAATATCTGGGAATTGTTCTAATCTGTGTGTTCTCACTGTCACCCATCAGGGGGTCACACTGATTTATAGGAGGTTTCTGGGAATTGTAATGTGTGTCTTCTCACTGCCAGCTATCAGGGGTTCCACATACTTCTAGCAGATTTCTGTGAATTGCAATCTGTGTCTTGTCACTGTTACCCAGCTATCAGGGGGTCGTATCAGGGGGTCTCACTGACTTGTAGGTGGTTTCTGGGAATTGTAATTTGTGTCTTGACACTGCCACCCATCAGGGGGTCTCATACCAGAGTTAAATCAGAGTTCTGTATATCTTTAATCTATATATCACTCACCATGTCAGAAAGACCAAAAAGGACAGGCAGACGCTCCCAGACACAGATAAGTGGGCAAGCAGCCTCTGTGTTGGGAGGCTGTGCCTCTGGTCGTCGTGGACGTGGTGCATCTTCTGAAGGGGCACGCTTGTCCTTTCTAACTGGTGCTGGCTGTTTTAAGCAGCAGCAACATACAAAGGATTTGGTGGATTGGCTAACCAGGCCATCCTCATCCTCCTCATCCTCTGCCAGCCAGGCTTGTAGTGCTTTACAGTCCACCTCAGCTGCCAAAGCATCTAATGCAGCCTCAATGTCCACATCTACTCCTGCCGTAGCCTCACTATCACACACGGAGGAGTCAGCTGAATTGTTTGACTACAATGACAGTGACATGCCGCTTGAGGATGCGCAACAACTACAGTGCTCTGAATCAATCTCTGAGGTTGAGGAAGGGAATATAATCAACCTAGAGGAAGAGAGTGCCAGTGCTAACACACAAATAACTGGCACTCATGTTGCCCCAGCAGCTGCAACATACTGCCAAGTTGGCTCCAGTTACGAGGAGATAGGGGGTGATGACATTGATGATGAGGTCACTGACTCCACCTGGGTGCCTGATCGAACAGAGGAGTCAAGTGAGGAGGAGGAGAAGGAGGAGGCACAACAAACACGAGGCACAACATCCTCTATGACCAACCGTAGCACTAGCCAGTCCAAGGCATCAGATGTCAGAGCTGCTCAAGTGCAGAGCACTGTTGTCTCAAAGCACACATCCAGGAACTCTGCTGTCTGGGAGTTCTTTAAGAAATGTGCAGCAGACCGCACCGTTGCTATTTGTAATCTGTGTCAGATGAGGCTCAAGTATGGGAAAGACACCGGACGCCTGGGTACCACATGCTTGAGGCTACATATGACCACCTGCCATGCATCCCGTTGGCGAACACTTTGCGTAGGTCCTCCTCACCTGTCTCTACCCCCACTATATGTCCTGCCATGTAATTGACTCCAACGTCCACTGACAGGGATGATGCTACAGTAATGGATGTACCAGGTCCTTCCTCACAATGTGACAGCATCCCATCAGCTGAAAATTTACGCAGTCAGAATACATTGCCCCAGCTGCTGCAGCGTAAGAAAAAATATAGTCCCAACCATCCCCAAGCACAGCGTCTAAGTGCCAGCTTAGCAAAATTACTCGCATTGCAGCTGCTGCCTTTACAGCTGGTGGACTCTGCTCCCTTCTGTGAATTTGCTGAATGTGCTGTACCACAGTGGCAGGTTCCAAAATGCCATTACTTTTCACGGAAGACCATTCCAGCACTATACCAGCATGTGGAAGGCACAGAGCTGCGGAATATGCTGGCGCTTTATAAATAAAGAATAATAATAATAATAAAATAATAATTCCAGCACTATACCAGCACATGGAAGACAATGTTTTGGAGTCATTGGGAAAGGCAGTCAGCAGCAAGGTGCATGTGACTTTAGACATGTGGTCCAGCAAGCATGGACAGGGCCATTACATTTCCTTCACGGCACACTGGGTAACTCTGATTGCAACTGGGAGGGATCCAAGACGGGGCTCTGTGCTGGAGCTTGTTCATCCACCACGCCTCCAGAAAGCTGCTTGTATGAGGTCTGTCTGCTCCACCACCACCTCTCCCTCTTCCTCCTCCTCCTTCTCTGTCTCTGGCGAAGTGGCAGTTAAACCGACGTGTGACAGGGGCTACGCAATGGCTCAAGCAAAAAGATGCCATACTGTGCTTGAGCTGGTTTGTTTAGGGGACAGGAGCCACACCGGGCCAGAAATTCTGACAGCTCTATAGGGGCAGGTGCAGAGTTGGTTAACACCACGCCAGCTTCAGCTGGGAATGGTCGTCTGTGATAATGGCAGCAACCTTCTCTCCGCCCTACGCCTGGGTAAGTTGACGCATGTACCATGCCTAGCACACGTCCTAAATCTGGTGGTACAGCGTTTCCTATCCAGGTACCCAGGGCTCGCAGAGCTTCTCAGCCAGGCCAGAAAAGTCTGAAGCCACTTCAGACGGTCATTCCCAGCAAGTGTTTGCCTGGCAGAAATTCAAAGAGAATTCCACCTTCCCACAAACCGTCTGATCTGTGACATGCCCACCAGGTGGAACTCGATATTAGCAATGCTGCAGCATCTGCACAAGCAGCAGAGGGTCATCAATGAGTACCTGTGTGAGTATGGCACAAGGACAGGTTCAGGTCAACTTGTTTCCCCCCCACAGTGGCTAATGATCAAGGATGCATGCACGGTACTGTCACCATTTGAGGAGGCAACGAGGATTGTGAGCAGGGACAGTGCATGCATCAGTGACACAATTCCTTTTGTGTTCCTGCTGAAGCGCACTCTGCGGGGAATTATAAATGTGGCACTATAGGCAGAGCAGCAGGAGGAAGAGGAGGCCTTCCCTAGCTCTCAAGGCCCCAGTCTTTCCACAGACAGCATTCCTGCGGGTCCTCAGATCAGACACGAGGAGGATGAGGAGGAGGAATATTTAAGTAATGGGGGCATTGAAGGTGGGGATTCCTCAAGGGAGGGTTTTGTGTGCCCAGAAACACAAGGACTAGTAAGTGGCTGGGAGGAGGAAGTGCACGATGGGGTCATCCTCATTGACCAGGAGGACTCGGAAGCTAATGCCACCTCCAACCTACGCTGCATGGGCTCCTTTATCCTGTAAAGCCTGGTAAAGGACCCCAGGATTTGTGCTATCAAGGAGAGGGATCATTACTGGTTGGCAAGCCTTCTTGATCCACGATACAAGGGTAAAGTTGCAGAGCTCATCCTGCCCGCACAGAGGGAGCACAGGATGAAAAAACTTGAGGACGCTCTAAAGCGACACTTGTGTAACACCTTTCCAGGCACTGGTAGGTTACCAAGTGATGACACAGGTGCTTCTGAGGCTGCGGATGATCAGAGGAAGAGTGGTGAAGGCCGGGGCCGCTTGACTGATGCCTTTTTAAAAAATTTTAGTCCACGACGTCCAGGGACATCAAATGTAGGCACCCATTGCCAGCGTCTTAGCCATATGGTGCAGGACTATCTAGGGGCAAGGGCAGACCTGGATACCTTTCCAGCAGATGATCCACTGGCTTACTGAGTGTTGAGATTGGATCACTGGCCAGAACTTAGCCAATATGTTATGCAGCTACTAGGTTGCCCTTCATCCAGCGTGCTTTCTGAAAGGACGTTCAGTGCCGCTGGAGGTTTTGTCACAGACAAAAGAGTGCGTCTGTCCACGACTCTGTACATTTACGCTGACATTTATAAAAATGAACCAGTCCTGGATCAGCAGCTATCAATCCCCTGATGCTGACGTAACAGAATAGATCGGGGATCTCTTCTGCATTCACAAAACCTCCACCACTGCACTCTTCCACAATACCACAAAAGGGTTACGGTGTGAAGGCCCCTGCTGCCACCAAAGGCACAATGTTTGGGTGCACTGACTCCTTTACCAGATTCATATCTCTTTAATATAGGACTGCATGGTCCAATCCTGCACTCTTCCACAATACCACAAAAGGGTTACGGTGTGAAGGCACTTGCTGCCACCAAAGGCACAATATTTGGGTGCACTGATGCCTGTACCAGATTCATATCTCTTTAATATAGGACCGCATGGTCCAACCCTGCACTCTTCCACAATACCACAGAGGGGTTACTTACGGTGTGAAGACACTTGCTGCCACCAAAGGCACAATATTTGGGTGCACTGACGCCTTTACCAGATTCATATCTTTTTAATATAGGACCGCATGGTCCAACCCTGCACTCTTCCACAATACCACAAAAGGGTTACGGTGTGAAGGCACTTGTTGCCACCAAAGGCACAATATTTGGCTGCACTGACACTGACGCCTATATTACCAGATTTATATCATTTTAATTTTTTGGACCACAGGGTCCAACCCTGCCCTTTTCCACAATACCACAGCGGGGTTACTTACGGTGTGAATGCACTTCCTGCCACCAAAGGCACAATATTTGGGTGCATTGACGCCTTTACCAGATTCATATAATTTTAATATTGGTCCGCAGGGTCCAACCCTGCACTCTTCCACAATACCACAGAGGGGTTACGGTGTTACGACGCTGTTGAAGACACTAAAGGCCCAACTTTAAAGAACCTATTGTTACTTTCATCCAAAGCCTGCATAAGTTTCACCACAATTTAGCCAAAAAATCACTAAACTTGTTCTGCTTTTCCTAAAATGTCTCCTCTTTTCATACAGGCTGCCGCCCCAAGCAGTTGTTTATGAATAGATTAAAGGAAAACCATTTACCGTCATTTAAAACGTCATTTTTTTGTTTTAAATGTTTCTATACATCCTACAAATCCGCCACTTCACGGGCAGGTTATGGGGACCTCCTAGGCACGATATTTGAAGGAATTTTTCTTTTTTATTTTTAACCCTTATTTCATGGAAAACTCACTGTTCCTTTAAAAAAGTTTTTTTTTTAACTTTTTGTCCTTGTTTCCTGTCCCCCAGGGCACTACCCGGACCCCCATACACCTTTAATGGCAAATATCTTGCATATATGCCCTCTTGCAGGGCACTCTAAAAATCGAACTTTTGAGTCCCATTGACTTGCATTGAGTTCGGTTCGTGTTCGCTTTCGAACTCGAACTTTTGAAATTGTTCGAGTTCAAATGCGAACCGAACACAGGGGTGTTCGACTCATCCCTAAATTTTAGGTTTTCTAACTTTTTTTAAAGAAACAAGGCTTTTTAACCCACAGGTTTCAATGCAGCATATGAATCTGCATACTGCCTGCCAGCGCCACTCTGTGGTATAATTAATGCAGCATAAGGGATATCATCTAGACATTGTGCCAGATAAGGGACGTCATCTAGAGTTTGCAACCTTTCGTACCAGCGATATTTCTGTAATGGATAAACCAATACATGGAAAATTGAAAATGAGCAAATATACATTATTTAAATTTTTTAACTATCTCAGAGCAATAATCTCTGCGCAGAACATATTTTACTCAACACTGTTAACTTCAAATCCTGTTTTTCAAATAAATGTTAGTACCTCTTTACCTGTATGAGATACAGCATTTTAATGACATGGAAAATACACAGTGGATGGGGACAGAGATGTTCTGACAAAGAGATAGGTTCTGAGATGGACAGACACAGGGATAGGTAGAGAGATGTACTGACACAGGGATAGGTCGAGAGATGGACAGACACAGGGATGGGTACAGAAATGGACAGACACAGTGAATGGGTAGAGAGATGGACAGACACAATGGATGGGTAGAGAGATGGACAGACACAGTGGATGGGTAGAGAGATGGACAGACACAGTGAATGGGTAGAGAGATGGACAGACACAATGGATGGGTAGAGAGATGGACAGACACAGTGAATGGGTAGAGAGATGGACAGACACAATGGATGGGTAGAGAGATGGACAGACACAGTGGATGGGTAGAGAGATGGACAGACACATTGGATGGGTAGAAAGATGGACAGACACAGGGATGGGTTCAGAGATGGATAGACACAGTGGATGGGTAGAGAGATGGACAGACACAGTGGATGGGTAGAGAGATGGACAGACACAGTGGATGGGTAGAGAGATGGACAGACACATTGGATGGGTAGAAAGATGGACAGATACAGTGGATGTTTAGAGAGATGGACAGACACAGTGGATGGGCACAGAGATGGATAGACACAGTGGATGGGTAGAGAGATGGACAGACACAGGGATGGGGAGAGAGATGGACAGACACAGGGATGGGTAGAGAGATAGATAGATACAGGGATGGGCACAGAGATGCATAGAGACAGGGATGGGTACAGAGATGACAGACACAGGGATGGTACAGAGATGGACAGACACAGTTGATGGGTAGAGAGATGGACAGACACAGGGATGGGTTCAGAGATGGACAGACACAGTGGATGGGTAGAGAGATGGACAGACACAGGGATGGGTTCAGAGATGGACAGACACAGTGGATGGGTAGAGAGATGGACAGACGCAGTGGATGGGCACAGAGATGGACAGGGTCAGGGATGGGTACAGAGATGACAGACACAGGGATAGGTACAGAGATGGACAGACACAGTGGATGGGTAGAGAGATGGACAGACACAGGGATGGGTTCAGAGATGGACAGACACAGTGGATGGGTAGAGAGATGGACAGACACAGTGGATGGGCACAGAGATGCATATACACAGTGGATGGGTAGAGAGATGGACAGACACAGGGATGGGTAGAGAGATAGATAGACACAGGGATGGTCACAGGGCTGGACAGGGACAGGGATGGGTACAGAGATGACAGACACAGGGATGGGTACAGAGATGGATAGACACAGGGATGGGCACAGAGGTGGACAGACACAGGGATGAGTACAGAGATGGATAGACACAGGGATGGGCACAGAGATGGATAGACACAGGGATGGGTACAGAGATGGACAGACACAGCAGATGGGTACAGAGATGGACAGACACAGGGATGGGTACAGAGATGGACAGACACAGCGGAAGGGCACAGAGATGGATAGACACAGGGATGGGCACAGAGATGGACAGACACAGGGATGGGCACAGAGATGGATAGACACAGGGATGGGTACAGAGATGGACAGACACAGGGATGGGTACAGAGATGGACAGACACAGGGATGGGTACAGAGATGGACAGACACAGTGGATGGGTAGAGAGAGGGACAGACACAAGGGTGGGTACGGAGATTGACACTGACAGACACAGTGGATGGGTAGAGAGATGGACAGACACAAGGGTGGGTACGGAGATGGACAGACATAGTGGATGGGTACAGAGATGAACAGACACAGGGATGGGTACAGAGATGGATAGACACAGGGATGGGTACAGAGATGGACAGACACAGGGATGGGTACAGAGATGAACAGACACAGGGATGGGTACAGAGATGGACAGACACAGGGATGGGTACAGAGATGGACAGACACAGGGATGGGTACAGAGATGAACAGACACAGGGATGGGTACGGAGATGGACAGACACAGTGGATGGGTACAGAGATGAACAGACACAGGGATGGGTACGGAGATGGACAGACACAGTGGATGGGTACAGAGATGAACAGACACAGGGATGGGTTCAGAGATGGACAGACACAGTGGATGGGTTCAGAGATGGACAGACACAGTGGATGGGTAGAGATGGACAGACACAGCGGATGGGTACAGAGATGGAGAGACAGAGTGGATGGGTACAGAGATGGACAGACACAGTGGATGGGTACAGAGATGGACAGACACAGTGGATGGGTTCAGAGATGGACAGACACAGTGGATGGGTAGAGATGGACAGACACAGCGGATGGGTACAGAGATGGATAGACAGACATGCAAGCAGAGGGTTGGCTTGGCCGCCTCATCTCTTAAATTATGTTTTAGTGCAATGCATGCAGGGAATTAAATGAAGTGGTATTTAACAACGAGCTCCTGTAATGAATTAATGAAGCCAACTCTTAATGGAGATATTGTTCTTTAATGTGTTTATGGATGTTTGTTTTGTTCTCCATTTATCTGATGATCGCGGTGTAAGAGCAGAGTGAATGCATCGCTATAAAGCAGGTATAATATCCAGCGCAATGTGTCTGCACTTTACATAATACATACTTAATGTTGAACAAATGCGTTAAAATTCATTGTGCTGTAAGTGGGTGTTTAACGCTCTCTAAAGTAATATCATTTCATGCCTCCACTTAATCTACATATATTGTAAGCTGCTTATCTCGATCATAAGTCATCATAAGGTTTAACATTTACCTCCTGAAGGCTTCGCACGTTAAGCTGAGGAGCTGGAAATCCACCGGTAGAAACATGACGATTACACCTGGGACAGCTTCTCCAAGTCGACTCAAACATGTTCTCGCTCTGAAACGGCTCTCGAGTTATATTTCACAAAACAAATGACAACATACACACTTGGCTGCCCTTGTGCCATTTGCGAGTAGCTTTAGCTTTGTTCTTCATGTCCATGTTCATGCGGACCTCCTGATAAACCTATGGTAATGGAACAAAAATTTCACACTTGCTACTACATCTGTTTTCCTGTCAAAATATTTATATATATATATATAAACACAGATTAAAGATTCCTCACTCACTGTCATGGAGAGTCTGGGCAGCAGAAGGGGATGTATGAATTCTGTCCATTCTTTGATTATGATCAGAGAGAGCTGAGAGACTTAACGCATTAACCTGTAGGGGAGATTGGGTTGAGGATCCAAATCCCAATCCTGGTGCCTCACGAGTCACGACTAGTTCATCCACCGGGTATCCCATAATACAGCCAGTAGATCCAGAGCGTGTCGTGCTGCTCCAGGATCCCCTCACCAGAGTTTCTTAGTTCCTTGAGTATTCTAGTATGAAATAAATAATGACATTGTATTGATTTATCTTCACATTAACCTGCAGAGCATCGGAGGAGCTGAATCTTTATGTAGGATGATATTGGTGGTTCCAGGTAACTTTGGGTTCAGGGCTTTGCAGATCCAATCTATCAGTGGTGTCCTGTCTAGGGATGAGCCGAACACCCCCGTGTTCGGTTCGCATTCGAACTCGAACAATTTCAAAGTTCGTGTTTGGACGCGAACACGATCCAAACTCAATGCAAGTCAATGGGACTCGAACGTTCAATTTTTAGAGTGCCCTGCAAGAGGGCATATATGCAAAATCTCATACAGGTAAAGAGGTACTAACATTTATTTGAAAAACAGGATTTGAAGTTAACAGTGTTGAGTAAAATATGATCTGCGCACAGATTATTGCTCTGAGATAGTTAAAAAATTGAAATAATGTATATTTGCTCATTTTCAATTTTCCATGTATTGGTTTATCTATTACAGAAATATCGCTGGTACGAAAGGTTGCAAACTCTAGATGACGTCCCTTATCTGGCACAATGTCTAGATAATATCCCTTATGCTGCATTAATTATACCACAGAGTGGCGCTGGCAGGCATTATGCAGATTCATATGCTGCATTGAAACCTGTGGGTTAAAAAGCCTTGTTTCTATAAAAAAAGTTAGGAAACCTAAAATTTAGGGATTATTATTATTATTATTATTATTAATTTATAAAGCGCCAGCATATTCCGCAGCGCTGTACAATAAGCACAGTACAGACAGGGTTACAATACATTGAACAACATTTGACAAACAGTACAGGAGGAGATGAGGGCCCTATTCCCGTAGGAACTCACAATCTAGGAGGGTTGGGGTTGGAAACAGGAGGAGAGGACTGTAAGGTGAGAGTGATTGATGGTTGCGTCAGTGAGTTGGGTGGTAGGCTTCCCTAAATAGCAATGTTTTCAGGGAGCGTTTGAAGGAAGAGAAGTTAGGGGAAAGTCTGACAGCACGAGGGAGAGCGTTCCAGAGAGTGGGGGCTGCGCGTGAGAAATCCTGCAGTCTATCATGGGAAGAGGTGATGCGGGGAGAAGCTAGGCGCAGGTCACTGTTTGATGAGCCGAACACCCCCGTGTTTGGTTCGCATTCGAACTCGAACAATTTCAAAAGTTCGAGTTCGAACGCGAACACGAACCGAACTCAATGCAAGTCAATGGGACTCAAAAGTTCGATTTTTAGAGTGCCCTCCAAGAGGGCATATATGCAAGATATTTGCCATTAAAGGTGTATGGGGGTCCGGGTAGTGCCCTGGGGGACAGGAAACAAGGACAAAAAGTTTTCAAAAAAAACTTTTTTAAAGTAACAGTGAGTTTTCCATGAAATAAAGGTTAAGAATAAAAACAAAAAATATCCTTCAAATATCGTGCCTAGGAGGTCCCCATAACCTGCCCGTGAAGTGGCGGATTTGTCGGATGTATAGAAACATATAAAAAGAAAAGAATGACATTTCAAATGACGGTAAATGTTTTTCCTTTAATCTATTCATAAACAACTGCTTGGGGCGGCAGCCTGTATGAAAAGGGGAGACGTTTTAGGATACGCAGAACAAGTTTAGTTATTTTTTTTGGCTAAATTATGGTGAAACTTATGCAGGCAAAGGATGAAAGTAACAACAGGTGCATTCAAATTGGACCTTTGGTGCCAGCTAGTGCCTTCACACCGTAACCCCTCTGAGGAATTTTGGAAGAGTGCAGGAGTGGACTCTGCATTCAAATATTACAATGATATGAATCTGGTACACGCGTCAGTGCACCCAAATATTGGGTCTTTGGTGCCAGCTAGTGCCTTCACACCGTAACCCCTCTGAGGTATTGTGGAAGAGTGCAGGGGTGGACCCTGCAGTCAAATATTACAATGATATGAATCTGGTACACGCGTCAGTGCACCCAAATATTGGATCTTTGGTGCCAGCTAGTGCCTTCACACCGTAACCCCTCTTAGGTATTGTGGAAGAGTGCAGGGGCGGACTCTGCATTCAAATATTAAAGTGATTGGAATCTGGTACACGCGTCAGTGCACAAAAATATTGGGCCTTTGGTGACAGCTAGTGCTTTCACACCGTAACCCCTCTGAGGTATTGTGGAAGAGTGCAGTGGTGGAGGTTTTGGGAATGCAGAAGAGATCCCCGATCTATTCTGTTACATCAGTATCAGGGGAGTGATAGCTGCTGATCCAGGACTGATTCATTTTTATAAATGTCAGCCGGTCTACAGAGTCAGTGGACAGATGCACTCTTTTGTCTGTGACAAAACCTCCAGTGGCACTGAACGTCCTTTCAGAAAGCATGCTGGATGAAGGGTAACCTAGTAGCTGCATAGCATATTGGCTAAATTCTGGCCAGTGATCCAATCTCAACACCCAGTAAGCCAGTGGATCATCTGCTGTAAAGGTATCCAGGTCTGACCTTGCCCCTAGATAGTCCTGCACCATATGGTGAAGACGCTGGCAATGGGTGCCTACATTTGACGTCCCTGGGCGTCGTGGACTAAAAAAATTGGAAAAGGCTTCAGTCAAGCGGCCCCCTTCACCGCTCTTCCTCTGATAAACAGCAGCCTCAGAAGCACCTTTGTCATCAGTTGGTAACCTACCAGTGTCTGGAAAGGTGTTACACAAGTGTCGCTTTAGAGTGTCCTCAAGTTGTTTCATCCTGTGCTCCATCTGTGAGAGCAGGATGAGCTCTGTAACTTTACCCTTGTATCGTGGATCAAGAAGGGTTGTCAACCAGTAATGATCCCTCTCCTTGATAGCACGAATCCTGGGGTCCTTTAGCAGGCTTTGCAGGATAAGGGAGCCCATGCAGCGTAGGTTGGAGGTGGCATTAGCTTCAGAGTGTTCCTGGTCGCTGATGATGACTGCATCGTGCACTACCTCCTCCCACCAACGTACTAGTCCTTGTGTTTTTGGGGACACAAAGCCCTCCCTTGAGGAATCCCCACCTTCAATGCCCCCACAATTTAAATATTCCTCCTCCTCATCCTCCTCCTGTCTGATCTGAGGACCCGCAGGAATGCTGTCTGCGTAAAGACTGGGGCCTTGAGAGCTAAGGAAGGCCTCCTCTTCCTCCCGCTGCTCTGCCTCTAGTGCCACATTTATAATTCCCCGCAGAGCGTGCTCCAGCAGGAACACTAAAGGAATTGTGTCACTGATGCATGCACTGTCCCTGCTCACCATCCTCGTTGCCTCCTCAAAAGGTGACAGTACAGTGCATGCATCCTTGATCATCAGCCACTGCAGGGGGAAAAAAAAACAAGTTGACCTGAACCTGTCCTTGTGCCATACTCACACAGGTACTCGTTGATGGCCCTCTGCTGCTTGTGCAGGAGCTGCAGCATTGCCAATGTTGAATTCCACCTGGTGGGCATGTCACAGATCAGGCAGTTTGTGGGAATTTGGAATTATCTTTGAATTTCTGCCAGGCGAACACTTGCTGGGAATGACCGTCTGAAGTGGCTGCAGACTTTTCTGGTCTGGCTGAGAAGCTCTGCCAGCCCTGGGTACTTGGTTAGGAAACGCTGTACCACCAGATTTAGGACGTGTGCTAGGCATGGTACATGCGTCAACTTACCCAGGCGTAGGGCGGAGAGAAGGTTTCTGCCATTATCACAGATGACCATTCCCAGCTGAATCCCCTGCAGAGCTGACAGAATTTCTGGCCCGGTGTGGCTCCTGTCCCCTAAACAAACCAGCTCAAGCACAGTATGGCATCTTTTTGCTTGAGCCATTGCGTAGCCCCTGCCATACGTCGGTTTAACTGCCACTTCACCTGAGACATTGAAGGAGGAGGAGGAGGAAGAGGAAGAGGTGGTGAAGCAGACAGTCCTCATATAAGCAGCTTTCTGGAGGCGTGGTGGATGAGGAAGCTCCAGCACAGAGCCCCTTCCTGGATCCCTCCCAGCTGCAAGCAGAGTTACCCAGTGTGCCGTGAAGGAATTGTAATGGCCCTGTCCATGCTTGCTGGACCACGTGTCTAAAGTAATATGCACCTTGCTGCTGACTGCCTTTCCCAATGACTCCATAACATTGTCTTCCACTTGCTGGTATAGTGCTGGAATGGCCTTCCGTGAAAAGAAATGGCGTTTTGGAACCTGCCACTGTGGTACCGCACATTCGGCAAATTCACAGAAGGCAGCAGATTCCACCAGCTGGAAAGGCAGCAGCTGTAATGCGAGTAATTTTGCCAAGCTGGCATTTAGACGTTGTGCATGTGGATGGTTGGGACAATATTTTTTCTTCCGCTGCTGCAGCTGGGGCAACGAAATCTGACTGCATAAATCTGCAGCTGATGGGATGCTGGCAGATTCAGAGGAAGAACCTGGTACACCCATTACTGTAGCATCATCCCTGTCAGTGGAAGTTGTAGGTAATGACATGGCAAGACATATAGTGAGGGTAGAGACAGATGATGAGGAGGAGGACCTATGCAAAGTGTTGTGCCAATGGGATGCGTGGCAGGTGGTCATATGTCGCCTCAAGCACGTGGTACCCAAGTGTCTGATGTCTTTCCCACACTTGATCCTCTTCCGACATAGCTTACAAATAGCAACGCTGCAGTCTGCTGCACATGTCGTGAAGAACTCCCAGACAGCAGAGATCCTGGATGTGTCTTGCGAGACAACAGTGCTCTGCACCTGAGCAGCTCTGACATCTGATGCCTTGGACTGGCTACAGTTGATCATAGAGGACGTTCTGCCTCGTTTTTGTTGTGCCTCCTCCTCCTCCTTGACTCCTCTGTTTGATCAGGCACCCAGGTGGAGTCAGTGACTTCATCATCATAGTCATCACCCCCTATCTCTTCATTACTGGAGCCAACCTCGCAATATGCTGCAGCTGCTGGGGGAACATGAGTGCCAGTTCTTTGTGTGTCACTGGCACCCCCTCCCTCTAGGCTTATTATACTCCCTTCCTCAACCTCAGAGTTTGAATCAGAGCACGGTAGTTGCTGCGCATCCTCATGCAGCACGTCACTGTCACTGTAGTCAAACAGTTCAGCTGACTCCTCCGTGTTTGATAGTGAGGCTATGGCAGGAGTAGCTGTGGACATGGAGGCTGCATTAGATGTTTTGGCAGCTGAGGTGGACTGTAAACCATTACAAGCCTGGCTGGCAGAGGATGAGGAGGATGATGATGGCCTGGTTAGCCAATCCTGCAAATCCTCTGTATGTTGCTGCGGTTTAAGACGGCCAGCACCAGTTAGAAACAAGGACAAGCATGCCCCTGCAGAGGATGCACCACGTTCACGACGACCATGGGCACAGCCTTCTTACACAGATGCTGCTTGCCCTCTTATCTGTGTCTGGGAGCGTCTGCCTGTCCTTTTTGGTCTTTCTGACATGGTGATTGATATATAGATTAAAGATATACAGATTTTGCAGAACAATGCTATACGTCAGTGATACAGCCTGGCTGATTGCTGGCAACACCAAATTCTACTCTGAATAGATAAACAGATGAACTCTGATTAAACTGTGTTATTGTATGGTATTTAGAATTAGATTAAAGATATACAGATTTTGCAGAACAATGCTATACCTCAGTGATACAGCCTGGCTGCTAGCTGGCTACACCCAGATTCTACTCTGAATAGATAAACAAATGAATTCTGATTAAACTGTGTTATTGTATGGTATCTAGAATTAGATGAAAGATATACAGATTTTGCAGAACAATGCTATACGTCAGTGATACAGCCTGATAGCATGGCAGCAGCTGGCAGTGCCAACACACAGATTACAATTCCCAGATATCTGCTAGAAGTATGTGAGACCCCAATAGCTGGCAGTGAGAAGACACAGATTACAATTCACAGATATCTGCTAGAAGTCTGTGAGACCCCAATAGCTGGCAGTGAGAAGACACAGATTACAATTCACAGATATCTGCTAGAAGTCTGTGAGACCCCAATAGCTGGCAGTGAGAAGACACAGATTACAATTCCCAGATAATTATCTGCTTGAAGAAAGTGAGACCCAAATAGCTGGCAGTGAGAAGACACAGATTACAATTCCCAGATAATTATCTGCTAGAAGAAAGTGAGACCCAAATAGCTGGCAGTGAGAAGACACAGATTGCAATTCACAGAAATCTGCTAGACGTCTGTGAGACACACTGAAAGAACAATCTCCTCACACTCCTGGAAAAAAAACACATGCTGAGGTTACAGGGAAGCCTTATATAGTGTGCTGCGGGACTTAGCTCTGTGAGCCCATGATTGGGCAAAATTTGCCCAATCAGGACTCTGAGCCCTGATTGCCATAGTCTTGCACCTGTCTTGCACCTGACCTGTGGTCAGGTGCAAGGCTATAGCCAATTGCGAGCTTCAGGCCAGTGGAAAAGTGCATTGTGGTCCATTGTGGTGCATTGTGGGCGAACATGCGGTGAACACGCGGGAACACGCTGCGAACACGCGGAAATGTTCGATTCTTCGCCAAACGGGCGATGTTCGATTCTAACTCATGTTCAGATCGAACCGCCAGCCCATCCCATGTCCTGTCATGTAGAGTAAGATACCAGACGCGACATGTTTCATGTGGTAGGGATGTGCGTTTCGGGTTTCGGAATTTCGGAATTTTCACGAAATTTCCCGATTCGGGTCTTTCGATTCGGCCGAAAATCCGAAATTTTTTAGATCCAAAAAAGTCGAATCCGAACAGGTTTCCAAACCGAATCGAAAATTTTTCGGAATTTCGAATGGACTTGAAATGTGTCAAATCGAAATCTATTGCTTTGAAACGAGAACAGACTTTCCGAAAAACGAAAAAAGTTTACCAAATCGAAAATTTTTCGGAATTTTCGAATGGACTTGAAATGTGTCAAATCGAAATCTATTGCTTTGAAACGAGAACAGACTTTCCGAAAAAAACGAAAAGTTTACCAAATCGAAAATTTTTCGGAATTTTCGAATGGACTTGAAATGTGTCAAATCGAAATTTATTTTCCCTCTATTCATGATTTCAGTTCCATTCGGGATTTCGGTACCATTTCGGTAAGTCTGGACATCGTATATTTAACTAGTATCGGTTATATGGCTGATTCTGTAAATTTTTTTATTGTTTCCAAAGATCCGATCAGAATTTTCGTATTTTGGTCAGATCCGATTCGTCCGCGGGTCGCGCATGCGCGCGCGCGCACATGTCGTAACTTTATTGAGCCAGTTTTATTGACAACTTTTTGAACAAATTTTTTTTTTTATTATTCTTCATAATGGCCGCTGCCAGAGAGGAGACCTCCTCTTCATCTCTTGATGAAGAAGTTCCACCTGCACCCAGGAAAAAACGCGCCCAAAATATGGCGTTTGAGGAGATGTTGGAGCTGGTCCGCATCTTTGATACCAAAGATTACGATTGCCAGAAGGGACCTTACCGCAGCAAGAATAACGCCAGGAAGGATCGTATCCTGGACAAGCTACGCGCCACCATTTTGGAGAAGTTTGGGAAGGACCGGACGAAGGACCAGCTACGGAAACGCTGGTCTGATTTAAAAGTTCGTGAGCAGGAACAGCTGAAACGCATCCGCCGCGTCATAGCGAAACGTAAGTGTCATGTTATATTGTAAAGCGCTGCGCAAACTGTTGGCGGCGCTATATAAATCCTGTATAATAATAATAATGTGCTTGCATGTGCTAATGTGCGCAGAAATACGCTGATTTATCTAGTCCTTTTTTCATGCAATGTGATTGTGTATAGCTTTGCGTTTTCACAACTCGTCATACATGCAGTTTTGCCATAGCTCTTCTTTTTTGTGATTTTACGTATTCGTGAAAATTGTGATATTTGATGTATGTAGATGAAGTTACAATGCTGGATTTCTTTTGGCACTGTGTGTATAGTCTGTAGTGTGCTGGGGGGGGTTGTTGTGATTGAGTGATGCATACGAGATGACCCGCAGCTTGCCCAATATTGACTCCCACCTGCGCATCAATAAAAATCTCTGCGTCTCTGCTAAGTGATAGGATGGGACATGTAGTTCTTCTGAAAGTGCATCCAAACAGAGCTGCCTTCAATACATCCTCAGCAGCTGCTGCAGCAGTGTCATTGAAAGCTTTAGATGCAAATTTCAAAACAAAATGGTGGATTTCTGTTGTTGTTTCTGCAATATCCAGTTTTATTATTAGCAGAAACTGAAAGTGAAACTGAGGCTGAGGCATCTATAAAATAACTAAAAGCAGTCGCACAATGCGTTTTGTACGCACACAACACAAATAATAGTTTTTATTGAATAAACGTAATGTTTACTTCTGAAAAAAATATATAAATGAACGTAATATATGTCTGTGCAGAGGAAATAAATAAATATTTTGTGACTTTAGACCTATGAGATGGGAGTAGTGGGGGGTTAAGCTGGTAGTGGGTAGTGGAGGGGTCTCGCAATACTTTCGGCATAATATTGTATAGATATACCATTTTTTCCAGTCTGCATTATTTACGTGTTATATTTTTTTTGATTTGGCAGAAGACAGGAAGAGGGCACAGGACGCCGAATCTGCCCGGGCAGGGACCAGTGCCCCAGCGGAGGAGGAGGAGGAGCCACGGGCGTCCACCAGCACTGGTATATACTGTTTTATTTAGCAACGACTTTTGGTCAAAAACAGAAACATTTTTTGTTTACTGTATTTTTTATTTCTTTAATTTCTTACATATAGCACTGGATATGCAGACGGTGGTGGTGGGGGAGGAGGAGTCGGAGGAGGAGCAGGAGGAGGCCGCCAGCTCTGGTATATACTACTGTTATATTTTTTCAAGACTTTCAGTCAAAAATAGAAACCTGCTTTACTTACTGTATTTTCCTTCTTTCATTTATTGGATATATCGAAGAAGCCAGACCGAGCAATCAAGAGGCGATTGGCGAGCTTCGCCTGGCAGTCAGGACACTGGATTCCATCCAGGAACTGCTGCAGGAACTCCGGGAACACCTTACTAACACCGCGGACATCCTGGAGCGGCAGTAAGAGTCAATACGGATGTGCCTCAGCTGCTCCTGCTCGCCTGCTTTGAGGTCGGACCAGCGTTTTCTGATCTGGTCCTTCGTCCCGTCTTTCCAAACACCTCCAGGATGGTGGTGCGCGTAGCTTGTCAATGATACGATCCTTCCTAAAATTATTCTTCCTGCCGTAAGGGCCTTACGGCAGTCATAATCTTTGTAATCAAAGATGCGGACCAGCTCCAACATCTCCTCAAATGCCAGTAATTCTAAAATGTATGTTTGTTTGTGTTGTTTGTGCCCCTGTTGGGCAGTTTGCCATCCTTGGCATGTTCCCTTCCCTTCCCTTCCCCATTTTGTAAATAAATTTTCTATTTTTTCTATATTTTCCTGTTTGTGTGCGTTGCTTTACGTTAATAAGTTAATTATGTATTGCTTGGTTTCCACACTGTTAAACACGTCGATGCGGAGGACGCGCTCAGCGCGTCCTCCGCATGGCTGCTGGTATGCGGAGGACGCGCTGAGCGCATCCTCCCTTTGGGGTCAGCGTTCGGCCGGGTTCCGGCCGATCGCTGGCCCCCCGGTGCGGGCTGACATCCTCGATGTCAGCCCAGCATCCGGAACCGCCGCCGGTGAAATTAGGTGTCATCGCGACCTCTCTCCCTCCCGATCGGCGGCGTTGCGGGGGTTAACCCAGGCACCAATTGGAAGGGCACAGCCTGCCCTTCCAAATGGTGCCTGGCATTAACCCCTGGGGCTGGATCGCGAATCGGCGCTGAAAAGCGCCGGTTCGTGATCCTTTCCCGGAGCTGGCCGACATCTTGGATGTCGGCCAAGCCTCCGGGAACTCCCCCTGAGGACTGGCGTCATCGTGCGTAGCACGATGACGCCAGTCCTAGAGTTAACCCCTAACTGCCACCAACGGTGGAGATAGGGAGTTCCAATGAACTCCCTATCTCCCGATCCGTGGCAGCTAGGGGTTAAAGTTTGGTATGGTTGGATCGGCCAGAGCATGGCCGTTCCAACGATACCAAACACTACAGTGAAAAAAGTTTTTTAAAAAAAATTAAAAATAAAAATATATTTTAAAAAAAATTATAAAAATTAAGTAAACATTTTTTTTTTCTTTTTTTTGGTTCGTTAATGCAGCAATATTGTTCCCATTTCAATTATAATGTGAACAATGATGCTGCACTAACGAGGTGCTGGGGCAATATCCACGAGGAGCTGGGGCATATCCATGAGGTGCTGGGGCAATATCCACGAGGAGCTGGGGCATGTCCACGAGGTGCTGGGGCATGTCCACAAGGAGCTGGGGCATATCCATGAGGTGCTGGGGCAAATCCACGAGGAGCTGGGGCATATCCACGAGGTGCTGGGGCAATATCCACGAGGAGCTGGGGCATGTCCACGAGGTGCTGGGGCATGTCCACGAGGAGCTGGGGCATATCCACGAGGTGCTGGGGCAATATCCACGAGGAGCTGGGGCATGTCCACGAGGAGCTGGGGCATGTCCACGAGGTGCTGGGGCATGTCCACGAGGAGCTGGGGCATATCCACGAGGTGCTGGGGCAATATCCACGAGGAGCTGGGGCATGTCCACGAGGAGCTGGGGCATGTCCACGAGGTGCTGGGGCATGTCCACGAGGAGCTGGGGCATATCCACGAGGTGCTGGGGCAATATCCACGAGGAGCTGGGGCATATCCACGAGGTGCTGGGGCAATATCCACGAGGAGCTGGGGCATGTCCACGAGGAGCTGGGGCATGTCCACGAGGTGCTGGGGCATGTCCACGAGGAGCTAGGGCATATCCACGAGGTGCTGGGGCAATATCCACGAGGAGCTGGGGCATGTCCACGAGGAGCTGGGGCATATCCATGAGGTGCTGGGGCAATATCCACGAGGAGCTGGGGCATGTCCACGAGGAGCTGGGGCATATCCATGAGGAGCTGGGGCATATCCATGAGGATGTCGGATGTCGGCCAAGCTTCCGGGAACTCCCCCTGAGGACTGGCGTCATCGTGCATAGCACGATGACGCCAGTCCTGGAGTTAACCCCTAGTTGCCACCAATGGTGGAGATAGGGGTTCCAATGAACCCCCTATCTCCCGATCCGTGGCAGCTAGGGGTTAAAGTTTGGTTCCAACGATACCAAACACTACAGTGAAAAAAGTTTTTTAAAAAAATTAAAAATAAAAAAATATTTAAAAAAATTATAAAAAAAAAAAAAAAAAATTTCTTTTTTTTGGTTTGTTAATGCAGCAATATTGTTCCCATTTCAATTATAATGTGAACAATGATGCTGCACTAACGATTTTTGTATGCGGTGCATTTGTTAAAAATCGTGTAATTTCCCCCAGAAAAAAATGTAACGAGACCCCATCTCTAATTTTTTTAACAAGCGCACCCCATACAAAATATAACCGCAATTGCTTGCATGTTAAAATGTGAAAAAAAAACACTTTACACATTGTAAATTATTGAAAAATCATATTTTATTGCATTTTTTGTTATAATATACAGACAGGTCATGACGTATACATATAATAATGACATATTATGAATCTGCAGAGTCTGACGGAAAGAACGATATATAATATGTCTGGGTCATATACTAAAATAAGCCTTCAAAACACGTTTAAACATGACGAGCAAAACCGGTAAAAATTAGCTCAGCACAGGGACGGGAAAAGCCTCAGCAGCGAAAGGGTTAATTAAAAAAACACGATAGAATCGCCAGAATTATCGTATCGACAGAATGAATTATCGGATCCGAAAAACAAATCAAAAATTTATTATAAAAAATATATAAAGTAGTATTAAAAAAGTAAACCATAGTAGTTTTTTCATCAAAACGAATAGAGTTAGACAGCTTTGAAACGAGAACAGACGTTCCGAAAAAACGAAAAGTTCCGAAAAACGAAAAATTGTCGATATACCGAAAACCATGTACAATTCCGAAAAACGAAAAGTTCCGAAATACGAAAAGTTCCGAAATACGAAAAATTGGCGATATGCCGAAAACCATGTACAATTCCGAAAAACGAAAATCTTCCGAAATAACGAAAAGTCGATACAGAAACCTAGTAAAGTGACCCGAAAATACGAAAAATGGTCGATATTCCGAAAAAGAAATGTACCCGAAAACCGAATCGAACCGAACCGAATCGAAACGGAAAGCAGTCGAAACGAGCCGAATCGAAAAGTTTAAAAATTCGAAAAATCGAATCGAATCGAATCGAAAAAAAAATCGGTGCACATCCCTATCATGTGGTTCTCAAGCCTTAAAATCTGTCAAAGGATAAAGAACCGTCTGAGAGTTAAAACCCTTTAAAAATCTTGGAAATGGGATGAATGACCAAGGTGACCCATCTGAAAGGGAAGACGAGCAGTCAGACCTTTTCCCTACTCACCTGATGCTGATCCAGTATTAATCGACGAATGTCTGTATCAAATCATTGCTCACTGACACGAGGCAACAATGAAACCCAAACACTAAGGTTTATCAGAACCTATGGGTCCAATTCCAGCCAAGTGAGTCGTTACTGTCTGTTAAAGAGCAGGTTTGGTAATCGTAATAAGGCTGCCATCTTATTTAAGCTGAGCCGCTGTTGCCTGCTGGGTATTAATGCTTCCTATACTTTGTGTGCTTTGTACAGTAATGCCGAGGCACCAAGAGAAGGATAAGCCGTCCCAAGGTCGATCGTTCTTCTCACATGCAGCCGGTAATGAATAGGGATGAGCTGTTTGGGTTCGGACGGTTCGGGGTTCGACCCGAACTTAGCCTGTTCGAGCAGATCGCGAACCCCGAACATTTCCAGGTGTTCACCGCATGTTCGACCACAATGGACCACAATGCATTTTCCCACTGCCTGAAGCTCGTAATTGGCTACAGCCTTGCACCTGACCACAGGTCTGCTGCAAGACTGGTTGAACACTATGCCAATCACTGCTCAGAGTCCTGATTGGGCAAATTTTGCCCAATCATGGGCTCACAGAGCTAAGTCCCGCAGCACACTATATAAGGTTTCAACGCAGCGCTTTCTGCACGCATTTCAGAGGAGATTTCAAAGAAGATAGGGAATTTAGGTGATGTGTGTCTTGTCACTGTGCCAGCAAGTTTTTTTGGGGTTTACAACTTTATTTAAAACATTTGTGTATTGAGGTGATTTTCTGGGTCTTGTCACACAGCCATCAATTATTTTTGGAGCTCACTAATTTCTTTAAAACACTTGTGAATTAAGGTGATCTGTGTCTCGTCATACAAACAGTACCATGCTGTATTTTGGGGCTCACTAATTTCTTTAAAACACTTGGGAATTAAGGTGATCTGTGTCTCGTCATACAAAAAGTACCACGCTGTATTTTGGGGCTCACTAATTTCTTTAAAACACTTGGGAATTAAGGTGATCTGTGTCTCGTTATACAAAAAGTACCACGCTGTATTTTGGGGCTTACTAATTTCTTTAAGACACTTGGGAATTAAGGTGATCTGTGTCTCGTCATACAAAAAGTACCACGCTGTATTTTGGGGCTCACTAATTTCTTTAAAACACTTGGGAATTAAGGTGATCTGTGTCTCGTCATACAAACAGTACCACGCTGTATTTTGGGGCTCACTAATTTCTTTAAAACACTTGGGAATTAAGGTGATCTTCTGTGTCTCGTCACACAGCCAGCAATTTTTTTGGGGCTCACTAATTTCTTTAAAACACTTGGGAATTAAGGTGATCTGTGTCTCGTCATACAAAAAGTACCACGCTGTATTTTGGGGCTCACTAATTTCTTTAAAACACTTGGAATTAAGGTGATCTGTGTCTCGTCATACAAAAAGTACCACGCTGTATTTTGGGGCTCACTAATTTCTTTAAAACACTTGGGAATTAAGGTAATCTTCTGTGTCTCGTCACACAGCCAGCAATTTTTTTGGGGCTCACTAATTCTTTAAAACACTTGGGAATTAAGGTGATCTGTGTCTCGTCATACAAACAGTACCACGCTGTATTTTGGGGCACACTAATTTTTTTAAAACACTTGTGAATTAAGATGATCTGTGTCTCGTCATACAAAAGTACCACGCTGTATTTTGGGGCTCACTAATTTCTTTAAAACACTTGGGAATTAAGGTGATCTGTGTCTCGTCATACAAAAAGTACCACGCTGTATTTTGGGGCTCACTAATTTCTTTAAAACACTTGGGAATTAAGGTGATCTGTGTCTCGTCATACAAACAGTACCACGCTGTATTTTGGGGCTCACTAATTTCTTTAAAACACTTGGGAATTAAGGTGATCTGTGTCTCGTCATACATACAGTACCACGCTGTATTTTGGGGCTCACTAATTTCTTAAAACACTTGGGAATTAAGGTGATCTGTGTCTTGTCATACAAAAAGTACCACGCTGTATTTTGGGGCTCACTAATTTCTTTAAAACACTTGGGAATTAAGGTGATCTGTGTCTCGTCATACAAAAAGTACCACGCTGTATTTTGGGGCTCACTAATTTGTTTAAAACACTTGGGAATTAAGGTGATCTGTGTCTCGTCATACAAACAGTACCACGCTGTATTTTGGGGCTCACTAATTTCTTTAAAACACTTGGGAATTAAGGTGATCTGTGCCTCGTCCTACAAAAAGTACCACTTTGTATTTTGGGGCTCAGTAATTTCTTTAAAACACTTGGGAATTAAGGTGATCTGTGTCTCGTCATACAAACAGTACCACGCTGTATTTTGGGGCTCACTAATTTCTTTAAAACACTTGGGAATTAAGGTGATCTGTGTCTCGTCATACAAACATTACCACGCTGTATTTTGGGTCTCACTAATTTCTTTAAAACACCTGGGAATTAAGGTGATCTGTGTCTCATCATACATACAGTACCACGCTGTATTTTGGGGCTCACTAATTTCTTTAAAACATTTGTGAATTAAGGTGATCTGTGTCTCGTCATACATACAGTACCACGCTGTATTTTGGGGCTCACTAATTTCTTTAAAACATTTGGGAATTAAGGTGATCTGTCTCTTGTCACTGGCTGCCAGCTATCAGTGTGTCTCACTGAGTTATACCAGAGTTATTTAAATCTTTATACCAGAGTTGAATCAGTGTTCTGTATATATTAATCTATATATCACTCACCATGTCTGAAAGAACAAAAAGGACAGGCAGACGCTCCCAGCCACAGATAAGAGGGCAAGCAGCCCCTGTGTCGGGAGGCTGTGTCTCTGGTCGTGGTGGACGTGGTGAATCCTCTGCAGGGGCACGCTTGTCCTTTCTAGCTGGTGCTGGCTGTCTTAAGCAGCAGCAACATACAGAGAACTTGGTGGATTGGCTAACCAGGCCATCCTCATCCTCCAAGTCCTCTGCCAGCCAGGCTTGTAGTGCTTTACAGTCCACCTCAGCTGCCAAAGCATCTAATGCAGCCTCCATGTCCACAGCTACTCCTGCCATAGCCTCGCTATCACATACGGAGGAGTCAGCTGAATTGTTTGACTACAATGAGAGTGACATGCTGCTTGAGGATGCGCAGCAAGTACAGTGCTCTGATTCAATCTCTGAGGTTGAGCAAGGGAGTATAATCAACCTAGAGGAAGGGGGTGCCAGTGATGACACACAAATAACTGGCACTCATGTTGCCCCAGCAGCTGCAGCATACTGCCAAGTTGGCTCCAGTGACGAGGAGGTAGGGGGTGAAGATGACATTGATGATGATAAGGTCACTGACTCCACCTGGGTGCCAGATCGAACTGAGGAATCAAGTGAGGAGGAGGAGGAGGAGGCACAGCAAACACGAGGCACAACATCCTCTATGACCAACCGTAGCACTAGCCAGTCCAAGGCATCACATGTCAGAGCTGCTGGGGTGCAGAGCGCTGTTGTCTCAATGAACACATGCAGGAACTCTGCTGTCTGGGAGTTCTTTAAGAACTGTGCAGCAGACCCCACAGTTGCTATTTGTAATCTATGTCAAAGGAGGCTGAAGCGTGGGATAAACACCGGACACTTGGGTACCACGTGCTTGAGGCAACATATGAACAAGTGTCACACATCCCGTTGGGGCAAAACTTTGCCTAGGTCCTCCTCCTCATCATCTGTCTCTACCCACACTGTATGTCCTGCCATGCAATTGCCTACAACCTCCACCGACAGGGATGATGCTACAGTAATGGATGTACCAGCAGGTCCTTCCTCAGAATGTGACATCATTCCAGTAGCTGAAGATTTACGCAGTCAGATTACATTGCTGCAGCTGCTGCAGCGAAAAAAAAATATAGTCCCAACCATCCCCAAGCACAGCGTCTAAATGCCAGCTTAGCAAAATTACTCACATTGCAGCTGCTGCCTTTCCAGCTGGTGGACTCTGCTCCCTTCCGTGAATTTGCTGAATGCGCTGTACCACAATGGCAGGTTCCAAAACGCCATTACTTTTCACGCAAGGCCATTCCAGCACTATACCAGCACGTGGAACACAATGTTATCCAGTCATTGGGAAAGGCAGTCAGCAGCAAGGTGCATGTCACTTTAGACATGTGGTCCAGCAAGCATGGACAGGGTCGTTACATTTCCTTCACGGCACACTGGGTAACTCTGATTGCAGCTGGGAGAGATCCAAGACGGGGCTCTGTGCTGGAGCTTGTTCATCCACCACGCCTCTAGAAAGCTGCTTGTATGAGGTCTGTCTGCTCCACCACCACCACCTCTTCCTCTTCCTCCTCCTCCTCCTCCTCCTTCTCTGTCTCTGGCGAAGTGGCAGTTGAACCGACGCCTGACAGGGTCTACGCAATGGCTCAAGCAAAAAGATGCCATACTGTGCTTGAGCTGGTTTAATTAGGGGACAGGAGGAACACGGGGTCAGAAATTTGGTGCAGAGATGGTTAACACCACGCCAGCTTGAGCTGGGAATGATCGTCTGCGATAATGGAAGCAACCTTCTCTCCACCCTACGCAAGGGTAAATTGACGCATGTACCATGCCTAGCACACGTCCTAAATCTGGTGGTACAGCGTTTCCTAACCAAGTACCCAGGGCTGCCAGAGCTTCTCATCCAGGCCAGAAAAGTCTGCAGCCACTTCAGATGGTCATTCCCAGCAAGCGTTCGCCTGGCAGAAATTCAAAGACAATTCCACCGTCCCACAAACCGTCTGATCTGTGACATGCCCATCAGGTGGAACTCGACATTAGGAATGCTGCAGCGTCTGCACAAGCAGCAGAGGGCCAACAAGGACAGGTTCAGGTCAACTTGGTTTTTTTTTCCCCCGCAGTGGCTGATGATCAAGGATGCATGCACTGTACTGTCACCATTTGAGGAGGCAACGAGGATGGTGAGCAGGGACAGTGCATGCATCAGTGACACAATTCCTTTAGTGTTCCTGCTGGAGCACACTCTGCAGGGAATTATAGATGTGGCTCTAGAGGCAGAGCAGCGGGAGGAAGAGGAGGCCTTCCCTAGCTCTCAAGGCCCCAGTCTTTCCGCAGACAGCATTCCAGCGGGTCTTACTCAGATCAGACAGGAGGAGGATGAGGAGGAGGAGGACTATTTAAGTAATGGGGGCATTGAAGGTGGGGATTCCTCAAGGCAGGGTTTTGTGTGCCCAGAAACATAAGGGCTTGTGCGTGGCTGGGAGGAGGAAGTGCACGATACGGTCATCCTCATTGACCAGGAAGACTCGGCAGCTAATGCCACCTCCAACCAATGCTGCATGGGCTCCCTAATGATGCAAAGCCTGCTAAAGGACCCCAGGATTCGTGCTATCAAGGAGAGGGATCATTACTGGTTGACAACCCTTCTTGATCCATGATAGAAGGGGAAAGTTGCAGAGCTCATCCTGCCTGCACAGAGGGAGCACAGGATGAAAAAACTTGAGGACGCTCTAAAGCGACACTTGTGTAACACCTTTCCAGGCACTGGTAGATTACCAAGTGCTGACACACGTGCTTCTGAGGCTGCGGATGATCAGAGGAATAGTGGTGAAGGCCAGGGCCGCTTGACTGATGCATTTTTAAAAATTTTTAGTCCTTGACGCCCAGGGACGTCAAATGTAGGCACCCATTGCCAGCGTCTTCACCATATGGTGCAGGACTACCTAGGGGCAAGGGCAGACCTGGATACCTTTCCAGCAGATAATCCACTGCCTTACTGGGTGTTGAGATTGGATCACTGGCCAGAACTTAGCCAATATGCTATGCAGCTACTAGGTTGCCCTTCATCTAGCGTGCTTTCCGAAAGGACGTTCAGTGCCGCTGGAGGTTTTGTCACAGACAAAAGAGTGCGTCTGTCCACCGACTCTGTAGACCGGCTGACATTTATAAAAATGAATCAGTCCTGGATCAGCAGCTATCAATCCCCTGATGCTGAAGTAATGGAATAGATAGGGGATGTCGTCTTCTGCATTCACAAAACCTCCAGCACTGAACTCTTCCACAATACCACAGAAGGGTTACGGTGTGAAGGCACTTGCTGCCATGAAAGGCACAATATCTGGCTGCACTGACGCCCATTAAAAAAAAAAAACTTTTCATTATAGGACCACATGGTCCACCCCTGCACTCTTCCACAATACCACAGAGGGGTTACTGTATGACGATACTTGCTGGCCTGGCACCAAAGGCACAATATCTGGGTGCACTGACGCCCATTACCAGATCAAAAACTTTTCAATAAAGGACCACATGGTCCACCCCTGCACTCTTCCACAATATCACAGAGGGGTTACTGTATGATGATACTTGATGGCCTGGCATTAAAGGCACAATATCTGGGTGCACTGACGCCCATTAACAGATAAAAAACTTTTCAATATAGGACCACATGGTCCACCCCTGCACTCTTCCACAATTCTACAGAGGGGTTACTGTATGATGATAATTGCATGCCTGGCACCAAAGGCACAATATCTGGGTGCACTGCCGTTGACGCCTGTATCAGATTCATATCCTCAGAGGGGTTACG
Organism: Leptobrachium leishanense; assembly: GCA_009667805.1. Taxonomy (NCBI): domain Eukaryota; kingdom Metazoa; phylum Chordata; class Amphibia; order Anura; family Megophryidae; genus Leptobrachium; species Leptobrachium leishanense. The sequence continues at coordinate 8,846,130 of CM019068.1, read as the reverse complement.
GTGTGACGGCACTGTTGCCGACGCTAAAAGCCCAATTTTAAAGCACCTATTGTTACTTTCATCCAAAGCCTGCATAAGTTTCACAATAATTTAGCCCAAAAAAACACTAAACTTTTTCTGCGCGTCCTAAAATGTCTTTTCATACAGGCTGCCGCCCCAAGCAGTTGTTTATGGATACTGTAGTTTAAAGGAAAAGCATTTACCGTCATTTGAAATGTCATTTTTTTGTTTTTAAGTGTTTCTATACATCCTAGAAATCCGCCACTTCACGTGCAGGTTATGGGGACCTCCTAGGCACGATATTTGAAGGAATTTTTCATTTTTATTTTTAACCCTTATTTCATGGAAAACTTATTAAACTTATTTCATGGAAAATGTTTGTTTTAAAACTTTTTTGTCCTTGTTTCCTGTCCCCCAGGGCACTACCCGGACCCCCATACACCTTTTATGGAAAAAATGTAGCATATATGCCCTCTTGGAGGACACTCTAAAAACCGAATTTTCAGCCCCATTGACTTGCATGGGGGTTCGGGTTCGGGTTCGGGTTCGGTCCCGAACAAATGGGAAGTTCGGGTTTGGGCTCGAACCGAACTCGGGGAGTGTTCGGCTCATCCCTGGTAATGAATGACAAATTACTGACTAAGACCTCTAAAGGACTTATTCACAGAGCACCGAAATGTCACCGACGGATTATCAGATCGGACCCGATAATTTCAGTTGTTTTGCAGATTATTTTTTTTAAGTTATCAGAAATTATTGAATCCGTTCCAATCTGATTAATGATCCGATAAACCGTAGCAAACCCGACGAATGCGTCCTGAAAAAGCCAATGATCTGCCTAGCACAGCGCCGCTGACCAGCCGCAGGAAAAGTCGACGAATGGGGTAAAGAAATAAAGAAATAAAACGATTGAAAGTTTGAAATTGTAAACGCTGTTTGCAAAACAACGACTGAACGAAAATGTCTGGAATTTACATATAAGATCCTATGAATGATAATAAAAATGTCTGTTACAAAAAAAGTAAAAAAATCGAAAATAAAACAATTTTGGTAAAAAAAATAAAATGCTTAAAAAAATCTTTAAGAGAAATAAAGAGACTTTTTGCTGCAGAATAAAATAATAAACGGTTTATTAGATATTGAATTAAAATGGGTATATTTTTAACATTGAAACCTATGGGATTCGCCTGAATAATCCTGTCGAATGAAACCACCGAACATCAGGGCGTTTCACTGACATTTCTCTGCTGTTCAATGTGAATAGATTAACCATTGCTTCTCTATGGGGGATTTCACAAAGATCACTGGCAATTCGCTGGCACTGGGAAGATTTGCTGACAATTCGCCAATATTTGGCGAATCGCCAGCTTTTTGAATAGCCGAATGGCCCCGAAAATTCACCATATGGGGAAATTCACTATTCGGTGGCCAAATCGTCTCTCTTTCAATAACTCCTTATGTATTAATGGCTTAATAGCTAATATCGCTATAACAACCAAATAGGATATTTTTTTTATTCATCAATTCACCCTAAATCTTAAGTCTGATTTGTAAGTTGTAAAAAAAAAAAAATTGACCAAATAAAAAAAAATAAAGACAGAAACAAAATATAAACTTTATAGTACATAGCGATGTGAGTATATTTCCTACATATTTATTTTCTGGGTTAATCTCTATATTTGTGTTGTTTTTAATATCTCGCATTTTATTACTTTGAATTGTTACAGTCGTTATAGAAATTCAATGTTCTTGAATTCAGGACATACTGAAAACGAGAGAAATCTCAATGTATCCTTCCTGCTAAAACACTTTAGAAATAAATAAATAAATAATACTACACGTTATTTATTTGGGTGTTTTATTGTACAGATTTTCTTGTCTGGTCTTTTTATGATTCACATGGAGGGATCATCGGAATCAATCACTGGCTGTTTTATTGGGGCTCGGTATATTTTGTCAGTGACATGCTGGGTCCCTGAGCTTTATGTCACCCGACCCTGCGGCACCGAAAGGGATAAATCGTGTTGATTTATGGCGGTGACATAATGTAAAACAATTAGAAGCCATATTGTTAATTTGCTATTCTGGCCTCTCACTGTTTTGCTAATTAGCCTTCTCTGATCATTGTGGCTTCACGTGGAGAACCACAATAACATTGCAGGAGACAAACAACATACCGTATTTACTTACTCACAATTCCTCTCATTTTTTGTTTTGAATAATTCCAAAGTGTGCGCGTGTTTTACAAGCCGGCGCGTGTCCATTTATTACATTTTACAGCAATATATAGAGAATACATATCGCTGTATCTATATATTATTAAGTAGAGCTCAATATCCTGTGACCAGACGTGTTACATCAGTGATAAATATTTCTCCCCTTCGTTCTGTGCGATCTCCTAGTATCCTTTATTTAGGTTATGTTGCATCATATTTATATCTTTATGTTTTTGTTGTGTTTTTAAGAATAAGGAGAGCAATGGAGACTCTCACCAACTAATTATCTCACCGATATCTATAATATTTAATAAAGCAGATACATGTTTGAGGTTTGTTTTAAAGGTTCTTTTTATAATGGTAAAATTGGGAAACTGGGGGGCGTGGCCGGCTGCTGAGGAGAGAGGACGCGTGTCTGTGGAGCTCCGACCCGTCCTCTCTCTAAAGGGATCTTTAAGCCACTTTATAGACGCCGAGAATTCATACTACAAGCCCTGAGTGGTTGGCCATCGGGGTGTATTGTCCGGGGCCTGTTCTGACCCCCCACCGGACCTGAGACAGCCGCTTCCCGGGCGGTTCGCTTGATGGAGGTCGCTGCCGGCGGCCATCTTGGGGCCTACCCTTCGGCGCCGGTTACCCGCTTGCTGTGCCCACCTGTACGTACCTCCCATGCTGGAACCGTGAGGGGAGCTACGGAGACGGAGGGCCCCTGTCTCCCGCTGACTGATCGGGACAGATGGCTGGGGACTGATGCATTTGGGCACCGGGTCGCTTCCCCTCCCCCGCTGCAGTGAAAATGGCCGCGATCGAGGCCCTAGAGGCCTGTTTGGTGCTGTTGGAGGGGGACGATCTGAGCCCGCTCACAAAGGGGACCTGGCGCCGGATGATGGCCATACTGGGAGGCTGCGGGACGCCATCGGCTTCCCACCCGCGCATGCCGGAGGAGGACATACTTGTCCCAGAAGACAACGGTGCAGCTTTGCCGGAGCCTGATGACCCGGGTCCGTTGGATGTGCCGCTGCTTGACCCTCCAAGTCCGAGAGCGGATCCGAGGCCGAGCGGTGAAATGATTACGCCTTCTGGTGTGCCTGTGATTAGAGTGGAGGAGGCAGCGACGTTTTACGGGGGGGCCCCGACCACTCTTGCACCACCGGTGACCGGGGTGCGGCGGATTCCCCCATTCCAGATGAGGTCCGCCTTGCCGGAGAAACGATGGTACCTATAATGAAGGAGGCTGAAGCGGAGATCCCTGAGACACCTCGATCCCCTGCTGTTGAGGTGACCTGGGCAGCACGAATCGGCCTTCTGTGGGTCGAGCTACCTGCCAAGCAAGTACCCCCTTTTAGAGACACGGGTTGATAGGACACCTGAGACTGTTTTTTATTTTCTCTTGCCGCTTTTTGGGTCCTCTCATACCCACCTCTGATGACACTCCCCGGCTGAGGATACTGAGACTTTCTTTTGTTGCTTTAACCCCCCCCCCCTTTTTCGACTTTTTTGATGATTTTTCACGTGATCCCCCTTCTTTAGTTACGAGTGTTTTCTTTCTATCCTCTTACATTTGGATGAGACCCCCCTATTGGGGATGATTTTGCTGACCTACAGCTGTAGTCAGTTGACTTTATTATATGCATGTTCTAGATGAGACCCCCCTATTGGGGATGATTTTGCTGATATATTGTTTGCTGTGCCTATGCTTACTGTTTTGAACGTTATCCTTCCTATGACATTATGGCCCTGCGAGGCCATTTTATTTGCTTGTTTTGCTGACTTTATTTCAAAATAAAAACCTTAAATACAAAAAAAAATAAAAAAAAAAAAAAAAATTGGGAAACTATCATTTCTTTGGGGGTTATTCAGAGAGCAGCGAAATGTCGCCGAATTTTCATTGCTCTCTCGTTCCCCACGCTTCCCCGCACTTCAGGGAATCAAATTCAGCATTCACCGCAGGGTCCCCGGAGTGCAGGGAAAACCTGTCGCAAACTCGCTGCAAACCCGCCGACCACCCGCTGGAAACCCACGGAAAAGCCGCCAGAACTGCAGCAAAAAACACCTTGAACACGTCGGAATTCAGACTAGCCACCGATCACTGCGCAGACAAACCGAAGGAAAAAGCTGAGAAAAGGGGTAAAAAAAAACACATGAAAACAATACGATTGAAAGTTTCACAATTAAAACACTCAGGGTTATTCATAGAGAGCCGATCTGGCCCCGAACTGTAACCAGACACTGAAATTCAGTGAACGGCTACATTTCCTGGCCAGTCGGCTATTCAGAGAGCAGGCAGTTCGCCAAATGTTGGCGAATTGCCTGCACGTACGGTGCCTGTTCGGTGCCTGTTCAAGGGCAGTGAAATCCCCATAGAGCAGCAATGCTTCGTCTATTCAGAGAACACAAACCAGCAGTGAAAGGTTCCCCTAATGTCCTGCCATTCGGTGGTTTCAATCAGCAGGTTTATTCAGGCGAATCCCATAGGCTTCAATGTTAAAAATATTCCCGTTTTAATCCAATATCTAATAAACTGTTTATTATTTTAATCTGCAGCAAAAAGTCTCTTCATTTATTGATTTTTTAGGATCTTTTAGGCATTTTTTGGGAACTTTCAAACAGCTGATGTTCGATTCGAACTTCAAACCGATTCGAACAGGCAGCTCATCCCTACTGGTCAGCAGCAGATCGAGATAACTCCAAACAGGGCACCTGTCACATCTCGGTCCTGTCCCCTGCTGGTTGTAGCAGGGATTCATGTTTTTTTGGTTTTCAGGTTCTACAGACTATCTGTTGGCTGATTGGTCTGCGGTCACATGACCTTCTCAGCCCTATATATAGGCCCAGTAAGTCTCTTGCTCCCTGGGTCTGGATAGGTTACACCATCTTGTTATAGATTACGCACTGTCCTTGATAACATTGTATTCCTGATTACTCGTGTATGACTTCTGGTTCTGGCCCTTGGATTACTCTCACATCTGTTTCATATAGATATTCTGTCTGGATTTCCCGTGTATGACCTGGCTTATGTTTTTGGACCACTCTCTTGTATGTGTTTAATTAATGTGCTTTTGGTCACTAAATCCATAGCTCCTGAGCAGTATCTAGTGTTCCCTCGTTGTCTGATCTCCCTGGAGGGAGTGCCAGGATCAGCAGTCCTGTTCACAGTACTTTTCAGGTACCAATGAGTTCTGCCCTGCACTCTGTTGAATTCATTCAAGTCTCAGTCTGTCCTGTTGAGAATTACTGTGTGTGTATATTACGCTGTATCACTTGTTTTAGTGACTCAACCCCCTGCTGCTGGGTTGATCACTCGCTGTTTTGGGTTCCATCCCTTTACGTTTAGGGGTATCGTTTGCTACCCTCCGGGGTCCTTGTTCCCAGGTTACAACTTATGTTTATGTTTTCGCTTAAGACCACGATCACTAACTATTGTTCATTTCTGTTTTATGTCATTTCTGCATTTCTGACTGCCCTGCATCTTGAGTACTTCCTGGACTGTCATTCAATGTCTGCTGTTTTTGATTGTGTCCTAGGTAATCTGTTGGTCTCGAAACCTTCAGAACTTCGAGACAATTCAAGTTAGTCCTTTGTATGTACCAAAACGATTGGTTTCTGCATTCTGTCTACCCTTGCTCTGTTTCTGTTAGTGTGTGCTGGATTAAACATTATGAGACAAACCACAAACCTGCCTCAAGGGCTCAAATATATGCGCAATGAAGGTGCCTTCCCTGGCATCTGCCCGGGACCCCCCGTGACAGCACCTGATGGCACCTTTAAAGACCAGAGTTATCTCGATCTTGGGAGTGAAGGGGTTAAAGGAAAGCCTTTCTGAAAATGTTAATTTTGTAGCAATGAAGTTCGCTGAATTAGTGAGCAATGATATAAATCCACACTGTTGCACCTGCTGTCCGTTTACGCAATGCAGAGAAGTAAAATTCAACACCGGCAGAAGCTCCTGTAAACAACAGTGCACGGTGCTCGGCAACCTTAACACCGCTATTCTTCCGTAAAACGAGTAAACTGCGGCTCTTCTCTATTCACCGTCTTCTGTCATTGTTTGTGATAATCTGTTTAATAATATATAACAAATAGAATGTATCCAGAGGGATAAGACCAGCATGACATGTAATTATATGGTGATAAAGCCACATGTGTGATCATGAGCAAGCGTTAAAGCGGGTCTCTTTGGATGGAGCTTGCATGACGCCATGATTGGGCCATTTGTCTTTTGTTGTATGTCAGCAAAATAATTACTGTCCTCAGTCTCTGCCAAAGATACCAATCCAGCGCGTGTATCACACACACATGGCAATACATTTTCTTTCTAGCACAAACATATCAGTTTAGAAGTGAAGAGAACAAAGAGATTAAGATCTGGAGAGTTTAATGTGCAAATTGATTAATTAACAAAAATTATTTAAAAACCCTGATCTGTAAATATTTACTGGCCCTTATGGTTCCAATCACAATTGCTGCTTGTGGGATGATGTTTGTGCATGAAGGGGGGGGGGTGGCAGACGTGCAAAATATCAGCATGCTGTGGTTGAGGGCCAAAATCTGGCACCTGATTGGCCCCATGGTGCAACAAGAGATGATGCGCTCTATGTTACCTGCATTGTAAGGTGAAACTCACCGGCGCATCCAGCACACCCTCCACAGAGAAAGGATTTATAAATGGAGTCTGGGAAAAGTAACATTTTGTGACGTGAAGCTATTTGCAAATTTCCTTCCTTTAAACCTGTGTCTTCAGAAAGTCTCAGGGCTGGGATCACTGCAGGGGGTGGGAGTTTCTGCTAAATGTTCAGTGTTGAGGAGGAGTTGGAGAGGGATTGATCTCCCCTAGCAAGGACAGAAGGTGACAGGAAACTAGCAAAACAGTCATTACTTAATAAGCCTTTTTAAAGAGAATCATGATACAGTTTATTAGTAAATATTGGGGGTTATTCAGAGAGCACCGAAATGTCGCTGGGATTTCGGTGCTCTCTCGTTCCCATCACTTCCCTGCACTTCAGGGAATCAAATTTCCCCACCCTACGTTGAATTCAGCATTCACCGCAGGGTCCCCGAAGAGCAGGGAATCGGCCACCGTATGCCTCCGCTAACCTGTCACAAACCCAGCGCCTGCCGCCGCCAACTCACCGAACATCATCTGCTGCGCACACGCCAGAGGGCCGCCAAACGCAGCTGACGAGCCGCTGAGCACAGCGCCGACCAGCTGCAGGAGAAAGCCGACAAGCCGCCAGACGGGTAAAAAAAAATTGAAATGCTGTTTGCAAAAAAATCTACTGCATGAAAGTGGCTGGAATTTACATATAAGATCCTGTGAGTGATAATAAAAAGGGCTGTTACAGAAAAAAAAATCCGCTATTAAAAAAAAAAAAACGGATATAAAATTTCGCCGAAAGAATCCCGAAAAAAATAATAAAGAGACTTTTTGCTGCAGATTAAAGAATAAACAGTTTAATAGATATTGTATAAAAGCAGGAATATTTTTAACATTGAAGCCTATAGGATTCGCCTGATTAAACCTGTCGAATGAAACCACTGAACATCAGGGCATTTCACTGACATTTCTCTGCTGTTCAATGTGAATAGATTAACCATTGCTTCTCTATGGGGGATTTCACTGCCGCCGAACAGGCACCGTATTTCACTGTCGCTGAACAGGCACCAGATTTCACTGCTGCCGAACAGGCACCGGATTTCACTGCCGCCGAACAGGCACAGTATTTCACTGCCGCCGAACAGGCACCGTATTTCACTGCCGCTGAACAGGCACCGTATTTCACTGCTGTCGAACAGGCACCGTATTTCACTGCCACCAAACAGGCACCGTATTTCACTGTCGCTGAACAGGCACCGTATTTCACTGCTGCCGAACAGGCACCGTATTTCACTGCCGCCGAACAGGCACCGTATTTCACTGCTGCCGAACAGGCACCGTATTTCACTGCTGCCGAACAGGCACCGTATTTCACTGCTGCCGAACAGGCACTGTATTTGCTGGCAGTTCGCCAAAATTTTTTGAACTGTCTGCTCTCTGAACAGCCGAATGGCCCCAAAATGTTTCAGGCCAGATCTGCACTCTCTGAATAACCCCTATAATATATTCTGCATGTATATATATACTGATACAGTGGATCCCTGCAAGAATACCCAACTAATTTACTAGAGAGGATACATTGTTACTCCAGAAGGACATTAAACAGATATGTTATGGTTTATATTTGTCAATTTAACTTCAATGCAACTTATTATTAAGCATATATTGAAGCGAAATGAAGTCAGCCAATAGGAAACAAGACCCGCAGAACATCCAGATAACCACAGGATTTATTCCTCTGGGTGATAATAGGTGTTATTCTGCATTATTATCTTCTTCACAAACTATTGATCATTTACAGCAAATCTCAGAACGCAAAGCGCAAATCAAACCTATTTCATAATATAAAGAGAACCAGATCAGTATCTTGTGTCTGAAACCTTCAAGGTCCCTCCTGATCTGCGTGTTCCATCGGCTTTCGTTTAATTCTGTGGATCGTGGCGCTACTCATTTCATTTTCCTTTCAGTAATTTCCCAGATAATATTCACAGATGCTCCACAGCAAATATATATGATGTATCATTTAATTAATATATATATATATATATTAAAAAGTCCAAACGGTCCTCGACGAGACTCGTAAATAGAAGGTTCAGGAGGTTCATTACATGAAAAGTAAAATAAATAAATAAAGAACCATCAGATGTAATCACCATCAAACATCACCGGCAGGAGCAGCTAGAGAATAAAGGTCTGCGTAGGTCGCATATGAACAGGTTTGGTTTTTCAGGAGCAAACCATTTCTGTAACGATGAACCGGTGACTTTTATAAGAAAAATACAGAATTCTAAATCAGTAAAAGATGCGAGCGATAAAAAAAAAAAAGGGAAATGTAGCCAGAACGCGCTATTAACTGATCAATACCATCGAGCTCCAGCGCCTGTGTGTGTATTTCTTTATAGATTGTTATTCAGAGAGGAAAGTTTAAAATAATATAAATTTGCACGTTTTTGATTTGTCTTTCAGAAAAGTTTTGCCGCTGAAGTTAGCTGTGCAACTGCTTAACCCCTTCACTACCAAGAGTTTTCTTCTGTACAAAAAAAAAATAATTATAATTTCATTCATTTGAAACATGAAATGTATGTTTTACTAAAGTATTAAATATGGGGTGAAATAGGAATTTTGTAATTGTTGCTCAAAGATAGTTAACCCCTTCACTGCTGAGGCATTTCACCGCTTTGTGCTGAGGTCATTTTTACCGCTTTCGCTCATCATGTTTAAACGCGATTTGAAGCCACATTTTATTAAATGACCCAGACATATTATATATCGTTCTTTCCGGCAGAATCGGCAGATTCATAATATATCATTATTCTATGAATACGTCATGTCCTGCCTGAATATTATAACAAAAATGCAATAAAATTTGAATTTTTAATAATCTGCAGCGTGTAAAGTGTTTTTTTTCACATTTTATCACATGAACGTTTGCGATTATATTTTCTATGGGGTGCGATTGTACAAAAATTAAAAATGGGGATTTGTTACATTTTTGGGGGGGAATTACGTGATTTTTAGCAAATGCACCCCGTAGAAAAAAATCATTAGTGCAGCATCATTGTTCACTTTATAATTGAAATGTGAATAATATTGCTGCATTAACAAAAACAACACACAAAAAAAAATACATTTTTTTTTTTGTTTGTTTTTTTTTAATATGAGGCTGGTATGAAATTATTAACAGGGCTGGTTTTTATCCCCAGTCCGGCCCTCCTCTCATCCCGTGGCGATAACGCACCTCTTCTGGCCGCCGGGAGCAGAGTGAGATTGGGGAGTAAACATCCCCAGTCTCCGTTTGCGATCACTCTACCAACATGCCGCATCGAACGAGAGGTGAGATCCTGCAGGTTATGTGACCCAGCAGCAGAGGCCTCCATGGTGTCCTATGGATTCCATGGAGGGGATGCTCGCGACGATGCGTTAGTGCTGCCCCGAGCATCCTGGAGCCTAGCGGCCAGACTGCTGGACTGAGTGCCTGCCCCGCAATCTACAGGTAAAACGGGGACGCTAAGAGGAGGTTTGCAACCGAACACTTTTAGATGTAGACACGTGATTCTGCCCTTAGACTCTGAGTTGCACTTAAGACGTGTAATACTTTGGGCATCGATGTTGAGGCAAAGTTAGCCACGAGTGTGTGTGCCGCTCTGTATCAGATCCCTTTAGCAGTTTCACACCAGAATATGAATGTGCCAATTATCCTGTATTATCACCAAGTCTATTCAATCAGCTCGCGTCTCATCCGAGCCCCTGACATCTCCATAGAGTGTATCATTCACATCAAAGCACGCGGCTGCCTCTCAAGCCAAGAGGTCACATCCCTGGTGTGGATATACCTGCAGCAAATACAGAGTATCTTCTTCTTCCCCTGCACCAGATTCCGGCAGGATGCCTGAGCTCACATACATTGTGGCGAGTGTGTTTTTATACCCACCATTCTTACAAGTACTTACAGTATGTGTTGGTGCTTTATGTACAGGCTGATTTATGTGCAGGCGCTCTTCTTCGAGCAGCCGGAGGATAGAAGGCCAGGCTGCGCCCAATGCATTTTCCCCTCAGGAGAATTCACTTATCTCGAAAGTATCATTCGCCGCGTTTCTGCAAAGTGCTCTGCCAGGATAATGGCTTTAAAGCCTTGAAAGTGATTTTTTTTATTACTTTTTCCCATATGCAGTATTTTTTTGTTTTCTATTCGTTGTGTGTTTTTTTATTTTTTATTACTTTCATATTTATAAATGAGACGGAATATGGATCATAAAAGCACAATATCTGTAATGTACTGTCTGTGAGCTGGAAACGCACCCGGGCTCACGCGGCTTAGGCTCGGGTCAGATGAGCGCATTTTGTACGGACTGTGCGTCGGTGCAGTACGGACGTACTTACTGACTGACGACAAGGTAGTGGCCACACAGTCAGTTTTTTTCACTGACGTATTTTTTGACGGATGTAGCAGGGAAAATAAATTACAAGAAAAAACATTCTGTCCGTCAAAAATGCTGGACGTATAAATGCAGTCCGTCCGACCACGCTCCATCACTCACACACAAAGCTATGCGGACGTTGTGGACGTGGCGCACTCTGCACGTCCGTTCTAGCAGTATTACGTTCTTGCCTAACCTGCGTCCGTTTGCAGCGTCCGTCAGCCCCCGCACTTCTGTGCGGACGTACTTCGTGTGTGGGGCTCCATTTAACACAATTGTATGCTATCACGGACGTACTTATGTGCGGCAACACGGACGTTAACACTGCGTTCGTCTGACCCCAGCCTAAAATCCAAGATTCTGGCGGAAAATAAACAGGACTATGCTTTGTACAAAAATAAAATAAAATCCCTAAAGTTATTATACTTTAATTTGCTTTTGGTGTCTGTGAGCCCCAGCAGGGTGAAGGTTCCGTTGACGAATCCGGTGGGAAAACGGTAAAGTCACCTCCACGGGGTTAAATTTACATAAAACCGAGCTGGGGGTTTTGGGGAGAAAGTCGGCGACACGTCACGCGTACGTTGTTATACAATATATATATTGATACCTTGAATGTTTACAAACTGAAGGCCGTTTTATTAATCACTGAGGTTCTCAGAAATTTTCACTTGGAAACATGAAAGACCTTGTTACGAGGACGTATCATAAATATTGCAGCAGATGAGGGAATGTGGAAAAGGAGGACAGATGTGAGTCCACCTCCACTGCGGCTGCATTCAAACCAGAAAACCAGATGAATATTTAATTTCCCTTGTAAAAAAGGTATTTTTATGGCATATTTTATCTTTTTTTAAAGGGACAGCGCTGTTTTCTCACTTCTGCCTGGATACACGCGTGGAACATTCCGCAGCAAAGCGCGCACAGCAATCCGTTTCACTTCTATGTAAAGGAAAATGTTTTAATAGAACATAAAGATGATTTATCATGATTCCAGGAGCAAACACAGATATGCATTATGTATCAACAACAATGTATGCCTTGGTGTCCCTTGGCCCGGGTACACGGTAACCTTAATTCACCCCGGTTTGCACCTTTGACGTCTTTAGTGGAATGAATTTTCACAACATTTTTCTCCATTAAATCCGGCGTCCGGTTAAAGACTCTATTAAATCATGTTTTCTACATGAAGGAATTGGAGCATTTAAACAATGCGAAGCGATGCAAAGCGATGCGAAGCGATGTGAAGCGATGTGAAGCAATGCGAAGGAGCCTCCGGTACTTTAGATGTCAGTCGTTATATACAGATCAGGTAATTAAGAGAGACACAGAGGCAGAAATATGGCAGAACCAGCACTTTCCCTTTAAGCAGCAACATCTCACAGATATTTATAAAACAGGATGCCGTACACTTTGCATACATGGACGTAACGGAGAAATATAACGGGATGGAAATATGATGTATAGCAACGCAACGGACCTTTCCTGCACTGGCTCGGAATATTGTATGGAAACATTTCTGAATGAAAATGAATAAAATGTGAAGAAGCTCCTTTTATGTCTGAAATGTTGAAATGAAACATGACGCAAATGGAACATGACGCAAATGGAACATGACGTGAATGAAACATGACGTGAATGAAACATGACGCAAACGGAAAATGACGCAAATGGAACATGACGCAAATGAAACATGACGTGAATGAAACATGACGTGAATGAAACATGACGTGAATGAAACATGACGCGAATGAAACATGACGCGAATGAAACATGACGCAAACGGAAAATGACGCAAATGGAACATGACGCAAATGGAACATGACGCGAATGAAACATGACGCGAATGAAACATGACGCAAACGGAAAATGACGCAAACAGAACATGACGCAAATGGAACATGACGCGAATGAAACATGACGCAAATGGAACATGACGCAAATGGAACATAACGCGAATGAAACATGATGCAAATGGAGCATGACGCGAATGAAACATGACACGAATGAAACATGACGCAAACGGAACATGACGCAAACAGAACATGACGCGAATGAAACATGACACGAATGAAACATGACGCAAATGGAACATGACGCAAATGGAACATGACGCGAATGAAACATGACGCAAATGGAACATGACGCAAATGGAACATGACGCGAATGAAACATGATGCAAATGGAACATGACGCGAATGAAACATGACGCAAATGGAACATGACGCAAATGGAACATGACGCGAATGAAACATGACGCAAATGGAACATGACGCGAATGAAACATGACACGAATGAAACATGACGCAAACGGAACATGACGCAAATGGAACATGACGCGAATGAAACATGACGCAAATGGAACATGACGCGAATGAAACATGACGCGAATGAAACATGACGCGAATGAAACATGACGCAAATGGAACATGACGCGAATGAAACATGACGCGAATGGAACATGACGCAAATGGAACATGACGCAAACGGAACATGACGCAAACAGAACATGACGCGAATGAAACATGACACGAATGAAACATGACGCAAACGGAACATGACGCAAATGGAACATGACGCGAATGAAACATGACGCGAATGGAACATGACGCGAATGGAACATGACGCAAACGGAACATGACGCAAATGGAACATGACGCGAATGAAACATGACGCGAATGGAACATGACGCAAATGGAACATGACGCAAATGGAACATGACGCGAATGAAACATGACGCGAATGGAACATGACGCGAATGAAACATGACGCGAATGGAACATGACGCGAATGGAACATGACGCGAATGAAACATGACGCGAATGGAACATGACGCGAATGAAACATGACGCAAATGGAACATGACGCAAATGGAACATGACGCAAATGGAACATGGCGCAAATGGAACATGACGCGAATGGAACATGACGCAAATGGAACATGACGCAAATGGAACATGGCACAAATGGAACATGACGCAAATGGAACATGACGCGAATGGAACATGACGCAAATGGAACATGACGCAAATGGAACATGACGCGAATGAAACATGACGCGAATGGAACATGACGCGAATGAAACATGACGCGAATGGAACATGACGCGAATGGAACATGACGCGAATGAAACATGACGCGAATGGAACATGACGCGAATGAAACATGACGCGAATGGAACATGACGCGAATGGAACATGACGCGAATGAAACATGACGCAAATGGAACATGACGCGAATGGAACATGACGCGAATGAAACATGACGCAAATGGAACATGACGCAAATGGAACATGACGCAAATGGAACATGACGCAAATGGAACATGGCGCAAATGGAACATGACGCAAATGGAACATGACGCAAATGTAACATGACGCATGCAGATATTTCTCTCAAAGGGAAAGTTATGACAAAGACACAACATTCGGGCGGCCAAGACGAATTATATGGCCACGGCTCGGTCCATAACATAGAGCTCGGGGGCTGAAAGTGAAGGTATAAAACAGTACTGAAGACAGTTGCAGTAGAGGCCTGGCAGAGCATCACCAGGGATGAAACCCAGCGTCTGGTGATGTCTATGCGTTCCAGACTTCAGGCTGTGATTGACTGCAAAGGATTTGTAACCAAGTATTAAGAAGGGAAAGTTTGATTTATGATTATTATTCTGTCCCATTGCCTTTGGTCCCTTAACAAGTGGGAGGCACATCTGCAAACTGCTGTAAGTCCTACACCGTTCACCTGAGTTGGATGTACATACCCTCAAATTAAAGCTGACAGTCTGCAGTTAAAGCACATTGTGTTTGTTTCATTCCAACTCCATTGTGGTGGTGTATAGAGCCAAAGATGTTACAATTGTGTCCATGTCCCAATATTTCTGCACCTGACTGTATATCTGTTAGTGTGTGTGTTAGTGAGTGTGTTAGTGTGTGTGTGTGTTAGTAAATTTGCTAGCGTGTGTGTTATTGTGTGTGTTAGTATGTGTGTTATTGTGTGTGTTAGTAAATCTGTTAGTGTGTGTGTTATTGTGTGTGTTAGTATGTGTGTTAGTGTGTATTAGTGTGTGTGTTAGTATGTGTGTTATTGTGTGTATTAGTGAGTGTGTTAGTGTGTGTGTGTGTTAGTAAATTTGTTAGCGTGTGTGTTATTGTGTGTGTTAGTAAATCTGTTAGTGTGTGTGTTAGTATGTGTGTTATTGTGTGTGTTAGTATGTGTGTTAGTGTGTATTAGTGTGTGTGTTACTATGTTGGCTGTTATTGATCTATTATATTAAATGTCATAAAATCCAAAACAAGTTTCAGCATAAAAATTCCTTTAAACTGGAATCAAATATCCTGATTCCTCATCACAAAATATCAAATACCTATTAAATACTCAGATTGATTTTAAATATAGAATAAAAATCAGTATTTTCCTCGCTCTGCGCTCTATAAGAGCCTTAGAAATAAGAATTTAACATCAGTTTTCAGACTCAATAAACACAGAGGAGCAGCTGATACTATTTTTTTTTACCACAAACCATGTTTATTCACTAATTTCATTTAATAGTTCAAATTATTTAGAAAGCAGAGGATCAGTGAGGACTCGAAATGTGCTTTGCATACGTTTTGCAGCCTTTTCATTTAAGAGGAATTTCAGCTGTAACGTTACGTCCCAATTTGTTTTCATTAATTTATAATAATCAATATATTAATAATAATAATAAATATATGCCGTATAGGGTATACTTTTAAGTGATGTAAGGACATTGTTAGTGCACTTTTAATCCCCGCAAAAGTAAATAACACCTGATTCAAAGTGACCTGACACTTCAAAATATGCAAACATAATATTAAAAGATGACTGATTGAAGGAGCAGAGCCAGGAGACTTCAAGAAGCGCCTGTCTGGCATGAAAGGAGTAACGCTGATAGAGGGATCTAAGATTTTTTGAGGACTTGTGCATCCACACAGATACCTCAAAAGAAATGATTGAAGAAGAAAAACCCTTTGAAATGTAAATATGTTTTGAGAAGTAATTAGATAATGAAGATAGCAATTAGCAATAAACAGGTAAACACAGAGATTAAAGATACTGGATTAGGCGTCCACATCTCTTTAAACCTTTCTTACATTGTGACAGCAGTACATAGGATATTAACCGGACAATGAGGAACATTGTAGCTTGTGCACTTATGTATTAAAGTGATGAGTTAATGGAAGCTCAATGTCAGGCATCTGCTGCGAAAGCCATGAGGTTAACATGCTTTGCGTAAATGAATTTAGTGACTAGGGGTTTAGTGATACAGTTTTACCTCTTCACAAACCATTTTCAAGCAGTTGTAATAGGTTTATCATAATAAAGTCGCCACCTTGTTAACAACCTTATTACCGGCAGCTAAAAAAAGTCACTGGGATAAAATCCCACTATTTTACATCGAGAAAAACCCACATGTTTATTAACAAGATGTTATTGTCATTGATTGTAACAAACGTCACACTTCAAACATCATTACTAACATTGTCTGAGAAAATGTTGCGGATTTTAACAAACCCCGACCGTAACCATTAATCTAAATCTAACCCTAATAGACGTGTGCGAGGCCCAAAATCACATTTAATTTCTGTCAGTTTCAAAATCCAAAATTCTTGGATTGTGGAATATTTTGAATTTGACAATTTCAATCAATCCAGATTGTCAGACAGACCCCAAATTTTCAGAAATGCCCGAAAACTTGCAGGTGAGTGTATCTTTAGTCCATATACCCCCTCTACACTTCTACCCCCTCTACATCACAAAATGTTAGGGGTGGGTTAATATTAGGGCTACTGTTAATGTTGAGTTACTGTTAGGGTTACTATTAGGGTTGGTTACTGTTACTGTTGGGTTACTGTTATGGCTAATGTTAGGGTTGGGTTACTGTTATGGTTAATGTTAGGGTTGGGTTACTGTTATGTTTTACTGTTAGGGTTACTGTTAGGGTTTGGTTACTGTTATGGTTAATGTTAGGGTTGGGTTACTGTTATGTTTTACTGTTAGGGTTACTGTTAGGGTTGGGTTACTGTTAGTGTTGCGTTACTGTCATGGTTAATGTTAGGGTTGGGTTACTGTTAGTGTTGGGTTACTGTTGGGTTACTGCTAGTGTAGTGTTACTGCTAGCGTTGCATTACTGTTAGGTTTGGGTTATTGTTAGTGTTGGGTTACTGTTATGGCTAGATTACTGTTATGGTTTGGTTACTGTTATGATCGGGTTAATGTTAGGATTGGGTTACTGTTAGGGTTTGTGTTACTGTTAGGGTTGGGTTACTGTTACGTTTACTGTTAGTGTTGGGTTACTGTTAGTGTTGGGTTACTGTTAGGGCTGGGTTACTGTTATGATTACTGTTATGGTTGGGTTAATGTTAGGATTGAGTTACTGTTACTGTTACTGTTTGTTTTACTGTTGGGTTGGGTTACTGTTACGTATACTGTTAGTGTTGGGTTACTGTTAGTGTTGGGTTACTGGTATGGTTGGATTACTGTTCGAGTTACTGTTATAGTTTCTGTTAGGGTTGTGTTACTGTTAGGGTTGTATTACTGTTAGGGTTACTGTTGTTTTATGGTTACTGTTTATGTTTGGGTTAGGGTTAGGACTAAGGCTGGTACTGCACAAAACATGCAAACTATTTTGAATTGATCCCAATATTTTCAGGCCGATTTGATAACATTTTATAGTCGTCGGTTGATTTGGAATTTTGGATGTTCCCATCACGAAATGCTGATATTTTGTCCTAAAAACAACTTGGTTGAAGTGGAATGCACATGTCTAAACCTTAACCTAAACCCTAGCCCTAATGCTAAGCCTAACCCTAGTGCTTTTCTGTTCACCATAGTTTATATACACTGAAACTACAGTAATTCCTTTGTTGAAATTAACTTTGTGAATTCATGGAACAAAGTATCCAGTTCAGTGTTTACACATTGTTTGTATCAGCTTTTGTGTAAATCAAGATTCCAGGCTATCTCGTTCAGCTGTGTCTTTGTACAGAGGACGCCTGCTTATTGTGGTGACCCCGTACGGGCAACATTAAACCCAGTGACTAAGGTCTGGCATAAGCAGAATCCGATTGCACTAAAGCAATTAGCATCGTATTTATAAACTGACATCCGGCCGTGACTTTTTTGATGGTCACACTGTCAGTCTTGTCACATGTCTGAGTATTACGGCAGCTGCGTGATACACTTTCCAGTGGATGAATGGCGCTTCTAACACCCTCCTGAGTCCTGTTAGGTTAAATGCGAATTGAGCACTGATTAAAATAGGCACAATTTTCCCACAGTGACCAACAGAAAATAGAAAGTGTCTCTAATGTCAGAATACGGAATAATCTGAGCTTCACTCGATTCAGATCGCAGGCTTCTCCTCCGCAGACCGTCAGCCCTTCCGCTCAGAATAATGGCCAACGTTTCTTGCATGAGAGACATTTGTAACAAATAACGTTAACGTTGAGTTTGTTGTTTACCTTCTCGTCATTGTGTACTGACTTCCTGCAGCCGCTTCGGCGCCTCTGTAGATTGCTATGTGTTCATTTAGGCACTTTAGGTTGTAGAAATGCTGGTTGCCGGGTGATGTCACAGGAAAGCAGGTCTTTTGTGGGATTTTGCTAATGTTTACAGACTAAATTATTGTCATATCCGGCAATTGTGGTTAAGTGTTGTGCTGTGGTTTTGAATTTCTGTATTTTTTATGTTTGACGGGACAGAAAACTATTTCAATTCATCCTTTATATCATGTGTCTCTAAATTCTGAGCACTAATCATTCTGCTTGCTCAGTGACCTAACTTGACAGGTGAGAGGAGGGACGTGATGGCGTCTGAGATAGCGAATATTTTCCATGGCCTCTTTAATTAAATAAATGATTAATTATACCGCTTTCAACTACAAAAAAAACAGGGTTATTCAAAGAGATCCGAATTGTGACCGAAAGGGAACCGAACACTGAAATTCAGTGTTCGGTTACCTTTCTTGGCCAATCGGCTATTGAGAGAGCAGGCAATTCGCCAAATCTTGGCGAATTGCCTGCACATACGGTGCCTGTTCGGTGTCTGTTCGACGGCAGTGAAATCCCCATAGAGAAGCAATGCTTCATCTATTCAGAGAACACAAATGAAAGGTTCCTGAAATGCCCTGCCATTCGGTGGTTTCATTCGGCAGGTTTATTCAGGAGAATCCCATAGGCTTCAATGTTAAAAATATTCCTGTTTTAATTCAATATCTAATAAACCGTTCATTATAAAATTCTGCAGTAAAAAGTCTCTTTATTTATAGATTTTTTAGGCTATTTTAAGCATTTATTTAGAGATTTTTTTTTAAACAAAACAATTCTGTTTTTTTTCTTTTTTTTAACTTTACATCTTTTTTCTGTAACAGCCCTTTTTATTCTCATTCATTGGATTTTATATGTAAATTTCAGACATTTTCGCTCAGTAGTTTCTTTGCAAACAGCGTTTTACTTTTTAAACATTCAAGCAAACTGTTTTCCTAATTTATTCACTCCATTCGTCTGCGGTGTCGGCTTTTTCCGGCGGCTTCGCTGCGTGTTATCGGTTCCTGCTCGGGTTTTTCGGCATTTTCGGCAGGTTAATCCAGATGTTTTTGCGGTTTCATTGTGCGTTCGCCCTCGTTTTGCGGTGAGTTTTCGGCGACTTTCCCTGCAATTCGGGGACCCTGTGGTGCTTGCTGAATACACCGCAGGGTCGCCGAAATGGGATCGGCAAATCAAACCGAATTGAAGAGAACGAAAAGTCACCGAACATGCGGTGGCTTTTCGATTCTCTTTGAATAACCCTGAAAGTAGTTTTTTATAATACACATATAATGTGGGAATAAATGTGAGAGGCACCAGAGCACTTGCTGAACCAACAAAGTCCCATGTGCCACCTTTACTTAATGTAGCTCATCCACTGATCTGGGGTTCTTCCAGTGAGGTGCGCTTCTGGTGACACCACCCTCCAGGGCTGGATTTACAATTTAGGCAAAGTGGGCACATGCCTATGGCACCCACCACAGGGTTTGCCTTGCTCAGTAAAATTAGACAAAAAAATTATACATACTGTGTATATATATATATTTTTTTAATTTTCTTTTTTTCGTTTACACAGTGAAGTGCCCCCTTTGGGCGCCTTACCTTTAAAAGTAAATAAAGTGTAAAAAAAAAAAATTAAAAGGAAAATACTATTTTTTCTAGATTACAGAGGAAAAATCCATAAAAATGCCTAAAATATCCTAGAAAATAAATAGACTTTTTGCTGCAAATTAAAATAATAAACGGTTTATTAGATATTTGGATTAAAAACTGGAATATTTTTAACATTGAAACCTATGGGAATCGTCTGATTAAACCTGTCGAATGAAACCACTGAACATCAGGGCATTTCACTGACATTTCTCTGCTGTTCAATGTGAATAGATTAACCATTAGAGATGTGCATTCGTTTTGGAAAAATTCGGAATTTGTAACGAAATTTGATAATTCGTAGTTCGGAAGTACTTCCGAATAACGAATCGATATGATACGAATTCAAAACGAAACAAAATGGTATATAACGAATTTATTTAGTTTCACACTGTGTCATCATCATAAAAGAACAATTTGAATAATCGATATCAACTATCGAATTTGAAATGAACTATCGAATTGATATCATCTATCGAATTGATATATGAAATTCGAATCGATACAAATTCGAAATGAAAAACTAAACTAAACGAAACTAAATTAGTTACGAAATTCTGAAAACGGAATTATTTAAAAACGTGACGAAACGAAATTAAACAAAACAATTTTTCAGCCATGATCATCCCTATTAACCATTGCTTCTCTATTCCACTGCCGTCGAACAGACACCGTATTTTGCTGGCAATTCGCCAATATTTGGTGAATTGCCAGCTTTGTGAATAGTCGAATGGCCCCGAAATGGCTCCGTACACGGAAATTCACTGTTCGGTGCAATTATGGGGCCAGTTCGTCTCTCTCTGAATAACCCTGTAATTAAAAACTTTATTATTTCAACCTGAATGGCCGTTAGGCTGGGTTCACACCTGGGCGTTTTAACGCGCGTTCGTGCGCGCTTTAAAACGCAGGAACGAGGAAATCCCATGCTTTGCTATGGGACCCATTCAGACCTAAGCGTTTTACAGCGCGCAGGAACGCGCTTTAAAACGGCCGACGCAAAAAGAAGTCCGGGAGCTTCTTTTCGGGCATACAGCAGCGCGTTCGCGGCCATATCATAGCCGTGAATGTGCTGCAACGCGCGTTGGCGCGTTTTTTTTGTATGCGCGAACGCGCGTAAAAAAAACGCGCGCATTGCACGACGCAGCGCTACGCCCAGGTGTGAACCCAGCCTGAATGTATTTAATCCCACCTGCTGCGTCAAGGCAGCCCCTAACCCGGTGCCGTTACACAGCCGCCTGCTCTTTCCCTGCCGGTACTTGGCTTTGTACAAAGATGAATTGAGCCTTTTTTAATTTGCATTTCTATTAATACTAATAAATATTAGAAACCAGTAAAATAGGGCCCTGGTCTAAAATATACCAAAACAATCCAAAAAAAGCACAACTAGAAACGATTGAAGGTTACGGATTTATTTTGTGTTATTGTTTCACTGTTTTACCTTCATATAGTTTCCAGCACATTATTTGTGTTGGATTATTTACACACAAACGTTAGAGAGATACTATCGCTAATTAACGCAGCCCCAGGTCCTGTAATCATTATAGCTGAATGTAAGCTGTGCTGGCGTCAAATCCTATTGGCCTCGGAGTCGTCAGCAGAGACGTTCCAGCTGCTGGGGATACTTTGATCTCCGTGATGTGGCGAAGTCAAACAGATCATGTGGCTGCTGAACATGCAACACGCGAAGCACTGGGCACCACATGTAACACGCTCAGCTTTCTTACTCTGCACACGTACCCGTCCGATGCCATCAATGGACCCGCTCCGCGCCAGTGGCTCACACTTACTTTTATATGTTTAAGAAAACATCATAAGTGATTTGAAAATATCCTCGTAAAAAGCAAACCTGGAATCAGCTTCTTATTTGTTACACGATGTCACGAGCTGTAAATGGGGGGGGGTGTTATTCGCCGGCGGTTCCTGACATTGGCTGAGCATGTAGTCATGGCAGTTTGCTGATAGGTTTTATGGACAATTTACTAAAAAACCTCATGCAATCTGCAGTCATTTACCCGATGATATATATAGAACTTTGTGGGTTATTCAAAGAGCACCGAAATATCACCGACATGTCAGTGCTCTCCTGTTCTCAAACTTCCCCACACTTCAGGGAATCAAGTTTCAGCATTCATCGCAGGGTCCCCGAAGTGCAGGGAATCGGCCGCTGCAATCCTACCGGCTGCCGCCGCAAACACGCTACAAACCCATTGGCCGACGCCACCAACCCCCCGAAGCAAACCCACCGAGCATCTGCCACAAACCCTCCGGAGGGCTGCCAAGTACAGCCAACAAGCCGCCGGATGGATAAAAAAAACCAATACAATTGAAAGTGTCAAAATTGAAGCACTGCAAAAAAACTACAGAACAAAAATTCCTGAAATTAACATATAAAGATCCTATGAATGATAATAAAAAGGGCTGTTACAAAAACAAGAAAAAAACGCTATTAAAAAAAAAAGGAAAACAATTCTGCTGAAAAAATCCGGAAAAATGCCTAAAAGATCCTAAAAAAAATCAATAAATAAAGAGACTTTTTGCTGCAGATTAAAATAATAAACGGTTTATTAGATATTTACGGAAGCCCAGAGAGGCCGTGCATTTTTAATTAACTTTTTTTTTTTTCATCCACTGTTAGTAAGGAAGCCCAGAGAGGCCATTTTCAGTTGGGAAGTGTCATAGAGAGGAAGCACACACTGAAAGCAGCTACTTTGATCCGGATTCACAATACTGATCCAGGTAGATCTTGAGGAATAGATTTCCTTGCCTTGATCACTCTTAATTCTCTCACTTCACTAAAGTGCCTATGAAGTCTTCTTCCTCTATATCTTTCCAGGTCTCTTTCTGATCCCCTGTGGATTTTTGCATCCTGACTTTTTTTCAGGGTGCTTTTTAAGCAGCCATTTGAGGGGGGCTGTTTTAGGTAAAGACAGTAATCTATTCCTCAAGATCTACCTGGATCAGTATTGTGAATCAGGATCAAAGTAGCTGCTTTCAGTGTGTGCTTCCTCTCTATGACACTTCCCAACTGAAAATGGCCTCTCTGGGCTTCCTTACAAACAGTGGATGAAAAAAAAAAAAGTTAATGAAACAAACAAAAAAAATAATTAAAAATGCACGGCCTTTCTGGGCTTCCGTAGATAATTAAATAAAACGGGAATATTTTTATCATTGAAACCTATGGGATTCGTCTGATTAAACCTGTCGAATGAAACCACTGAACATCAGGGAATTTCACTGACATTTCTCTGCTGTTCAATGTGATTAGGTTAACCATTGCTTCTCTATGGGGGATTTCACTGCCGCCAAACAGCACCGTATTTCACTGCCGCCGAACAGGCACCGTATTTCCCTGCTGCCGACCAGCACCGTATTTCACTGCCACCGAACAGCACCATATTTCACTGCCGCCGAACAGGCACCGTATTTCACTGCCGCCGAACAGCACCGTATTTCACTGCCACCGAACAGGCACCGTATTTCACTGCCGCCGAACAGGCACTGTATTTCACTGCCCTTGAACAGGCACTGTATTTCACTGCCACCAAACAGACACTGTATTTCACTGCCGCCGAACAGGCACCGTATTTCACTGCCCTTGAACAGGCACTGTATTTCACTGCCCTTGAACAGGCACTGTATTTCACTGCCCTTGAAACAGGCACTGTATTTCACTGCCGCCGAACAGGCACCGTATTTCACTGTCACCGAACAGTACCGTATTTCACTGCCGCCGAACAGACACCGTATTTCACTGCCGCCAAACAGGCACCATATTTCACTGTCCTCGAACAGGCACTGTATTTCACTGCCGCCGAACAGACACCGTATTTCACTGCTGTCGAACAGGCACTGTATTTCACTGCCGTCGAACAGCACTGTATTTCACTGGCAGTTCACCAAAATATGGTGAACTGCCTGCTCTCTGAATAGCCGAACAGATACGAAATGTCACCGTACGGGGAAACTCACTGTTTAGTGACATTTTGGGAGCAAAATCGCTTCTGCTGAAAGTGTTGCGTGAAGAATCCCTGCATAGAGAAGCAATGGTTAATCTATTCACAATGAACAGCAGAGAAATATCAGTGAAATGCCCTGATGTTCAGTGGTTTCATTCGGCAGGTTTATTCAGGCGAATCCCATTGGTTTCAATGTTAAAAATATTCCCGTTTTAATTCAATATCTAATAAACTGTTTATTCCTTTCATTTGAAGCAAAAAGCCTTTTTATTTATTGATCTCTTTAGAAATTTTTGAGTATTTTTTGTATTTTTTTAGGTGAAATTTTTGAATTCCTAATTATTTTAAAACGGCGAGGCTTTTTTCTTTGCCGAACGCAGCATTTTGTTTTCTTTCCGTCGGTCCGGCTGCGGTTGACAGGTGCTGTCCTTGGTGCTCAAACATATTTAATTTATAAAATGGTCAGGATGTGAGGAGTAGCGCCCCCTTCCACCCCCAGCCCTCGATTTTTCCAAAAAGCTGGGGGAAGTGCAGGAGTTTCTTCCGCCCCACTCAGCGTCACCAACAAACAGGAAATTTTTAATTCCCAATCCCGGCTGCCGGTTACTAGTGACATGGGCGCGCAGGGAGTATGGCGACCCCCCTAGACCCCCCTATCTGCAAGATCAATCACGTTACTGATCGATCTCAAAGAGGCGCGATGGATCGGAGCTGTGAACGCACAATTTACGTTCCCTATGCTGCGCAAGCAGCGCAGGAAGCACAAATCACGCAGAAAAGACTCAGGGATGTCAGGGTTCGGGATTCCCAGAGCCGAAGAGAAGGATCTGCTCGAAGTGAGGGAGAAAAGGTGCGTAAAACCACTCAAAACACAGAAAATAAGTTAAAAGATACTTGTGCAGAGGCTGCCAGCAGGATCCGCATGATTATTTAAGAGCAATAAAGGGATCTCTCCATTTTTCAGCACACATGGACATGTTGTGTTAAGTGTCGTGCCGTTACGATTCAGAACACGTGTCGGATTTATTTGTGCGGCTCAAACACAGGAATGTAACGTATCTAATTTTAGAAAGATATTTGCATCGTCCGCTTCTGTTTTCACTGAGCTGATAGATGTTTTAGAAGTGATCGCTTCCTCATGGTCGGCTCCTTTATGCCATTGTGCGAAACACATGGGTTGTTCCCAGATTGCGTGACCGGTCACGAGTTGCGAGATTCTGGTTGTGCCTCGGCATGGAAGAAATATGTTATTACACATCAAGTATCCTCAGCTTAGACGTATAAAAACAATCAAAGAGTGACTGATACTTTCACTGGGTAACATGTACCTCTGGTGCTCACTAATGGCTGAGATTGAGACCGAGGCAGCTCTATCATTAGGTGAACTAGGCGCTCTCCTAAGGGCTCGCTCACACTGGGGCCACATACTGCCCTTCATGTACACACCTTCATTCCGCTTGAAGACACGTAACATTCGCGTTATCCTGACAGCTCATTGAATCTGCATTAATTTGAATTTATTGAGTTACTTTCTGCATTCTTGAATAACCAGGGGGAGGTTTACATCTCAGGAGCCTGATACAATCCTATCCTCAACATCTGTGGGTTGGGATTTATGGGTTATTATTGCAGAGGATCTAAGGGTAAGCATACAATGTAATAGAGCAGCAGGAAATGCTGTCAGAATGCTTGGAGATGCTGACAGAATGCTTGGAAATGCTGGCAGAATGCTTGGAGATGCTGGCAGAATGCTTGGAGATGCTGGCAGAATGCTTGGAAATGCTGGCAGAATGCTTGGAGATGCTGGCAGAATGCTTGGAAAAGTTGGCAGAATGCTTGGAAATGCTGGCAGAATGCTTTGCTTGTGTAGGGAGAGGCATTAGCAGTAGAAAGAGGGAAGTCCTCATGCCGTTGTACAGAGCACTGGTGAGACCTCACTTTCAGTATTGTGCGCAGCACTAGAGACCTTATCTCCAGAAGGATATAGAGACCTTAGAGAGGGCTCAGAAAAATGCGACTAAAATGCTGCACGGCTTGAAGGAGAAACATTAGCAGGAAAGGGTTAATGATCTTAACATGTATAGCTGGAAAAAAGACGAGACAGAGGAGATATGATAGAAACATTTAAATACGTAAAGGGAATCCACAAGGTAGAGGAAGGGAGTATATTTAAAAGGAAACAAAGTAGCAAAACAAGAGGACATAGTCTTAGATTAGAGGGGCAAAGGTTTAAAAGTAACATCAGGAAGCATTATTTTACTGAGAGGGTGGTGGATACATGGAACAGTCTTCCAGTAGAAGTGGTAGAGGCTAAAACAGTAATTGAATTTAAGCAGGCATGGGATAGGCATAAGGCTATCCTAAACAAAAGATAAATCCAGGTAAAGTATCCATGTAATTGGGCGACTAGATGGGCCGAAAGGTTCTTATCTGACGACATTTTTCTATGTTTCTTTCAGGGTTATTCAAAGAGAATCGAAAAGTCACCACACGTTCGGTAACTTTTCGTTCTCCTCAATCCAATCCCATTTCGGCGACTCTGCGGTGTATTCAGCAAGCACCACAGGGCCGTCGTAGTACAAGGAAAAGCTGCTGCAAACCCGACTAACGCACAACGAAACCCGCAAAAACATTTGGATTAACCCCACTGAAGACGCCGGAGAAACCAGAGCAGCCGCCGATCAGAGCGCAGAGCAGCCGCCGGAAAAACCCGACACCGCAGACAAATAGAGTGAACAAAAAACAGTTTGCTTGAATGTTTGAAAAGTGAAACGCTGTTTGCAAAGAAACTACTGAGCGAAAATGTCTGAAATTTACATATAAAATCCAATGAATGATAATACATACTCACCACCCAGGACATAGAGAAATCTCAATGTATCCTTCCTGGTAAAATCCTTTCTCAAAAAAAAAAAAGGGCTGTTACAGATAAAAGAAGTAACGATTAAAAAAAAAGGGGAAAAAAGTTACGCTAAAAAATCTAAAAATAAAGAGACTTTTTGCTGCAGAATATTATAATCAACGGTTTATTAGATATTGAATTAAAATGGGAATATTTTTAACATTGAAGCCTATGGGATTCGCCTGAATAAACCTGTCGAATGAAACCACTGAATGGCAGGGCATTTCGACAACGTTTCACTGCTGGATTGTGTTCTCTGAATAACAAATCATTGCTTTTCTATGGGGATTTCACTGCCCTCGAACAGGCACCGAACAGGCACCGTATGTGCCGGCAATTCGCTAGGATTTGGCGTATTGCCTGCTCTCTGAATAGCCGAATGGCCAAGAAAGGGAACCGAACGCTGAATTTCACTGTTCCGTTACCTTTCACCACAATTTGGATCTCTTTGAATAACCCTGTATGTTTCTGTAGGGAAAGAAATCTAGAACGGCCCCCCAAGCAAAATGAAATAAATACATTTTTAAAAAGCAAAGCTGATGGGATAGACTTTCTGGAATTTCTTTAGGGGCAAATTGCACATTTTTAATAATTTGTAAAAAAATTATATTTTTTATTTTCATAATTTTTAAAATAAATTTTAAGTAGGTGTCTACACGGGGCACCTTGCTCAGTCACCACAGGGGGCACCGTCTCACCACACGAGGCACCTTGCTCACCACGGGTGGGGGGGTGCCTTGCTCACCACAAGGGGCACCTTCTCACCAGTCCACATGGGGCACCTTGCACACCACAGGGGGCACCTTCTCACAACATGGGGTCAGTCGCTGCTGTCCAGGGATAAGATTCAGGGGATTAATGAGTGTAAATCCCTGTACAGTACAGATACAAGGTGTTGCTGTAATTGCCATACACAGGCATTATGCGCCACATACAGATACAAGGTGTAGCTGTAATTGCCATACACAGACATTATGCAGCACATACAGATACGAGGTGTTGCTGTAATTGCCATACACAGGCATTATGCAGCACATACAGATACGAGGTATTGCTGTAATTGCCATACACAGGCATTATGCAGCACATACAGATACAAGGTGTTGCTGTAATTGCCATACACAGGCATTATGCAGCACATACAGATACAAGGTGTTACTGTAATTGCCATACACAGGCATTATGCAGCACATACAGATACAAGGTGTTGCTGTAATTGCCATACACAGTGTCACGGTTCCCAGATCCCAGCACGCAGTACTTAACACCCCACACTCCACAGAGCCCAGAAGCTACCAACAGAGTAGCCGTGAAAGATCTCTAACTGTCTGGTCCTTAGAATTGGCCAGGTAAACTAGCTAGACAGAAAGGGTTAACAACACAGGGAGTAGTCAGCCGAGCCAGAATCAGGAATACAGAGTTCAGACTGGTCAAATGGAATAGCCGGGTCGATATCAGAGCAGTGGCGTAGTACAAGAAAATGGTCTAGGGCAACAGAAGGCAGAATAGTCAGAAATAAGCAGAGGCCTTAGGTGCGGTAGTTTTCCGGCTTATCATGCATTTTAGGACGAGTAGGACATTGAAATCGTACATGACCCCCCAAACCACAATACAGGCACAATCCCTCACGAAAACGCCTTGTTCTCTCTTCCTCTGTAAGCCTAGTACGGCCTAGTTGTATAGGCTCAGAGGGAGGAGATAACTCTCTTGGTGGTGCCTGAAAGACAGGGGCCAACCTAGGTAACGGTCTCTTGGGCTTCTCTCTTGGAGTCCTTCTGTCCCTTATCTGATTATCCAGATCTATACAGTAATCAATGAGTTCACACAATACCTCAGGTAGTTTACGTGGAGCCAATTCATGCATCAATGACTCTGATAACCCCTCCATAAAAGCCAGAACCAGTGTCTCATGTGTCCAGTTCACATCAGAGATCAAGGTTTTAAATTCTATGGCATAATCAGACACAGTCCTGTTCCCTTGACGTATGCGGAACAAGGATTTGCCAGCTACCGTGGCCTTTCTGGTAGGATTAAATGTACGTTGTAACTCGGCTATGAATTCTTTATAATCCCGTATGAAAGGCTTCTCTGCCTCCCATAAAGGAGTCGCCCATGTCAATGCTCTGCCAGACAGATGATTAATAATGAACCCCACTTTGGCAATGTCAGAGAAAATCATCTGTGGATTTAATTTAAAATGAATATCCACATGGACCAAAAATCCCCGGCACTCTGAGGGAGTACCGTCAAACCTCATAGGAGCGGTCATGTGTACCTGGGATGTCTGAACGACAGGGGATACAGGTATATCAAGCGGGGGTGCAACCCCAGCTGGTTCCAGGTGAGCCGTACGAGTCAGGATAGTTTGTAAGGCTATAGCAAACTGATCCATCCTATGATCCTGCTCATCCTGTCTGGATACAAAGTTAGCCAAGTGCTGTGTTAAGTCTGCAGGATCCATAGTGGCCAGATCGTAATGTCACGGTTCCCAGATCCCACCACGCAGTACTTAACACCCCACACTCCACAGAGCCCAGAAGCTACCAACAGTGTAGCTGTGAATGATCCCTATCTGTCTGGTCCTTAGAATTGGCCAGGTAAACTAGCTAGACAGAAAGGGTTAACAACACAGGGAGTAGTCAGCCGAGCCAGAATCAGGAATACAGAGTTCAGACTGGTCAAATGGAATAGCCGGGTCGATATCAGAGCAGTGGCGTAGTACAAGAAAATGGTCTAGGGCAACAGAAGGCAGAATAGTCAGAAATAAGCAGAGGACAATAACGGGTTAATTCAATATAGCAGTCAGGTACAAGGAGCTCAGGTATGGATAACCATGATCTGGCAACTGCTGAGAATACACTGAGGGTTTTTAAAGACCTTCACCAGGCCACGCCCCCCACTCAAGCCGCGCCTCATGCAACCACCTCCCTGCCTGTCTCCATTTAAACCGGCATTGGTCAGCGAGCAGCATCAGGCATGCTGCCCTCAAGCACACAGGTAGGGCTGGAAGCTCCCAACGTTACAGTACCCCCCTCTCCACGGGAGGCCACCGGACGACCAACAGGACGAGCAGCAGGACGACCACCAGGGCGATCGGGGTGTGAGGCATGGAACGCCCTGACCAACCTAGAGGCAGACATGTCGGAAGCTGGAATCCAGGACCGGTCTTCTGGACAATAACCCACCCAATCGACCAAGTACTGCAGAGCGCCCCTGCACAGCCTAGAATCCAAAACCCTCCTAACCTCATACTCAGATTCACCATCAACCTGAATAGGTGGAGGAGGAGGAACGACCCGCGTGTACCTGTTACACAACAATGGCTTCAGTAGGGAGGTGTGGAAGATGTTGTGCATGCGAAGATGTTTAGGAAGGGCAAGAGCATAAGCCACAGGATTAACGTGGCGAATGATCCTATATGGACCTATAAACCGAGGTGCCATTTTCATAGAAGGCACCCGCAACTTCACGTTCCTAGTGGACAACCAAACTCTATCCCCCACGTTATAGGAGGGAGCTTGTAACCTATGCCTGTCAGCCTTGCGTTTCTGGACAGCAACATTGCGCTCCATATTTTCTCGAATCTGTCTCCAAATCTCTTGCAGTTGAGTGAGATGGTCATCGAGAGCCGGGATGACCTGTTCAGTAAACTGAAGCGGTAAAGCCGGAGGGAAAAAACCATAGATGGCAGAAAAAGGAGAGTGGCCAGTGGTCTCGTTAACGGCGTTATTACGTGCATACTCAGCCCAGGCAACAACTCCGACCAATTGTCTTGTTGTCGTGTGGTAAAGCAACGTATGTACTGCTCGAGACCCTGATTTGCCCTCTCTGCTGCCCCATTGGTTTGTGGATGATATGCTGAAGAGAAGGCCAATCGCACCCCCATCTCTGCACAGAAAACCCTCCAGAAATGAGAGACGAACTGGGCTCCTCTGTCAGAGACTATTTCAGACGGAACCCCATGTATTCGTACAATCTCTCTAGCAAATACAACCGCCAGTTCTTTGGCTGTAGGAAGCTTAGGTAGAGGGACAAAATGAGCCATTTTGGAGAAGCGGTCTACAACTGTCAGAACCACAGTATGACCCTTGGACTTCGGCAAGTCCACAATAAAATCCATAGATAGATGAGACCAAGGCCTCTTAGGCATGGGTAAAGGCTGCAATAGACCGACAGGGCAAGGATTTACTGTTTTGCTTCTGGCACAGACTTGACAAGCCAAAACAAACAGACGTACGTCCTGTCGCATGGTGGCCACCAGAACTGTCTGGAGATACTGGTAAGAGTCTTAGTAATACCAGGATGACCTGCTGGTTTAGAATCATGAAACATTATGAGTAATTCTTGTCTTTCCTTTTCAGGTACAAACAACATATCTCGAGGCTTGTCAGGTGGAGCCCCTACTTGAACTGCCTGGAGGCGTTCCAGGAAAGGCAAGGAGACAGACAAGACTGTGGAAGCCACAATACGTTCAGGAGGAACTATAGGATTGTGGTCTTGTGTATTAGACTCATACGGGTCATATTGACGCGATAAGGCATCAGCCTTTACATTGCGGTCATCTGGTCTGTAAGTCAATACAAAATTAAACCGAGACAGTAGCAATGACCACCTGGCCTGTCTCACGTTCAAACGTTTAGCATCCCCGATGTACGTAAGGTTCTTATGATCAGTAATTATCAATAAAGGGTCAAGAGTACCTTCCAACAAATGTCTCCACTCTGATAGGGCAGACACAATAGCAAGCAATTCTCTGTTACCGATATCATAATTGCGTTCTGCTGGTGATAAATTTCTTGAAAAGAACCCACAAGGATGTAGAGGTTTTCCTGGAGACTCTCTTTGAGACAGGACAGCCCCAATGCCTATCTCGGAAGCATCAACCTCAAGAACAAATGGAATCCTGGGATCAGGATGCCGTAACACGGGAGCGGAAGTGAAAGCTTGTTTGAGGGCTTCGAATGCTTGTTTGGATTGAGAAGACCAGATCTGGTTCTTCAGACCTTTACGTGTCATATTAATGATAGGGGAGGCTACAGAGGAATAATTCTTGATAAATCTCCTATAATAGTTGGAAAACCCCAGAAACCTCTGTATGGCCTTGAGACCTTGAGGGAGAGGCCATTCTGAGATGGCCGTGAGTTTAGAAGGATCCATCTCAAAACCTTCTGGAGTGATAATATACCCTAGGAATTTCACAGTAGTAATGTCGAATAAACACTTCTCTAGTTTGCAATAAAGACCATTGTCCAGTAATTTGCTAATACCTGTCTGACATGTGCATGGTGGGTTTTCAGATCGGGAGAGTAAATCAATATATCGTCTAGGTATACTATAACAAAGGTTTGTAAGAAATCTCTGAGCACATCATTAATAAAATCCTGGAATACCGCTGGAGCATTACAAAGACCGAAAGGCATGACCAAGTATTCATAATGCCCACTCCTGGTGTTAAATGCTGTTCTCCACTCATGCCCCTCTTTTATACGTATCAGGTTGTAAGCTCCTCTTAAATCAAGATTTGTGTATACTGCTGACCCCCTTAACCTGTCGAACAGTTCTGATATGAGAGGGATAGGGTACACGTTCTTAATGGTGATCTTGTTAAGCCCCCTATAATCGATACACGGGCGTAAATCTCCCTCTTTTTTCAGACACAAAAAAGAACCCAGCCCCTGCTGGAGAAGAGGAACGTCGGATAAAACCTCTCTCCAAATTCTCCTTTATGTACTCTTCCATAATTTGGTTCTCTTTATGGAAAGAGGATATACTTTGCCTCGAGGAGGCATGGTACCAGGATGAATATCAATGGCACAATCATATGGTCTATGTGGAGGCAGTTTCTCTGCCTCTCTTTTATCAAATACAGCCCTGAGGTCGGCGTATTGGTCAGGAACCTCTGTAGACAATGGAGGAGCTGTGGGTGTGTTCAGGGCACCGACATGCTGAATGGGTATTAAACAAGTCCCAAAACAAGCAGGACTCCAAGACAGTATCTCTCCCTTAGCCCAATCAATAACAGGATTATGTTCCACCACCCAAGGGAAACCAAGTACAACAGGATTGGAAGGTGAATGGATAACTTGAAATATGATTTCTTCTTTATGCAAGAGACCAGTGGTAAGAACCACTGTAACCGTATCATGAGTAATCCTAGGGCAGGATAACGGTCTGCCGTCTATGGCTTCGACGGCTAAGGATGTCTCTCTTACAACCAGAGGTAGAGAAATGGAAGAAGCGTAGTTAACATCGATAAAGTTGCCAGCAGCCCCAGAATCCAAAAAAGTGGTAGTATGTGTGGTCTTGGTCTCCCAAGCCAAGGATACTGGTAACATAAGTTTAGTGTCTTTGACAGGAGACATGCACGTCACACCCAAGGCCTGTCTCCTCAGCTGCCTTAGGTGCGGTAGTTTTCCGGCTTATCATGCATTTTAGGACGAGTAGGACATTGAAATCGTACATGACCCCCCAAACCACAATACAGGCACAATCCCTCACGAAAACGCCTTGTTCTCTCTTCCTCTGTAAGCCTAGTACAGCCTAGTTGCATAGGCTCAGAGGGAGGAGATAACTCTCTTGGTGGTGCCTGAAAGACAGGGGCCAACCTAGGTAACGGTCTCTTGGGCTTCTCTCTTGGAGTCCTTCTGTCCCTTATCTGATTATCCAGATCTATACAATAATCAATGAGTTCACACAATACCTCAGGTAGTTTACGTGGAGCCAATTCATGCATCAATGACTCTGATAACCCCTCCATAAAAGCCAGAACCAGTGTCTCATTTGTCCAGTTCACATCAGAGATCAAGGTTTTAAATTCTATGGCATAATCAGAAACAGTCCTGTTCCCTTGACGTATGCGGAACAAGGATTTGTCAGCTATCGTGGCCTTTCTGGTAGGATTAAATGTACGTTGTAACTCGGCTATGAATTCTTTATAATCCCGTATGAAAGGCTTCTCTGCCTCCCATAACGGAGTCGCCCATGTCAATGCTCTGCCAGACAGATGATTAATAATGAACCCCACTTTGGCAATGTCAGAGAAAATCATCTGTGGATTTAATTTAAAATGAATATCCACATGGACCAAAAATCCCCGGCACTCTGAGGGAGTACCGTCAAACCTCATAGGAGCGGTCATGTGTACCTGGGATGTCTGAACGACAGGGGATACAGGTATATCAAGCGGGGGTGCAACCCCAGCTGGTTCCAGGTGAGCCGTACGAGTCAGGATAGTTTGTAAGGCTATAGCAAACTGATCCATCCTATGATCCTGCTCATCCTGTCTAGATACAAAGTTAGCCAAGTGCTGTGTTAAGTCTGCAGGATCCATAGTGGCCAGATCGTAATGTCACGGTTCCCAGATCCCACCACGCAGTACTTAACGCCCCACACTCCACAGAGCCCAGAAGCTACCAACAGAGTAGCCGTGAAAGATCTCTAACTGTCTGGTCCTTAGAATTGGCCAGGTAAACTAGCTAGACAGATAGGGTTAACAACACAGGGAGTAGTCAGCCGAGCCAGAATCAGGAATACAGAGTTCAGAATGGTCAAATGGAATAGCCGGGTCGATATCAGAGCAGTGGCGTAGTACAAGAAAATGGTCTAGGGCAACAGAAGGCAGAATAGTCAGAAACAAGCAGAGGTCAATCACGGGTTAATTCAATATAGCAGTCAGGTACAAGGAGCTCAGGTATGGATAACCACGATCTGGCAACTGCTGAGAATACACTGAGGGTTTTTAAAGACCTTCACCAGGCCACGCCCCCCACTCAAGCCGCGCCTCATGCAACCACCTCCCTGCCTGTCTCCATTTAAACCGGGCATTGGTCAGCGAGCAGCATCAGACATGCTGCCCTCAAGCACACAGGTAGGGCTGGAAGCTCCCAACGTTACACACAGGCATTATGCAGCACATACAGATACAAGGTGTTGCTGTAATTGCCATACACAGGCAATATGCAGCACATACAGATACAAGGTGTTGCTGTAATTGCCATACACAGGCATTATGCAGCACATACAGATACAAGGTGTTGCTGTAATTGCCATACACCGGCATTATGCAGCACATACAGATACAAGGTGTTGCTGTAATTGCCATACACAGGCAATATGCAGCACATACAGATACAAGGTGTTGCTGTAATTGCCATACACAGGCATTATGCAACACATACAGATACAAGATGTTGCTGTAATTGCCATACACAGGCATTATGAAGCACATACAGATGCAATGTGTCGCTGTAATTGCCATACACAGTCCCTAGACCCCAACTCTCCATCCAACTACCACCCTGTATCCCTGCTTCCCTTCACATCAAAGCTCTTAGAAAAACTAGTCTTCAACGGCCTCTCCCTCTTCCTGTCCTCCAATTCCCTACTTGACCCCCTGCAATCTGGCTTCCGTCCCCTACACTCAACTGAAACTGCCCTCAAAGTCACCAACGACCTCCTAACTGCTAAAAAACAAGGCCACTATTCTATTCTCATCCTGCTTGACCTCTCGGCTGCTTTTGACACTGTTGACCACCCCCTCCTTCTATAGACCCTCAACTCTCTGGGTCTCGGTGACACTGCACTTGCTTGGGTTGACTCCTATTTATCCAACAGGTCCTTCTGTGTGTCCTTTGCTGGTAACTCCTCCTCTTCATTGCCTCTATCTGTTGGTGTACCTCAAGGCTCTGTCCTTGGTCCTCTGCTCTTTTCCATCTACACCTCCTCCCTGGGCAAAATCATCAACAGCTTTGACTTTAATTACCACCTCTACGCTGATGACACTCAGATCTACCTCTCTACCCCTGATCTCTCTCCCCCTGTCCTCTCAAAAGTCAGTGACTGTTTATCTGGCATCTCCTCCTGGATGGCCTCCCACCACCTAAAGATCAACATGTCAAAGACTGAACTCCTACTTATTCCTCCCTCCAATGCCTCCCCACCTCCTGACTTCTCTATCACGGTGGAGGGTATCACCATCTCCCCATCAAACCAAGTTCGCTGTCTTGGAGTTACACTTGACTCTGCTCTTTCCTTCATCCCCCACATCCAGTCTCTTTCCTCCTCCTGCCGATACCAACTGCGTAATATTTCCAGAATTCGGCCATTTCTTACCGCTGTCACCACAAAGCAACATTCATACACGCCCTGGTAATCTCCCGACTCGACTATTGCAATAATCTCTTATCTGGCCTCCCTCTGTCCCGCCTCTCCCCCCTACAATCCATCCTGAACGCCTCCGCCAGGCTAATTCACCTCACCCGCCGCTCTGTCTCTGCCGCTCCCCTCTGCGAGTCCCTTCACTGGCTCCCCATCCACTGCAGAATTAAGTTCAAAATCCTTATCCTTACCTACAAAACCCTCACTAACTCAGCTCCCCACTACCTGTCCTCACTAATCACCAAATACACCCCAGCCCGCTCCCTAAGGTCAAACAGTGACCTGCGCCTAGCTTCTCCCCGCATCACCTCTTCCCATGATACACTGCAGGATTTCTCATGCGCAGCCCCCACTCTCTGGAACGCTCTCCCTCGTACTGTCAGACTTTCCCCTAACTTCTCTTCCTTCAAACACTCCCTTAAAACATTCCTATTTAGGGAAGCCTACCACCCAACTCACTGACGCAACCATCAATCACTCTCACCTTACAGTCCTCTCCTCCTGTTTCCAACCCTCCCAAATTGTGAGTTCCTACGGGAATAGGGCCCTCATCTCCTCCTGTACTGTTTGTCAAATGTTGTTCAATGTATTGTAACCCTGTCTATACTGTGCTTATTGTACAGCGCTACGGAATATGCTGGCGCTTTATAAATAAAGAATAATAATAATTATGCAGCACATACAGATAAAAGGCGTTGCTGTAATTGCCATACACAGGCATTATGCAGCACATACAGATATTGCATTGCTAATAATCTCATTCTGATCACTACAAATCCCCATAATCAGGAGATCTCACCATTTCATTATCTGTCTGCAGCACATTTACTGCTTTTGCCTGTATGCTGATAGTGCAGACCCTGTGTAAGCATGAGATCTCACCATTTTATCTGTCTGCAGCACATAAAGGCTGGGGTCAGACGAACGCAGTGTTAACGTCCGTGTTGCGGCACATAAGTACGTCCGTGATAGCATACAATTGTGTTAAATGGAGCCCCACACACGAAGTACGTCCGCACAGAAGTGCGGGGGCTGACGAACGCTGCAAACGGACGCAGGTTAGGCAAGAACGTAATACTGCTAGAACGGACGTGCGGAGTGCGCCAAGTCCACAACGTCCGCATAGCTTTGTGTGTGAGTGATGGAGCATGGTCAGACAGACTGCATTTATACGTCCAGCATTTTTGACGGACAGAATGTTCTTTCATTGTAATTTATTTTCCCTGCTACATCAGTCAAAAAATACGTCAGTGAAAAAAACAGACTGTTTGGCCACTACCTTGTTGTCAGTCAGTAAGTACGTCCGTACTGCACGAACGCACAGTCCGTACAAAATGCGCTCATCTGACCCTAGCCTTACTGCATCTGCCTGTATGCTGATAGTGCAGACCCTGTGTAAGCAGGAGATCTCACCATTTTATTATCTGTCTGCAGCACATTTACTGACACAAAGGCCATTTCTTCCTGTATGCTGATAATGCAGACCCTGTGTGACATTGTGCCAGATAAGGGATGCCATCTAGAGTTTATAACCTTTCATCCATGTGATATTTCTGTAAAGGGAATAAACAAATATATGGAAAATTACAAATTTATATTATTTTAATCTTTTAACTATTTTTGAACAACAATTTCTGTGCAAAATGTCTGCTTTATCCTATATTTAATTGTTAACTTAACATCCATTGTTTGAAATAAATGTTATGATATTTTTTCAATACATAGTTGTTAGTGAGGAGCTTAAAAGCAGATAAAGGTTTACAAACAATAGAAATATGTGATGAGTCCATAAAATATTATCTTAAACCCGTGTCAGACGAACGCAGTGATCACGTCCGTGTCGCCGCACAGTTTAACGTCCGTGTCGCCGCACAGTTTAACGTCCGTGTCGCCGCACAGTTTAACGTCCGTGTCGCAGCACAGTTTAACGTCCGTGTCGCCGCACAGTTTAACGTCCGTGTCGCCGCACAGTTTAACGTCCGTGTCGCCGCACAGTTTAACGTCCGTCGTAGCATAGAATCATGAGCAATAGAGACCCACACATTAAGTGTGTCCACACCGAACAGCGCATGCACAATGCACATGGCACCGGACGCAAGTTAGGCAAGAACGTAAAACCTCTAGAAATGACTCGCAGAGTGTGCCACGTCCATGTAGCGTTGTGTGTGATGGAAGGAAGTCAGACGCAGCGCATTTGCGACGTCCAGCACCTTGACGCACACAATGCCTTTTCATATCATGTATCAATCTTTATCATTTTCATATTAATTTTGTTTCTCATAGTTCCCTTTTTATACGTCCGTCAAGAAAAACGGATCGTTTGGTGTATACAGTATCTTCCGTCAGTACGTCTGTCCGTTATGCACGCAGAGTGCGCTCAGACTGCGCTCGTCTGACATTAGCCTTACATCCAGCCGTAAAAAACTTAAACTACCATGTCTATAACTTATCAATCACATCGCTTTTATCACTCATTGTCTTCGTTTTTGTGTCTCTGATCAGTGAGGTTTCTCAGCGATTCGGGGAATATATAAATATATATATATAATATATAAAGCTTTGTAAACGTTACATTTCGTCTTGGAAAGATGGAACCTTCCGGGAATGTGATATATATAATACGTGATAAAAGCTTTGCTTGTCAAAGGAGAAGCCGTGTCGTCGTGATGGAGGCGAGGAGCATCGTTTTACCTCTGTGTGGCACAATCTGAAAATTGTCTCAATTTTCCCCCTTTTGTTTTTGATCACAGATAATAACAGAGAAAGTTAACCCGTCCTGTTCCAAAATATATTTCTATGAAATCACATTTCTTTTGTGTTTATTTTTGTCTTAGATCCTATTCCGACCCAGCTGCAAAGATAAAGGCTGGA
The DNA here is from genome assembly GCA_009667805.1 of Leptobrachium leishanense. Classification (NCBI taxonomy): domain Eukaryota; kingdom Metazoa; phylum Chordata; class Amphibia; order Anura; family Megophryidae; genus Leptobrachium; species Leptobrachium leishanense. The sequence goes on along the minus strand of CM019068.1, from coordinate 8,806,826 downwards.
GCCCTGATTTATAACAATGCATTAAATCGTCAGACGCTCGTCGCGGCAACGCAAGAAACTTTCCATTTATTGAGGAATTAATGGTTTATATTAGCGATCGCGCGTTCGCCTCATCATAAAGTCCTCTATTGAAAGGCTGAAGAATTAAGAGATAAGAGTCCCATTAAAGCCCTTTGTTGTAAATGTCATGTGAGTCTCATATTGGGGGTCATCATGACTCCTACACACACATTTGATAATTGACCCGGCTTTGCTTTATACGCCGTATTAATTGTTGCGCCATGATCTTCTTTTGTCTTACAACAAGTTCTGCTGCGATAGATAAAATAACATTCAACTCTATCTACAAGAGAAAATGTCACAAAGACGCCGCGAAGCCGCAGATTAAAGAACCGGAGGGCGACACGAATCAACAGAAACAAAGCCAGAATTCGCCTGCAACAATGTATCTTCAAAGCATTAAGAGCGACTCGGTGGGAGACACCAGAGCTGTGAATGTGAAGGACAGTACGGCGAGCCGAGGGCTCCGAGCCATCCGTTCCTCAGTATTATCTCATCATAAGACATGATATTATAGGCAGCACCGCGCGCCGCTCCCCGCCGAGCTCACACAAGGATCTCTTGAAAGGGAGAGACCCGATGGGTAAATGCCAAAACATATATCTTTATCTTCTTGACACGTAAGGATCTATAATGTACTTTACTCAGCGTGGGGGATATGAGAGCATTGTGTCGGTTTTATTAATGCTGCCTTTTTAGTTTCGCTGGTGTGTTACGTCCTGAAGATCCGCACACGCCGGGGACGATTCAGAGAAGTTACCTGGTGGTGTTAAAGCACAAAAGAAAAAAACATAGAGTATATCAGAAGTAGAAAAAAAATCCTAGCTTTAATTTGTGTTTTTATACATACAGTATATGTATCCAGTGATGTATTTTACAAATAGAGATCAAATCACAGAAAGTCAAACATGCATCCTGTGCTGTGCATCATTTGGACTTGGGGTGCATGGACTTGGAGATGTATTTGGGAGGTGCAGGCCAAATGTTCCGTGACATTTCCGTGCCCTCTCTTGTGTGCTTGTAATCTGAGTTATGCACGAATAATGTTATTGTCTATTGTTATCGTCCATGTGTATCTATTTATCTGCTGTATATTTGAGGAGTTGTTATTCCTATTTGTCAGGCAAACACTGCCCTGTTATCTGTTGGTTTAAACTGTAATCTGTTTGTCAATCACAATTGCCATTGTCCTGCCTCATTTAGAAATGTTATGCAATGTGTATTTCACTCTTGGTATAAATATGTGTGTCTGTGCCCAATTAAAAAAGTTCTATTCTGACCCTGAAAGAACTCAGATCTACAGCCTGGTCTTATTTCTGGGGGATGCTAGCAGGTTCTCTAAATGCCTCGATCCTTAAGCTTCGTCTGAGGACTGGAGACAGGTAAAAGAGTCTGGCTGGGGAGAACAGGGGGGGTCCTGCAAGGAGGCAGCATTGACAGAGGTGACCCTGTAGGGGTACTGAGACCTGTCACACATCCTTTTAATAAATATCTTAGATAATCTGCTGACATTCAAGCTTTAAAGGGACAGTGCCAATTATATAAGCTGAATCTAGATTACTTGTTGCAAACAAAACCACGTTCTAAAACACATTATAAAACCCATCATAACCCATCTTAACTTTATAAAACACACTATAAAACACATTCTAAAATGCATTATAACAAACTTTATAAAACACATTATAACACTATAAAACACATTATAAAATGTGTTTTAAAACACATAAAACACACGCTGCTTTGTTTTTCTTTGTTTGAAGAAATTATATGTAAAAAGAAAAAATAAAGTTAGGTTTTGCGCTCTTATTTCAATTTTGTGTATTTTTCCCATGATGCAACATTTTTCAAAAGCTTTGCTTTGCGGCTGTTTTTTATTTAATCTACAGTATTTAACAGTTAATGAGGTGGAGAAGGGAATGTTTAGATAAGGCAGCAGGGGGTGAATCGTGTTCTCCAGGCTACCTGAGATAAGAGTTGGCAGCTGAATGAGATAAAACAGGGAGTTCTAATCTACCCCCAGTGACAGATATAGAGGAAAATATCACACAATGGATGCACCCAGTGACACATATAGAGGAAAATATCACACAATGGATGCACCCAGTGACACATATTTTCCTCTATATGTGTCACTGGGTGCATCCATTGTGTGATATTTTCCTCTATGTGTCACTGGGTGCATCCATTGTGTGATATTTTCCTCTATATGTGTCACTGGGTGCATCCATTGTGTGATATTTTCCTCTATATGTGTCACTGGGTGCATACATTGTGTGATATTTCCCTCTATATGTATCACTGGGAGCATCCATTGTGTGATATTTTCCTCTACATGTGTCACAGGGTGCCTCCATTGTGTGATATTTTCCTCTATATCACACAATGGAGGTACCCTGTGACACATGTAGAGGAAAATATCACACAATGGATGCTCCCAGTGATACATATAGAGGGAAATATCACACAATGTATGCACCCAGTGACACATATAGAGGAAAATATCACACAATGGATGCACTCAGTGACACATATAGAGGAAAATATCACACAATGGATGCACCCAGTGACACATATAGAGGGAAATATCACACAATGGATGCACCCAGTGACACATATAGAGGAAAATATCACACAATGGATGCTCCCAGTGATACATATAGAGGGAAATATCACACAATGTATGCACCCAGTGACACATATAGAAGGAAATATCACACAATGGATGCACCCAGTGACACATATAGAGGAAAATATCACACAATGGATGCACCCAGTGATACATATAGAGGGAAATATCACACAATGTATGCACCCAGTGACACATATAGAAGGAAATATCACACAATGGATGCACCCAGTGACACATATAGAGGAAAATATTTTTTATACATGAGAAACATAAAATAATCACAAGGCCATTTCATGGTGGATAATGGCCTTTTAAGATATACCAGGTGTCACTGTACTGACCCTTTGATACATTGTTACTTCAAACAGAGACAATGTGGGATTGTGTAGGTCAGGCAAGGGCTGTTCCCAGTGTAACTTTCTTTTACCAGTTTGCATTTGCACCTGCTGCTGATTTGGGGATATTTTGGGACCAAATGCTATGTTGTTTATTTGTTATCAAGTACTGGCTGTTACTGCGTCCGTCAGATTATAAATCCACACTAAAATAATACAGACCCAATATCTCCTTGTCTTTCTCAATTAATGGGAGGGTTTGATTCATCCGATCTCTAGTTTCTTTAGATCCGGAAACAAATAGCATTCCTATTATCTCACCTATGTTTGCAGCAATAAATAGTCTTGGCTTTGTGGAGTGCCACAATGTAACACATATAGTTCAAGAACATTTTGTGTTTATTTATTTCAATATACTCAAAACTGCCCAGCCAAAAATAAACTCTCTCCCTTTTATGTTTGGTTGTGTCGCCTTTTGCTGTGATTGCGTCACGCATTCGCCGCGTCATCGTGTGGATAAGCTCATGCAATGTCACAGCATTTATTGGCGTCCAGAGCGGCATTAACTTGTGGCCAAGATCTTGTGTTGATGATAGGAGAGTCTCGGCGCTGCGTAAAGTCTTCTCCAGCACATTATCCCAAAGATTAACCTCAATGGGGTTAAGGTCTGGACTGTGCGGTGGTCAATCCATGTGTGAAAATGATGTCTCATGCTCCCTCAACCACTCTCACACAATTTGATCCCGATGAATCCTTGCATTGCCATCTTGGAATATGCCCGCTGTGCCATCAGGGGAGAAAAAACCCATTGATGGAAAAACCTGCTCATTCAATGTATTCAGGGAGTCACATGACCTTGTTTTATGCTCAAACATATTAATCACTAAAGTAATTATCCAGTTGAAGCTGAGCACCTACTGGCTGAGATACATCCAGGGGGGTGCTTTACTTTTTTGTCCGGGCAGTGTGTATTGATATTTTTTTATTATGTAACGTATGATTATACTGTTTTATATTATTCTACATAGTACTAGTATACTGGTTTATATTATACTGCATAGTAATATTATACTGTGTTATATTATGCTACATAGTACTATTATACTGGTTTATATTATGCTACATAGTACTATTATACTGGTTTATATTATGCTGCATAGTACTATTATACTGTTTTATATTATTCTACATAGTACTATTATACTGGTTTATATTATGCTGCATAGAACTATTATACTGTTTTATAATATGCTACATAGTACTATTATACTGTATTATATTATACTACATTGTACTATTATACTGTTTTATATTATGCTGCATAGTACTATTATATATATTGGTTTATATTGTTCTACATAGTACTATTATACTGGTTTATATTATGCTGCATAGTACTATTATACTGTTTTATAATATGCTACATAGTACTATTATACTGTATTATATTATACTACATTGTACTATTATACTGTGTTTTATATTATGCTGCATAGTACTATTATATATATTGGTTTATATTGTTCTACATAGTACTATTATACTGGTTTATATATGCTGCATAGAACTATTATACTGTTTTTTATAATATGCTACATAGTACTATTATACTGTATTATATTATACTACATTGTACTATTATACTGTTTTATATTATGCTGCTGCATAGTACTATTATATATATTGGTTTATATTGTTCTACATAGTACTATTATACTGGTTTATATTATTCTACATAGTACTATTATACTGGTTTATATTATGCTGCATAGTACTATTATACTGGTTTATATTATACTGCATTGTAATATTATACTGTGTTATATTATTCTACATAGTACTATTATACTGTTTTATATTATGCTGCATAGTACTATTATACTGTTTTATATTATGCTGCATAATACTATTATACTGTTTTATATTATTCTACATAGTACTATTATACTGGTTTATATTATGCTGCATAGAACTATTCTACTGTTTTATAATATGCTACATAGTACTATTATACTGTATTATATTATACTACATTGTACTATTATACTGTTTTATATAATGCTGCATAGTACTATTATACTGGTTTATATTATGCTGCAGAGTACTGTTATACTGTTTTATATTATGCTGCATAGTATGAGGACATAGCCAAAATGGCAATGAAGGGGGAAGTTATTATCATGGGGGACTTTAATCTTCCTGATGTGAACTGGAAAACAAAAACAGCTGGGTGCACCAGGAGTACAACTATTCTAAACTCCCTACTGGGATTATCTCTAACACAAGTAGTTGAGGAGCCGACCCGTAAAGAGGCCATATTGGATTTAATACTCACAAATGGAGGTTTGGTATCGGACGTTGTTGTAGGTGAAAATTTGGGATCTAGTGATCACCAGTCAGTATGGTTTAATATAAGAACAGGGATGGAGCCGCACCACACAAAAACAAAAGTTTTAGACTTTAAAAAAAAAGATTTTTCTAAATGAGATTTTGTGTGAAGGAGTCATTATCAGACTGGAGGAGTTTAAAGGGAGTCCAGGAGAAATGGGATTATTTAAAGGAAGCATTATTGAAGGCCACAGGCAATTGCATTCGACTTGTTAGCAAAAACAAAAAAGGGAAGAAACCACTGTGGTACTCTGCAAAAGTGGCCAAAATAGTGAAGAACAAAAAGACAGCATTCAATAATTATAAAAAAACTCAGAGTGAAGAAGATAGGCAAACCTATAAGATTAGGCAGAAAGAGGCAAAGCAATTTATAAGAGCTTCCAAAGCACACACGCAGAAGAGAAAATAGCTCAGTCAGTAAAAAAGGGGGACAAAACAATTTTTAGATACATAAACGACAAAAGAAAAGTAAACAAGGATTAGTTAGATTAAAAACAAAGGAAGGAAGGTATGTAGAAGAGGATAAAAGTCTCGCTGACTGCCTCAATGAATATTTTTGTTCAGTCTTTGCAGAAGAAAGGGAAGGAAAGGGACCTCAGTTAGGAGGAAACACTAACGAGACAATTACATATCAGTTTACAGAGGAGGAGGTTCTACAGCAGCTGTCTAAAGTAAAGACAAATAAGTCAATGGGGCCTGATGGGATCCACCCTAAATTATTAAAAGAGCTCAGTGATGTAATAGCAAAACCGTTAACAGATTTATTTAACCAATCCTTGCTAACGGGAGTCGTCCCAGAAGACTGGAAATTAGCAAATGTTGTGCCCATTCACAAGAAGGGTAGTAGGGAGGAATCTGGGAACTATAGCCAGTTAGTCTTACGTCAGTAGTGGGGAAATTAATGGAAACCATGTTAAAGGAAAGGATTGTTGACCATCTAAAAACACATAGATTACAGGATCAGAAACAACATGGGTTTACCTCAGGGAGATCATGCCAAACTAATCTTATTGATTTTTTTGATTGGGTAACAAAAATAATAGACACAGGTGGTGCAGTAGACATTGCTTATTTAGATTTCAGCAAGGCTTTTGATACTGTTCCGCATAGAAGGCTTATCAATAAATTGCAATCTTTGAGCTTGGATTCCAATATTGTTGAATGGATTAGGCAGTGGCTGAGTGACAGGCAACAGAGGGTTGTGGTAAATGGAGTTTATTCGGCGCAAGGTCTTGTTACCAGTGGGATACCTCAGGGGTCAGTACTTGGACCCATTCTATTTAATATTTTTATTAGTGATATTGCAGAAGGTATTAATGGAAAAGTATGTCTTTTTGCTGATGACACAAAGATTTGCAACAGGGTTGACGTTCTGGAGGGATCAGCCAAATGACAAATGATTTAGGTAAACTAAAAAAATGGTCGGAGTTGTGGCAATTGAGTTTTAATGTGGATAAGTGCAAGATAATGCACCTGGGACGTAAAAACCCAAGGGCTGAATATAGAATATTTGATACAGTCCTAACCTCAACATCTGAGGAAAGGGATTTAGGGGTTATTATTTCAGAAGATCTAAGGGTAAGTAGTCAATGTAATAGAGCAGCAGGAAATGCTGGCAGAATGCTTGGAAATGCTAGCAGAATGCTTGGTTGTGTAGGGAGAGGTATTAGCAGTAGGAAAAGGGAAGTGCTCATGCCACTGTACAGAGCACTGGTGAGACCTCACTTGGAGTACTGTGTGCAGTACTGGAGACCGTATCTCCAGAAGGATATAGACATCTTAGAGAGAGTTCAGAGAAGGGCTACTAAAATGGTGTACGGCTTGAAGGAGAAAAGTTACCAGGAAAGGCTTAACATGTACAGCTTGGAAAAAAGACGAGACAGAGGAGATATGATAGAAACATTTAAATACATAAAGGGAATCCACAAGGTAGAGGAAGGGAGTATATTTAAAAGGAAACAAAGTAGCAAAACAAGAGGACATAGTCTTAGATTAGAGGGGCAAAGGTTTAAAAGTAACATCAGGAAGCATTATTTTACTGAGAGGGTGGTGGATACATGGAACAGTCTTCCAGTAGAAGTGGTAGAGGCCAAAACAGTAATTGAATTTAAGCAGGCATGGGATAGGCATAAGGCTATCCTAAACAAAAGATAAATCCAGGTTAAGTATCCATGTAATTGGGCAGACTAGATGGGCCGAAAGGTTCTTATCTGCTGACATTTTTCTATGTTTCTATGTTTCTACTATTATACTGTTTTATATTATGTTTCATAGAACTATTATACTGTTTTATATTATGCTGCATAGTACTATTATACTGGTTTATATTATGCTACATAGTACTATTATACTGTTTTATATTATGCTGCATAGTACTATTATACTGTTTTATATTATGTTTCATAGAACTATTATACTGTTTTATATTATGCTGCATAGTACTATTATACTGGTTTATATTATGTTTCATAGTACTATTATACTGTTTTATATTATGTTACATAGTACTATTATACTGGTTTATATTATGCTACATAGTACTATTATACTGTTTTATATTATGCTGCATAGTACTATTATACTGTTTTATATTATGCTGCATAGTAGTATACTGTTTTTATGGATTATATGTTTATATAACTATAAAATATAAGTCAGACATAAATACCATAGTTGAAATAATTTATCATAGTAATTGACTCCCTTTCTCAGTTCTTTGTAAACAATAATCCACTCGTTTGTCCTGAATTCACCTTCCTTGTTACTTCCATGAGTTGCCAAAATATGGCCAAGAGACGAAAGGAAAAAAATCAATGTGGAAAATAATGCAAACACTGGTGTTAGAGCCGCTTTCCCTTGTATTGTCCTCATTTGGAAAGTAACATGTGCGTATTCAGTCAAACAGCTTGTTCGCCATCCGACAGAATATCTCCGCAGCTGAAGCTGACATTCCTTGAAAGCCCAAATATTTCCTAATTGGATACAGGTGTTGCCTGCGCCGCGCAAGCTGAATTTAAAGGGATCATTATTCCCTTCGCTGCTCCAGGCTTGCGTGATTCTTCCCAAAACATACATATATAATTATTGTTGTGGTAATAAAATGCCTCGTGTCGTGACGCGCTCCACAATGTAGCAGACACAGTCCAAGAACATTGAGGGTTTATTTTTTCCCATTAATTTGATCCTGAATATGAATGGGGCTCAGACTCCTTTATATGTATTTATATCAATATTAGTTGCCACGGCAACGCTGCTAGTAAGTTATACATGTTTGTGTGCAGTTATAGTGAGCCCTGACCAAGCTTCCTGGGTTAAACCCCCCATGGATCGCGATGCCCCGGGCCGGAACAAGTGGCCATTTTTGTATGTTGAGTTCTTTATTGAATGCAATTAATATGTGACATAATCCTGAATAATATCATGCCCTGTTTCCAGAGATGTCAGCTCCCCAGTGATCTCTTGGATTTTTTAAGACATGTACATACTTTTTCACTCTCGCAATTAACGACACCTATCCCAACCCCCACCCATGTGCCCTTTAACCACTTCACTGCTATGGACGCGCTGAGCACATGCATAATATTCTGGCTATTGTACAGTGGACGCGCTCAGCACGTCCAACCGTCCCTGCAGTGAAGGGGCACTGTGGCTCCCATCTCTGGTGGCAAACAGTGCGGGACAACATCTGGGATGTCGGCTCTCACTGTGGGACCATGGAAGTTGCAGTGACGTCATCACGGCAGCGCGTGATGATGTCACATTCAGGGGCTTCCTGTAAAGTGCCTGAAGGGGAGGGGGGTCCTTTGGACCTCTCTCCCTCCCCATCGGTAAGGGGCAGAGAAAAAAGGCAGGCACCGCTTGGAAGGGCACAGTCTGCCCTTCCCGGCGATGCCTACTTTAACCCCTTGGCCGGATCGTGATTCAGCACCAATTGGCACCGAATCCCAGAGGTGGCCGACATCTTGGATGGCGACCAAGCCTCTGGGACGCCCCCCCCCACTGGTGTCATCATGCATGGACACAATGATGTCCGTTCGGGAGTTAACTCCTAGCTGCCTCCTATGGTGGAGATAGAGCGGTCGAATGACCTCCCCATATCTCCTGATCTGTGAAGCTAGGGGTTAATGTTTAGTATCATTGGAAAGGCCAGAGCATGACCTTTCCAATGATATCAAACATGACCATGTTATAAGTTTATTAAAAAAAAAATTATATTATAATAATAAAATAATTAATGCAGCATTTTTGTTCACAATTCAATTATAATGTGAACAGAGATGCTGCACTAACAATTTTTTGGGGGATTTTAGCTCTCCAAATCTTGTTTTTTAAATGTAACGTTAGTCCAATAAAAAAAGGTATCACTACGTACGGCTATGCTCGTGATTTATATATGTAGACCAGTCAGTATGGTTTAATATAAGAACAGGGATGGAGCCGCACCACACAAAAACAAAAGTTTTAGACTTTAAAAAAACAGATTTTTCTAAAATGAGATTTTGTGTGAAGGAGTCATTATCAGACTGGAGGAATTTAAAGGGAGTCCAAGAGAAATGGGATTATTTAAAGGAAGCATTATTGAAGGCCACAGGAAATTGCATTCGGCTTGTTAGCAAAAACAAAAAAGGGAAGAAACCACTGTGGTACTCTGCAGAAGTGGCCAAAATAGTGAAGAACAAGAAGATAGCATTCAATAATTATAAAAAAACTCAGCGTGAAGAAGATAGGCAAACCTATAAGATTAGGCAGAAAGAGGCAAAGCAATTTATAAGAGCTTCCAAAGCACACGCAGAAGAGAAAATAGCTCAGTCAGTAAAAAAGGGGGACAAAACATTTTTTAGATACATAAACGAGAAAAGAAAAGTAAAACAAGGATTAGTTAGATTAAAAACAAAGGAAGGAAGGTATGTAGAAGAGGATAAAAGTCTCGCTGACTGCCTCAATAAATATTTTTGTTCAGTCTTTGCAGAAGAAAAGGAAGGAAAGGGACCTCAGTTAGGAGAGAACACTAAAGAGACATTTACATATGAGTTTACAGAGGAGGAGGTTCTAAAGCAGCTGTCTAAAGTAAAGACAAATAAGTCAATGGGGCCTGATGGGATTCTCCCTAAATTATTAAAAGAGCTCAGTGATGTAATAGCAAAACCGTTAACAGATTTATTTAACCAATCCTTGTTAACAGGAGTCGTCCCAGAAGACTGGAAATTAGCAAATGTTGTGCCTATTTACAAGAAGGGTAGTAGGGAGGAATCGGGGAACTATAGGCCAGTTAGTCTTACGTCAGTAGTAGGGAAATTAATGGAAACCATGTTAAAGGAAAGGATTGTTGAACACCTAAAAACACATAGATTACAGGATCAGAAACAACATGGGTTTACCTCAGGGAGATCATGCCAAACTAATCTTATTGATTTTTTTGATTGGGTAACAAAAATAATAGACACAGGTGGTGCAGTAGACATTGCTTATTTAGATTTCAGTAAGGCTTTTGATACTGTTCCGCATAGAAGGCTTATCAATAAATTGCAATCTTTGAGCTTGGATTCCAATATTGTTGAATGGATTAGGCAGTGGCTGAGTGACAGACAACAGAGGGTTGTGGTAAATGGAGTTTATTCGGCGCAAGGTCTTGTTACCAGTGGGGTACCTCAGGGGTCAGTACTTGGACCCATTCTATTTAATATTTTTATTAGTGATATTGCAGAAGGTATTAATGGAAAAGTATGTCTTTTTGCTGATGACACAAAGATTTGCAACAGGGTTGACGTTCCTGGAGGGATCAGCCAAATGACAAATGATTTAGGTAAGCTAAAAAAATGGTCGGAGTTGTGGCAATTGAGTTTTAATGTGGATAAGTGCAAGATAATGCACCTGGGACGTAAAAACCCAAGGGCTGAATATAGAATATTTGATACAGTCCTAACCTCAACATCTGAGGAAAGGGATTTAGGGGTCATTATTTCAGAGGATCTAAGGGTAAGTAGTCAATGTAATAGAGCAGCAGGAAATGCTAGCAGAATGCTTGGAAATGCTGGCAGAATGCTTGGTTGTGTAGGGAGAGGTATTAGCAGTAGGAAAAGGGAAGTGCTCATGCCACTGTACAGAGCACTGGTGAGACCTCACTTGGAGTACTGTGTGCAGTACTGGAGACCGTATCTCCAGAAGGATATAGACATCTTGGAGAGAGTTCAGAGAAGGGCTACTAAAATGGTGTACGGCTTGAAGGAGAAAAGTTACCAAGAAAGGCTTAATGATCTTAACATGTACAGCTTGGAAAAAAGACGAGACAGAGGAGATATGATAGAAACATTTAAATACGTAAAGGGAATCCACAAGGTAGAGGAAGGGAGTATATTTAAAAGGAAACAAAATAGCAAAACAAGAGGACATAGTCTTAGATTAGAGGGGCAAAGGTTTAAAAGTAACATCAGGAAGCATTATTTTACTGAGCGGGTGGTGGATACATGGAACAGTCTTCCAGTAGAAGTGGTAGAGGCCAAAACAGTAATTGAATTTAAGCAAGCATGGGATAGGCATAAGGCTATCCTAAACAAAAGATAAATCCAGGTAAAGTATCCATGTAATTGGGCAGACTAGATGGGCCGAAAGGTTCTTATCTGCCGACATTTTTCTATGTTTCTATGTTTCTATGTTTCCCAACCCTGTCCTTAGGACCCACTGACGGGCCAGGTTTGCAGGATATGTGAAGCACAGTAACAGCACAGGTGATATGATTTGCCGCTCAGTGATTGCAGGATTCAGTCTGCTTTTCCCCAAGGTGATCTGCAAAACCTGGCCTGTTTGAGGGTCCCGAGGACAGGTTTGGGAAACACTGATATAGATAAATAAGTAGATATATCTGTACGTGAATTTTTGCAAAAAAATTGATCAATCTTATATTTATTGTGATGTAACAGGGAAAGATATGATTGAACACCTGAATACAGGCTTTATAGTGTATGGGAACAATGGGAACGCAGTTTCCTCTGCAGAAATGGTGGAGGAACCATTCGCACATGTTCCACCTCGACTTGACCCCTGTGCATATACAGTATATAGTCTATGTTCTGGGTCAGAGACCTCACCCTGGGACCTTTCCACTTCCCATTCTATTATGGTCTGTGAATGATACGGATCTTAAAGCAGGAGCGATATCACACATATCACGGAATGCCAGCGTGACCCAGAAAACCCACACGTGGCATAAAAGTCCAGTTGGAAAATCTATGTCTGGGACTCGGCAGCATTTTGATCATTATAATTCAGAGCGCGCTTATCACTGGTGTGTGGCCGCACAGTTGCCAAGCAACAAAACGAAAGGAAGAGATAACTCGTCAGTGTGTTTGCTGTGACTATATCAATTGGCACAATTATATTTATTAGACAATGTGCAAATATCACAAGCTGCCCCGTCTTGTCTGGAGAAAAAAAGTGTTTTAAATACTTAAAAATAAAGCGGCTGGTAACGTTTTCTATAATTGTAGCTAAACGTTTAATATTATAATAGATTTTTATAAAAAAACTTACATTAATTCTGCGATTTCTATAGATTTAAGAAAAATAAATTATTTGGGAAAGGTTTATTTACTAAGGATACAATAGAACCTTAATACGAAGATATTAAAAAAAGTGCAACATTTATTCTGCATAATTATACAGTAAAAGTCAAAATTAACCCTTTTTATGACTGATAATTTTTAGATGATAAAAGTAATACATGTTTCCCTTATTACATACAGATCTTTAAACCACTTTCCCCCTTCCCACACCCTGTAAAAATACAATGTACTCACAGCATTTACACTCATTATAACCCCTGAATCTTATCCCTGTACGGCAACGACTGACCCCGCAGCTCTTCTGCCCAATCCCTGGCTGCTGGAATGCTGCAGTAAAGTGTGTAGAGCTTTTTGTTACAGCGAGTTTTAGGACTGCTGTTTGCAGCTTGTTTACAGTAATACAGTAATACAGGGTGACAGGAGTGAGATCTCACTGAGATTGTCCATTTTCTAAAGAAATAATATCACTCATGCTTTAGAAAAGTGGTTAGTGGGGTTATGTTTCAATGTGTTTCAAAGTCCCTATAGAAGGGGTTAAACTAAAATGTTTGATTCTTTACTTTCTATTCATGATATGGCGCTGGGTTAACTCACTTGGTTTCCAGATGTATGTTTAAAGTTATGCTAAAGCTATATTTACAAATAGGGATGAGCCGAACACCTCCGTGTTCGGTTCGCAATCGAACTCGAACTATTTCAAAAGTTTGAGTTCGAACTCGAACACGAACCAAACTCAATACACGTCAATGGGACTCGAAGGTTCGATTTTTAGAGTGCCCTGCAAGAGGGCATATATGCAAGATATTTGCCATAAAAGGTGTATGGGGGTCCGGGTAGTGCCCTGGGGGACAGGAAACAAGGACAAAAAGTAAAAAAAAAACGTTTTTAAAGGGACAGTGAGTTTTCCATGAAATAAGGGTTAAAAATAAAAACGAAAAAATTCCTTCAAATATCGTGCCTAGGAGGTCCCCATAACCTGCCCGTGAAGTGGCAGATTTCTAGGATGTATAGAAACATTTAAAAACAAAAAAATGACGTTTCATATGATGGTAAACAGTTTTCCTTTAATCTTTTCATAAACAACTGCTTGGGGCAGCAGCCTGTATGAAAAGAGGAGACATTTTAGGACACGCAGAACAAGTTTAGTGATTTTTTGGGCTAAATCATGGAGAAACTTATGCAGACTTTGGATGAAAGTAACAATAGGTGCTTTAAAATTGGGCTTTTAGAATCAGTAACAGTGCCGTCACACCGTAGCCCCTCTGAGGATATGAATCTGGTACAGGAGTCAGTGGCAGTGCACCCAAATATTGTGCCTTTGGTGGCAGGCCAGCAAGTGCCATCATACTGTAATCCCTCTGTGGTATTGTGGAAGAGTGCAGGGTTGGACCCTGTGGTCCAATATTAAAATGATATGAATCTGGTACATGCGTCAGTGTCCTGATAGCTGACTGTCAGTGACTGAGAAGACACGGATTACAATTCACAGACATTTTATGGAAGTATGTGACACCCCCTGAAAGCTGACTGCCAGTGACTGAGAAGACACACTTTCCACCACCAATTCCCAGATATCTGCAACAAGTGAGCCCCCCAAATTGCTCCTGTCACTGGCAGTGAGAAGACACACTGACGGAACAATCTCCTCTCCCTCCTGCAGAAAAACACGTGCCGGCTGGGCTGGGTTCAAGCCTTATATATGCGGGGCTTAGCTCTGTGAGCCCATGATTGGGCAAATTCTGCCCAATCAGGACTCTGAGCCGTGATTGGCATAGTCTTGCACCTGTCTTGCACCTAAACTGTGGTCAGGTGCAGGCTGTTGCCAATTACAAGCTTCAGGCCAGTGGAAAAGTGCATTGAGGTCCATTGTGGTGCATTGTGGGCGAACATGCGGCGAACACGCGGAAATGTTCGTAGTTCGCAAACATCCGAACTGGCGATGTTCGAATCGAACTCCGAACACATCGAACCGAACAGCTCATCCTTAATTACAAACAGAAAAAACAACAACAAACACACTCAAAAGCAATAACCATATTAATCAGAATTTACACAACGCTTTGTTATTATAAACGTTTATCCTTCAATAAAAAATAAACAGGCAGGACGTAATAAAACCAGATAAATATTCACGGGATCCGGTGTTCTGGGAAACACGTACAATACTGTAAGGAAAAATGTTTTATTTGCAAAGAACCAAACGGCAAAATTTCAAACGCAAGACAACAAAGCAAAGTGAGACATCAAGGCGCCGGCTGTCAGAGGAAAAAAGTAAAACAAATGTGTCGCGAGTGATAATTATTAAAACTTTTTCTGTTTCCCCCACTTTCTGAACCTAAAACTCAATTAAGTAAAAGTTAAAAACATTTATAAAAGGAACAAACTCTCTTATTTTTTTTCACATCCATCAAATAACTGTTTAGTTTGTGCATATAATCACCGGCAGCAGCTCTTCCATTCTCAGGCATTTGGTGGACTGACCGGTTGCCTTTGGTTGCATTCTGGGGGCTGTCTTCGTCAGTGTTTGGCTTTGTTTGGTTAGCTGATCGGCTGTCTTTGGCGGCATTCGGTGGGCTGATCGGCTGTCTTTGGCGGCATTCGGTGGGCTGATCGGCTGTCTTTGGCGGCATTCGGTGGGCTGATCGGCTGTCTTTGGTAGCATTCGGTGGGCTGATCGGCTGTCTTTGGCGGCATTCGGTGGGCTGATAGGCTGTCTTTGGCGGCATTCGGTGGGCTGATCGGCTGTCTTTGGCGGCATTCGGTGGGCTGATCGGCTGTCTTTGGCGGCATTCGGTGGGCTGATCGGCTGTCTTTGGCGGCATTCGGTGGGCTGATCGGCTGTCTTTGGCGGCATTCGGTGGGCTGATAGGCTGTCTTTGGCGGCATTCGGTGGGCTGATCGGCTGTCTTTGGCGGCATTCGGTGGGCTGATCGGCTGTGTTTGGTGGCGTTCGGTATTCAGTTTGTCAGTCTTTGGCTTTGTCCGGTTAGCTGTTTGACTCTCTTTGGCGGCATTCAGTGGGCTGATCAGCTGTCCTTGGTGGCATTCGGTGGGCTGATCGGTTGTCTTCGGCGGTCAGTTCGGCGGTCAGTTTGGTGGTCTTCTGCGGCAGTTTGGCAGTCTCCGGCGGCATTCAGTGGCCTGATCGGCTGTTGTCGGGTGGCTCCACATTCAGCATACCAGACCCTGTTGTGAACAAATCCCCGCAGGCTTGGCGAAACAGAATTGTCGAATCGCACTGATTTCCTCCGAACTAAAGAGCACAGAAATCTCCCTGAAATGTCTGTGCTCTTTGAATTACCCTCTGATACTGTAATCTCTATGGGCTTTCTTATTCTCTCTCTTCCCTCCCCGTGCTTTCCCTTTAACACCTGCTAAATAACTTCACAGCACAATTACCTGAAGCAACATTAATAACAGCGACTGTAATAGAAAATTCTGATTGCTATTGAATATTTTAGCATCATCTCGCCGCGCGGCCGCCGGAATCGGAGAGATAAATACGCACACTTTATTTTCACGCTGACGCATGAACACTTGAAAAACAATTACAGGTAAGACACGATTATTCTGCTTTCGCTTCCATCCCTTTTAATTAACCAGTAAATATGATTTTCCTGCCTTTTTTTTAAGGTTGAGACCTTCAATTCTGTAGCAATATACACAAAGTAATTATGTTCTCTGAGTTCATTAAAGTCTGAAAGGAGCAGCGAGAAGCTTAAACTTCAGGCTGAAACAACCTCACGCGATGCACGTTATTCTATGGGATTCTCCAGATTGTCTCACGGCGGCTTCCATATTGCTAATAAAGTATGTTCAGCATATAATGGTTAATATTGATTGTTGTTATGGAGTCAAGAATATTTTTTTCCTTTTTGTGCATAAATTCAAATTGAATTTTTTATTTTTTTTTGTAACACCAGCAATAGCCAATACAGAGGGTTATTCAATAACGTACGAATTGGCCCCAAAAGCTGACAATTGTATTTATTTATTATTAACAGAGTTTATTTGATACAAAGGTGCAATAAAAAGCAGCATTTAGGCTAGGGTCAGACGAACGCAGTTTTAACGTGCGTTTAGCCGCACAAAATCACGGCCGTGCTAGCAGCAAATGACGTCCAATGCCGGGGAACATACGACGAACGGCCGCACGAAAGTTTGTCCGTGCAACGCAAGTGGCAAACGAACGCATTTTTTTCGAGAACGTCAAACCGCTAGTACTGACGTACAGAGTGCGCTGCGTCTGCTAGCGGCGTGTGTGTGTGATTGGGAGACGTCAGACGCTGCTAATGTCCGGCCAACATAACGTCCAGACGCAAAAAGTGTTTTATTGATGATCCGTACAAAATCACGGACGAAAATGCGCATCGTATGACCGCTATCGCGTATTCCGTGAAAAAATACGTCCGTTCGTTCGACCGCACTTTTCCACGGACGACGTGAAAAATGCGCTCGTCTGACCCTAGCCTTAGTAGTGCGACACAGCGCCCATATATTACAATATATACACAGAGGTAGACCAGATATCAAAGTTCAAAAATAGTATCCAGTTTCTACATAAAAGTAACGGAAGGGGAAAGGGGGGGGGAGAGAATAATGTATTATCTTTTTAATGCTTTTATAAACCAAATTCACTTTTATTTTTTAAAAGACTTATTTTTTTTATTGTATTTTCTAAAAGATTTTTTTATTATGTTTTTAAAAAGTTTATTATTTTTTAAAGAAGCTTTTTTTTAAAAAAAAGAACTTTTGTATTATTTTGAAACATTTTTTTAATTTAACCTCCCACTATTATTATAATGGGGGAGTTCCTACGAAAAATTTCAAGTTCCAGTTCCAGTTCAGTGCACTGCAGTTCACTGCTTTGCTTTCGGCAGAATACAGTGAACATTTGATACAATAGGGGTCATTCAAAGAGAGCTGGCCTGGCCCCGAAATTGCACCGTACGGGGAATTTCCCTGTTCAATGCAATTTCTGAATGCTATTCAGAGAGCAGGCAGTTTGCCAATTTATATATTTATTTATTTATTTGCAAAGTATTTTACCAGGACGGATACATTGAGATTCTCTGGTTTTCCAGGACGGATACATTGAGATTCTCTGGTTTTCCAGGACGGATACAATGAGATTCTCTGGTTTTCCAGGACGGACACATTGAGATTCTCTGGTTTTCCAGGACGGACACATTGAGATTCTCTGGTTTTCAGTATGTCCTGGATTCAGGAACATTGAAATGTTACAGAAACACAAAGTAATAAAATGCAAGATATTAAAAACACAAATATACAGATTAACCCAGAAAATAAATTTTGGTGAATTGCCACCGAGTGATCTTCAGCAGCAGTGAAATACAGTGCCTGTACGGCGGCAGTGAAATACGGTGCCTGTTCGGCGGCAGTGAAATCCCCCATAGAGAAGCAATGGTTAGTCTATTCACATTGAACAGCAGAGAAATACAGTGCTGTTCGGCGGCAGTGAAATACGGTGCCTGTTCAGCTGCAGTGAAATACGGTGCCTGTTCAGCGGCAGTGAAATACGGTGTCTGTTCGGCG
Organism: Leptobrachium leishanense; assembly: GCA_009667805.1. Classification (NCBI taxonomy): domain Eukaryota; kingdom Metazoa; phylum Chordata; class Amphibia; order Anura; family Megophryidae; genus Leptobrachium; species Leptobrachium leishanense. Next base: position 8,788,296 of record CM019068.1, on the reverse strand, counting down.
GCAGTGAAATACGGTGTCTGTTCGGCGGCAGTGAAATATGATGCCTGTTCAGTGGCAGTGAAATACGGTGCCTGTTCGGCAGCAGTGAAACACGGTGCTGTTTGGCGGCAGTGAAATACGGTGCCTGTTCGGCAGCAGTGAAATACCCCATAGAGAAGCAATGGTTAATCTATTCACACTGAACAGCAGAGAAATACGGTGCCTGTTCGGCGGCAGTAAAATATGGTGCCTGTTCGATGGCAGTGAAATACGGTGCCTGTTCGGCGGCAGTGAAATACGGTGTCTGTTCGGCGGTAGTGAAATACGGTGCCTGTTCGATGGTAGTGAAATACCCCATAGAGAAGCAATGGTTAATCTATTCACACTGAACAGCAGAGAAATACGGTGCCTGTTCGGCGGCAGTAAAATATGGTGCCTGTTCTATGGCAGTGAAATACGGTGCCTGTTCGGCGGCAGTGAAATACGGTGTCTGTTCGGCGGTAGTGAAATACGGTGCCTGTTCAGCGGCAGTGAAACACGGTGCTATTCGACGGCAGTGAAATACGGTGCTGTTCGGTGGCAGTGAAATACGGTGTCTGTTCGGCGGCGTTGAAATCCCCCATAGAGAAGCAATGGTTAATCTATTCACATTGAACAGCAGAGAAATGTCAGTGAAATGCCCTGATGTTCAGTGGTTTCATTCGACAGGTTTAATCAGGCGAATCCCATAGGTTTCAATGTTAAAAATATTTTATCTAATAAACCGTTTATTATTTTAATCTGCAGCAAAAAGTCTCTTTATTTATTTTTTCTCTGTATTTTTTTAGACATTTTTGGGGATTTCTTTCAGCAAGAAAAATTTTTCAGATTTTTTTAAATAGCTTTTTTCCCCTGTAACAGACCTTTTTATTACTATTCATAGGATCTTTATATGTTAATTCCAGACATTTTCGTCCAGTAGTTTTTTTGCGAACAAAGTCTAAATTTTTAAACTTTCACTGTTTTTTTTGTTTCTTCTTTACCCATTCGTCGGTTTGACGGCTTTTTCCAGTGGCTGGTCGGATCGTCGGCTTTTTCCCTACGTGGTTGGTGGGTTTTCTGCGGCTTATCGGACCCGATCTGACAATTTCGGTGGTTTATTCGGTGGGTTTTCCCTGCTCTTCGGGGACCTTGCGGTGAATGCTGAATTCCCTGCAGGGTCTGTGAATTCGATTCCACGGAGTGCGGGGAACGAAAGAGCACCGAAAATCCAGTGGAATTTCTGTGCTCTTTGAATAATGAATACACCGGATTTTCGGCAAATCCCCGAAGTGATCCAAAATGAAAAGCATTGAAATTGAAGCTGATTTTGGTGCTTTGTGAATAGATCCCATAAAATGGAATGAAGCTGGCGGTGATCGAGGACTCTCAGCCGTGTTACAATGTATTTACTTAAACAGAAGTTTGTGTTTTACAGAAATGTCCTGCAGCATTATGGGAAAATAAGAGACTGTGCAACATCTTTCTGCACAAACAAAACAAATCCACAAAGACGTGTTGACAACTCGCCAAGTAGGATAAAGCTATGTAAACGAATCGCTATTCTGAGGTTTCTTGGAAGGAAATGTTCGAATTATTAATAATCTATGTCTGTTTCCTGCATAAATCAAGGCCGTTTTCCCAAGGATTCACCGTGGAAGTATCGCAATGCACGAGTCGTCTTTCATTTTTTAACGAGCGTGTCACGGGTCACCGATATGTCAGCTCAGAATGGAAATGAAACCAGTCGGGCTTCCCTCCAAACACCGCGGGTACAGAGATCGGTGCCCTGCTGCCCGCACAGCGCAACACTACGCTTTCATCCAGAGAAGCCGCGAGAACCAAGAACTCATCGCAGAAATCAATGAGACAATATGAAAAAAAAAAGCAAAAACAGAACCAATAAGATAAACAACACTAGAATGAGAAACATGATGCGTGATATCAAAAAAATCCTCCTCCTGTCAACGGGGAAGAATAAAATATATTCGTGGGTTAATTCCTCTGTCCATCTGTTGGGTCATTACATTGGATACATTCTGCCTCATTGTAACGGAGTTAGAAAAAGTGCAGAGACGGGCAACTAAATTAATAAGGGGGATGGAAGGGTTAAGTTATGAGGCAAGACTAACAAGCTTAAACTGTTTAGTTTAGAGAAAAGGCGCCTTAGAGGGGATCTGATAACCTTATATAAATATATACGGGGCCATTAACAACCATTGTCTGATAACCTATTCATTAATAGGACTATACATAGGACAAGGGGTCATCCATTTAGACTGGAAGAAAGAAAATTTAGCTTAAAGCATAGGAAGGGTTATTTTACGGTGAGAACAATAAAGCTGTGGAATTCTCTGCCTGTTGAGGTGGTTGGGTCAGAGTCTGTACAGACTTTTAAAAAACGACTGGATGACTTCCTGCAGACACAGAATATTAAGGGTTATAATATTTAATATGTGGGTAAAAGCTTCTTGATCCAAGGAGAAATCTGACGCCATCTAGGGGCAAAAAGGAATTTTTTCCCAGTATGTTGCATATTGGCGAGCGCTTCAGACTGGGTTTTTTGCCTTCTTTTGGATCAACAGCAGTAGGTTATGTGGGAGAGGCTGAACCCGATGGACGCATGTCTTTTTTCAGCCTATGTAACTATGTAACTATGTAACTATGTAACACTTTCTTTCCTCATTTTGGGTTTTTTATTCATTCACAGGACGGCCACTGATTATATCTCATTAAGGATTATTCAAAGAGATCCAAATTGTGGCCGAAAGGTAATCGAACAGTGAATTTCAGCGTTCGGTTACCTTTCTTGGCCATTCGGCTATTCAGAGAGCAGGCAGTTAGCCAAATCCTGGCGAATTGCCTGCACATACGGTGCCTGTTCGGTGTCTGTTCGAGGGCAGTGAAATCCCCATAGAGAAGCAATGCTTCGGCTATTCAGAGAACACAAACTAGCAGTGAAAAGTTGCCGAATTGCCCTGCTGTTCAGTGGTTTAATTCGACAGGTTTATTCAGGAGAATCCCTTAGGCTTCAATGTTAAAAATATTCCCGTTTTAATCCAATATCTAATAAACCGTTTATTATAATATTCTGCAGCAAAAAGTCTCTTTATGTATCGATTCTTTAGGATCTTTTAGGCATTTATCGGGACTTTTTTGCAAAAATTGTTTCCGTTTTTTTTTAAATGGTTTTTTTTTCTGTAACAGCCCTTTTTATTATCATTCATTGGATTTTATATGTAAATTTCAGACATTTTCGTTCAGTAGTTTCTTTGCAAACAGTGAATCACTTTTCAAACATTCAAGCGTACTGTTTTTTTTTTCACTCCATTCGTCTGCGAGCCGGCTTTTTCCGGCGGCTGCTCTGCACTGTGATCAGCGGCTGCTCGGGTTTCTCTGGCGTATTCGGCGGGGTTAATTCAGATGTTATGCGGGTTTTAGTGAGTGTTCGGCGGTGTTGGCAGTGAGTGTTCGTCGGGTTTGCGGTAGGTTTTCCTTGCACTTCAGGGACCCTGTGGTGCTTGCTGAATACACCGCAGGGTCACCGAAATGGGATCGCCGAATCGCCCCGAATTAGGCTAAGGTCAGACGAAAGCAGTTTTAACGTGCGTTTAGACGCACGAAATCACGGCCGTGCTAGCAGCAAATGACGTCCAATGCCGGGGAACACACGAAGTACGGCCACACGAAAGTTTGTCCGTGCAACGCAAGTGGCAAACGAACGCATTTTTTCTAGAACGTCAAACCGCTATTACTGACGTACAGAGTGCGCTGCGTCCGCTAGAGGCGTGTGTGCGTGATTTGGAGACGTCAGACGCTGCTAATGTCCGGCCAACATAACGTCCAGACACAAAAAGGGTTTTATTGACGATCTGTAAAAAAATCACGCACGAAAATGCGCATCGTATGACCGCTATCGCGTATTCTGTGAAAAAATACGTCCATTCGCTCGAACGCACTTTTTTAAGGACAACGCAAAAAATGCGTTAGTCTGAACGTACGGCGACTTTTCTCCTTGAATAACCCTGATTATTTAACGTAGTGTGACATACAGGGTTATTCAGAGAGAGGGGAAACTCAGGAGAATGACTTGAGAAGTAAAAATTCTAGGTCAAAATATTTATCTCACTTTCCAAATCGTCTATTTGGTCTAGATTGTTCTCTTCTCCTGCCAATTCTCCTGGTTTTTACCTTTCTCTGAATAACTCTGAATGTATGGATCTGGTGGTGTATGTTCCCCCAGGAGAGAATGTGTTTGGTTCGTTCTACAGGTGTCTCCCACCTAGCAATTAGGGGGATAAATGGTTCCTGCTTGAGAGAGGGGGAGGGGACAGAGCTTGAGGGACACAGACAGGATGGTGCTTCTCCTGAGGTGGGAATGGCTTCTCCTGAGGTGGGAATGGCTTCTCCTGAGGTGGGAATGTCTGTAGTGGGTGCAGCATGTTAAACCAAATGTTGGTTTAATGTTATGTAGAGCCTCTGGTATAGAGAGGGGTGATCAGTATGTTAGTGATGTTAGTGCTCAGACCAGCCAGGTTTTTATTTTGTATTATGTTTTATTTGTTGCCGCATTAAAGTCTGGAAGCTTCCGACTGTTAAAGAGACGGTTTGTGATATAATTGCCCTAAAGGGCCGTGTTATGGTGCCCTGTGACGGTGCTGGATCACAGCAGAAACACAAAAGGTCCCACAAGAACATTCAATCATAACCATCTCAACCTTCCTGTTAAACTCTGAAGGTCTTACACACTGCTCAGCCAAAAAAACATCACCACCACTCATACAGGCGTGTTATGACTTGGGGTGGATTAAGTTGGTCAGGTTGTGCAACGTTATGTTCCCTTTAATTGACATCATGTGACTCTGAATATACTGAATGAGCAGGTTTTTCCATCAATGGGTTTTTTCTCCCCTGATGGCACAGCGGGCATATTCCAAGATGGCAATGCCAGGATTCATCGGGCTCACATTGTGCGAGAGTGGTTGAGGGAGCATGAGACATAATTTTCACACATGGATTGGCCACCGCACAGTCCAGACCTTAACCCCATTGAGGTTAATCTTTGGGATAATGTGCTGGAGAAGACTTTACACGGCGCCGCGACTCTCCCATCATCAATACAAGATCTTGCCACAAATTAATGCCGCTCTGGACGCCAATAAATGCTGTGACATCGCATGAGCTTATCCACACGATGCCGCGGCGAATGCGTGACGCAATCACAGCAAAAGGCGACACAACCACATGTTACAGGGGGCGAGTTTTATTCTTTTTTTGGCCAGAAGTCTGTGTTTTGGGGGAATAAATAATACAAGGCTATACTTGTATTATTTAACGTTATCTCTTGCTGACTATTGGACGCGTTCCCGGGAAACAAATTCAGATGAACTGAAGCAAATCAAACTCTTGGACGAACCAGAAAACATGTTCAAAACTCATCCGAGCCTCATCTGACCGCTGGATGGATCGTCAGAAATGCAGACGAGTTATTTGGCTTTCCTGAAACAGATTCGACGCTGGTAGATGTGCCGTGAAACACAGGCTCGTTACCGCACACTACTTAATTATTTAATTAAGCTCTCGCCCATTGGCAGCTGCTCTGACGGCAACCGAAACCAGTCGACCTGAAGAAAATGTGTTTTTGCGCTACTCTTTTTTTTTTTTAGCGTTCCTTGAGGTGTCCTCTCATTCATTCGCGTTTTGGGTTAATCGACGCAGAAAACCTGCAGACGTCTAGCGAGTATCACTAAGAGCTGGGATAAGGGCACGGATAATCATAGCGTGAGCCTTTATACGGCTTCCAGCCTCTTACCACCTCTTATAAAGTTTTGGGATTTTTATTTAATTCGTTATAAAGATCTTGAAAATAAACTGATGGATTAAACGACAATAAACCGTCCATCAATTGTCTAACAGTCACATTGGAACCTCGACTCAATGTCGATACATCTATGTTACAGCTGCCATAATAGGAAATCAACCCTTTAAACAGAGGATCCTCTATTTTTCATAAGATCCGCAACCACACCTTTAATTCATACATCTATGCTTTAGCCTGAGCCTTATCTGGGCCCTGTGACTTCTGGCTTTGCCCCCCCCCCTCACTGCTCGCCTCTTATGCCGATATTGGGGCGTACACAAACAGAATTAAGTTATAATCTCAACCAGCCCAGTTTAGAGCTTGCGCATATCTTTTATTCGAGTATTAAGGGGTTATTCCGAGAGCACCAAGAGCTCGCTCGTTCCCCGCAATTCGGACAATCAAATTTCCCAACCCTGCGGTGAATTCAGCGTTCACCACAGGGTCCCCGAAGTGCATGGAACGGATCTGAAAATTTGCCAAAAATCCCACAAAGACTCACTGAAAATCTGCCCGATACGATCCAAAAGATTGGATCGATCCGAACCGTCGCAGAAAACCCACCGAACATACCCGACGAGCCTATGAATGATAATAAAAAGGGCTGTTACAGAAAAAAGAAAAAACATTATTTAAAAAAATTGGAAAAAATTCCTAAAAAAAATCCATAAAAAAATAAATAGATAGACTTTTTGCTGCAGATTAAAATAATAAACGGTTTATTCGATATTGGTTTAAAACGGAATATTTTTAACATTGAAACCTATGGGATTCTCCTGAATAAACCTGCCGAATTTAACCACTGAACATCAGGGCATTTCACTGACATTTCTCTGCTGTTCAATGTGAATAAATTAACCATTGCTTCTCTATTGGGGATTTCACTGCCGCCGAACAGACACCGTATTTCACTGCCGTCTAACAGGCACCGTATTTCACTGCCGCCGAACAGGCACCGTATTTCACTGCCGTCTAACAGGCACCGTATTTCACTATCACTGAACAGGCACCGTATTTCACTGCCGCCGAACAGGTACCATATTTCACTGGCAATTCACCAATATTTGGCAAACTGCCTGCTCTCTGAATAGCCGAATGGCCACGAAATGTCACCGTACGGGAAACTCAATGTTTGGTGCAATTTCAGGGCCAGTTCGGCTCTCTCTGAATAACCCTGTTAGAGAGTAAAGGAGGGGTCATTAAGTAAGGGGACCCCTGGAATGTCATGCGTCAAACTGTGACGTCACCGCTTTAATTAAAAGGCAAAGATTTTAACTCTTAGCTATATCTCCCTACATTAACCACTTGTCATTATTTCCATTTTTTAACCGCTAAAGGACCGAGGGTCTGTAAAGTTCAAAGCATTTATGATGTAACAGTTACGTCATTGGTCCTTATGGGGTTAAATAATAAATGTAAAGAGCGCACATTCTAAAGTATGGACTGTGCTCGCTAGGACTGTATTCACTAGTGTGCGCAGCCCTTTAGTTACAGTGTGCGCACCGCCCTTTAGTTACAGTGTGCGCAGCCCTTTAGTTACAGTGTGCGCACCGCCCTTTAGTTACAGTGTGCGCAGCCCTTTAGTTACAGTGTGCGCAGCCCTTTAGTTACAGTGTGCGCACCGCCCTTTAGTTACAGTGTGCGCAGCCCTTTAGTTACAGTGTGCGCAGCCCTTTAGTTACAGTGTGCGCACCGCCCTTTAGTTACAGTGCGCGCCGCCCTTTAGTTACAGTGTGCGCAGCCCTTTAGTTACAGTGTGCGCAGCCCTTTAGTTACAGTGCGCAGCTCTTTAGTTACAGTGTGCGCAGCCCTTTAGTTACAGTGTGCGCACCGCCCTTTAGTTACAGTGTGCGCAGCTCTTTAGTTACAGTGTGCGCAGCCCTTTAGTTACAGTGCGCAGCTCTTTAGTTACAGTGTGCGCAGCCCTTTAGTAACAGTGTGTGCAGCTCTTTAGTTACAGTGTGCGCAGACCTTTTGTTACAGTGCACGCAGCCCTTTAGTTACAGTGCGCAGCTCTTTAGTTACAGTGCGCACCGCCCTTTAGTTACAGTGTGCGCAGACCTTTAGTTACAGTGCGCAGCCCTTTAGTTACAGTGCGCAGCCCTTTAGTAACAGTGTGTGCAGCTCTTTAGTTACAGTGCGCAGCCCTTTAGTTACAGTGTGCGCAGCCCTTTAGTTACAGTGCGCAGCTCTTTAGTTACAGTGTGCGCAGCCCTTTAGTAACAGTGTGTGCAGCTCTTTAGTTACAGTGCGCGCCGCCCTTTAGTTACAGTGTGCGCACCGCCCTTTAGTTACAGTGTGCGCAGCCCTTTAGTTACAGTGCGCATCCCTTTAGTTACAGTGCGCAGCTCTTTAGTTACAGTGCGCAGCTCTTTAGTTACAGTGCGCGCAGCCCTTTAATAACAGTGTGTGCAGCTCTTTAGTTACAGTGCGCACCGCCCTTTAGTTAGAGTGTGCACAGACCTTTTGTTACAGTGTGCGCAGCCCTTTAGTTACAGTGCGCAGCCCTTTAGTTACAGTGCGCAGCTCTTTTGTTACAGTGTGCGCAGCCCTTTAGTTACAGTGCGCAGCCCTTTAGTTACAGTGCGCAGCTCTTTAGTTACAGTGTGCGCAGCCCTTTAGTTACAGTGCGCAGCTCTTTAGTTACAGTGTGCACACTGCCCTTTAGTTACAGTGCGCAGCCCTTTAGTTACAGTGCGCAGCTCTTTAGTTACAGTGCGCACCGCCCTTTAGTTACAGTGTGCGCAGACCTTTTGTTACAGTGCACGCAGCCCTTTAGTTACAGTGCGCAGCTCTTTAGTTACAGTGCGCACCGCCCTTTAGTTACAGTGTGCGCAGACCTTTAGTTACAGTGCGCAGCCCTTTAGTAACAGTGTGTGCAGCTCTTTAGTTACAGTGCGCAGCCCTTTAGTTACAGTGCGCAGCCCTTTAGTAACAGTGTGTGCAGCTCTTTAGTTACAGTGCGCAGCCCTTTAGTTACAGTGTGCGCAGCCCTTTAGTTACAGTGCGCAGCCCTTTAGTTACAGTGTGCACACTGCCCTTTAGTTACAGTGCGCAGCCCTTTAGTTACAGTGCGCAGCTCTTTAGTTACAGTGTGCACCGCCCTTTAGTTACAGTGTGCGCAGACCTTTTGTTACAGTGAGCAGCTCTTTAGTTACAGTGCGCACCGCCCTTTAGTTACAGTGTGCGCAGACCTTTAGTTACAGTGCGCAGCCCTTTAGTTACAGTGCGCAGCCCTTTAGTTACAGTGCGCAGCTCTTTAGTTACAGTGTGCGCAGCCCTTTAGTAACAGTGTGTGCAGCTCTTTAGTTACAGTGCGCAGCCCTTTAGTTACAGTGCGCAGCCCTTTTGTTACAGTGCGCGCAGACCTTTAGTTACAGTGTGCGCAGCTCTTTAGTTACAGTGCGCACCGCCCTTTAGTTACAGTATGCGCAGCCCTTTTGTTACAGTGCACGCAGCCCTTTTGTTACAGTGCGCACCCCTAGAAAATCAATTAAGGCTAGGGTCAGACTGAGGCAGTGCGAACGCGCGTGCAGGCGCACATAATCACGGCCGCACTAGCAGCAAATGCCGGGCAATGACGGCCAATATACGAAGTACGGTCGCACGAAAGTCCGGCCGCGCAACGCAAGTGGCAAACAAACGCATTTTTTCGAGAACGTTAAACTGCTAGTACTGACGTACAGAGTGCGCTGCGTCCGCTAGCGGCGTGTGTGCGTGATTAGGAGATGTCAGACGCTGCTAATGTCCGGCCAACATAACGTCCAGACGCAAAAAGTGTTTTATTGATGATCCGTACAAAATCACGGACGCAAATGCGCATCGTATGACCGCTCTCGCGTACTCCGTGAAAAAATGCGTCCATTCGTTCGAACGCACTTTTTCACAGACAACGCGAAAAATGCGTTCGTCTGACCCTAGCCTAAGTCCAAGGTTACGCTGAGATAATTTAGCACAAAATAGTTATTTTTATGTTAGAATTCGCCGGCCTTCCCGCAGAGATGCAGACGATTTTCATACCATTTATCATGAACCGGATAAGCCACATCCAAACTGTTAATGAAGGGATCATTAAAGAACCCTTCAGCCAACATTAGGGTGTGAATGGGCACACCGGGCACACCGGGCACACCAGGCACACCCTGTGCCCACTCCTATGACTGTATTATTGAAATGTCTGTAGGTTTTCACTGTTTTGTTTTTTCATATTTTTCAGTTTTGGTTTATAAAGGAGGTAGAGATGATGGGGCCAATGAGTCTCGTCTGCGACTCTGACACCGACTCCGGCATTAAGTATCTGTGTTTAGACTAAGAACAGGCACGTTTGAAAGGTTACAATTATCCAACATGTGATGCTACATAATAGCAGCAATGATCTATACAGCATCGCGGAATGTTTAAGATGTTCCAGGGTCACTTTCTTCACCCCCTTCAATTATCATCCTGCACGTTAATTCATTTTAACCTTTTTTCCATAAAGCTTTGCTTTTACTCAGCATAAGGAGAGAATTCCTATAATCACAGACACGGTAACGACTCACTTAAAGCCCGGCTCACTTTGAAAGAGCTTCCATTCACTGTAAGGACCTCAGAGCAAAGTATATGATATCTGATACCCATTATTAACCGCTGAAGCCACTTGGAACATTAATGGATACATTTGTAACAGTATGATCTGGAAATGCATGTCTCAGGGTGCAGGTTAATCATCTTGGGGCACAAAATCTGACACATCACGGCGGGTTCCAAGCAACATATCCCTGTCCCAAACGATATAGATAAGCACAACATGTAAGCAGTGGTTTATTATATGATGTTTAATAATTATAATTACACTGTATCAAATGACTCTTTAAACATTATCTGCACTTAAGTCACACTCGCAGAAAGATCCTCCACATTATGAACCTCTGGGAGAATTCGCACTTAGTACAGGTGTGAACAGTAATCATTTAACAACAGTTTTACCTCTTGCCATTTATAGCACAATAACCCCCCACATATTTGAGTATTTCCTCTATTCCTACTCCCCTGCTCCTCTTTCCACTTTCCCCTTCTGTTCTCTGTTCTACTCCTCCTTTCCTCTTTTCTCCCCCTTATTTTCTCTTTCCTCTTTACTTCTCCACATCCTTTCCTATTTCCTCCTCCTTTCTCTTTCTTCCTCATTCTCCTTCAATCTTCCTCTTTCCTCCTCCTCTTCTCTCTTTCTTCTTTTTCCTTCCCTCCTCCTCTTTCCTCTTTCTTCCTCTTTTCCTTCTCTTCCTCCTTTTCTCTTTCCTCCTCCTCCTCCTTTCCTTTTTTCCTCCTCCTCCTCTACTCTGCCTCCTACTCATTTCCACCTCCTTTTCAGTTTCTTCCTTCTCTTTTTCCTCCTTCTTTCCTCTTTCCTCCTACTCCTCCTTTCCTGTTTCCTCCACCTCTTCCTCTTTCCTCCTCCTTTTCTCTTTCCTTTTTCCTCCAACTCCTTTCCTCACTTCTTTCTTTCCTCCTTCATCTTCCTTTCCACTTCATCATCTTTCCTATTCCTCCTCCATTCCTATTTCCTCTTTCATCTTCCTTTCCTCCTCTTCTTTTCCTCTTTCCTCTCCCTCCTCGCCTTCTTTTTCCTCTTTCCTCCTCCTCTTAATTTCCTCTTTCCTCTCCCTTCCCACCTCCCTCCTTCTACTCTTTTCCTTTTTCCTCTTTACTCCTCCTCCTCTTTTCCTCTTTCTTCTCCCTCTTCACCTCCTTTATCCTCTTTCCTCCTCCTTCTCTTTTAATTTTTCCTCTTTACTCCTCCTCTTCTTTTCCTCTTTCCTCTCCATCCTCACCTCCTTTTTCCTCTTTCCTCCTCCTATTCTTTTCCTCTCCCTCCTCACCTCTTTTTTCCTCTCCCTCCTCACCTCTTTTTTCCTCTTTCTTCCTCCTCTTATTTTCCTCCTCATCTTTTCCTCTTTCCTCTCCCTCCTCAACTCCTCTTTCCTCCTCCTCTTTTCCTTTTTCCTCTTTCCTCCTCCTCTTCTTTTCCTCTTTCCTCTCCCTCCTCACCTCCTTTATCCTCTTTCCTCCTCCTCTTTTCATTTTTCCTCTTTCCTCCTCCTCTTCTTTTCCTCTTTCCTCTCTCTTCTCACCTTTTTCCTCTTTCCTCCTCCTATTCTTTTCCTCTTTCCTCTCCCTCCTCACCTTTTTCCTTTTTCCTCCTCCTCCTCTTTTCCCTTTTCCTCTTTCCTCCTCCTCTTCTTTTCCTCCTCTTCTTTTCTTCCTCCTCTTTTCCTCCTCCTCTTCTTTTCCTCTTTCCTCTCCCTCCTCACCTCCTTTTTCCTCCTCCTCTTTTCCTTTTTCCTCCTCCTCTTTTCCTTTTTCCTCTTTCCCCTCCTATTCTTTTCCTCTTTCCTCTCCCTCCTCATCTCCTTTTTCCTCTTTCCTCCTCCTCTTCTTTTCCTCCTCTTCTTTTCTTCCTCCTCTTTTCCTCCTCCTCTTCTTTTCCTCTTTCCTCTCCCTCTTCACCTCCTTTTTCCTCCTCCTCTTTTCCTTTTTCCTCCTCCTCTTTTCCTTTTTCCTCTTTCCCCTCCTATTCTTTTCCTCTTTCCTCTCCCTCCTCATCTCCTTTTTCCTCTTTCCTCCTCTTTTCATCTTTCCTCCTCCTCCTCACCTCCTTTTTCCTCTTTCCTCCTCTTTTCATCTTTCCTCCCCCTCCTCACCTCCTTTTTCCTCTTTCCTTCTCCTCTTTTCCTCTTTCCACTTTCCTCCTCCTCCTCCTCTTTTCCTCTTTCCCTCTTTCCTCCTCCTCCTCTTTTCCCTCTTTCCTCCTCCTCCTCTTTTCCTCTTTCTTCCTCCTCTTTTCCCTCTTTCCTCCTCCTCTTTTCCCTCTTTCCTCCTCCTCTTTCCCTCTTTCCTCCTCCTCCTCTTTCTTCCTCCTCTTCTTTTCCTCTTTCCTCTCCCTCCTCACCTCCTTTTTCCTCCTCCTCTTTTCCTTTTTCCTCCTCCTCTTTTCCTTTTTCCTCTTTCCCCTCCTATTCTTTTCCTCTTTCCTCTCCCTCCTCATCTCCTTTTTCCTCTTTCCTTCTCTTTTCATCTTTCCTCCCCCTCCTCACCTCCTTTTTCCTCTTTCCTCCTCTTTTCTTCTTTCCTCCCCCTCCTCACCTCCTTTTTCCTCTTTCCTTCTCCTCTTTTCCTCTTTCCATCTTCCTCCTCCTCCTCTTTTCCTCTTTCCCTCTTTCCTCCTCCTCCTCTTTTCCCTCTTTCCTCCTCCTCCTCTTTTCCTCTTTCTTCCTCCTCTTTTCCCTCTTTCCTCCTCCTCTTTTCCCTCTTTCCTCCTCCTCTTTCCCTCTTTCCTCCTCCTCCTCTTTCTTCCTCCTCTTCTTTTCCTCTTTCCTCTCCCTCCTCACCTCCTTTTTCCTCCTCCTCTTTTCCTTTTTCCTCCTCCTCTTTTCCTTTTTCCTATTTCCCCTCCTATTCTTTTCCTCTTTCCTCTCCCTCCTCATCTCCTTTTTCCTCTTTCCTTCTCTTTTCATCTTTCCTCCCCCTCCTCACCTCCTTTTTCCTCTTTCCTCCTCTTTTCATCTTTCCTCCCCCTCCTCACCTCCTTTTTCCTCTTTCCTTCTCCTCTTTTCCTCTTTCCACTTTCCTCCTCCTCCTCCTCTTTTCCTCTTTCCCTCTTTCCTCCTCCTCCTCTTTTCCTCTTTCCCTCTTTCCTCCTCCTCCTCTTTTCCTCTTTCTTCCTCCTCTTTTCCCTCTTTCCTCCTCCTCTTTCCCTCTTTCCTCCTCCTCCTCCTCTTTCTTCCTCCTCTTTTCCCTCTTTCCTCCTCCTCTTCCTGCTCACCTCCTCTTTCTTCTTCTTACTATATAGCACTTTAACAGGTAAATTAATGTATATGAATTATTATTCTTACAATAAATCCTGTCTGTATTTAAATCTATTTCTCTTACGCAGTCGGGACCAGCCGTGAAGCATCTGTGCATTCACTCACACATCATCCTATTAGAGCTGCTGGAATCCATGCAATTCCACAGACAACATATCTCAATGTACTTTATCTACCTAATTACCTGGCGCTTTGGCCATTTGCAGAATGTGCCGCCATCAGCACAGATTTTCCCTGCGCTGTGTGTAATGAAGCATGGGAGACGCAGCTGAATCACTCCGTGCAGCTTTTTGCTCCGTGATCAGCAGATCATAGTAATAAGTGAAATGCATTTAATCTGGGTCACCGCTCGCAGGATTTTACGCTAACATTGTGATGTTTTCATTTATCGCCGCCGAACTGTCCCTTTCAACACCAACTGAAACTCAACGATTACCCGTGCAATTTTCTGCACATTGGACCCTGACGTCGTAGTAAAACTCATATATTGCATGTAGGTCATGGTACCGTTGCAGATGTGCAGTGTTACAATTTGGGCCACCCTTTGGGGAAGGGGGAGATGAGCGGAGCACAAGCCCAGACACTGAGCTATAAGGGATCTCACAGGAATGATGGATAAAGCACTATTTGTATCTGTGTGAGACAGAGCAACACTTTAAAACATTAAGGCCTCTATCACCTCCTTAACATAAATGAGTGTTAGTGTTAGGTGAAGTGAGGTGATAATGTTTCCATAAATCACCTCCTGATCGCTAACGGGTTAAAAAACAAATTACTGAATCGTTATTAGCGCTTTCTAGCGCGATCTTAGTACTTTGCTTTGAGGCTCTCTCTATACTTAACATGGGGAGCGCAAAGTGTAAGCACAGAGTAATTCGCGTAATTAGCATCACAAGGTCCTAACACTAATTGCAAACAGCTGTCACAACTCAAACACTTTGCTTTTGATTTAGGGGGAGATTGCGGTGAGTTTTGCTTTGGATTCAAGGGAGATTGCGGTGAGTTTTGCTTTGGATTCAGGGGGATATTGCAGTGAGTTTTGCTTTGGATTCAGGGGGAGATTGCGGTGAGTTAGGCTTTGGATTCAGGGGGACATTGCAGTGAGTTTGGCTTTGGATTCAGGGGGATATTGTGGTGAGTTTGGCTTTGGATTCAGAGGAAGATTGCGGTGAGTTAGACTTGCTGTTGGATTCAGGGGGAGATTGCGGTGAGTTAGACTTGCTGTTGGATTCAGGGGAAGATTGCGGTGAGTTAGGCTTTGGATTCAGGGGGAGATTGCGGTGAGTTAGACTTGCTGTTGGATTCAGGGGGAGATTGCGGTGAGTTAGACTTGCTGTTGGATTCAGGGGGAGATTGCGGTGAGTTTGGCTTTGGATTCAGGGGGATATTGTGGTGAGTTTGGCTTTGGATTCAGGGGAAGATTGCGGTGAGTTAGACTTGCTGTTGGATTCAGGGGGAGATTGCGGTGAGTTAGGCTTTGGATTCAGGGGGAGATTGCGGTGAGTTAGGCTTTGGATTCAGGGGAAGATTGCGGTGAGTTAGACTTGCTGTTGGATTCAGGGGGAGATTGCGGTGAGTTAGGCTTTGGATTCAGGGGGAGATTGCGGTGAGTTAGACTTGCTGTTGGATTCAGGGGGAGATTGCGGTGAGTTAGACTTGCTGTTGGATTCAGGGGGAGATTGCGGTGAGTTTGGCTTTGGATTCAGGGGAAGATTGCGGTGAGTTGGCTTTGGATTCAGGGGGAGATTGCGGTGAGTTAGACTTGCTGTTGGATTCAGGGGAAGATTGCAGTGAGTTAGACTTGCTGTTGGATTCAGGGGGAGATTGCGGTGAGTTAGGCTTTGGATTCAGGGGAAGATTGCGGTGAGTTAGACTTGCTGTTGGATTCAGGGGGAGATTGCGGTGAGTTTTGATTGCTGTTGGATTCAGGGAGAGGGTGGAAGTGAGTGTGACACTGATTAACCAATAATCCTTACAATAATATTCATTTAAAAATATAATAACAAGCTGTGCAGCCGTCACTTACAGCTCGTCGTTGGGGGATTTCTGTTGTGCCATTGAACTTTTAATTGCTTTCCTCCTGGGTGACTGACCAGTACGTAGAGAATCAGATTGCTTGTTGCATTGTTGCCTGTAGGAGAGGAATAAATGTTGCCCTCTGTCTGCTCGTGTCATCCCATCACTTTTAATCAGAGTTTAATTAGAATTTCAGCAGTATTAGCGGCCCTTGTTGCGGGGAGGCATCCAAGCTTAACTTCAATTACCGCCGAATGCAAAATCAATTCTAAATAAAATGTTCTAGCGAAGACGCTAATGAGTCTGGAAAGGCCACAATGTGTTCCTGCACGTGGCAAGGCTTGTCAGGGCTGACATGTCCCATTTAGGCCACCTTCGGGATCAAAGGAGCAGGCTGGGCTTCAATAAAAATTACCACCTGTGGTGAAGAGCTGACAGAAAGGTCTGGAACACCGTGATAATGTATACACATTGCGCATGTTACTGATACATTACACTCGCAATATTTTGTTTTATACAGACTCAGCATCTTCCCCGCGTTTCATACAGTGAGAGAGATTCAGTAAAACAAGATGTGGAGCAGAGCCAAGACACATCACCAGGTGAACATGGAGAGGCATCTTATCATGGAGAGTCCACCTTCTGGACGCGGGAGGAAATGATGCAATAAAGTCACTGAATAAGTGAAACACTCAGATCTAGGTGCTGGGGGGAAAAAATCTCTATTTTAATGAAATTTGGATAATTTCTCAGAGCAAAAATATATGTTCCTTTTAATATTAGCATTGAGGTTAGTGCTAGGGTTATGGTTTATACTGAAGTTCAAGCTTACTATCTGTGCTTGTTTTAGGGTTAGGATTTGTAATTAGGTTTAATTTAAGCACAGATATTTATGTGGTCAAACGGGTCATTTACTTTCACAAAATCACAACCTCTTCTAAGGGACCTAATTAGACTGAAACATAATTGCACAAATATTGACTTTCTTGGAATGAGAAATCTAATTACATTAGGTAGACAGTTACAGTAAACATTACTTAACATTTCTAGAGGAATTAAGACAATGGGCGATTGTGATTGACAAATAGATTAAAGACAGCAGATTACAACCTATTCAAATGTAGGGTTAGGGTTGCAATTAGGGTTACTATCTGTGCTTGTTTAAGGGTTAGGGTTGCAATTAGGGTTAGGGTTACTATCTGTGCTTGTTTAAGGGTTAGGGTTGCAATTAGGTTTAGGGTTACTATCTGTGCTTGTTTAAAGGTTAGGGTTGCAATTAGGTTTAGGGTTACTATCTGTGCTTGTTTAAGGGTTAGGGTTGCAATTAGGGTTAGGGTTACTATCTGTGCTTGTTTAAGGGTTAGGGTTGCAATTAGGTTTAGGGTTACTATCTGTGCTTGTTTAAAGGTTAGGGTTGCAATTAGGGTTAGGTTTACTATCTGTGCTTGTTTTAGGGTTAGGGCTAGTTTTAGATTTAGGTTTAGGGTCAAAAGAAGGAGTAGAATCTGTTGGTTGGAGTTAATCCCAGCGGTCAAGTCCTGCAGAACACATAGGATCACAGTTCCTCCATTATATGTTCATTGGGAATTCCCCTTTGCTCAACAAACAGAAATCTTTTATGAGGTTACAGTAATATGCTACATTAATAAGTGACCTGTAATACTTGATATTTATTACAATTAACACAATTATTTCCCTAAAAAGCAGCTTATCTTTATATTTACACATTAATATCACATTTCAGCATGGGGCGGCGAGATAATTGCCACATGTTGACAGTTAATTGGGGACCATAAATCTTGGAGAGCTCCTGCGCTTATTTTTTAAGGAGGAGAACCCTGGTTAACCCTAAAACAAAAAGTAACACAAAGCATTTTTTATCAGAAAACTGATGTGAGCTCAGAATGAAGATGCACCGAAAAAAAATAACGGTTACATTAGGCGCTAAATTATTTTATTGATAAAATCACACGTGTCATCTGTTTGGAGCAACTTATCACCAATAAGTGACAAAACGACAGCAGTGGTGCCGTCCAAAATGTATTCACCACGGACAGTTTTATTGGCTCGAACCCCTTGAGCAGAGTATGCAGCGACAAGCTTATTCTGTCTGATAGAGCCACTTCATATGGAAGTTTTAGGGAGCCGGGCCGGCGAGTTCACACACATCACGTATATCACACACTGTATCTACAAGGGCCGAAACAGAAAGTCCTGATTGTACTGTATATCAGCAGTTCTATACCGCCTGACTTTTTGCAAGCGAGGACATTGTTTTATTTTGATCGAGATTCTTATGACATGTTTTTGTAATGAGAAAAATATTTTGACATTAAATATTTTGACTTAAAGGGACACGACCAATTACACAAGCTGTAACTAGATTACTTGTGCATTACAAACAAAACCACTTTATAAAACTCCTGATAAAACACATTATAAAACACACGCTGCTGTTTATTTAAGTAATTGTATGTAAAAAGGAAAAATAAAGTTAGTAATTCTTATCTCCTCTTTCTATTTTGTGGATTTTTCCCGTGATACAGCATTTACCAAAATATGTGCAAAATGTTGACATTTCCTGCTGTTATTCATCTAATCTACAGTATTTTACAGTTGGGAAGGGAATGTTTAGATAAGGTGGCAGGTGGTCTATTGTTCTCCAGGTTACCTGAAATAAGAAAGAGTGTAATATCTTATTATTATTATTATTATGTTTCTACTGTTATTTCTCTTATTTTCCTTTTTCTTTTGTCTTATTCTCATTTCTTTATTTGATGTCATTATTTGTTAGACTATCTGTTGTTTTCCTTTCAGCATAACATTACTCTATGTTTGTGAGATTCGATCCATTTTTATCTAACCTTGCTTGATGAGGACCTCTCTGTTTTTATTTTCTCGATTATAACACTTTACCCACCTTAGACTGTATCCTTCTCACCCTAGCCAGTACCATTTTAGGTCACATTTTAGGCATAGACTGTATTATACTAGTCTTATACGTTAATTTTTCTTTATCATATTACTTAGCACCTGTTCGATTCCCTAGCTCTATTCCCCTTTTTCCAGCTCTATGGACTATATAGTTATACTATTTCATTTATTTATTATTATTTAGTTTTCCCCATTGTAATAAGTTCCACTCATATCTCATGACTTTCCCTTATTATAGCCTTACGATATCATCCATTAGGCTTTTATTTTGTAGTTATTTAGAGGTTGTTTAGCTTCATATGTATTTTTTATTCTATTGGTCTTCTTTTTTTCCCTGGTTTCCCCTCCATTTCCATAGTAGTCTGACCCACGCTGTTCAGATTGATTTCAGTCTATCATTAGGAGGAATGACAGTGTCTCGTCATTTTCCCTGAAGATAATTTTAGGATTATCCTATTCTTATACTTAGAAATCTTCATTACTCAGAGGCTGTTTTTAGGGATGTGCGTTTCGGGTTTCGGAATTTTGGAATTTTCACGAAATTTCCCGATTCGTGCATTCGGATTCAGCCGATTCTACGAGAATTTTCAGATCCGAATTTTCAGAAAGTGGAAAATTTACGAAACGAAATGAAAATTTGTTCGGAATTTTCGAATGGACTAGAAATGTGTAAAATCGAAAATCATTTTCGTTCCATTCGTAATTTCGGCTCCATTCCTGACTTCGGCTCCATTATTTTTTAGTATTTTTGCTTTGTTAAGCTATATTTTACTATTAAGATGTTTTTCTTATAGATTCACACTGTTTTTTATTAATATTGTGTTTTTATTCGCTTGACTTTTGTTCGTATCCAATTAGATCTAAGCTGTCAATTATCTGGAAATTTGCATTACAGGGTTTGACTGTGTTAACACAACTATATATATTGGCTGTGTATATTACATATACTACACTCACTGAGGAAGCTTTCTATAGCGAAACGCGTTTGAGTGCATTATAGATATTTTATTCAATAAACCGTCAATGGACTACTTCAACTTGAGTGACTCCTGATACTTTAATCCGTGTTTGGTATCTTGAGAAGGCATTTCCAAGGTTTGTGATTGCTGTGTCCTCCTTGATCACTCCAAGTTCGTGATTGCTGCTCCCTGGAGTGCTGATAGGGGAATCGGTGCCCCTGATTTACAAATCCGCCGATTTGGTGCCTATTTGGTTGAATTGGCACCCCACAATGTGAGTATATCTCTTTGTCTGTGCTCTTCCTCATTTGGATTATTACAGTCTGCACATTAGAGATTTTCTTTTGTGTCTCCTTCTCTTTTTTCCATCCTTTCATCATTTCTGGAGAACTTCTGAAGTGCTGGAAATTCGTGACCGGAGTTGAAATTTTAGAGAGTATCAGCGCCGGACACCGGCTTTTGTATCTTGTACCTGAAATAAGAGCTGGCAGCTGAATGAGATACGACAGATCTATCCCCTGGTGATGTCCTTTGAATACATCCCACACAATACAATGATGTGAGTCAGTGACTGACCCATTCACGCCATTCTATGGCCAAAGCCACACAGTGACGAGCAAGTGATGGAAACAAAGATACAAAATATCACACAATGGATGCACCCAGTGACACATATACTGTAGAGGAAAATATCACACAATGGATGCAATGGATGCACCCAGTGACACATATACTGTAGACGAAAATATCACACAATGGATGCATCCAGTGACACATTGTGGCGGGATGGAAGTCCGCCTGCGGTCCTGCTCTCTGACTCCCCCTTTGATGGTGTCCGGCCCGACTACCAGTGGCACGGCACTCGGCGTCTCGAGCGGCCTGGAGGATGAAATGGCATTGGTCCAGCGTCTGGAGAGATGGTGCGGTGTTGCCTTGGGGATCCCGTTCCTGGGTTGAGTGGTGATGCAGGAGACCGCTGAGTGTCTCCTGCAATAGTGATTGTAGCTCTGAAATGAAGACACCAGACGTGGCTGTATGCTTTAAAACAGTGAACTGAATTTTATGGGTTTCAACAGGGTCATTTATACAACTTCACACAAACAGATTACCAACTCCCCCACCCACACAACCAGCACTGATTGGCTCCTTTCCCAGCCTCCTGTTCCCTATCAGGTCCCTTTCAGCCTTCCCATTGTCCAGGGATTAGGCAGATGAGGTTTTGGAAAAGCCTCCAATCCTCTGGCCCGCTGCATTCTCCATCTTGGGGCATGAGATCCTTTGTTCTGTGAAACCATGCTGGGATGAGCAAAATGGCGACAGGGAAAAACACATACAAACGGTTTCTTTCATACTTTTACAGTCACATCATACAGGGTACATTTTCATTACATTACACCAATAAAACCACATCTAGCAATAAAATAAGAGGTCCATAGGCTCACACGCAAGACCAAAACGAAAACAGGAAAAAATGGTCTTTAAAAAGGGTTCAGTCTTTAGTCCTGTGGCTCGCTGAAAAGAGCTCTCATGTCCGTTCCGTGACATTTCTCCCCCCTTCTAGAGTCCGACGGACACGGTTGGATCCACACGGGTCGACTCGGGGAAGTCGGTGAACGGAGGTCTCCGGGTTCCTGGGCCGTTTTCCGCGATAATCCATCGGCGTTCCCATTTTGAGACCCGGGCCGATATTGGATTGTGAAGTTAAACGGTTGGAGGGCCCGGCTCCACCGTAGCAGGTGGCCGTTCTCCCCAGCCACTCGGTTCAGCCACACCAGGGGATTGTGGTCAGTCATGACGGTGAAGGAGCGCCCGTAAACATAGGGCTGGAACTTTCTCAGGGCCCAAACCAGGGCCAAACACTCCTTCTCCACTGCGGCATATCCCACCTCCCTGGGGAGAAGTTTGCGGCTGATCAACGCCACCGGATGTTCCCCCCGTCGTCTCCCACCTGACTCAGCACGGCTCCCAGTCCAAACATGGAGGCGTCTGTATGGACGACAAAACGTTTATTATAATTCGGAGCGGCTAAGAGGGGAGCTTGGGTTAGGGCGGTCTTCAGTTGTTGGAAGGCTGCCTCGCACTCCGGGGACCACAGGACTTGGCGGGGTAGGGATTTTTTGGTCAGGTCAGTCAGGGGTTTGGCGAGGGAGCTGTACTGGGGGACGAACTTTCGGTAGTAGCCTGCGGTCCCTAGGAAGGCAAGGATCTGAGTCTTGGTCCCGGGGGTGGGCCAGTTGAGAATGGCTTCTATCTTGGTGGGTTCCGGTCGCTGTTTCCCGCAGCCCATCCGGTGGCCGAGGTACTGTACCTCGGACATCCCTATTTTACATTTCTCCGGTTTAAGGGTCAGGTTAGCGTCCTTGATCCACTCTAACACTACCCCTAGATAGTGAAGGTGTTCCTCCCAGGTTTGGCTGTAGATGGCTATGTCGTCTAAGTAGGCACAGGCAAACTCCTGTAGGCCATCGAGGAGGTGATCAATCAATCGCTGGAAAGTAGCCGGGGCGTTCTTCATCCCGAACGGCATGACCCGAAATTGGTACAGGCCGAACGGGGTGATGAAGGCCGACTTCGGGGTCGCCTCCTCTGCCAGGGGAATCTGCCAATACCCCTTACACAAATCTACGGTGGTCAGATAGTGTCCCTGGGGGATCTGATCTAACAGCTCATCAACTCGGGGCATGGGGCATGGGGTATGCGTCAGTCGTGGTACAGTCGTTTAACCTCCAGTAGTCCACGCAGAACCGGGTGGTCCCATCCTTTTTGGGGACCAACACTACGGGGGAGGCCCATGGGCTGGCGGAGGGCTCGATAACCCCCAGCTCCAGCATCTCCCGGATTTCAGCCCGCATGGGTTCGCGGACTGCCTCCGGGAGTCGGTAGGCTGGCTGCTGGAGGGGTCTCTGGTCTGGGATCTCAACTTAGTGTAAGGCCCGGCTGGTATAGCCGGGGGTGGGCGGAGAAGACCTCCTGGTGGCTGTGGAGGAGCTGTATAATCTGGGCCTGTTTCTGGGGACCCAACTCCTCCCCTATCTGCACCTGGTCGACCCCTGCGGGCCGGTTGTCTATCCCGGGGAGATCTATCAGGGGAAACTGTTCTGCCTCCTCGGTGGTCGGGGCACAAATGGCAGCCACCGTATCCGGGCGCTCATGGTAGGCCTTGAGCATATTGACGTGGAACGTCCGCTGGATCCTGGTGTCTGCACAGCTGACAACCACATAGGTGGTATCCCCCAGCTGGGTTAC
The DNA here is from genome assembly GCA_009667805.1 of Leptobrachium leishanense. NCBI lineage: Eukaryota > Metazoa > Chordata > Amphibia > Anura > Megophryidae > Leptobrachium > Leptobrachium leishanense. Next base: position 8,765,440 of record CM019068.1, on the reverse strand, counting down.
CACCCGGTAGGGGCCCTGCCAGGACGCCTGCAGCTTGTTCTGCCACTGTGGTTTTAACACCAGGACCTTCTGCCCCACGAGGAACGAGCGTCTGCGGGCGGAGCGGTCGTACCACGCCTTCTGCTGGGCCTGGGCCGTTTCCATGTTCCCTTGAACTAGTTCCGTGAGTTCCGTCAATCGCTCCCAGAGCTCCAAGACGTAACTCAGGACGGGGAGCCCGTCTGCCTCCTGTCCCCCCTCCCACTGAGCCCTAACTAGGTCTAAGGGGCCTCGCACCTGGCGCCCATACAATAACTTAAAGGGGGAGAATCCGGTCGATTCCTGTGGTACCTCCCGATAGGCAAATAACAAGTGGGGTAAGTATTTTTCCCAGTCCTTTCTTTCCTGGGTGAAGGCCCGGATCAGCTGTTTCAGGGTCCCATTAAACCACTCGCACAGCCCGTTCGTCTGGGGGTGATATGGGGCGCTGTGAAGTGCCTTGACACCACACAGGCGCCAGAGCTGTTGTTTCAGCTCAGCGGTAAACTGGGTGCCCTGGTCAGACAAAATCTCTCGTGGGAATCCTACACGGGAAAACACCCGTAGGAGGGCATCTGCTATGGTGTCGGCCTGGATATTGGCCAAGGCCACAGCCTTGGGGTATCGGGTGGCGTAGTCCACCACGGTGAGAATATATCTCTTCCCGGTGGCACTGGGGCGAGGCAGGGGGCCGATTATGTCGACCACCACCCGACTAAAGGGTTCTTGGATAATGGGCATGGGGTGCAGCAGGGCTTTCGGGTGGTCTCCGGTTTTCCCTACCTTCTGGCAGACCGAACAGGTGCAACAGTACTCTCGGGTATCCTCACTAAGGCGGGGCCAGAATAACGCTCGGGTTAACCAGTGTCAGGTCTTCTTTATCCCTAAGTGTCCGGCGAGGGGGATGTCGTGGGCCAGTCTCAAGAGTTCCTGTCTAGGGGCCTGGGGTATGATTAACTGCTTGTGGGGAACCTGTTGCTTCTTGGTGCCCACCCTCTCAGTATACTTATATAGTAGCCCATCCTCCCACTCGATGCTATCGGTCCTGTCGCCTTCCATGCCCTTGCCGGCCCGGTCTCGGTATCTCTCTAGGGTGGGGTCGGTCTGGGTCTGGTGTCAGAGGGTGGCTGGGGAGCTCCATGTGAGGGGGTGGTCAGGTCGAGGGGACGGGGTCGTGGTTAGTCGGGGGTTTGGGGGGTCGGGGGGGTTTGGGAGGTTTGGGTCGTGGTCTCACCTGGGTCCCGATTGGAGTGCCGTAGTTGTTGCGGTAGCTTTGTTGCCGAGTGGTCACCGGGGCTGCTGCATCCGTGGCGTAGGCGGAAACTAAGCGTCCCAGGTCGATGCCGAGGAGGATTTCAGCCGGTAGTCGATACAGTAAACCCACCCTCACGGATCCCTCCCCCAAACCCCAATCCAGGTGGACTCGGGCCGTAGCGAGTCGGAGCACTTTCCCTCCGGCCACACAGATAGCGACAGTGTGGTCCAACCGGTCCTTTTTCTGTATTAAATGGGGTCGTACGAGGGTGATGGTGGCGCCGGCGGCCCGTCCGTTGATCCACACGGCCTGTCGGTGGTGTTGGCGGTTGTCAGCCGAGGCAGCCTGTACAGGGTCGGCCTCGTGTAACATCCCCCTTTCTTCCGGGGAGTCCAACCACGGGGTTTCGGTGTGGTAGCAGTGAGCCACGGGTGGTGCTCGGGTGGGGGCCCGCGAAATGGGGGGTCGGTGGGGGCAATTCCGGTGGTAGTGCCCCACCTGGTCGCATCCGTAACAGTGGATGTTGGCCGCCGAGTTTGGACGGCTTGCCGGTCTGACTGCGGACCAGCGGGTCGACGGCTCCGGGGGAGGGGCGGGTAGTGCGGGTCGAGGGGTCCAGTAGTAGCAGCTGGGTGATTTCTTCCACCGTTCTGGCCTTGCTCCCCAGGAACCAAGTCTTTAGGTCTCGTTGTAGCCGATGCGCCCACTCTACATGCGTTGTGCCGTTGGGCCGGCGTGAGTTTCGGAACTTCACCCTGGCTGGCTTCAGGAGTGATGGCAAAGCGGCTCAGTAAAGCTTGCTTTACGTAGTCATAGTTCTTGGCCTCTTCATCCGAAACGGTCCGATACGCCTCTGCAGCTCGACCTGTCAATTTAAAGGCCAGAATACCGACCCAAGCGGAGCGTTGGACCTCGTGTACCTGACACAACCGCTCAAAGTCCTGGAGGAAGCTTTCAATCTCTTCCTCCGCCTCACTGAAGGTTTTAAACGCCTGGAAGGGCACCTTCCGGCCCGCTGATTGTTCTGGGTTGGGGCTCTCAACCCTATGGTTCTGCATTTCGGCCAGCTGAAGTTCATGCTGGCGCCCCTTGTCTCATTCCTCTTCCTGCCGGATCTCCTGGATGGCGTTGTGTATAGCGGCTTCTGACGGGGCGGCTCCGAAGAGGGCTACCCGCTGCCGTACTTTCCTTTGGAAGGGATCTTCTGGGACCAATGCCTGGGTGGGTGGTAAGGTTGGCGTGCCCACGGCTCGCTGGTCCATTTCCTGCAGTTCCTCGGCCAGGGCGGCTTTACTTTTTGAGCCAGGGGTGCCTCCTCGGCTCTCCAGGATGCCCCGCAGGGTGTCTTTTTTGTAGTTGGCGTACCCTGCCATGCTGAGTGCTTTTTCTGGGGGTTCAAAGAGCTATCTCACCGCTGCCACCAGTGTGGCGGGATGGAAGTCCGCCTGCGGTCCTGTTCTCTGACCCCCCCCTTTGATGGCGTCCGGCCCGACTACCGAGTGGCACGGCACTCAGTGTCTCGAGCGGCCTGGAGGATGAAATGGCGTAGAGGAAAATATCACACAATGGATGCACCCAGTGACACATATAGAGGAAAATATCACACAATGGATGCGCCCAGTGACACATATAGAGGAAAATATCACACAATGGATGCGCCCAGTGACACATATAGAGGGAAATATCACACAATGGATGCGCCCACTGACACATATAGAGGAAAATATCACACAATGGATGCACCCAGTGACACATATAGATGGAAATATCACACAATGGATGCACCCAGTGACACATATAGAGGAAAATATCACACAATGGATGCGCCCAGTGACACATATAGAGGAAAATATCACACAATGGATGCACCCAGTGACACATATAGAGGAAAATATCACACAATGGATGCGCCCAGTGACACATATAGAGGAAAATATCACACAATGGATGCGCCCAGTGACACATATAGAGGGAAATATCACACAATGGATGCGCCCACTGACACATATAGAGGAAAATATCACACAATGGATGTGCCCAGTGACACATATAGATGGAAATATCACACAATGGATGCGCCCAGTGACACATATAGAGGAAAATATCACACAATGGATGCGCCCAGTGACACATATATAGAGGAAAATATCACACAATGGATGCGCCCAGTGACACATATAGAGGGAAATATCACACAATGGATGCGCCCAGTGACACATATAGAGGGAAATATCACACAATGGATGCACCTAGTGACACATATAGAGGGAAATATCACACAATGGATGCGCTCAGTGACACATATAGAGGAAAATATCACACAATGGATGCAACCAGTGACACATATAGAGGGAAATATCACACAATGGATGCACCCAGTGACACATATAGAGGAAAATATCGCACAATGGATGCACCCAGTGACACATATAGAGGAAAATATCACACAATGGATGCACCCAGTGAGACACATAGAGGAAAATATCACACAATGGTTGCACCCAGTGACACATATAGAGGAAAATATTTTCTAAACATACAAGAGAAAAACAAAACATATGGAATATATCGACAACGTCAAATAAACACAATAAGGACATTTCACTTTTTGGTGGTACTGGCCCTTTAAGTGACTAAATAGAGAAAATACAAAAACTCAAATAACAAAGTAATCAATTTATTAATTTTCTCTGGTTTTCCCCAATTGGTAACTTAAGCTTCATTTTTTTCCCGTTCACCAAAACCAGTCGGTGTAATATGTTTTTTATAAGTGCTTTTCTCTCTCCTTACGTGAACTCTTGTTTTGCAATATTTTTATTAATCCGATCCGTCCACCGTGGTCCGTGAGGACAGAAAAGGTCACTCTAGGTTTGTGGTGAGGCAATAAATGGCAAAAAAAATAATAATAATAATTTAAAAGATGGGAAAAGGGACATGGCTTCCTTTAACCATTCATTAAATGCCGGGACATGCTGCTCCGTACATTCCCTCTCATTGATGTTTTCAAGGCGCATTATGAGCTCCAGGCTTTATTCCGGCATCCAAGGTCCTGTCCATTAAATTCTCATTAGAGACGCATGGTCTATCCTTACTATTACACGGCATTTATGAGCGTTCACTAGGATTCATATCTCTGTGTAACATGTTTCCCATTGACTGGGGGAACCGTCAGGTTTTATCCTTGAAGGAACTCAAGCCAGTGAGCCGTGCTGTTATCCACTGTCCATCTCCATGTGTATGTATATATTATATCCATGTCCCCAATTAAATGTGGGCATACAGGGATTGTCTGAACTAAGTGCCCGCTAGAAATTATACAAAAAGGAGAAAGGGAATATATATATATATCTCACTGAGGTCTGTCATGCGGTTTATAAAGATCGTATCCTCCACCGGACTGTACCGAGGTTATTAGATGCTATTTGGTGTTAAGGACTCAGAAAGGGTTAATAGTTAATTTTTCTATATGCGAGAAACGGGAACCCACAATCTTCCAGCTTTGGAGACATTGCAGTACTGATTGGATGGAGGTGTTAGATCAGGGGTCAGCAACCATGGCCCTCCATATGTTTTGGAATTACATTTCCCATGAATCTCTGCCTAGTGGGTGGCTGAGCATCATGGGGGATCTAGTTGCAAAATATCTAGGGTGCCAAGGTTACCCTGTGTTAGATGCTAGATAACATTAGTTAAGGCACCGGCCTTTGCTCTGTTTGTCACAGTGAGGAGAAAGCGTCTTAACCTGCAGGCCGTCCTGTCCATTATAGAATGGTATATAATATGTGGGGGTGCACTAAATAATAGAGTGAAAATCATAGAGCAAAGATGGCGAAAATGCTCTGGTCCTTAACAAAACAAGGCTGAATAGTCTTGGTGCCTATGGGGTTAAACCAGGTACCAGACAAAATCCCTACAGGAATATGTTTAGGGGGGATAGGGTTAGGTTTAGGGGGTTAGGGTTAGGGCTAGTGTTAGATTAGTGTTAGGTTTAGGGGGTTAGGGCTAGGTTTAGGAGGGTTAGGGCTACGTTTAGGGGGTTAGGGCTAGGTTTAGGGGGGTTAGGGCTAGGTTTAGGGGTTAGGGATAGATTTAGGGGGGGTTAGGGTTAGGGCTAGGTTTAGGGGGGTTAGGGCTAGGTTTAGGGGGTTAGGGATAGATTTAGGGGGTTAGGGTTAGGGCTAGGTTTAGGGGGTTAGGGTTAGGTTTGGGGGGTTAGGGCTAAGGATAGGTTTAGGGGGTTAGGGTTAGGGCTAGTGTTAGATTAGTGTTAGGTTTAGGGGGTTAGGGTTAGGGTTTGAGGGTTAGGGCTAGGTTTAGGGGGATAGGGTTAGGTTTAGGGGGATAGGGTTAGGTTTAGGGGGTTAGGGTTAGGGCTAGTGTTATATTAGTGTTCGGTTTAGGGGGTTAGGGCTAGGTTTAGGGGTTAGGGCTAGATTTAGGGGGTTAGGGTTAGGGCTAGGTTTAGGAGAGTTAGGGCTAGGTTTAGGGGGTTAGGGCTAGGTTTAGGGGGGTTAGGGCTAGGTTTAGGGGTTAGGGATAGATTTAGGGGGGTTAGGGTTAGGGTTAGGTTTAGGGGGTTAGTGTTAGGGCTAGGTTTAGGAGGGTTAGGGCTAGGTTTAGGGGGGTTAGGGCTAGGTTTAGGGGGTTAGGGATAGATTTAGGGGGTTAGGGTTAGGGCTAGGTTTAGGGGGTTAGGGTTAGGTTTGGGGGGTTAGGACTAAGGATAGGTTTAGGGGGGTTAGGGTTAGGGCTAGTGTTAGCCGCTGGGATTTTGGATGTCTGGAAGTTGGCTGTCAGGGAGTTGTCTGTGTAGGGAAGTTGGCTGTCTGGCATTAGGGAACCTGGTTGTATGGATTTCGACCCAAACCCGGTTAAACCTTTCACACAAGCACTTCTTGGCAGCTCTGGCAAACCTCATGGTCAGTGTTTCCCAAACCTCTCCTCGGGACCCTCAACCAGGCCAGATTTTGCAGATCACTTTGAGGAAAAACAGACTGAATCCTGCAATCACTGAGCAGCAAATCATATCCCCTGTGCTGTGCTTCACATATCCTGCAAACCTGGCGAGGCGGAGGGTCCTGAGGACAGATTTGGGAAACACTGCTCTAGGTAATGTCCACCTGCGAGGTCCTCCAAACAAACAGAAACTAAAAGGTTGACTCGCTTCCGCTCCCCTCCACAGAGGAGCCTCTCTCTTCCAGTCCCCTCCACAGAGGCGCCTCTCGCTTCCGCTCCCCTACACAGAGGCGCCTCTCGCTTCCGCTCCCCTCCGCAGAGGCGCCTCTCGCTTCCGCTCCCCTCCGCAGAGGCGCCTCTCGCTTCCGCTCCCCTCCGCAGAGGCGCCTCTCGCTTCCGCTCCCCTCCGGAGAGGCGCCTCTCGCTTCCGCTCCCCTCCACAGAGGCGCCTCTCGCTTCCGCTCCCCTCCACAGAGGCGCCTCTCGCTTCCGCTCCCCTCCACAGAGGCGCCTCTCGCTTCCGCTCCCCTCCGCAGAGGCGCCTCTCGCTTCCGCTCCCCTCCGCAGAGGTGCCTCTCGCTCCTGGATTGCGCTTAGTGACATAAGAAACATAAAAATGAGAAAAGCTGCAAAGATCTATCCAGAAGTCATGAATAATCAGAAGACCATGTTGAGAATCAATCATGAGCTGCACCAGTGAAGAACACAAGGCGAAATGGCAGGTGGGGTGTCCACACGTCACCTGATAACCCATCGGGCTATTAGGTATATTGTTCTGCAGGTCTTCCAACAAGCTGCTCAGTGTCCATGGAGTGGTCTATCCTCAGACAGGTACACACAACTGTATACATTTCGTACAGGCCACTGGTCCATTTTTCCCTGCTCTGCTGCCTAGGCTTGGGTCCAGGGCACCGATGGTTGACCCTGGCACATCCGATGCTTTAGATCGATGTGTCCCATTATACTCCTTAGCGGTAGACATCTAGTTCTGAAACAGTACATATATCAGGGATCAAAATTTCCACTCACTCACTCGCCCAGGACGACTTGAAATTTAAGCAGGGCGAGCAGATGTTTGCCCTACAATAAATATAGCATCTTCAATTTGACACATGGCCCTTTAAGGGGTCCCCACATTGAGAAAACAAATCCGGTATAAAGATGGGGCGGAGTTGTGGGTGGGCAGTGTGTGCGGTGTTTGGTCGGTGATGGGTGGGGTCAGAAGTGGTGAGTAACTTTTTGGCCTGGTCAGTAGCTTAAGACCTAAAATTTTCACCCCTTCATATATTATTATAGAACTACTAAACACATGTTAATATAAAGTTTATTTTTCTATAAACTGAGAAATAAGTAAAACGCTGATTATTAATGCAGGAAATAAATTTAGGACCCGGCGCTTTGATTTAAATATTAAAGGGAATGAAAATGCCGCGGTGGCCGGTTTGATCAGCGAGTTTGTTGGAAAGTCTTTGTAGCGCCGATCGTACAGGGATTAGCTCTAATTAGCCTGTTCTTAGGTTGTAATTAAAAAATTAATTTTTGATACGGCGTCTTGCCCGTCATCAATCCTAATGCCACGTAGCATGAAACAGTGATCAATGAGCTGTCAAAACGTTACCGCCGGCCGGCAAAGTGAGAGAGTGGCGCGTTTTGGAGAGCGCATTCTCTTTTAATGAAATGTAACACTCCGCATTCGATACGCGCATATTTTAATTCAATCTCGCGGCTGATCATTTACCGGGGCATGTTCAATTTAAGAGGCTTGTAAACATCTCAGAGCAGATACTTTGGGCATCGTCGAGCGGGCGTCTCGGTGTCTCTCGAAGCCTGGAAAAGTGATTTCTGAAACGCCAACAATTAGAATTTAATTGGAAATAAAAATACGGGGCATGATTCTGATTACAGCTTTTGTGTTTTTCAATTCTCTGTTGTCTCTGCGTCCCTGAGGTTCCATCACTCAGCAGACCAATCGTAGACAAGGCACAGCCTCCAGCTCTTTGACCAGTTTATTAAATTAACAGAGCTTTAAAGAGCTTTAATAAATTCATGTGTACGACATGCAGATCTTGCTACTGTTCCCAACTCCAAACAAATCCACTGTCGCTGCCACAACGGAACTTTAGAGTTTATCGCAGCTGCAAAAAAAACAAAAAACCTGGAATAAAATTCCGTAAAGCAAAACCCTGACGGAACGCGTCCGTTTTAGAGCAATGTCCCTGAATTGTTATTTTTTTCCTGTTTAAAATATTGCTATTTTAAATTGATGTATCGTTAACCCCTTCACTACCAAGGCTCCATCTTTGCCTGGTGTCCCGATATGGGGCTCTATCAGCTGGTGTGAGATGAAAACAACGCTACATGAAAAATCTAGTGCGAGTCGCTAAAAGGTAGCGCCTGACGACCCACCAACCTTGTCTGTGGCAGTTCTTGTACAAGATTCATTAGTGTGCGCTAGAGTAATGCTAAAACCCGAGCAGAGGACCAGCGCTAATGCATTGTATAGTAAAACCGCTGTGTACAGGGAAACGTGGAAAGATGCATTGTATGGTTAAAAAATAAAAAACGTTCCAGTGAAAAAAAGCCACATTTAAAAAATAAAATAAAAATTGGAACCCCAAATTTCACCTGAAAATCCAGAAAAATACCTTATAAATTCTACAAATTCAATAAATCAAAAGGCTTTTTGCTGCGGATTAAAAAAATAAACGGTTGAATAAATAAAGAATAAAAATGATTAAAAAAAATTCCATTGAATCCTATGGGCTTAGCACACGGCAGGTTTTCCTATACAATGCATCTTCTCATCTTTAAATACAGAAAAAATGGCGTCACGCCCATACTCACCGGAGCGGCAGCAACTGCCAGGAGTATCAGCCCAGTTAATGTATTAGGCTGGGGTCAGAGCAGCGCACTTTTAACGTGCGTTCTGGCGCACATAATTACGGCCGCACTAGCAGCAGATGACGGGCAATGACGGCCAATATACGATGTACGGTCGCACAAAAGTCCGGCCGGTGCAACGCAAGTGGAAAACGAACACATTTTTCTGAGAACGCTGAACCGCTAGTACTGATGTACAGAGTGCGCAGCTGCGGCATAGCGGCGTGTTTGCGTGATTAGGAGATGTCAGACGCTGCTAATGTCCAGCCTACATAACGTCCAGACGCAAAAAGAGTTTTATTGACGATCCGTACAAAATCACGCCCGAAAATGCGCGTCGTCTGACCGTTTTTGCTCATTCCGTGAAAAAATACGTCAATGCGTTCGGACGCACTTTTTCACGTTCGCGGGGAAAAATGCTTTCGTCTGACCCTAGCCTAAAACATAACAAGGAAAAAAGGTGTCATCTGCACTCGTTTCTATGTGTTCCATGTACAACAAAACTGAGGTTTTTGTTTGTTTCAATGGCCATTGCAACGTAAGCCCACTCGCCACTTCACGGCACCTCTTTACAGAGTGAGTACCTAACAATTGTAACCAAAAGGCCGCTCTACTGAGCAGCTCCAAGCCCCTCCAGCTGCTTTTCAGCCAAGGAGAGGCAGAGATATGGTGGGTTTTATTTATACACGCACCGAACACTTCCCATTTGGGATTAAAAACAAAAACATGGAAAGAGGAACAGCGGCAGAATGACGAACTGGTGTTACAAGCATGATATACATAGATACAGAAAAAATGGCGTCGCGCCCATACTCACCGGAGCGGCAGCAACTGCCAGGAGTAACAGCCCAGTTAATGTATAAAACATAACGAGGAAAAAAGGTGTCATCTGAGCTCGTTTCTATGTGTTCCATGTACAACAAAACTGAGGATTTTGTTTGTTTCAATGGCCATTGCAACGTAAGCCCACTCGCCACTTCAAGGCACCTCTTTACAGAATGAGTACCTAACACGTACCAAAAGGTACATCTTTCCCTGACGCGGGCCGGCTTAGGCTAGGGTCAGACGAACGCAGTGCAAACGCGCGTGCAGCTGCACTTTATCACGGCCGTAGTAGCAGCAAATAACGGCCAATGATGGGCAATATACGAAGTACGGCCGCACGAAAGCAGCAAATAACGTATTTTTTCGAGAACGTGATACCGCTAGTACAGACGTACAGAGTGCGCTGCGTCCGCATAGCGGCGTGTGTGATTAGGAGACGTCAGACGCTGCTAATGTCCGGCCAACATAACGTCCAGACACAAAAAGTGTTTTATTGATGATCCGTACAAAATCACGCACGAAAACGCGCATTGTATGACCGCTATCGCGTATTCCGTGAAGAAATGCGTCCATTCATTCTAACGCACTTTTTCACGGACGACGTGAAACATGCGTTCGTCTGACCCTAGCCTAAGACACACAATGCATCTTTTACACGTAAACTACATCCAGCGAGTCGAGAGACACCTGCGCTGCATTCCTTTACATTGCCTGTTAATTGCCTGGTAATTTTGGGACTTTTGTAGTTTTTTTCCCCCTTTGTTTTTCGTTTCGGGACCAAACGATCTGCTGGTTAGAATAGTGAAAGTGCTCTGTAGTGCTGCCTGTGTTAAGTATAGGACGCGTTAAGTACAGTAAGTGCGCGCTACGAATCGTTAATTAACGCACGCTAAGATGTTTTTTCCGTTTGTAGCGCGAGGCAAACGATCTGTTTGTCCGACTCAATTTATCTGGTGCTGACGTGGAAACAGGCTGACGCCAGGGTTAGCTCACACCAGCTGATAGGGCCCCTGGAGTATAAAGGAAATGTTGTTCCACAGGAGAAACGCAAAGGAATTTCATCCAATTAAAAAAAAAAATCATTTCCATTTGGGCTTCAGAAGGCGCCCCAAATGTTCAGCACCCTGAGCGTGATGCCTGAGGCGCTTTCTATAACCAGCTGGGAATGTGTCTGCATGACATCTCCCCAGCTGATCCTCCACAGCAGTGTTTCCCAAACCCGCCCTCAGGACCCGCTGACAGGCCAGGTTTGACAGATATCTGAAGCACAGCACGAAAAAATTAGCGCTGCACAAACGAAATTGCGCGACGAATGTAATAGGGGCCAAAGTATCTCTGCAAAAACTGTCAAAATAAATTCTTTCAGAAGGTTTCATCGCTGCTGCACTGTCTACTTTGTATCAAAACCTGCCTTGACGCTCGCTCGGCTCCTTCACTGCTGCCCTTTAAAACCAGAACTGATAAAATGCCACTTTTTGGATTTTGGAAAACATTCTTTAAAATCTGCATTTCCTCCCTAAGGGCCTGGCCGTGCGGTCGAGCCTCGGCAAGCTGGACTCAGTGACTTGGCATTGTTTTTCTTTTGGGAAATCGCATTTATTTCTGCACTTTTTATTTTTTGTTTGTGTTTACAATCATATTAAAAATCTCTCCTGTGTTTTATTTGCTTTTGTTCTGGACGCAATAGGCTGATTTTATTATAGAGGCACCTGCGTTCTGGTCGGCACGCAGGTCAACTCGCTGCCGTTTGCCATTTCCTATATACACAATGGAGAGGTGGTGGCGGCTCCGCTGGGGGCCCTCAGCTCTCAGTGAATGTTGAGCTTCTCCTGCAGCGATTCACCTGCTCTCATATTTAATAACATTGGGGGAAAAGTGAATGCAGCCAAATCTCACTGAGGGTTTAGTTTTTTAGTTACTCTTAAAGACACACGTGCACAAACACAAGCTGCAACTAGATTACTGGTACATTACAAACAAACACATTATACAACACATTATACGACACATTATAAACACATTATAAGACACATTATAAGACACATTATAAATATGGATGAGCTGTTCGGGTTCGGACGGCTCGGGGTTCGACCCGAACTTAGCCTGTTCGAGCAGATCGCGAACCCCGAACATTTACGGGTGTTCGCCGCATGTTCGACCACAATGGACCACAATGCATTTTCCCACTGCCTGAAGCTCGTCATTGGCTATAGCCTTGCACCTTTGAACACTATGCCAATCACCGCTCAGAGTCCTGATTGGGCAAATTTTGCCCAATCATGGGCTCACAGAGCTAAGTCCCGCAGCACACTATATAAGGCTTCACACAGCGCTTCTGCATGCATTTCAGAGGAGATAGTTGTGTGTTTTTGTTACTGCCGGTCTGCCACGCTACTGGGGGGGTCTGGGGGGTCTTATTTCGACCAAATATCAGGGAATTTAGGTGATGTGTGTCTTGTCACTGTGCCAGCAATTTTTTTGGGGTTTACAACTTTATTTAAAACATTTGTGAATTGAGAAGATCTTCTTTGTCTCGTCACACAGCCAGCAATTATTTTTGGGGCTCACTAATTTCTTTAAAACACTTGTGAATTAAGGTGATCTGTGTCTCGTCATACATACAGTACCACGTTGTATTTTGGGGCTCACTAATTTCTTTAAAACACTTGTGAATTAAGGTGATCTGTGTCTCGTCATACATACAGTACCACGCTGTATTTTGTGGCTCACTAATTTCTTTAAAACACTTGTGAATTAAGGTGATCTGTCTCTTGTCACTGGCTGCCAACTATCAGTGTGTCTCACGGAGTTATACCAGAGTTATTTAAATCTTTATACCAGAGTTGAATCAGTGTTCTGTATATATTAATCTATATATCACTCACCATGTCTGAAAGAACAAAAAGGACAGGCAGACGCTCCCAGCCACAGGTAAGAGGACAAGCAGCCACTGTGTCGGGAGGCTGTGTCTCTGGTCGTGGTGGACGACGTGGTGCATCCTCTGCAGGGGCACGCTTGTCCTTTCTAACTGGTGCTGGCCGTCTTAAGCAGCAGCAACATACAGAGGACTTGGTGGATTGGCTAACCAGGCCATCCTTATCCTCCGAGTACTCTGCCAGCCAGGCTTGTAGTGCTTTACAGTCCACCTCAGCTGCCAAAGCATCTAATGCAGCCTCCATGTCCACAGCTACTCCTGCCATAGCCTCGCTATCACACACGGAGGAGTCAGCTGAATTGTTTGACTACAATGAGAGTGACATGCTGCTTGAGGATGCGCAGCAAGTACAGTGCTCTGATTCAATCTCTGAGGTTGAGCAAGGGAGTATAATCAACCTAGAGGAAGGGGGTGCCAGTGATGACACACAAATAACTGGCACTCATGTTGCCCCAGCAGCTGCAGCATACTGTCAAGTTGGCTCCAGTGACAAGGAGATAGGGGGTGAAGATGACATTGATGATGAGGTCACTGATTCCACCTGGGTGCCAGATCGAACTGAGGAATCAAGTGAGGAGGAGGGGGAGGAGGAGGAGGCACAGCAAACACGAGGCACAACATCCTCACTAGCACTAGCCAGTCCAAGGCATCACATGTCAGAGCTGCTCCGGTGCAGAGCGCTGTTGTCTCAAAGAACTCTGCTGTCTGGGAGTTCTTTAAGAACTGTGCAGCAGACCCCACCATTGCTATTTGTTAGGCTTGTGCACCGATTTTTTTTTCGGTTCGGTTCGATTTTTCGGATTTTTAAACTTTTCGATTCGGCTAGTTTCGACCGATTTCTGTTTCGATTCGGTTCGGCTCGATTCGTTTTTCGTGTACTTTTTTTTTCGGAATATCGACCATTTTTCGTTTTTTGTATCGACTTTTCGTGATTTCGGAAATTTTTGTTTTTTCGGAACGTCTGTTCTCCTCGTTTCAAAGCAATAAATTTCGATTTGACACATTTCAAGTCCATTCGAAAATTCCGAAAATATTTCGTTTCGGCTCGGAAAACTTTTCGGATCTGCCATTTTCGGATCTAAAAATTTTCGGAAATTCGGCCGCATCCGAAAACACGAATCGGGAAATTTCGTGAAAATTCCGAAATTCCGAAACGCACATCCCTACTATTTGTAATCTATGTCAGAGGAGGCTGAAGCGTGGGATAAACACCGGACACTTGGGTACCACGTGCTTGAGGCGACATATGAACAAGTGCCACACATCCCGTTGGGGCAAAACTTTGCGTAGGTCCTCCTCCTCCTCATCTGTCTCTACCCACACTGTATGTTCTGCCATGCAATTGCCTACAACCTCCACCGATAGGGATGATGCTACAGTAATGGATGTACCAGCAGGTCCTTCCTCACAATGTGACATCATCCCAGTAGCTGAAGTTTACGCAGTCAGATTACGTTGCCGCAGCTGCTGCAGCGAAAGAAAAAATATAGTCCCAACCATCCCCAAGCACTGCGTCTAAATGCCAGCTTAGCAAAATTACTCGCATTGCAGCTGTTGCCTTTCCAGCTGGTGGACTCTGCTCCCTTCCGTGAATTTGCTGAATGCACTGTACCACAGTGGCAGGTTCCAAAACGACATTACTTTTCACGCAAGGCCATGCCAGCACTATACCAGCACGTGGAAGACAATGTTATCCAGTCATTGGGAAAGGCAGTCAGCAGCAAGGTGCATGTCACTTTAGACACGTGGTCCAGCAAGCATGGAGAGGGTCGTTACATTTCTTTCACGGCACACTGGGTAACTCTGATTGCAGCTGGGAGGGATCCAAGACGGGGCTCTGTGCTGGAGCTTGTTCATCCACCACGCCTCCAGAAAGCTGCTTGTATGAGGTCTGTCTGCTCCACCACCACCACCTCTTCCTCCTCCTCCTCTGTCTCTGGCGAAGTGGCAGTTAAACCGATGCCTGACAGGGTCTAAGCAATGGCTCAAGCAAAAAGATGCCATACTGTGCTTGAGCTGGTTTGTTTAGGGGACAGGAGACACACCGGGTCAGAAATTTTGTCAGCTCTGCAGGGGCAGGTGCAGAGATGGTTAACACCACGCGAGCTTGAGCTGGGAATGGTCTGCGATAATGGCAGCAACCTTCTCTCCACCCTACGCAAGGGTAAATTGACGCATGTACCATGCCTAGCACACGTCCTAAATCTGGTGGTACAGCGTTTCCTAACCAAGTACCCAGGTGTCACGGTCCACGTCGCCGTCGCCGGAAGAAGGGCCAGGCTGGCACCATTCCCTCCTGATCTGCACCTGGGCAGCACAGGAAAAGTGCTTCCTCTCCTCAGCACTAGAACCACACTTTCTTTCACAGTTAATGCACAGCTAACACACCACACCTTTCCCCATCTCAAATAAAGTTCCCTCCCTCTTTCCCTTCTGTGCTTCAGTATTGTTTATCCCCTCCCAGCAGAGAGACCTGTTTGAGCTCTGCTGTCTCCTTTATCAAGAAAACCCCTTTGTGTTTACCAGGATTCCCGTCGTGTTACTTTCAGTGTTCTTCCAGTATCCAGTCTGCAATCTTCGGTTATTTCATCAAGATCTGGTCAGTCTCCTCCATCTCACCCCCCTCCACCCTCTACCCTGTGGTAGTAACCGCGTATTGGGCCATATTTCCCCTACCAGGTTCCACCCCGGAACCCCCCCCCCCCCCGTGACATATACTGAAGCCCAAAAATGTATGAGCCCGCGGTGCTACACTATATGGTGGAGTTGATCCAGAAAAATTTCCATGAGGCTGTCAGACACCTGGTTAATTTCCTCAGTGATATACTGCAGAGAATGTGGGGCACCTCAACTAAAGTGTCCACTCCTGCAAGAGAGAAAAAACATGCTTCATTATCTGCTGAAGAGCGTACCAGAAGGAAAACCTATAATCTGTGGAGATTTCTCCCACTGGCTCGTGGACTGCCCGTTGAGATCCTCCACGAAGCAATCTGCTGGTCAAAGGTCTGAAACCACCTCTATGCTCAGAGATGCACCCCGACCTAAAATTACAGTATCTTCACCGAAACTGGCCAAAGCACCCAAGCCTGCTAAAGTGCTCCAGCCAGCTCCAAGGAGGTCCCCCGCACCGAGACCTGCCCCCAAGAGACCCTCCAAGACCTCCCTCACCAAGTTCAAGCAGCTGTTGCCGGAGTCCAGCAAACGATCTGCTGTGTCTCTAACCCCTGCCCTTCATGTTGACCAACCTGCAGAACCCATGGATATGGAATATGCTGTGTTTGAAGACACAGGATCGGTCTCCTCCATGGAGTTGGGGCCCACCAGTTTCCTGGGAGCCAGGTCGCCTGAACAAATGGACCTAATGTCGCTTTTGAACTTGGTGGCAACTCCCATCGCTACCAGCCAGCCAAACTTTGGCTCTGCCATTCCTCCTGTACCCACCCAAGAGTCTGCTTCCCTGCAACCCACAGGACCCCAAGAGGTCGCTGCCCTGAAACCCGCAGGATCTCAGGAGGTCGCTGCCCTGCAACCCGCAGGATCTCAGGAGGTTGCTGCCCTGCAACCCGCAGGATCTCAGGAGGTTGCTGCCCTGCAACCCGCAGGATCTCAGGAGGTTGCTGCCCTGCAACCTGCAGGATCTCAGGAGGTTGCTGCCCTGCAACCTGCAGGATCTCAGGAGGTCGCTGCCCTGCAACCTGCAGGATCTCAGGAGGTCGCTGCCCTGCAACCTGCAGGATCTCAGGAGGTCGCTGCCCTGCAACCTGCAGGATCTCAGGAGGTCGCTGCCCTGCAACCTGCAGGATCTCAGGAGGTCGCTGCCCTGCAACCTGCAGGATCTCAGGAGGTCGCTGCCCTGCAACCTGCAGGATCTCAGGAGGTCGCTGCCCTGCAACCTGCAGGATCTCAGGAGGTCGCTGCCCTGCAACCTGCAGGATCTCAGGAGGTTGCTGCCCTGCAACCTGCAGGATCTCAGGAGGTCGCTGCCCTGCAACCCGCAGGTTCTCCAGTGGTCCACTCCATTGTCGCCACCCTGGCCAGTCAGGTCAGTGACCTAACCACAGTTCTGGAGAACTTCAAGACTGACTATGCCCTCCTACGTGCACAAGTTCAGGACCTCCAGACCCCCACCTATGTGCCACCTTCTGACCCAGTCATGGATGCCTCCAGCTCAGAACCCTGGACGGAAGAATACCCAAGGTCTGATAACTTTCTGGAGACAGACTGGGAGACCGTGGACTATGAGGATCATCTGCCCTCATTAGCGGAATGGTACGGCCTAGGACTACCCAGTCAAGGTGGGGCATACCTGGGTGCCACCATCTCCGCACCGGCAGTCACCTCAGCTACCCCCCCCCCCGTGTGACTCTTTTGTGCCCAGGAAGACCTCCTTCATGGCTAAGGTGCGGTCTCCTATTACCCACACTCGCAGGATCAAGTCGTCCCCCTGTTTCTTGGCATCTAGTTTTTCTCCCGCTGTCTCCCTTCAAGAACCCCTGTCGACCAACCTCTGCCCAGATGCTGAACCTCACGCCGTTACCCCCAAGAGCTCTAGTACGGCTGATGTAGACTTTATTTTTTCCCGAAGTTGTTTTTTACCTTTGAGACTGATGAGGAGACCTGCAAGGCTTATGGCTGCCCTGACACCTTGACTCCAGATTGTACCCCGGCATCTGATGGGACTGTCATATGCCAAGAAGACCCCCATACCGTTGACGCCTCTTTGGTCGCCCAGAGTGCGACTTTAAGGGGAGGGATATGTCACGGTCTACGTCGCCGTCGCCGGAAGAAGGGCCAGGCTGGCACCATTCCCTCCTGATCTGCACCTGGGCAGCACAGGAAAAGTGCTTCCTCTCCTCAGCACTAGAACCACAGGTTCTTTCACAGTTAATGCACAGCTAACACACCACACCTTTTCCCCATCTCAAATAAAGTTCCCTCCCTCTTTCCCTTCTGTGCTTCAGTATTGTTTATCCCCTCCCAGCAGAGAGACCTGTTTGAGCTCTGCTGTCTCCTTTATCAAGAAAACCCCTTTGTGTTTGCCAGGATTCCCGTCGTGTTCTTCCAGTATCCAGTCTGCAATCTTCGGTTATTTCATCAAGATCTGGTCAGTCTCCTCCATCTCACCCCCCTCCACCCTCTACCCTGTGGTAGTAACCGCATATTGGGCCATATTTCCCCTACCAGGTTCCACCCCGGAACCCCCCCCCCCCCCGTGACACCAGGGGTGCCAGAGCTTCTCAACCAGGCCAGAAAAGTCTGCAGCCACTTGAGACGGTCATTCCCAGCAAGCGTTCGCCTGGCAGATATTCAAAGAGAATTCCACCTTCCTACAAACCATCTGATCTGTGACATGCCCACCAGGTGGAATTCGACATTAGCAATGCTGCAGCGTCTGCACAAGCAGCAGAGGGCCATCAACGAGTACCTGTGTGAGTATGGCACAAGGACAGGTTCAGGTCAACTTGGTTTTTTTCCCCCCCCGCAGTGGCTGATGATCAAGGATGCATGCACTGTACTGTCACCATTTGAGGAGGCAACGAGGATGGTGAGCAGGGACAGTGCATGCATCAATGACACAATTCCTTTAGTGTTCCTGCTGGAGCACACTCTGCGGGGAATTATAGATGTGGCTCTAGAGGCAGAGCAGCGCGAGGAAGAGGAGGCCTTCCCTAGCTCTCAAGGCCCCAGTCTTCCACAGACAGAATTCCAGTGGGTCCTACTCCGATCAGACAGGAGGAGGATGAGGAGGAGGAGGACTATTTAAGTAGTGGGGGCATTGAAGGTGGGGATTCCTCAAGGCACGGTTTTGTGTGCCCAGAAACAGAAGGGCTTGTGCGTGGCTGGGAGGAGGAAGTGCACGATACGGTCATCCTCATTGACCCGGAAGACTCGGCAGCTAATGCCACCTCCAACCTACGCTGCATGGGCTCCCTAATGATGCAAAGCCTGCTAAAGGACCCCAGGATTCGTGCTATCAAGGAGAGGGATCATTACTGGTTGGCAACCCTTCTTGATCCACGATACAAGGGTAAAGTTGCAGAGCTCATCCTGCCCGCACAGAGGGAGCACAGGATGACAAAACTTGAGGACGCTCTAAAGCGAAACTTGTGTAACACCTTTCCAGGCACTGTTAGATTACCAAGTGCTGACACACGTGCTTCTGAGGCTGCATGTGATCAGAGGAATAGCGGTGAAGGCCAGGGCCGCTTTACTGATGCATTTTTAAATTTTTTTAGTCCTCGACGCCCAGGGAAGTCAAATGTAGGCACCCATTGCCAGCGTCTTCACCATATGGTGCAGGACTACCTAGGGGCAAGGGCAGACCTGGATACCTTTCCAGCAGATGATCCACTGGCTTACTGGGTGTTGAGATTGGATCACTGGCCAGAACTTAGCCAATATGCTATGCAGCTACTAGGTTGCCCTTCATCTAGCGTGCTTTCCGAAAGGACGTTCAGTGCCGCTGGAGGTTTTGTCAAAGACAAAAGAGTGCGTCTGTCCACAGACTCTGTAGACCGGCTGACATTTATAAAAATGAATCAGTCCTGGATCAGCAGCTATCAATCCCCTGATGCTGACGTAATGGAATAGATAGGGGATGTCCTCTTCTGCATTCACAAAACCTCCAGCACTGAACTCTTCCACAATACCACAAAAGGTTTACGGTGTGAATGCACTTGCTGCCATGAAAGGCACAATATCTGGCTGCACTGACGCCCATTAAAAGAAAAAAAAAAATCAATATAGGACCACATGGTCCACCCCAGCACTCTTCCACAATACCACAGAGGGGTTACTGTATGATGATACTTGCTGGCCTGGCACCAAAGGCACAATATATGGGTGCACTGACGCCCATTACCAGATCAAAAACTTTTCAATAAAGGACCACATGGTCCACCCCTGCACTCTTCCACAATACCACAGAGGGGTTACTGTATGATGATTCTTGATGGCCTGGCATTAAAGGGACAATATCTGGGTGCACTGACGCCCATTAACAGATAAAAATCTTTTCAATATAGGACCACATGGTCCACCCCTGCACTCTTCCACAATACTACAGAGGGGTTACTGTATGATGATATTTGCTGGCCTGGCACCAAAGGCACAATATCTGGGTGCACTGACATTCATTACCAGATCAAAAAAATTTCAATAAAGGACCACATGGTCCACCCCTGCATTCTTCCACAATACTACAGAGGGGTTACTGTATGATGATACTTGATGGCCTGGCATTAAAAGCACAATATCTGGGTGCACTGACGCCTTAACCAGAATCATATCTTTTCAATATAGGACCACATGGTCCACCCCTGCATTCTTCCACAATACTACAGAGGGGTTACTGTATGATGATACTTGCTGGCCTGGCACTAAAGGCACAATATCTGGGTGCACTGACGCCCATTACCAGATCAAAAACTCTTCAATATAGGACCACATGGTCCACCCCTGCACTCTTCCACAATACTACAGAGGGGTTACTGTATGATGATACTTGATGGCCTGGCATTAAAGGCACAATATCTGGGTGCACTGACGCCCATTACCAAAAAAAAAAAATACACTTTTCAAGATCGGACCGCATGGTCCACCCCTGCACTCTTCCACAATACCACAGAGGGGTTACTGTATGATAGTACTTGCATGCCTGGCACCAAAAGCACAATATCTGGGTGCACTGCCATTGACGCCTGTATCAGATTCATATCCTCAGAGGGGTTACGGTGTGACGGCACTGTTGCCGACGCTAAAAGCCCAATTTTAAAGCACCTATTGTTACTTTCATCCAAAGCCTGCATAAGTTTCACAATAATTTAGCCAAAAAAATCACTAAACTTTTTCTGCGCGTCCTAAAATGTCTTTTCATACAGGCTGCCGCCCCAAGCAGTTGTTTATGGATAGATTAAAGGAAAAGCATTTACCGTCATATGAAACGTCATTTATTTGTTTTTAAGTGTTTCTATACATCCTAGAAATCCGCCACTTCACGGGCAGGTTATGGGGACCTCCTAGGCACGATAATTGAAGTAATTTTTTGTTTTTATTTTTAACCCTTATTTCATGGAAAACTCACTGTCCCTTTAAAAAATGTTTTTTTTAAAACTTTTTGTCCTTGTTTCCTGTCCCCCAGGGCACTACCCAGACCCCCATACACCTTTTATGGCAAATATGTAGCATATATGCCCTCTTGGAGGGCACTCTAAAAAACCGAATTTTCAGCCCCATTGACTTGCATGGGGGTTCGGGTTCGGTCCCGAACAAATGGGAAGTTCAGGTTCGGGTTCGAACCGAACTCGAGGGGTGTTCGGCTCATCCCTGGTGACAAACACATTATAAGAAAATTTATATATACATTATAAAACACAGTATAAGACACATAATAAACACATTATACAACACATTATACGACACATGATAAACACATTATAAGACACATTATACCACACAGTATAAGACACATAATAAACACATTATACAACACATTATACGACACATGATAAACACATTATAAGACACATTATAATACACATTAAACTACACATTATAAGACCCATTCTAAAACACATTATACCAGACATAAGGCACATTATACCACACATTATAAGACACAGTATAAACACATTTTAAAACACATTATAAACACATTATAAAACATATTATAAGACACATTTTAAAACACATTATACCAGACATTATAAGGCACATTATAAATCACATTACACCACACATTATAGGACATATTATACCACACATTATAAGACACGTTATATAACACATTATAGCACACAGTATAAAACACATTATAAAACACATAATAAGACACATTATAAGACAGTATAAACACATTTTAAAACACATTATAAGGCACAATATAGACACATTATAAGACACAGTATAAACACATTATAAGACACGTTATAAACACATTATAAAGCGCATGCCTCTGTCATTTTTCTTTGAATTAATTGCATGTAAAATTTCTATGTAAAAGTTGTACTTTGTGGTTGTGCTTTTCCTTATACAGTATTTAACAGTTAATGATGAGGAGGAAGAGGGAAGGTTTAGATAAGGATGCATGGGATTGTTGTCCCCTATTGTGTTGTCCAGGTTACCTAAAATAAGGGATGGCAAATGATTGAGATCTGAGAGTGGACTAACAACACTTTAATCTACCCTAATTATGTCCTTTGCAATCATTCCACACACATGCAATCCTCTGCGTTGGTTTTTAAGAGATCTAACCCATTCACTCCATTCTATGGCCAAAGCAACACAGTGAGGAGCAAGTGATGGAAAGATACAAAATATCACACAATGGATGAGCCCAGTGACACATATAGAGGAAAATATCACACAATGGATGCGCCCAGTGACACATATAGAGGAAAATATCACACAATGGATGCGCCCAGTGACACATATAGAGGAAAATATCGCAGAATGGATGTGCCCAGTGACACATATAGAGGAAAATATCACACAATGGATGCACCCAGTGACACATATAGAAGAAAATATCACACAATGGATGCGCCCAGTGACACATATAGAGGAAAATATCACACAATGTATGCGCCCAGTGACACATATAGAGGAAAATATCACACAATGGATGCGCCCAGTGACACATATAGAGGAAAATATCACACAATGGATGCGCCCAGTGACACATATAGAGGAAATATCACACAATGGATGCGCCCAGTGACACATATAGAGAAAATATCACACAGTGGATGCACCCAGTGACTCATATAGAGGAAAATATCACACAATGGATGCGCCCAGTGACACATATAGAGGAAATATCACACAATGGATGCACCCAGTGACACATATAGAGGGAAATATCACACAATGGATGCACCCAGTGACACATATAGAGGAAAATATCACACAATGGATGCACCCAGTGACACATTGAGGAAATATCACACAATGGATGCACCCAGTGACACATATAGAGGAAAATATCACACAATGGATGCACCCAGTGACACATATAGAGGAAAATATCACACAATGGATGCACCCAGTGACACATATAGAGGAAAATATCACACAATGGATGCGCCCAGTGACACATAGAGGAAAATATCACACAATGGATGCACCCAGTGACACATATAGAGGAAAATATCACACAATGGATGCACCCAGTGACACATATAGAGGAAAATATCACACAATGGATGCACCCAGTGACACGTATAGAAGAAAATATCACACAATGGATGCGCCCAGTGACACATAGAGGAAATATCACACAATGGATGCACCCAGTGACACATATAGAGGAAGATATCACACAATGGATGCACCCAGTGACACATATAGAGGAAAATATCACACAATGGATGCGCCCAGTGACACATAGAGGAAATATCACACAATGGATGCACCCAGTGACACCTATAGAGGAAAATATCACACAATGGATGCACCCAGTGACACATAGAGGAGAATATTTTTAAACTAAACACTAAACAAACAAGAGAAAAACAAACACATGTAAGATATCAGCAACATAAATAAACACAATGAGGACATTTAATTTTTTGGTGGTACTGGCCCTTTAATAAACCCCCAATGAGCCATGCGTGGCATTTACAGCCAGTACCCAGTCTCTGGTGGAGCAGGATGATATCTGCAGGCAATCAATCTGATGCTGATAAATTTAGCCCCTCTTGATGCTGAGGGTTTGTGAAGTTGTTCGGTCACTGATGATGACTAAGTTTTCTACTGAAGATATAAACACAATCTGCCTAATTAT
Organism: Leptobrachium leishanense; assembly: GCA_009667805.1. NCBI lineage: Eukaryota > Metazoa > Chordata > Amphibia > Anura > Megophryidae > Leptobrachium > Leptobrachium leishanense. The sequence continues at coordinate 8,741,788 of CM019068.1, read as the reverse complement.
TACCTTAAAATAACATTCTCTCACCTCGTTCCGTCGATGCCGCTAAGTGTCGGCAGATTTCTGATGTAAAATCATTACTCAAATCGATGAAGCTAATTATATAATGACTCGTCACGTACAACACGTTTTCCAATTAAAGGAACGTCGCCACTTCCCAGGTAGCGCTGAAACGCTGGCGAGAATAACCCGGAATGGAAGGGCCACAGCTATCAACATCATTTCATAAGGAAAGCACACGTTTCTCAGTATTTTAGTGTTGCAGAACCTTCTCTGGAGAATGAGGGGTCACTCACGGGCAACATGTCATTGAGGCTCCTGAAATCACATGGACAGCGGCCATGTTTCATGTTGCAAAGGCAAAGTGAATTTGGATATTGGCCACATTTCAGCTTGAAGAAGCCTTCAGAGTCAGACGAAATGTTGCCAATTTTGCGTTTGCGTGGTGGGAGTGTCTGGATCCACGCTGCTCTCTTGAACACTTTAAGGTAAGTGGCCACGTTGGAACTCGTGAATGTGTTCATGATGACTTTGTTCCACTTTTCCTACTGGATCAAATTGCCAAGTGCATCGCATTCCTTCTATATGTTGTATGTTGGTCCACTTGGTCACTAATTCCAGGAGGTGACGCGGTGTCCCTTTTACAGACACCTCTTTCAGTGCCCAAACTCTATCACCAAGGTGAAACAATGGATAATCCCAGGTAAGTGTCTACAATGTCACATGGTGAAAACTGCTGTCCAGTCTTGTCCCACACATGTCGCTGCACCCTTAAATTCCACTTCTAACACAGCCCCTTTACTAAATCTATTTACTCTCAGCCTGTCCCTGCTCCCCTAAACCTGTCTGTTTCCCCTCAGTCTGTCTCTGCTCCCCTAAACCTGACTGTTTCCCCTCAGTCTGTCCCTGCTCCCCTAAACCTGACTGTTTCCCCTCAGCCTGTCCCTGCTCCCCTAAACCTGACTGTTTGCCCTCAGCCTGTCCCTGCTGCCCTAAACCTGTCTGTTTCCCCTCAGTCTGTCTCTGCTCCCCTAAAGCTGTCTGTTTCCGCTCAGCCTGTCCCTGCTCCCCTAAACCTGTCTATTTCCCCTCAGTCTGTCTCTGCTCCCCTAAAGCTGTCTGTTTCCCCTCAGTCTGTCCCTGCTGCCCTAAACCTGTCTGTTTCCCCTCAGCCTGTCCCTGCTCCCCTAAACCTGTCTGTTTCCCCTCAGTCTGTCCCTGCTCCCTTAAACCTGTCTGTTTCTGCTCAGCCTGTCCCTGCTCCCCTAAACCTGTCTGTTTCCCCTCAGTCTGTCCCTGCTCCCCTAAACCTGTCTGTTTCCCCTCAGCCTGTCCCTGCTCCCCTAAACCTGTCTGTTTCCCCTCAGTCTGTCCCTGCTCCCCTAAACCTGTCTGTTTCCCCTCAGCCTGTCTCTGCTCCCCTAAACCTGACTGTTTCCCCTCAGCCTGTCCCTGCTCCCCTAAACCTGACTGTTTCCCCTCAGCCTGTCCCTGCTCCCCTAAACCTGACTGTTTGCCCTCAGCCTGTCCCTGCTGCCCTAAACCTGTCTGTTTCCCCTCAGTCTGTCTCTGCTCCCCTAAAGCTGTCTGTTTCCGCTCAGCCTGTCCCTGCTCCCCTAAACCTGTCTATTTCCCCTCAGTCTGTCTCTGCTCCCCTAAAGCTGTCTGTTTCCCCTCAGTCTGTCCCTGCTGCCCTAAACCTGTCTGTTTCCCCTCAGCCTGTCCCTGCTCCCCTAAACCTGTCTGTTTCCCCTCAGTCTGTCCCTGCTCCCTTAAACCTGTCTGTTTCCGCTCAGCCTGTCCCTGCTCCCCTAAAGCTGTCTGTTTCCTATCAGTCTGTCCCTGCTCCCCTAAACCTGTCTGTTTCCCCTCAGCCTGTCTCTGCTCCCCTAAACCTGTATGTTTCCCCTCAGTCTGTCCCTGCTCCCCTAAACCTGTTTCCCTTCAGCCTGTCTCTGCTCCCCTAAACCTGTCTGTTTTCCCTCAGCCTGTCCCTGCTCCCGTTGCTGCCTTCTCTTTGACACAGAAAGCCTTATTGCTCACTTTTTTTAATCTACAGGCACACTGCAGCCAAGCTGAATCTTGCATGTAACGAGATATTCACATAGAACGAATGACACTGAGCTACTGGTTAAAACTTACCAGGGATCAATTTTTTGCTCGCCCCGGGCGACTGGACGCGTGAACATGTGAGCTCTGATTGACGTATAATTTAGTTTTTGAAAAACCTCCGTTAGACCTAATATAATTGTTGCCAGACGCCGCCATATTGCTTTAATGTCCTCTCTGAATGCTAGTTTGTGGATAAACCTGCAGGATCTGCACTTTCACACCAGTCCCATAGCATTTCTAATGGATTTCTATAAACAGGGAGATCATTACATGAACAATAGAAGCACTTTCTGCTTTTCCTGATCCAGTTCACATCGCAGGAAGCTTTTTGTGAATCGTATTATGAAAACATGCGTCATGCAAACAGCGTGTCCATGAAATTGGGGTCACTAATGAGATGGGATCAGGTGCTTGAATACAAATAGTGGCAATTAACCTCTACACGATGATTGAAAACGCAATTAATGATTACATGGTACAGAAAATGCCACGGGTAATTGTTTGTTCAAACACGATGTTGTTTACGACATTTTTTGGATAAAGCACAGAATGCACTAATTGGTGTATAATCCACTGGCTGCGATCTTTGGGTAAATGCCCTGACTGAGAGCGAGGAGGAAGGAGAGACGAGCCCCACTCTGTGATCATATAGAACTTTTATAATCACTGTAAGGAAACATTGGGAAGTGTTAATATCACGACCCATGCAACTGTAACAACACGTGCGATTGATACAGACTGTGAGACGGAATTCTCCTCATTGTACATGCTAGGGGTTAGAAGAAAGGAAAGGGGAGTTTATCTAGGGGTCCCATACCCGCGTGCAGAATGCTCCCCTAGCCGTCGGTATCCCAAAGGAGTACTGATTCTGGCCCAAAACCCAGTCAATAGCCGGAGCTCCTTGCAGGTGAAAACCAAAACTGGGAATGACTTTATTTACAGTGTTTACATTTACTAACACAGACAGAAGGAATGTACAGAAAAACAATGAAAAACACGCCCCAGTGTTTCCATTCTACAGAGCCTCCCACACACACGGCATGATGAAATAAAGGCTAAAGCAAGGTGGCAGGTAGAACTAGTTTAAGCCAGTTCCTGCCGGTGGTGTTGATGGAAGTAAGGAAAGACAAAGGAATTCATTACTTACAGATACACATAGGGAAAACAGCGCAGTATACAACACACAACACTCTACAACAAACACATAAGGGAATAATAATATAACACAGAAAACACAAACACCCTGAACCTAGAACTACAGGCACAGGTGACTCCAATGTAGGAGAGGGCTGAGAAACAACATAAAGCATCAGGCTCGCACCCCCCCCCAAAGGCATCAAAGGTCCATGTACCTCAAGTCCAAAGTGACTACTATCAAAGCGGGGTACTGGGAAATGTCAACCTTAGTGCATTAAACATTCCGCCTCAGGCTTATCATCACAATTAAGGATGGATCATGCAATACAAATGATAAAATACTCAGCTTCTCCATGTGGACGATTCCCAGTGACGAGGTTTCTAAGCGTAACGTTACCCATTGGGTTGCAGTTTTCCCGCATTTGTTTTGGACAATGGGATTGACACAGTCACAGCTAAGTATCAGGCTCCGTATGGAATTTCTGCAGCTTGGAAGGAGAGGTTTGCATCGCGGCTGAAATAAGTGGACTATCCTCACCGGCTCACTCGTTAATACATTGTACAGCGCTACGGAGCGTGTTGAATCTTTATAAACACTTTTAATTGTAGCTAACGGCTCGGGGCTCAGGACTAGAGGGACAGAGCTTTGGATTTTGACGCTCAGAAAAGATCACGCAAAAAAACAAAAGAATAATCATCTTACCTGGAATTTAAAGGGACGTAACACGCTCTACTCATGCTCAGCACTTTCCAGTTATAATGTGGCCACGATGTGAAGAGTGCCCCCTCACCGCTACCCTGATCTGGTGTAATCGCTGGGTGAAGTAGAGGAGTTTCCTCCTCCCCACGCAGTCTCACCAGCAGCCGGTATTTTCAATTTCCCGGCTGCCGGTCACCAGATCGGTCACTAGTGATGTCACACACAGAGAGCGGGCGACGTCACCCTGTGAGACCAATCGCAGTAGCGAGCATTCTCAGAGAGGTAGTGATGGATCAGATCTGTGCATGCGCGTGCAGCTCCGATCCATCGCTCTGCGCATGCGCTACGGAACTTGTGTACGTAAAGTGTGTGAGTCCCGTAACGCTGCGCAATGTGCGGCTCCTACACTACACAAGTTGTATAGGAGCACAAACTGCACAGAAAAGCTTCAGGGACTACCGTGTTCGTAGAGTCCCGTAGACGAAGAGGAGGAGCAGTGCGCGGCGAGGACAAGGTGGGTAAAATCGAAAATAGAAAAAAAAATAATAATAATTAGGCAGAGGCCGTCAGCAGGATCTCACCGATTATTTAATGGCAAAAAAAGGGAAACTGCTTTTTAATGGAATATTGTAAAAACGATATGAAATATTCATCAAATATCCCGTTAATCGATGCTGGACGTTTCTAATAAATATCTGGACGTGTTTGTGGTGGAGCAGATTGTGATCATTGAATTCCTGGCACAGATTCAATGTATTTATAGGGTGTATTGTGGTGCGCCCGAACTTCATGGCCTCAGAAAGCAGCGCACACCAGTTACTGGCGACGCGGAATCTCATCTTTACTGTATATATATATATATATATATATATATGTTTTAATTTCAAAGCAATTTGCACGGCATGGTGGGTAATGCCTCCCGGGCTGCTTCTTCAGGTCCCGTTCACGGAAAATCGAGTTTTTTATTGGAATGGAAGATGACAGCCATGACTAAATAACCAGCGGCCGCATTACTCCGTATCCAGGGCTGCAGGTCGCGGCGCTTTATGGATTCCCTGCGGTGCGACTCGCTTTATTTAAATGACTGGCGACACTTTAAATCACGAGGTTTAAAGGGACATTTTAACTGGATTTCAATCTTCCCCACCCAAAAACACGAGAAGATTAACCCCGTGTACGGGAATAATACGCGCGCTGCATTGGATTGCCAGGGCTGACACAGAGAGACTTCAGGGGTTAATTCACTAAACGCTGTTGTTGCAGCATTTCACAAAGAGCATAAGGAGTCGTTTCACCGTGCGGCCCCTCCTCACACTCTGTTTTTGTTTTGTTTTTTTGCAATCCTTTAGATCATTGTGGGCTCTATTACATTCTTCACCGAAAAACACACTCAGAATGCGTGAATTTTTGCGCGCAGTGTTAAACGTTAACGCGCGTAAATTAACGCTGGTATTACAATCCTCGCGCAATTTTTCATCCGTCAAAAAATAATGCGCGTAAAATGGATGTGCAAAAACGCGCGCGCAGCAACGTTGCGCGCAGAAATCAGTGTGCTGACTGTTTTTTTCACGCGATTCAGCCAATCAGAATTAAGAACCACAATTGTCTCCCTTTAAGGTTTTTGCGCCTGTCAAAATCAATCTGAGTATAAATGCTGCATCAATATTAAAAACATGCACAACTTCTCCATTTTATTGTTTGGGTATGTGTAGAATGTGTAACTATACTGTGCTGTATTTTTTTTTCGGGCTGGTGTTTTTGTTTTCGGCCAGGACGTTCAGATTTGCCGTTACCACCAGCTTTTCAAAGACATTAAAATTATGCGCGCAAACGCTGTGCGTTAAATTTTGCGCATAGATTGTAATACCATCCGCGTACCAGCGCACAAACACATTTGCGCTCACAATGTTAAGTATAGGACGCGCGCAGTACAGTATGCTCGCGCAGCGTTCGCGCAGGTTCACCCGCGATACACATTAACGCGCATTTTTTGCGTGGACATTGTAATACGACGTTCAGCGCAAAGGGTTTTGCCCCTGGCGTTATTGCGTTTTTGCGCACGCGTTAATGTTTGCGCGAAGAATGTAATAGAGACCTGTATCTCTGGAGCACTAAGGAGTTGAAGGACATATCAGGTATCACTGGAAAGGCCATATTATGATCTTTCCAGTGATACCAAATACAACCAGGTTAGATGTATGTAAAATAATATAATAAAGTAATATATTTCTCTTTTTTTTCTAACGCAGCGCTATTATTCAGTTTACAATTATAAAGTGCCCAGTGATGCTGCGCTAACGCACCTTGTCATTTCCCACACTGCCAGCAAGTGTAAAGCTGATGATGCAACGCAATGTTTCATCGACAACCTAGACAGTGGCGCTGCAGTGAGGAAAGACAGGGGAACCTTGGAAGCTGTATCTCCCAATTATACACCGCACAAGGTTAAGTGAGGTGTCATAGGAAAGGTCAGAGTCTGGTCTTTATAATAAAACCAAACATGACCATGTAATGTGTAAAAATAAAAAATAGAAATAAAATGAAATGCAGAGGAAAATATGCTTTTACATATAAAACAAACAATGCCGCTGCACTAACTCAACTCTGGCAACAGATTCTGCTCCTTCCTCTGATTTGATGCAGAGAGAAACTGGTTTTACAGTTTTAAAACGAAAATATAAAAAGTCATTTTGGCATGTTTCATTTTTTGGGGGGGGGGGTAGGGGTGCTCCACGTTTCTGTGCCTACAGGCTCCTGAGATGCATATCCGGCCCTGTGCCCGGCTACTCGAGAATAAAGGCTCAGTGTAGATCTACACAAGTAATAGCACAATTCTTGTTCTTTTAGCATTTTCGCTATGTCAGAGCCATCGCATCGCTGGGGAGAAATGTCCAGCACTGAAAGGGTTGACGCGCTCCTTATACATTCCGATCAGGAAATTGCTACAAATCCTGGTAACGCAGACAATTGCTACACGTTTCCTTGTCTCGGGGGAATTACTATACCTGGTGTCAGGAGAGGTCGCTCCCCGCAGGGGGTGTCGTTTTGTTTCAATTTTACTCATGTTTCCGTCTCTTATAATTAATTTTCTTCGTGTCTCAGAACTGAACAAAGAAACGTCAAATCAGCGATTTACACCGGACTGAAACACCCGCAACAGCTTCACTTAATAGAGATCCGGGTGAAGCGTTCAGAGGTCACATGAACAGACCCGCTGGAGAGACGAGAGTATCGGTGCATTTATATTGTGATTTAGAACACTGGGATAAATACGTCTTCAACCCCTTCACTTCCAAGCAATATTTCTTGAAATCATTTTTATCATAAAATTTATTTTGAAAAATTGGTGTAAACTTAATAATTAAATATTGGGGAAATAGAAAATTGTGCACAGAAATAGTTAGGAAATTATTAAATTAATGTAAATTTGCTCATTTTGAATTTTTCATGTGTTGGTTTATCCTTTACAGCAATATCACTGGGATGAAAGGTTCTAAATTCTAGATGGCATCCCTTATCTGGCACAATGTCACACGGGGTCTGCATTATCAGCATACAGGCAGAAATGGCCTTTGTGTCAGTAAATGTGCTGCAGACAGAAAATACAATGGCGAGATCTGCTGCTAAGGCTAATGTCAGACGAGCGCATTCTGAGCGCACTGTGCGTGACGCCTCCGTGCACAACGGATGGACGTACTGAGGGAAGATACTGTAGACACCACACGATCCATTTTTCCTGACGAACATAGGGAAAAAAGGGAACTATGGGAAATAAAATTAATATGAAAAATGATAAAAATTGATACATGATATGAAAAGCCATTTTGTGCGTCAAGGTGCTGGACGTCGCAAACGCGCTGCGTCTGACTTCATTCCATCATACACACACAATACTACACGGACGTGGCGCACTCTGCATGTCCGTTCTAGCTGTTTTACGTTCTTGCTTAACTTGCGTCCGTTTGCCACGTGCGTTGTGTGTGCACAGTTCGGTGTGGACGCACTTCGTGTGTGGGTCTCTACTACTCATGATTTTATGCTATGACGGACATTAAACTGTGCGGCAAAACGGATGTGATCACTGCGTTCGTCTGACACGGGCCTTACACGGGGTCTGCATTATCAGCATACAGGCAGATGCAGTAAATGTGCTGCAAACAGATAATAAAATGGTGAGATCTCCTGCTTACACAGGGTCTGCATTATCAGTGTACAGGCAGATGCAGTAAATGTGCTGCAGACAGATAATACAATGGAGAGATCTCCTATGTATGGCAATTACAGCAACACCTTGTATCTGTATGTGCTGCATAATGCCTGTGTATGGCAATTACAGCAACACCTTGTATCTGTATGTGCTGCATAATGCCTGTGTATGGCAATTACAGCGACACCTTGTATCTGTATGTGCTGCATAATGCCTGTGTGTGGCAATTACAGCAACACCTTCTATCTGTACTGTTCAGGGATTTACACTCATTTAACCCCCTGAATCTTATCCCTGTACAGCAGCGACTGACCCCACAGCTCTCCCTGTATTCTGACAAATCCCTGGCTGCTGGAATGCTGCAGTAACTTTTTGTTACAGTGAGTCTTGGGGTTGCTATTTACTGCTTGTTTTATCTCTCTGCAGGATGATTGGAGAGAGCTAGGACAGTGAATTTTGCTTTTTTACAGGGGACACACTGGTCTTGCTTTAAAATGGTGTGAAAATTGGGTTTTGATATGTTAATGAGTGCTTTTATGCAAAATTGAGTTAACTCGATTTGGGAGTGAAGGAGTTAATATATGAATGAATAAACACAGGGAGCTGTATATTTGTTCTGATGCTAAAAAGGTTTATAATGCTAATCCAATCAATACAATAAAGAGCATATTCCATTCAAAGTCAATATTAACACATTATAAAAGGGTGAGAGAAAAATACATTTCATTCTGGGGGTTTTGATGATGTTTCTTTACGCCCTAATTAATTTTATTTAAGAAATTATCCTTTTGGTAAATGTGCACAATCTGTACCATCATTATTTTAATAATCATAGACATAAGTGTCATAAAAACGGGTGTAAGAGAATGAGTGTTTTTCAGAATGTGTTCATTTTATTGTGATTCGCTACAGATATGGACATTCCCATACATGGCTCTAATGACATCTATTTCCTTTGATGTAATAGCCATACTTTGATATATTACAGCTCTATTCTGTAGATACTCAGTGATGGGACTAAAACCCATTTTTCTTCTATCATTATAACATGTCTGCCGGCTCAGACAGTCTAACTCTGACTTCATAAGATTCCTTTCCCAATAGTTGCTTTTAAATAATATATATATGTATAAATATGCCAATAAATATGTAATGAACAGTATAAAGATATCACACAAGCGTAACAAGATAATACTCCTGTGGGAGAGATCTGACTTTTCATTGAGACATCACTCCTGTCGCCCTGTATTACTATAAGAAGCTACAAAGAGTAGCCCCAACCCTAACTGTAACAAAAAGCACAACAAACTTCACTGCAGCATTCCAGCAGCCAGGAATTGTGCAGAATACAGGGAGAGCTGTGGGGTCAGTCAGTGCTCTACAGGGATAAGATTCAGGGGGTTATAACGAGTGTAAGTCCCCGTACAGTACAGATACAAGGTGTTGTTGTAATTGCCATACACAGGCATTATGCAGCACATACAGATACAAGGTGTTGCTGTAATTGCCATACACAGGCATTATGCAGCACATACAGATACAAGGTGTTGCTGTAATTGCCATACACAGGCATTATGCAGCACATACAGATACAAGGTGTTGCTGTAATTGCCTTACACAGGCATTATGCAGCACATACAGATACAAGGTGTTGCTGTAATTGCCATACACAGGCATTATGCGGCACATACAGATACAAGGTGTTGCTGTAATTGCCATACACAGGCATTATAAAGCACATACAGATACAAGGTGTTGCTGTAATTGCCATACACAGGCATTATGCAGAACATACAAATACAAGGTGTTGCTGTAATTGTCATACACAGGCATTATGCAGAACATACAGATACAAGGTGTTGCTGTAATTGCCATACACAGGCATTATGCAGCACATACAGATACAAGGTGTTGCTGTAATTGCCATACACAGGCATTATGCAGCACATACAGATACAAGGTGTTGCTGTAATTGCCATACACAGGCATTATTCAGCACATACAGATACAAGGTGTTGCTGTAATTGCCATACACAGGCATTATGCGGCACATACAGATACAAGGTGTTGCTGTAATTGCCACACACAGGCATTATGCAGCACATACAGATACAAGGTGTTGCTGTAATTGTCCTACACAGGCATTATGCAGAACATACAGATACAAGGTGTTGCTGTAATTGTCCTACACAGGCATTATGCAGAACATACAGATACAAGGCGTTGCTGTAATTGCCATACACAGGCATTATGCAGCACATACAGATACAAGGTGTTGCTTGCTGTAATTGCATAAACAGGCATTATGCAGCACATACAGATACAAGGTGTTGCTTGCTGTAATTGCATAAACAGGCATTATGCAGCACATACAGATATTGTATTGCTAATAATCTCATTCTGATCACTACAAGTCCCCATAAGCAGGAGATCTCACAATTTTATTATCTGTCTGCGGCACATTTACTGCATCTGCCTGTATGCTGATAATGCAGACCCCGTGTAAGCAGGATATCTCACCATTTTATTATCTGTCTGCAGCACATTTACTGCATCTGCCTGTATGCTGATAATGCAGACCCCATGTAAGCAGGAGATCTCATCATAGTATCTGTCTGCAGCACATTTACTGACACAAAAGCCATTTCTGCCTGTATGATGATAATGCAGACCCCGCGTGACATTGTGCCAGATAAGTGACGTCATCGAGAGGTTAGAACCTGTCATCTTAGTGACATTTCTGTAAAGGATAAATGGCTACATGACTTTTGGAATATATGGTGTTCTGGGTTCCATCCTTTGCTTGCTGCTGTATCAAGGAGCTGGATCCTCCATGGACCTAATGAGCTGCGGAGTTACAGGCTGACTGCTGCATTCCTTTTCCCTTTTTGGATTTGATAAAGCTTAAGGAAACATTGTATAGTCTGCGTGTAAATACTATATATATATATCTACAAAGGTTGTGGTGGAGGACAAAAAGTGAGATAAAAAGCCTCCACACTATAATAAGTGTGTTTATTATTGCAGAAGCCACTTGCACATCACAGCAATTCATAAACCTTATTTCTGCTAGAAAGCCACAGTGTGGCACAGCATTGATTTTAGGGCTCTGTGTAATAACAGACCCAGGATGCAGAAAAGTGACACAGAGGATTTTTTTGTTTATCCTACCCAGAATTCCCTGCTGTATATGGGGAATGTGGCACAGGAGCTCTGGGATGCAATTAATTGAATTGCTGTGATGTGCAAGTGGCTTCTGCAATAATAAACATATATATATATTATATAAGGCAATGGCTTCCAAATTTTAATATTACACAAATCTACTTTTTTGAAAGAGGGAGACGACACAATATTTTTTAAAAAAAATCACAATATCATATTTACAGAATGAAAGTCTTGACCCACAAAACATATAATCTGAAATTAAAATAAAATTAAATCATCAAAAAGACCATGTTTGCTGAGAAGCACCGTCTAACCTGCTATAACGAGAGGCCGCGAGCTCTTAAAGCAATGTCTGTGAAAGCACAAGATGGAATGTGCAGCTTTCAAGGTGTCCCTGACTTCACGAGACTTTAAATTAGAGTTTAGAAAAGAAAAATGAATAACAAAGCAAAGAATAAGATGTAAGACGCAGAGAATCCTCGTGGGGAAACAGCGAGCTCGTGGCAGGTTGGCTGCTTGAGCACGACGCTCGTGGGAATAGTCTTGGCGGCGGCGTAATGAGCGGGACCGGCAGACAGACATGCTAATAAGAATAACACACAATAGGTTAAAGACACTAATGAACTTTTTAACGTTGTGTTTTTCTCTCCTCGACTTTCTTATTTTCTCTTGACAAACATCTCATTTAGTGTCGGTTAATTAACGCATCCAATAAACTTCAGATAAAGTTGCGTGCTTTACTAATTTGTGCCGGTGCAGCTCATTACGCCGTGTAATCTTCAGAGGGTTCAGCGTTAAGGCGAGGCGGCTGTTTCTTTAGTTCAGGAAATATAAAATCGTGAAAGGTCGACTCATTATTATAGAGACCAAAAAGAATGTTTACAAAAAAAAGTTTTAAAGGTAACATTCTGAACATAAAGTTGCAGTTTATGTTTTTTTTAGGCCACTTTAAATATTGTGGTTTTATTCGTTAAACGCACAATTTTATGATGAGGAAAAAACTGATTTAAGGCAAAAACCATCACGATCAAAGTATATCTGGAGTGTCGGTGTAATGTGATGTATTCAGTTCCATCGCTCTGTCCTGACACGTACAATGCGCTTATCAGACTCTGAAATGAAGGAAACAAAACTGCAGAAAGCGAGGATTCTTTAACGCCTTCAACAACAGCTTTGACACCTTAGCTGTTTGTAATTTGTATCAAGTTCTTTACAATGTGCAATCACGAGGCAATCAAGGAAAGCGATTACTCCTGTGAAAATAGACTTCAGTCTCTCTCTCTGATACTGCATATATATATATATATAGGATTTCTCCCTCTCGGATCTCTGTCTCAGATCTCTCTCCCTCTCGGATCTCTCACTTCAATCTCTCATAGATCACTCTCTCGGATCTCCCTCTCTCTCCCTCTTGGATCTCTCTCTCTCTCTTGGATCTCTCTCTCTGTTTTGGATCTCTTTCTGTCTCTCTCTTTCTCTCTTGGATCTCTCTCTGTCTATCTCTGTCTTGGATCTCTCTCTCTCTCTCTCTCTCTCTGTCTTGGATCTCTCTCTATCTTGGATCTCTCTTTCTCTCTTGGAGCTCTCTGTCTCCCACTCTTAGATCTCTCAATTTGATCTCTCTCGGATCTCTTCCTCTCTTGGATCTCTCTCTTGGATCTCTCTATCTCTCTCTCGGATCTCTCCCTCTTGGATCTATTTTTCTGAGATCTCGCTCTCCCTCTTAGATCTTTCCCTCTTGGATCTCTTTTCTCTCTCCAATATCTCTCTTGGATCTCCCTTTCTCAGATCTCTCTCTCTCCGTCTTGGATCTTTCTCTCAGATCTCATTTTCTTGGATCTCTCTCTCCCTTTTGGATCTCACTCTTCATCTCTTCCCTTCTCTGTCTACACCTATCCATCTTTGTTATCTCTCTCTTTTCTTGCTGTCATTTTTTACTTTATTCATTGATGGTATTATTTTTTTTTTTAAAACCCTCAAACATACATGTGTGTGTATACTGTATGTATATATATATATATGCCTGGGCAAAGAAAACGTCCCCACCTGGTTGTATCTCAGCCAATAGGTGCTCTTGGCTTCCATTGGATAATTACTGCAGGGGTTAATATGTGTCAGCAAATGAGGTCATGTGACTCCCTGAATATACTGAATGAGCAGGTTTTTCCATCAATGGGTTTTTTTCTCCCTGATGGCACAGCGGGCATATTCCAAGATGGCAATGCCAGGGTTCATCGGGCTCACATTGTGCGAGAGTGGTTGAGGGAGCATGAGACATCATTTTCACACATGGATTGGCCACCGCACAGTCCAGACCTTAACCCCATTGAGGTTAATCTTTGGGATAATGTGCTGGAGAAGACTTTACGCAGCGCCGCGACTCTCCCATCATCAACGCAAGATCTTGGCCACAAATTAATGCCACTCTGGGTGCCAATAAATGCTGTGACATAGCATGAGCTTATCCACACCATGCCGCGGAGAATGCGTGACGCAATCACAGCAAAACGATGCCGCGGCGAATGTGTGACGCAATCGCAGCAAAAGGCGACACAACCAGATATTACAGGGGGTGAGTTTATTTTTGATCAGGCAGTGTATGACATCCTCTATTTGCCAGATCTCTTGACAATGTGTGTTTAATCACCCTCAGAGAGTTTAAATCCCATTAAAGGTCACTTTTGGGTGGCGTCACGGCCGGTGACTGTGGGAGATGAGCATATGCTGCTGTCTGGTCGATTGACTCCTCAATCCATGGCTGTGATCCGAGGCTTTAAACGGGATCTGTCATTGAAAGTTCTACGTTTACTAAATTAACCCCTTGAGTAGGAGATCACGTCATCAATCTGAAATCTAATCTCTCGTTTGGATTTATTCCAACAAGCCGTTTACCTCGTCACCAGTGCACTGCTCCTTGGACGTCGATGGACTTCCCTTGGTGATGCTTTCTTGCCCTCACCTGTTATAAGACCATTGGCAAAGACCTCCATGTTCTCCATTACCAGTGTGCACAGCCCGTTACATTAGGGTGCGCACCTATGCAACATGTATTAACTGAAATACTAATATTTACTTACAGTTTCCATGAATAATAAGGAGCCTGTAATCAGAGATACCGTCAATCTTTATATTATTCATCGTAGATCAGACTTCTAAAATGTCAATGTAGGAGGTGAAAGAAGACCACTCCAGTCAACATTAAGAGTGTGCCTGGGCGCACCACGCACACCCCATATGCACACCCCATACGCACACCCCATACGCACACCCCATGCACACACCTATGTTCTCCATTCTGAATGTCATTCCATTGGCCCCATCCAGCACCGTATGGTGAAGCTCATAACAATGTTTGACTTTGCCTGATCTACTAACCTGACATGGACGACTTGTTTATCCCAACAGTCACTGCTTGTTTATCCAACATGGACTTCTGGTTTAACTCAACATGGACTCCTTATTTATCCCAACATGGACCCCTTGTTTAACCTGACAGGGACCCCTTGTTTAACCTGACAGGGACCCCTTGTTTAACCTGACAGGGACCCCTTGTTTAACCTGACATGGACCCCTTGTTTAACCTGACAGGGACCCCTTATCCCAACATGGGCGCCTTGTTTATCCCCACCTGTACTCCTCGATGCACGCTGACTCGCTTTCCAATGTCAGGGGCTCTTATCTGAGATCCTGAGGCACATCTGGACATGACACCTCTCAATGCTTTGACATGGTCCCCTCCACATGATGGCAGGTGGGTTTTTATATAAAGCTCATTAGATACACTGGGAAATGATTTAATAAACTGCTAATTTCAAACAAGAATATAAAACAACCCCCTGACATCCGAATCTGTCAGTGTCTACGAAATGACTTAGAACGGCAAAAGAAGAGAACCCAGAGGAGGGCATTACAATATAACAACATAACGTCTGCTCTGTCGCCCCCCCCCCCACCCCCAGCGCTGAGCATTAACATTAAAAATAACCACCGCGTTTAACTGTGTAACAGATTAGTTTAATATTATCTCTCCTCCAGGGCAGAGCGATGATCCGAGCGTAAAACATGGCATGTCCTGTCCTCGTATAATGAGCCCTGATACTTAAATACTTAAATATGACTCATGAAGCAACACAATGTCTGTCGGGCCACACAACGCGACGTATAGTGCGCAGGAAAGTATCATTTCCCAGGGACAAATGACGAGCGATCTGCTGCTCACAAAACCCATCTAATTCCTGGCTTTTGAAGGCAGGTGTTTATTCCGCTGCTTTCTTTTATGTGAAACTCTCTGAACACAACAATCTATTATTTAAATGTAACACAGTCCCAATTAATACATAATGGGCCGGAGTTCTGCCAGGGAGAGCCGCAAAATAATAAATAATAAAATCCGCAAGACCTGATAAAGCAGGAGAAGCGTCACTTAGCAGAGCTCCGCGCTCTCAGTCTCTTCAATAGGTTCCACTAATAAACTGAATATTTAGCGGAGAGATCATCCAGCCAGAAGACTGATCCAAAAAATCTCTCTCTCTCTGCTACAGTGTTTTGAATTGACGACGGATATAAATCAAATGCGAGAGAGAACTGAACCCAAGGGTGCGGGAGAACTCAGCTGGAGAGAAGTGGCAGAGCTGACTGACAAAATAAAACCCGTTGATAAAGTGGATTAATATAGCGGCTGAAATGCATTTAATGGGATCGAATGCAGCGCAGGAGAATACAATTCCAGTTTATCAACAGAATGGATACAAAGTAACAAAAGGAAACACTTTTTTTCTTTCTTGTTGTAGAAAAGCATTCGGCGGGTTGGTAAGGCGCTCCGGAATGGCACATCAGGCGCTTTCCCCGATCTGACACCCTGAAAAGTACAACTTACCGCTTTATTAAAGCACAGAGATGTCTTATAGTCAAACTCGCGAAATGCGTCGAGGAAACTGTAAAGCGTTCTTCCTGCCAAGACGGAGCACAAGTTGAATATATATGATGAATGCGATTCAATCCCTCTTTGAAGCAGAAATATATTTTTTTATATATCTGAAAAATATATTTTTGGTGTATTCAATGGGGAAAACGTAGCATTTCTTTTTAACAAACGCGCCATTATGCCAGCACCACTGGTTTTACATTGTGAAACATTTCCCACATGATCGCATTACACAGATTTTGATTGAATTTCTCAGAAAGTGATCATTTTTGGTTATTATCAAGTGATGTATAACAATACATAAAACCTACTCCAGTCCACGTTCAGTAGTCAAAACCGCAGCAGCTCAGGGCCAACTCACCCGTATGTTCTTCTTATGTCAGAGGATGTGGCATGTGAGTTGGGCAATGACAAGACCTACAACTCCGAGCATACAAAAAGTCTAAGAGCTCTATTCCCTGGCGAACACTAAAGGGGATATTCAGAGAGAGACGATCTGGCCCCCGAAATTGCACCAAATTGTGAGTTTCCCTGTACTGTGCAATTTCGTGGCCATTTCGCTATTCAGAAAGCAGGCAGTTCACCAAATTTTGGCAAATTGACACCAAATACAGTGCCTGTTCAGCAGCAGTGAAATCCCCCATAGAGAAGCTGTTAAGAAACCTCCCTCTACCTTTGTACCCTCGCACTCCTTGGCACCCTTGCCCACACTATACATGCCCTCTGTGTCTGTTGGAGATGTGTGGAATGGATGCTGGCCTCCTGCCAAGAGATCGTGGACCAATATGGCAAAGATAATTCTCAAGGACAATGGGCATAAGGGGCACCTAAGAGTTAATGAGTTAATTGTATTTCTATCTTGAAGCTGTTTATAATTTAGGAGTTAGATTGTGTTAGAGATACAATGTAGACCTATTGTTCTTC
The DNA here is from genome assembly GCA_009667805.1 of Leptobrachium leishanense. NCBI lineage: Eukaryota > Metazoa > Chordata > Amphibia > Anura > Megophryidae > Leptobrachium > Leptobrachium leishanense. Next base: position 8,724,619 of record CM019068.1, on the reverse strand, counting down.
CTATCTGTTTGTCCTTAGATTGATCTGCTAATCTGTGTTTGCTAATCTTATCTAGTGTGTATCATTAGGTTTCGGTGTCTTCTGGAGGAATTCACAGCCCCCTCATGTAGACACAGTGTATTCTGCTGATTGTGTCATGTTACCTTCCCTCTAGGTTTCTCATATAATGGACCCATTTTCCATTAAAGCATATATTCATTCCCTGCATTAACTGGTGTCTGATGTTTGGGGAGAGATACATATGTTAAACATGTTAATAATATTCCCGTTTTTATCCAATATCTACTAAACAGTTTAGGCTAGGGTCAGACTAACGCATTTTCGCGTTGTCTGTGAAAAAGTGCGTTCGAACGAATGGACGCATTTTTTCACGGAATACGCAATAGAGGTCATACGATGCGCATTTGCGTTCGTGATTTTGTACGGATCATCAATAAAACACTTTTGCATCTGGACGTTATGTTAGCCGGACATTAGCAGTGTCTGACGTCTCCTAATCACACACACACGCTGCTATGCGGACGCAGCGCACTCTGTACGTCAGTAGTAGTGGTTTTACGTTCTCGACAAAATGCGTTCGTTTGCCACTTGCGTTGCGCAGCCGGACTTTCGTGCGCCCGTACTTCGTATATTGGCCGTCTTTGCCCGTCATTTGCTGCTAGTGCGGCCGTGATTAAGTGCGCCAGAACGCACGTTTAAAGTGCGCTAGTCTGACCCTAGCCTTATTCTTTTAATTTGCAGGAAAAAGTCTGTTTATTTATTTTTTTGTTTCAGGAGTTTTTAGGCATTTTTCGGGATTTTTTTTGCCACAATTTTTTTTCCAATTTTTGGAATATCATTATTTTCCTGTAACAGACCTTTTTATTATTAGTCATGGGATCTTATATGTTAATTCCAGACATTTTCATCTAGTAGTATTTTTGCAAACAGTGTTTCAAATTTTACACTTTCAATTGTTTTTTTTTTTACCCCATTTATCGGCTTTTTCCAGTGGCTGGTCGGCGCTGTGTTCGGCGGATCATCGACTTTTTCCAGACCCGTTCGGTGGGTTTGCAGCGGCGGATCGGATTCCGATCCAATAATTTAGCATATCCAATCTAATAAACCACCGGGACCCGTCGAAATTATCAGATCACATTATCAAATGATCAGATTTTAAAAAAAAATTAAAAAAATCGGCGGTTTTGCAACTGCTTTTCCCTGCACTTCAGGGACCCGGCAGAGAATTTGATTCCCCGAATTCCAGGGAACGAGAGAGAGGTGCTCTCTGAATAACCCCTTAACTGTAGTGTTTGGGTGAGTAAGAGTGAGGCTAGGGTCAGACTGAGGCAGTGCGAACGCGCGTTCTGGCGCACTTAATCACGGCCGTGCTAGCAGCAAATGACGGGCAATGACGGCCAATATACGAAGTACGGTCGCACAAAAGTCCGGCTGCGCAACGCAAGTGGAAAATGAACGCATTTTTTCGAGAACGTTAAACCTCTAGTACTGACGTACAGAGTGCGCTGCGTCCGCTAGCGGCGTGTGTGCGTGATTAGGAGATGTCAGACGCTGCTAATGTCCGGCCAACAGAACGTCCAGACGCAACAAGTGTTTTATTGATGATCCGTACAAAATCACGGATGAAACTGCGCATCGTATGACCGCTATTGCGTATTCCGTGAAAAAATACGTCCATTCTTCGAACGCACATTTTCACGGACAACGCGAAAAATGCGTTAGTCTGACCCTAGCCTTAACGTCAGGATATGTGATTTTAACGCATGCCACACATATTACCTTCCTGACGCTAAACCCCTGAAAATTTCCTTAGCTCATTGGTGATTGCGCGAGCTTGCATGAGCTTCCTATCCTTTGCACATCCTATACTTAACATGGGGAGCGCAAAGACCGACCGCTAATTAACCCACAATGCGCTAACCAAATATTTAGCTACACCTTAAAGCCGGTGCTGAGTCCACTTTTGCAGAATTATTTAGCACCCCCTAAACCCACCCTCCCCCAATATATCCCATATACACACCTCTCATCAGGCGGCGAGAGCAGAGGCCTGATCCGCCGCTTCTCCAGGCTGTAAGCAGAGTGAGACAGAGAGCAAATAGTCGCCAGTCTCCCTCTGCGATCACTCGGCGTCGCTGCACTATCTTCACGTGAAACGCTCGTGCTCCCGAATCACCGAAATGCGGATATTTTGCCGGAAAATAAATTTTGGATTTATTAAAGAATCCACATGTCTAGTAATAATAACCAATAATATATATTTTATGTGAAGATAACGTTACGGCGTAAAAGCAGATTCCGTGTGTCGGCGATGCCGCTCATGGGGCATTTGAAGAGGTTTTGCATCAAGATGCCGAGCAGCAATGCTTTTTCAGGACCACAGACAGCAGCCACATTGTCCTTATCCTCAACTCGGTGCTGGAAGCTCTGCTGCTGCACAACTTCATATGGATACAATGGGGCTTATTCAGAGAGATCCGAATTGTCGCCGAAATGTACCTGGACATTGAAATTCAGCAAACGGTTACATTTCCTGGCCATTCAGCTATTCAGAGAGCATGCAATTCGCCAAATATAGGCAAAGTGTCCTCACATACGGTGCCCTGTTCAGTGGCAGTGAAATACTGTGCCTGTTCGGCGGCAGTGAAATACTGTGCCTGTTCGGCGGCAGCGAAATACTGTGCGTGTTCGAGCGGCAGTGAAATATGGTGCCTGTTCAGTGGCAGTGAAGTACAGTGCCTGTTCGGCGGGAGTAAAATACTGTGCGTGTTCGGCGGCAGTAAAATACGGTGCCTGTTCGGCAGCAGTGAAATACGGTGCCTGTTTGGCGGCAGTGAAATACGGTGCCTGTTCGACAGCAGTGAAATACGGTGCTGTTCGGCGGCAGTGAAAGACGGTGCTGTTCAGCGGCAGTGAAATACGGCGCTGTTCGGCAGCAGTGAAATACGGTGCCTGTTCGGCGGCAGTGAAAGACGGTGCTGTTCAGCAGCAGTGAAATACGGCGCTGTTCGGCAGCAGTGAAATACAGTGCCTGTTCGGTGGCAGTGAAATACGGTGCTGTTCGGCGGCAGTGAAATACGGTGCTGTTCGGCGACAGTGAAATACGGTGCTGTTCGGCAGCAGTGAAATACGGTGCCTGTTCGGCGGCAGTCAGGGGCGGACTGACAACTAATGGGACCCCCGGGCAATTGGAGATCATGGGACCCCCCGTGTTTCGCACCCACACAAAACCCCAACCACACAACTCAACATCCCCATGTACATTATTGTACTAAAGAATTTATTTCTTAACTCATTAAAGTAATCTTGACAATTGTGTTAAAAAAAAATATATATATCCATTTGGACAAAGACGCAAATTGGGGAATCCACTGCGTCCCCTCCAGACTTCCAGATGGCCAGCGCTCTGCTGCAGCAGCCATCACCCACTCATTGCAGCTAAGCCTGCACCACGGCACAGAAAGTCCCTGTGGCAAACGAGGGAAACTGCCGATCACTTTAAAAGATACTGTACATTACTGACACACTGCACATTACAGAGCTCCACAGCAATAAAACTCACAGTAATGTGCAGTGTGTATGAGTGTATTACAGAGCTCCACAGCAATAAAACTCACAGTAATGTGCAGTGTGTATGAGTGTATCACAGAGCTCCACAGCAATAAAACTCACAGTAATGTGCAGTGTGTATGACCGTATCACAGAGCTCCACAGCAATAAAACTCACAGTAATTTGCGGTGTGTATGAGCGTATCACAGAGCTCCACAGCAATAAAACTCACAGTAATGTACAGTGTGTATGAGTGTATTACAGAGCTCCACAGCAATAAAACTCACAGTAATGTGTAGTGTGTATGAGTGTATTACAGAGCTCCACAGCAATAAAACTCACAGTAATGTGCAGTGTGTATGAGTGTATTACAGAGCTCCACAGCAATAAAACTCACAGTAATGTGCAGTGTGTATGAGTGTATTACAGAGCTCCACAGCAATAAAACTCACAGTAATGTGCAGTGTGTATGAGTGTATTGCAGAGCTCCACAGCAATAAAACTCACAGTAATGTGCAGTGTGTATGAGTGTATTACAGAGCTCCACAGCAATAAAACTCACAGTAATGTGCAGTGTGTATGAGTGTATCACAGAGCTCCACAGCAATAAAACTCACAGTAATGTGCAGTGTGTATGAGTGTATTACAGAGCTCCACAGCAATAAAACTCACAGTAATGTGCAGTGTGTATGAGTGTATCACAGAGCTCCACAGCAATAAAACTCACAGTAATGTGCAGTGTGTATGAGCGTATCACAGAGCTCCAAAGCCTTTTTGACACCCCAGCCAATCCCATTCTTCATTGTTTTTAGGCAGGTGTCCCCCTTTTGTTTTTTAGGCAGGTATGTGTCCCCTTCTCACCCTCTGCACACACACACACACACACACACTTATTTACTTACGTGTTTGAATCCTCTTCTCCTGGCAGGTCTTCGTCCTCTCCCCCTCCCTGCACGTGCTGGACACTTCGTGTGTCTGTGGAGGAGGAAGGGGCGGAGTCAGCATGTCCCCATGTGAGCTGCTGGGCTCACAGCCTCTTCCTCCTCCTTCTCTTCCCCGGCGCAGCCTGTGGGAGTTTGATCCCACGCACTACAGTGCCGAGTAAATGGGAGACCCAGGGGACCGGATACCTGCCTGGACTGCAGGGCCAATTCGGGCCTCCCCCATCGGGGCCCTCGGACAGTGCCCGATGGCTCAGTCCGCCCCTGGCGGCAGTGAAATATGGTGCCTGTTCGGCAGCAGTGAAATACGGTGCCTGTTCGGCAGCAGTGAAATATGGTGCCTGTTCGGCAGCAGTGAAATACGGTGCTGTTCGGTGGCAGTGAAATACAGTGCCTGCTCAGCGGCAGTGAAATACGGTGCCTGTTCGACGGCAGAGAAATACGGTGCCTGTTCGGCGACAGTGAAATACGTGCCTGTTCGGCAGCAGTGAAATACGGTGCCTGTTCGGCAGCAGTGAAATACGGTGCTGTTCGAGGGCAGTGAAATACAGTGCCTACTCAGCAGCAGTGAAATACGGTGCCTGTTTGACGGCAGTGAAATACGGTGCTGTTCGGCGGCAGTGAAATACGGTGCTGTTTGGCGGCAGTGAAATCCCCCTTAGAGAAGCAATGGTTAATCTATTCACATTGAACAGCAGAGAAATGTCAGTGAAATGCCCTGATATTCAGTGGTTTCATTCGACAGGTTTAATCAGGCGAATCCCATAGGTTTCAATGTTAAAAATATTCCTGTTTTTATTCAATATCTAATAAACCGTTTATTATTTTAATCTGCAGCAAAAAGTATGTTTATTGATTTATTTTTTTTAGGATCTTTTAGGCATTTTTGGTGGGTTTTTGTAAAAAAAAAGTCAGTTTTTTTAAAGTGATCTTTCTTTTTTCTGTAACAGCCCTTTTATTATCATTCATAGGATCTTATATGTAAATTCCAGACTTTTTCGTTATGTAGTTTTATTGCAAAGAACATTTAAATTTTAAAACTTTCAAAATTTCTGAAGGAGATGCCTTCTAACCAGAGCCGGTGCATGCAATTAAAAAAAAATGTGTTTCCCTCCAAATATTACCTCTGCTTCCTTAATACGTCTCATACTCTTATGGGGTCCAGACCGAAGGGCAGCAGCATCACTCGCTGTGAGACAATGGGGTGAGATTGCAGGCAGAGGGCACTTGCAGTCAGCGAGCTCTCACATCTGTCCTAGACTAATGGCAGGACAGGGTTGCTACAAGCTCCGTGTCAGCTCAAAAAAGACATAACCGCTGCCATAGTGCCCTCGATTATATTAATTCATGACAGCACCCCATCCCTCCTAGTGGTGCCCTAGGCAACTGCCTAGTTGGCCTACTGCAGTGTTTCCCAAACCTGTCCTCGCGACCCTCAACAAGGTCAGATTTTCCAGATCTCCTTGGGGAAAAGTAGACTCAATCCTGCAATCACTGAGCAGCAAATCATATCACCTGAGCTTCACATATCCTGCAAACCTGGCGAGGCAGAGGGTCCTGAGGACAGGTTTGGGAAACATTGGCCTACTGGATGAACCAACCCTGCTTGTAGCTGTCTGTGACTTATGGGAACCATTGTGCTGCAACATCTCTTGGATTCAGGGGCGTCGCTACGTGGGGGCGGGGGGTGCTGCCCGCACCAGGTGACTCCCACCTTTAGGGTGACGGTGTCACCCTAAGGGCAGGTGTCTCACCCTCAGCTGCGTGTTCGCTCCCTGCGAGCGTCCGAAGCTGTGCAGCTTCGGCGCTCGCCTGGGGGAAACACGTCACCAGCCAATCGCGGCTGGTCACGTGGCTCCCCCAGACGAGCGCCCAAGCTGCACGCCGCCGGACGCTCAGAGGGAGCGAACACGCGGCGGAGGTGAGCTGGGGCATATCCATGAGCTGCTGGGGCATATCCATCTGCTGGGGCATATATCCATGAGCTGGGGCATATCCATGTGCTGGGGCAGTATCCATGTGCTGGGGCAGTATCCATGTGCTGGGGCAGTATCCATGAGCTGGGGCCATTATCCATGAGCTGGGCAGTATATCCATGAGCTGGGGCATATCCATGAGCTGGGGAAAATCCATGAACTGGGGCAGTATCCATGAGCTGGGGCAGTATCCATGAGCTGGGGCAGTATCCATGAGCTGGGGCAATATCCATGAGAGGAGCTGGGGCAATATCCATGAGAGGAGCTGGGGCATTATCCATGAGAGCTCGGGCAATATCCATGCGTGAGCTGGTCTGGGGCAATTTATCCATGTGTGAGCTGGTCTGGGGCAATATATCCATATGTGAGCTGGGGGCAATATATATCCATGCAGTGGCGTAACTAGAAACCTGTGGGCCCCGGTGCAAGAATCCAAGAAGGCCGCCCCCCCAAAAAAAATATTCATATCTTAACTTTTTTTTTCGTGCAATATAAAAAAACTAGTACGCCATTTATATTAATTAAACTTACTTTACTTCTTAACCACTTCCATGCGGAGGACGCGCTGAGCGCGTCCTCCGCATGGCTCCCGCTGTGCGGAGGACGCGCTGAGCGCGTCCTCCCTTTGGGGTCAGCGTTCGGCCGGGTTCCAGCCGATCGCTGGCCCCTCCGGTGCGGGCTGACATCCTCGATGTCAGCCCAGCATCCGGAACCGCCGCCGATGAAATTAGGTGTCATCGCGGCAGCGCGATGACACCTAATTCAGGCGCCCCCCCGCATGTGCGGAGGAGGCGCCTGAAAGGGAGGGGGGAGGTCCTTCGGACCTCTCTCCCTCCCGATCGGCGGCGTTGCGGGGGTTAACCCAGGCACCATTTGGAAGGGCACAGCCTGCCCTTCCAAATGGTGCCTGACATTAACCCCTGGGGAGCTGGATCGCGAATCGGCGCTGAAAAGCGCCGGTTCGTGATCCTTTCCCGGAGCTGGCCGACATCTTGGATGTCGGCCAAGCCTCCGGGAACTCCCCCTGAGGACTGGCGTCATCGTGCATAGCACGATGACGCCAGTCCTAGAGTTAACCCCTAACTGCCACCAACGGTGGAGATAGGGAGTTCCAATGAACTCCCTATCTCCCGATCCGTGGCAGCTAGGGGTTAAAGTTTGGTATGGTTGGATCGGCCAGAGCATGGCCGTTCCAACGATACCAAACACGAAAGTGAAAAAAGTTTTTTTAAAAAAATAAAAATTAAAATTAAAAATAAAAATATATTTAAAAACAAAGTTTATAAAAAAAAAAAAAACTTTTTTTTCTCTTTTTTTTTGGTTCGTTAATGCAGCAATATTGTTCCCATTTCAATTATAATGTGAACAATGATGCTGCACTAACGATTTTTGTATGCGGTGCGTTTGTTAAAAATCGTGTAATTTTCCCCAAAAAAAATGTAACGAGACCCCATCTCTAATTTTTTTAACGAGCGCACCCCATACAAAATATAACCGCAATTGCTCGCATGTTAAAATGTGAAAAAAAACACTTTACACGTTGTAAATTATTGAAAATACATATTTTATTGCATTTTTTGTTATAATATACAGACATGACATAACGTATACATATAATAATAACATATTATGAATCTACCGAGTCTGACGGAAAGAACGATATATAATATGTCTGGGTCATATACTAAAATAAGCCTTCAAAACACGTTTAAACATGATGAGCAAAACCGGTAAAAATGACCTCAGCACAGAGGTGTGAAAAGCCTCAGCAGCGAAAGGGTTAACAGTTGTAGGTTCTGGATAGGCTGGCAGGTTGATGGATATTCACACAGCGCTGGCAGATGGGTATAGGTGATGGGTACTCAGCAGTCCTGGCAGATTGTGGGTATAGGTGATGGGTGCTAACAGTGCTGGCAGGTGATGGGTATACATGATGAATACTCACACAGTGCTGGCAGGTGGGAATAGGTGGTGGGTACTCACACAGTGCTGGCAGGTGGGTAAAGGCGATGGGCATTCAGTGCTGGCAGGAGGTGGCTATAACACAGTGCTGGCAGAAGGTGGCTATAAGTGATGGGTACTCGGTGTCCGCAGGTGGTGGGTACAAGGGATGTGTACTCACAGCGCTGGCAGGAGGGTACAGGTGATGGGTACTCAAAGTGCTGGCAGGAGGGTACAGGTGATGGGTACTCACAGTGCTGGCAGGTATAAGTGATGGGTACTCACACAAAGCTGGCAGGTGGTGGGTATAAGTGATGGGTACAATGCTGGCAGGTATAAGTGAGGGCACTCACAAAGTGCTGGCAGTGGATGGGAGCTCACCCTTCCTGTCTCTGTATGTACATACTGACATCCTTCAGCCTTTACATAGTTCTCACTGACCGGGGACAGCAGGGGGTGTGGAGCTGACATCATGGCAGGTCACTGAATCATCCCATACATCCAGGCTGCTCTCACACTGTAAGGAGGCAGGTGCTCTCTGTATTAGAGCTACATAATGTAAGATGCCCCTCACATTACAGCAGAGAGCTGGATGCACTGGGAGGAAGGTGACTAAGTTGTGAGAGGGCCCCCAGCAAAAAATAAAGCACGGATGTTGGATTACCCCAACTTGAAAAACACACACACACACACAATCAGGGCCGGATTGTTAGAATAGTAAAAGTGCCGGACTCGGAGGCTGAAGCCAGCAGCGCCGCCATAACACTTACTTGGCTGGTGGAGGTGCCTGCAGGAGAAAAGGGGAAGAGTGCAGGGATCTGCACACACGCGCATTAATCCTGCTCTTCCACTCCATCTCCTGGCCCGGCTGACCGCACCCACACACGTGTTCACACATGCCGAGGCAGCGCTGCGCTGCTAACAAATAGTGCAGCGTTGCCGAAATTTGCCACTGTCCGTCTAAGCCCTGGGCCCCCCTCAAGTGGCGGAATGCCAGGGCCCGGTCGCAAGTACGACCGCTGCGACCCTGGTAGTTCCGCCACTGTATCCATGGGTGAGCTGCTGGGGGCAATATATAACTGTGAACTGGGGCAATATATCCATATGTGAGCTGGGGGCAATATATATCCATGGGTGAGCTGCTGGGGGCAATATATCCAGAGCTGCTGGGGGCAATATATATCCATGTGTGCTTTCACTGCCTTCGAACAGGCACCGTACTTGCTGGCAGTTGGCAAAAATTTGTGTGAGCATATGAGAGAGTTCCACAGCAATAAACCTCACAGTAATGTGCGCTGTGTGTATGAGCATTCAGTGTTATATGGGAGTACTGATTTAGGAGTAAGAGTAGTTAAAAAAAAATCCGTAAAACTCAGGGGGGGGTGACACCATAAATTACCGCACCGGGTGACACCAACCCTAGTGACGCCACTGCTTGGATTACCAAACATAACCACCACTTCCATGTCCCACACATTCCCTCATTAACCATTTACTGGCCTTGTGCTGTCTATTACCTTCATTGTATCAATCCCTGCACCATATAGATGCTTCAGGCTTTGTATAAACATGCAGTTACCACGTATTCTTATATTACTGTAAATAAGATCTGAATGCCCCCTAACCTCACCAAAACACAAGCCTTCAAAGCAAATGTCTTCCTTCTGTCCTGAAGTCTGTTAACCCCTTAACTGCTGAGCCATTTCACGTCTTAAAAAAACACGTTTTTTTTATTATTATTATTTTCATTACTTTAAACATGGTCATGTTTGGTATCATTGGAAAGGCCATGCTCTGTCCAACAGTCAGGAGATATCGGGGTTCAAAGGAACCCCCTATCTTTCCCTAGGAGTCAATGAGGATGTTCCCCACACGTCCTCAGCAGTGAAAGGGTTAAAAGCACAATATCACTAACAAAAGCTGTAACGTGTTACCTGTGTATTACAAACAAAACCACTTAATAAAACACATTATAAATCACACACTGCTGTTTTGTTTTTTTCTTTGTTTGAAGTGATTGCATGTAAAAAGGAAAAGTAAAGTTAGGTTTTTATCTCCTGTTCCCATTTTGTGGATTTTTCCCTTGATACATAATTAATCAAAATCTTACAGCAGGTTTAACTTTACAGCTGTGATTTACCTAATCTACAGTATTTAACAGTTAATGAGGTGGAGGATGGAATATTTAGGCAAGGCTGCAGGGGGTTTATTGTGTTCCCCAGGGTACATAAGATAAGAGCTGGCAGCTGAATGAGCCTCTTTGATTGGCTCGTTGCTTCTTTGATTGGCTCGTTGCTTCTTTGATTGGCTCGTTGCCTCTTTGATTGGCTTGTTGCTTCTTTGATTGGCTCGTTGCCTCTTTGATTGGCTCGTTGCTTCTTTGATTGGCTCGTTGCCTCTTTGATTGGCTCGTTGCTTCTTTGATTGGCTCGTTGTCTCTTTGATTGGCTCGTTGCTTCTTTAATTGGCTCGTTGCCTCTTTGATTGGCTCGTTGCCTCTTTGATTGGCTCGATCCTCTGTGTCCTCCGGCTCTGATTTTCCGGCTATTTTAATGTCCGATAAATAATGGTAATTGTTGCTGTTTTGAGGTTTTAGCCGATGCTCTGAAACATAACTTTTACTTTACATTTAATTAAATCCATTACAAAGTAACCTGCCTGATCGCTCGTGATTACAAACAATGCTTCTCGCTCTCTGTGATTTACTCGACGCCGCGATGCCCATTTTCATCGCTCGCCAGCCTCACCCTGCGCTGCCCGGCTTTTAATACGCTTTCCTCATTCCGTCTCATCTTTTCACTTATTCAGCTCAATACAATTAAATAAAATGAACGCTATCAAAAAACAAATAATTAAGGTCAGCGACGCGTCTCCCCGATGTTCTATCAACGGTAATTGTGTTTCGTGGCCGGGGTCTTCAGCCGGACTCGCCAAATTACTTATTAAAAAAATAAATGATAAATGATAAGGGCTGCAGTCGCATTATATAACGCACAAGTATTGTGAGCTTTTTCTCCCCTTGTAAATAAACGCGTGCGCTGCGGGTCAGGGTCCTTCGGAACAATGTGACGGCTTCCATCGAGCGCATCATTCCGCGTAAACACTAAAAGGTTTTGCAGGGCGCAGTTCAGGGACATCGCGTGCTCTGTCATATTATACAAAACACTCCAGGAAGAATTATTTTACATTAAGTTATCGAGTGCCTCCGACGCGAGCGCTGGGTGGAATGCAATGACAGCTGCTGGCAGTGTACGATGCGCCGCCATGGCTTATGCTGGGGTTTTAATGATTATTTTCAAAAATATTCTCGGTCGTATCCCAAGCTGTGCTATAAAAATCAGCAAATCCTGATCACTCCCATGATGCCTCTGATATTCCCAGTTAGGGGAAGGTTTGCTTCCATGGTCTAGCGCTGATGAAGGAACACCAGGCAGAGCAGGAAGATCTGATTGGTTGATTGGCCTGTTCTATGTGATAATGTGAAGCTTTGGTTGGTTGACCTGTTCTTCATAATGACAGGAAGCTCAGATTGGTTGTTTTGCTTGTTCTGTCTGATAGCAGGAAGCTCTGATTGGTTGGTTTGCTTGTTCTGTCTAATAACAGGAAGCTCTGATTGGTTGGTTTGCTTGTTCTGTCTAATAACAGGAAGCTCTGATTGGTTGGTTTGCTTATTCTGTCTGATAACAGGAAACTCCGGTTGGTTGGTTTGCTTGTTCTGTCTGATAACAGGAAGCTCTGATTGGTTTGCATGTTACATAGAAACATAGAAACATAGAAAAATGTCAGCAGATAAGAACCTTTCGGCCCATCTAGTCGCCCAATTACATGGATACTTTACCTGGATTTATCTTTTGTTTAGGATAGCCTTATGTCTATCCCATGCCTGCTTAAATTCAATTACTGTTTTGGCCTCTACCACTTCTACTGGAAGACTGTTCCATGTATCCACCACCCGCTCAGTAAAATAATGCTTCCTGATGTTACTTTCAAACCTTTGACCCTCTAATCTAACACTATGTCCTCTTGTTTTGCTTTTTGTTTCCTTTTAAATATACTCCCTTCCTCTACCTTGTGGATTCCCTTACGTATTTAAATGTTTCTATCATATCTCCTCTGTCTCGTCTTTTTTCCAAGCTGTACATGTTAAGATCATTAAGCCTTTCCTGGTAACTTTTCTCCTTCAAGCCGTACACCATTTTAGTAGCCCTTCTCTGAACTCTCTCCAAGATGTCTATATCCTTCTGGAGATACGGTCTCCAGTACTGCACACAGTACTCCAAGTGAGGTCTCACCAGTGCTCTGTACAGTGGCATGAGCACTTCCCTTTTCCTACTGCTAATACCTCTCCCTACACAACCAAGCATTCTGCCAGCATTTGCAAGCATTCTGCAGCATTTCCTGCTGCTCTATTACATTGACTACTTACCCTTAGATCCTCTGAAATAATAACCCCTAAATCCCTTTCCTCAGATGTTGAGGTTAGGACTGTATCAAATATTCTATATACAGCCCTTGGGTTTTTACGTCCCAGGTGCATTATCTTGCACTTATCCACATTAAAACTCAATTGCCACAACTCTGACCATTTTTTTAGCTTACCTAAATCATTTGTCATTTGGCTGATCCCTCCAGGAACGTCAACCCTGTTGCAAATCTTGTGTGATCAGCAAAAAGACATACTTTTCCATTAATACCTTCTGCAATATCACTAATAAAAATATTAAAGAGAATGGGTCCAAGTACTGACCCCTGAGGTACCCCACTGGTAACAAGACCTTGCGCCGAATAAACTCCATTTACCACAACCCTCTGTTGTCTGTCACTCAGCCACTGCCTAATCCATTCAACAATATTGGAATCTAAGCTCAAAGATTGCAATTTATTGATAAGCCTTCTATGCGGAACAGTATCAAAAGTCTTACTGAAATCTAAATAAGCAATGTCTACTGCACCACCTGTGTCTATTATTTTTGTTACCCAATCAAAAAATCAATAAGATTAGTTTGCCATGATCTCCCTGAGGTAAACCCATGTTGTTTCTGATCTTGTAATCTATGTGTTTTTAGATGTTCAACAATCCTTTCCTTTAACATGGTTTCCATTAATTTCCCCACTACTGACGTAAGACTAACTGGCCTATAGTTCCCCGATTCCTCCCTACTACCCTTCTTGTAAATAGGCACAACATTTGCTAATTTCCAGTCTTCTGGGACGACTCCTGTTAACAAGGATTGGTTAAATAAATCTGTTAACGGTTTTGCTATTACATCACTGAGCTCTTTTAATAATTTAGGGTGGATCCCATCAGGCCCCATTGACTTATTTGTCTTTACTTTAGACAGCTGCTTTAGAACCTCCTCCTCTGTAAACTCATATGTAAATGTCTCTTTAGTGTTTCTCCTAACTGAGGTCCCTTTCCTTCCTTTTCTTCTGCAAAGACTGAACAAAAATATTCATTGAGGCAGTCAGCGAGACTTTTATCCTCTTCTACATACCTTCTTCCTTTGTTTTTAATCTAACTAATCCTTGTTTTACTTTTCTTTTCTCGTTTATGTATCTAAAAAATGTTTTGTCCCCTTTTTTACTGACTGAGCTATTTTCTCTTCTGCGTGTGCTTTGGAAGCTCTTATAAATTGCTTTGCCTCTTTCTGCCTAATCTTATAGGTTTGCCTATCTTCTTCACGCTGAGTTTTTTTATAATTATTGAATGCTATCTTCTTGTTCTTCACTATTTTGGCCACTTCTGCAGAGTACCACAGTGGTTTCTTTCCTTTTTTGTTTTTGCTAACAAGCCGAATGCAATTTCCTGTGGCCTTCAATAATGCTTCCTTTAAATAATCTCATTTCTCTTGGACTCCCTTTAAATCCTCCAGTCTGATAAGGACTCCTTCACACAAAATCTCATTTTAGAAAAATCTGTTTTTTAAAGTCTAAAACTTTTGTTTTTGTGTGGTGCGGCTCCATCCCTGTTCTTATATTAAACCATACTGACTGGTGATCACTAGATCCCAAATTTTCACCTACAACAACGTCCGATACCAAACCTCCATTTGTGAGTATTAAATCCAATATGGCCTCTTTACGGGTCGGCTCCTCAACTACTTGTGTTAGAGATAATCCCAGTAAGGAGTTTAGAATATTTGTACTCCTGGTGCACCCAGCTGTTTTTGTTTTCCAGTTCACATCAGGAAGATTAAAGTCCCCCATGATAATAATTTCCCCCTTCATTGCCATTTTGGCTATTCCTCAACCAGCAGATTATCTAGCTCTTCTACTTGTCCAGGGGGTCTATAGATCACACCTACACGAGCTACTGTATGATTGCCAAATGTTAGTGTAACCCAAACTGACTCTATGTTCACCTCGCTCACTTTTATTTGGTTCGTTTTATGTTGTTTTTCACATACAGGGCCACTCCTCCTCCTTTCCTACCTTCTCTGTCTTTTCTATATAAAGAGTACCCCGGTATTGTTATTGTCCCAGTTATTTTTCTCACTGAACCATGTCTCAGTAACCGCCACTAAATCTACTTTTTCAGCTGCCATCATTGCCTCCAGTTCATTGATTTTATTGACTAAACTGCGAGCATTTAACTGAAACCAGGAAGCTCTGATTGGTTGGTTTGCTTGTTCTGTCTGATAACAGGAAGCTCTGATTGGTTTGCATGTTACATCTGAAACCAGGAAGCTCTGATTGGTTGGTTTGCTTGTTCTGTCTGACAACAGGAAGCTCTGATTGGTTGGTTTGCTTCTTCTGTCTGATAACAGGAAGCTCTGATTGGTTGGTTTGCTTGTTCTGTCTGATAACAGGAAGCTCTGATTGGTTGGTTTGCTTATTCTGTCTGATAACAGGAAGCTCTGATTGGTTGGTTTGCTTGTTCTGTCTGATAACAGGAAGCTCTGGTTGGTTGGTTGGTTTGCTTGTTCTGTCTGATAACAGGAAGTTCTGATTGGTTGGTTTGCTTGTTCTGTCTGATAACAGGAAGCTCTGGTTGGTTGGTTTGGTTTGCTTGTTCTGTCTGATAACAGGAAGCTCTGATTGGTTGTTTTGCTTGTTCTGTCTGATAACAGGAAGCTCTGATTGGTTGTTTTGCTTGTTCTGTCTGATAACAGGAAGCTCTGATTGGTTGTTTTGCTTGTTCTGTCTAATAACAGGAAGCTCTGATTGGTTGGTTTGCTTGTTCTGTCTGATAACAGGAAACTCCGGTTGGTTGGTTTGCTTGTTCTGTCTGATAACAGGAAGCTCTGATTGGTTTGCATGTTACATCTGAAACCAGGAAGCTCTGATTGGTTGGTTTGCTTGTTCTGTCTGACAACAGGAATCTCTGATTGGTTGGTTTGCTTCTTCTGTCTGATAACAGGAAGCTCTGATTGGTTGTTTTGCTTGTTCTGTCTGATAACAGGAAGCTCTGATTGGTTGGTTTGCTTGTTCTGTCTGATAACAGGAAGCTCTGGTTGGTTGGTTGGTTGGTTTGCTTGTTCTGTCTGATAACAGGAAGCTCTGATTGGTTGGTTTGCTTGTTCTGTCTGATAACAGGAAGCTCTGATTGGTTGGTTTGCTTGTTCTGTCTCATAGCAGGAAGCTCTGGTTGGTTTGCATGTATCATCTGAAACCAGGAAACTCTGATTGGTTGTTTGCTTGTACTGTGTGATAATAGGAGGATCTGATTGGTTGGTTTGCCTCTTCTATATATTTACAGGAAGTTCTGATTGGTTAGTTTTGTTAGCATGTATGTGCTGTACGTAAATGTCTAATACAGTATTGAGCATAGACATTGGTTCATTATTCACCAGCTCCCTCAGTTTTGTATCCAAAAAGGGAAGTGGTACATGAATAAAAAAAACACTGGATCCACAAATCTGAACATAGTGTGAGCTCCACTGCCTGGGGGGGGCAGCCCCACAATAGGGATGGGCTGCCAGTTCGAATCAGTTCGAAGTTCGATTCGAACATCGGCTGTTTGAAAATTTGCGAACTTCGAACTTTTCGGTACATTCACAAAATGTTCGCGAAAAAAAAGGTTTAAAAAAATCTAAAAATAAAGAGACTCTTTTGCTGCAGATTAAAATAATAAATGGTTTATTAGATATTGGATTAAAACAGGAATATTTTTAACATTGAAGCCTATGGGATACATAAACATTTCCCACTCCTTGTTGCTCAAACATTTCCCACTCCTTGTTGCTCAAACATTTCCCATGGCTTCAAATCGCATTTAAACATGAGCAAAA
This sequence comes from Leptobrachium leishanense, assembly GCA_009667805.1. NCBI lineage: Eukaryota > Metazoa > Chordata > Amphibia > Anura > Megophryidae > Leptobrachium > Leptobrachium leishanense. Next base: position 8,707,980 of record CM019068.1, on the reverse strand, counting down.
GCGGTAAAAATGAGCTCAGCGCACAGCAGTGAAATGGCTCAGCACTCAGCAGTGAAAGGGTTAAAAAAAGCATTTTTATTTAAAAAAAGTTCATTGTTTCCTGTCCCCCAGGGCACTACCCAGACCCCCATACACCTTTTACGGCCAATATCTTGCATATATGCCCTCTTGGAGGGCACTTTCATTTTCGAACGTTCGAGCCCCATTGACTTGCATTGTGTTCGCATCGTGTTCGAGTTCGCGGTCAAACTTTTTCGGGTGTTTGAGTTTGAATGTGAACCAAACACGGGGGTGTTAGGCTCATCACTACCGCACAATAACCTCACAAATAACGGAAAGGCGATCAGGCGAATCAAAAACTAGTAGGAAGAAGAATGATCTTTATCTGGGAAAATGCGACATACTCTGTGTGTTTTATACACGTACACAATGCGTGACAGTACCGTGGCCTGGTGGACGTACCGAGTGGTGACTGACGTTATATCTTGTGGTGGAATATCTGGGGGCTCTTACTGTGGGTTTACTGACTGGAGACGATAGTTTAGAAGTTGGAAACACAGGGAATTCTCTTAATCGCGCGCATTGTATATCTGTCCGACACGTGCCGAGCGCGGTGGGGGGGGGGGTCACCTCGGTCACACTATTCTGCTCTTAATATTCTAATTGGTACAAAAAAACATCTCCCTCCTTAGCTCTAACGTGTCGTTATACCCCCTGACTGGCCTAAGTAACCCCGAACCTGCCCCCTGGTAACATGCTGCGTTTCCCTGCACTTTCTGTAAATGTCAGAAAGTTCCAGAAGACGTTTTCATCCATTTATCTTCTTTACCTCCTTTATTCATCTGGCATAAAATAAACAGTTACTACGTCTTTCATCAGCATCGTTTTAACGCTTTAGGGATCTCTGATAAACATTCATCTCGCTATTTACATGAAGGTTAGTGAAGACGCGCATCTCGTTTCTTACCGCCCCCCCCCCCGCCCCCGTCTCTTACACTAAATGTCTCACTTTTTGGTTAATTTCCGTCTCTCTCGTGATTTTCCCCATCACAAGCTCCGTTTACCTCTGATAAATCTTTGTACGTAGCGATTTACCTCTCTCCGTGTCAGAGCTTCTTCTCGCTCGCTGTATGACGCCTGCCGGGACCCATACACACGCATGTTTAATTTTGGGTTTATCACCCCAGCGTGCCTTGTCGCTGTCATTATTTGCGTCGGCGCCGTATTTCAGCCCTTATCTATTATCTCTGTGTATTATTACCGAGCGCGTCTTTCCTGGAACAATTACATCTCTATGTACGTTTTCGACTTAAGGGATTCTTTTAATTTTCTTGGAATTGTTTTTTTTAAGGTTTATCCTGCATTTAGCCGCTATAATCCGCCGCGCGCTGGAAATGTGTTTCTCTAATATCGCAATGTTTTGTTTCCTTTAAAAACTCCCTGTAGCAACTTAATATGTTTTTATTTGCACGTTCTGTATCACATTTACATGTGTTCATTATTACCACTTTATTTTACTTAATTAAGCAAACTTGAACCCAATGCAAACACTACAAAACAACACACCTTATCTATGTACATGCATGTGTGGGTATACATATATATAAACAATAGCTCTACACAGCAGGTCTGCCAGGGGTTCTTGCTCTGCTGCAATATTCTGTCATGGTTTACAAACAAACCAGAATGTATAACAGCATGGATACTTCTTAAATTAATATATCATACATTTTAGTTCATCAGGAGGGGCATGGAGATCTATATCTATCTATCTATATCTATCTCATTCTCTATCTAACTGTATCTATCTATCTATATCTATTCTATATCTATCTATCTCATTCTCTATCTAACTGTATCTATCTATCTCCATTTATCGATATCTATCTATCTATGTCTGTCTGTCTGTCTTTCTCTATCTATCTATCTGTCTATCTATCTCTCCATTTATCTATCTATCTATCTATCCATATATATCTCCATTTACCCATCTACCTATCTATCTATCTCTCTATCTATCTGTATCTATTTCTCCATCTATTATTATTATTATTATTATTCTTTATTTATAAAGCGCCAGCATATTCCGCAGCGCTGTACAATAAGCACAGTATAGACAGGGTTACAATACATTGAACAACATTTGACAAACAGTACAGGAGGAGATGAGGGCCCTATTCCCGTAGGAACTCACAATCTGGGAGGGTTGGGGTTGGAAACAGGAGGAGAGGACTGTAAGGTGAGAGTGATTGATGGTTGCGTCAGTGAGTTGGGTGGTAGGCTTCCCTAAATAGGAATGTTTTCAGGGAGCGTTTGAAGGAAGAGAAGTTAGGGGAAAGTCTGACAGTACGAGGGAGAGCGTTCCAGAGAGTGGGGGCTGCGCGTGAGAAATCCTGCAGTCTATCATGGGAAGAGGTGATGCGGGGAGAAGCTAGGCGCAGGTCACTGTTTGACCTTAGGAGCGGGCTGGGGTGTATTTGGTGATTAGTGAGGACAGGTAGTGGGGAGCTGAGTTAGTGAGGGTTTTGTAGGTAAGGATAAGGATTTTTGAACTTAATTCTGCAGTGGATGGGGAGCCAGTGAAGGGACTCGCAGAGGGGAGCGGCAGAGACAGAGCGGCGGGTGAGGTGAATTAGTCTGGCGGAGGCGTTCAGGATGGATTGTAGGGGGAGAGGTGGGACAGAGGGAGGCAGATAAGAGATTATTGCAATAGTCGAGTCGGGAGATTACCAGGGCGTGTATGAGTTGTTTTGCGGCGACAGCGGTAAGAAATGGCCGAATTCTGTAAATATTACGCAGTTGGTATCGGCAGGAGGAGGAAAGAGACTTGATGTGGGGGATGAAGGAAGAGCAGAGTCAAGTGTAACTCCAAGACAGCGAACTTGGTTTGATGGGGAGATGGTGATACCCTCCACCGTGATCGAGAAGTCAGGAGGTGGGGCGGCATTAGAGGGAGGAATAAGTAGGAGCTCAGTCTTTGACATGTTGATCTTTAGGTGGTGGGAGGCCATCTATCAATCTATCTCCATCTCAATTAGGGATGAGCTGTTCGGTTCGGAGTTCGATTCGAACATTTACCGTTCGAAAGTTCGCGAACTTCAAACTTTTTTGGGACGTTCGCCTTAAGTTCTAAAAAAAATAAAATTGAAAAAAGTATAAAAAATCCTTAAAAAAATACTAAAAAATCTAGAAATAAAGAGACTCTTTACTGCAGAATATTATAATAAATGGTTTATTAGATATTGAATTAAAAGGGGAATATTTTTAACATTAAAGCCTATGGGATAAAACATTCTTGTTACTAAAACATCAGGCAGACACGGCCCTCTAATCAGGCACTGTAGAGGGCAGCCTGCCGGGGCCTCCCAAGGATCCCCTTGAGGAGCATGCGGCCGACAGATGACAGAGCTGCGACTGTGCGGGCTAGCCGCCCGGGTGCATGTGGCAGAGACAGGCGGCGCAGGGAGGGAGCCACTGCACCTGCGGCCACAGCAGACCCCCCCCCACAACCAGGATAGAGGGAGCCCCCATCGACCACCAGGCTAAGGTAAGGCGACACATTTCTAAAAAAAATTAAATCTGAGGACATTTTTAAATGTCCCCGGGAACATAAAATAAAACTTTTTTTTCTTTCTCTACCTGGCTGAATGTATTTAATTATATATATTAGATACATTCAGCCAGGTAGAGGGGAGTGGCATGTAGGCTGCGCGGGGTCTCAGGCAGTGGTTTGTTTTTTTTGTGTGTGTATTTTTAGCAAATTTATAGGGGAAGGTAAGGGCAGGTATGATATATATACAGATAAGATATATATCTATATTCTTATAAATATTTATATCCAGACTTGTATAACACACACATTTTGGCAACTAATTGCCCCCCCATTTGGCTGATCCCTCCAGAAGAAATGTTGAACCATATAGAGCAGAGAATAATATATATATTCTCTACTCTGTCGGGTTCAACATTTCTTCTGGAGGGATCAGCCAAATGGGGGGGGGCGCATTTAGTTGAGATTGTACACATGCCACCCCCATGTGCGTATGTGTATATATGGTCTGAGGTCGGTGGGTGGGTGTATATATATATCTGCGTGTTGATATATACGTATATGTCTGTGTGTGGTATCCAGGGCCGGTGCAAGCATTTTTGTTTACTCAGGCGAAGTTGCATTTTGGTGCCCCCCTCCACCCAATCCGTGCCATACAATCGGGAGTGTTTGGTGTCCTCACGCATTGCCAATCTATGCTGTGCCTGGTGCCCCTCCTGTGCCACAGGGCCAATCTACAGAGTGTGTGGTCCTCTCCTTTGGCAATGTGACATAGGAGGGGCACCAGGCACTGCACAAATTTGCAATGTGGCCTGGTGGTGCCCCCTGGTCTTGATGTGTCAATATACCCACATATTTCAAACTGCCTGCCACTCCCAGTGTTTCCCATAGTTTTCCATAGTCTTAGATTAGAGGGGCAAAGGTTTAAAAGTAACATCAGGAAGCATTATTTTACTGAGAGGGTGGTGGATACATGAAACAGCTTCCAGTTGAAGTGGTAGAGGCCAAAACAGTGATTGAGTTTAAGCAGGCATGGGATAGGCATAAGGCTATCCTAAACAAAAGATAAAAGCAGGTTAAGTATCCATGTAATTGGGCGACTAGATGGGCCGAAAGGTTCTTATCTGCCGACATTTTTCTATGTTTCTATGTTTCCCTGTGATCCTGCTACCTACCACTCTCACTCTGTTGCTGTGGTCCACTGTCTGACCCCAGGTCTCCAGAAGCAGACTGGCAGCAGGTTCCTCGTCCTCTAATTCAATTCACTCCCCCTTAATTCATTTTTCCCCTTTAATTACTTTCACCCCTCCCCCCTTAAATTCATTTCATATAGCGTATGACAGAGCTCCACAGCAATAAAACTCACACTAAAGTGCGGTGTGTATGAGCGTATGACAGAGCCCCACAGCAATAAAACTCACAGTAATGTGCAGGGTGTATGAGCGTATGACAGAGCTCCACAGCAATAAACCTCACAGTAATGTGCGCTGTGTATGAGCGTATGACAGAGCTCCACAGCAATAAACCTCACAGTAATGTACTGATATCAGTTTACTCAAACCCCCCAGCAGAACATTACACACACACACACACACACACATTACACCCCCCGAGCAGAATATTACACCCCCGAGCAGAATATCACACCCCCCCCGAGCAGAACATTACCCCTCCCAGCAAAATATTACACACCCCCAGCAGGACATTACACCCCCCGAGCAGAACATTACACACACACCCGCTCCCCTCCCTCTCTGCCCAGTCCTCCTTCACACTACAGTGGAAGCGCGCATGCTGACTCTGCTGCAGGGCCGCACCCTAAGCTTTGGGGTTTGTCCTCCAGGCTTTTCTGCTGCTGCTGCGTGCCCTGGCTATGCCTGTCACGTGAGGGGGCGGGGCCAAATTATGCAGTGTGCCTGCTCATGTTTAGAATGTGGGACTGAGGCAGGCATACTGCATCGCTTTGAGAGTGCGCGGCTGGGCCCCTGGTTGATGTCTAAAGATCATTCATAGCTCTGCTATTTTAAAAACAGCCCCTCACACTGACAGCAAGCCAGGAGAGTAAGGCGGCCGCCTGTGCCGCCTTACACTAGCGCCGGCCCTGGTGGTATCAATGCATCCCTACTCTATACACAGTGCTCCGTGTCCCTATAATATATATGATCGGGGGTTACCCTTTCTTTTATATTTTTATACTATTCCTATTAAATTAACAGTAATTTTTGATGTATTTTATTCAGTAGAAACTTTTTTTTTGCCTATGTAACATGTGCTTTGTGAAAATAAAACGGTTTTGTGTGTACATTTTAATTTAGTTAGTAGATTCCTGTCCAGTGCGGTGAGAAGCAAACGTAATGCAGTGTAGACACGCTGCGAGGCGGAGCGGAGTGAAGTTAAGCCTGCAAAATTCTCAGTGTGTCTCAGCCTTTATTCCCGCATCGCTAGCTTACCGAATCAGTTTGTATACTTGTTAATGACCCTGCTTGTTCTGAGGACCCGATCTGTTGCTGACTTTGCCTGCCATTTGACTATTGTCTCTGTGTATTCCCTGCCTGTTCTGTTTGCTTCCTGTTGCTACTGGTGTGCGCCGATTCTCACCATATACAGTAGCGCAGGACAAGTTCTGACCCGGTTTTGTTATAGCTGCTGATGTAACTGAATAGATCGGGGATCTCTTCTGCATTACCAAAACTTCCACCACTGCACTCTTCCACAAAACCTCACTGGGGTTACGGTGTGAAGGCATTTGCTGCCACCAAAGGCAAAATATTTGGGTGCACTGACGCCTGTACCAGATTCATTTCATTTTAATATTTGACTGCAGGGTCCAACCCTGCACTCTTCCACAATACCACAGAGGGGTTATGGTGTGACGGCACTGTTGCCGACACTAAAGGCCGAATTTTAAAGCACCTATTGTTAGTTTCATCCAAAGCCTGCAAAAATGTCACCATAATTTAGCCAAAAAAGATCACTAAACTTGTTCTGCGTGTCCTGAAATGTCTCCTCTTTTCATACAGGCTGCCGCCCCAAGCAGTTGTTTATGAATAGATTAAAGGAAAACCATTTACCGTCATTTGAAATGTCATTTTTTTGTTTTTAAATGTTTCTATACATCCTAGAAATCCGCCACTTCACGGGCAGGTTATGGGGACCTCCTAGGCACGATATTTGAAGGAATTTTTCATTTTATTCTTAACCTTTATTTCATGGAAAACTCACTGTTCCTTTAAAACCTTTTTGTCCTTGTGTCCTGTCCCCCAGGGCACTACCCGGACCCCCATACACCTTTTATGGCAAATATCTTGCATATATGCCCTCTTGGAGGGCACTCTAAAAATCGAACTTTAGAGTCCCATTGACTTGTATTGAGTTCGGTTCGTGTTCGCGTTCTAACAAGAACTTTTGAAATTGTTCGAGTTCGAATGTGAACCAAACACGGGGGTGTTCGGCTCATCACTAATCTCAATCTATCTCCATCTCTATATCTATCTATCTATCTATATGTATTTATCTATCCCATATCTGTATCTATCTGTATGTATTTATCTATCTGTATCTATATGTATGTATATATCTATGTATCTATCCATTTATCTATTCCATATCTGTATGTATCAATCTATCTGTATCTATCCCATATCGATCTGTGTGTATCTATATGTATCTATCTATCTGTATCTATTTGTATCTATCTGTATATCTCATATCTGTATCGGTATGTATCTATCTATCCCATATATATCTGTATGTATTTATATGTATCTATTTGTATCTGTGTGTATATATCTATCTGTATCTATCTATCTACATGTATCTATCCCATATCTTTATCGGTATGTATCTATCTGTATGTATATATCTATGTATCTATCTATATCTATCTGTCTGTATCTGTATGTATCTATCTATCCCATATCTGTATCTATTTGTATGTATCTATCTATCCCATATCTGTATCTATTTGTATCTGTATGTATCTATCTATCCCATATCTATCTGTATGTATATATCTATCTGTATCTATCTATCTCTCTATATTTATTTATTTATTGATTTATTTATAAAGGATTTTACCAGGAAGGATACATTGAGATTTCTCTCGTTTTCAAGTATGTCCTGGGTTCGAGAACATTGAGTGGTTACAGAAACATAAAATAGTAAAATGCAAGATATTAACACAAGACCAAATATACAGATTAACAGAAAAATAAATATGGAGGAAATAAAGTCATTATGTTACATGTTCACAGGTGCATTTCGTATTGAGGTATGTTAATAGGGAAGTCTTAAGGGACTTTAGACTGGGGGAAGATTTGACGGTGTCTGGGAGGTTATTCCATATTTGCGGTGCTCTGTAGGAAAATGAGGATCGAGCCACTTTCTTTTTGTATTGCGGTATTGCAAGTAAGGTGCTGGTCCTGGATCTGAGGTTATAGGATGAGGGAACTGCCAGGGGAAGCAGCATATTCAGGTAGGGTGGTAGCTTCCCAGAAAAGCTCTTAAACACCAGGTTGGAAAGGTGAAGGGTGCGTCTAGAGTCCAGTGATGGCCAGTTTAGTTCTTTTAACATGTCACAATGGTGGGTCATGTAGTTACATTGTAGCACAAAGCGACAGAATGAGTTATACAATGTAGTAAGTTTCTGGAGGTGTGTTTGCGGGGTGGCTGCATACACTACATCTCCATATTCAATGGCTGGCATAAGCATTTGTTGTACAATCTGCTTTCTTACCGCGGGGCTCAGGCAGGATTTGTTTCTGTACAGGGCACCTAGTTTGGGGTAAAGTTTAGATGAGAGTTTTTCGATGTGGGGCCAAAAAGATAGATTTGGGTCTAACCACATACCTAGGTATTTGAGAGAAGTGACTGTGGTCAGTGTGCCATTTGATTTTGTCTTAACACATAGATGGGGTGTTTGCAATTTGTGTAGTTTAGGTGTGGTTCCAAAGAGCATTGTAACAGTTTTGTCAGTATTTAGAAAAAGTTTGTTATTTGCGATCCACTTTTCTACCCCTGTGAATTGTTCTTGCAGCACGGCCTCCAGCTGTGGGAGATTTGGTTTGCTGGTATAGATTACAGTGTCGTCTGCGTACATGTGTACAGTTGAAGCTTTGCAGACATTGGGCAGATCGCTTATGAATATTGTGAATAGAAGGGGGCCAAGTATCGAGCCTTGGGGTACACCGCACGTGACTGGGAGGGAAGGGAAGTGCTGTCAGAAATGGACACAAATTGAGACCTATCAGACACATATGATTGGAACCAGGTTAACGTACTATCACCAATACCAGAGTTCTTAAGTTTTTGTAATAGGATGCCATGGTCTACTGTGTCAAAAGCCTTCGCAAAATCAAGGAAGATGGCTCCAATTAAATTTCCTTGTTCCATGCCCGCTTGGATATCATTACAAACTTTTAAAAGGGCAGTTGTAGTTGAATGGTTTGGACGAAAGCCTGATTGATCTGGGGTTAAATAGTTCTGATACTGATAATAATCACGTAATTGAGTGTAGACACATTTTTCCAGAATTTTTGACATTACAGGGAGCAGTGATATTGGGCGGTAGTTGGATACCAAAGTATTGTCTCCACTTTTATGGATAGGTACCACCTTTGCAGTCTTCCAGAGTTTGGGTATGTATCCAGTTGCCAGTGATTCATTAATCAGGGTTGAGACAGGTTTTGCAATTGCTGGTGCACTGATTTTCAGAAGCATTGCTGGGATTTGATCAGGTCCAGACTGGTATTTCATTTTTTGGTTATGGAGAAGTTTAGTGATGGCACTGACAGGCACTGGCCTAAAACTGAATTTCTCTGGGTTACGGGGTCTTTGCACTGTTGGTGGGTCCTGACCTGCGAGCGGCCTTTCTGATGGCGTGTCATTTCCTAGCTTAGCAATCAGGGTGGTGGGGCATCCAACAAAATAATTATTAAAAGTATTTGCTACATCTAGGGGGTGTTGTACAGTTTGGTTGTTTACTTTTAAAGCAGCTGGTTGGGAGTGGATGGGGGGTGCTTGTATGTTACTTATGATTTTCCAAAAATTTCTGGGGTTTGATATGTTATTGTTTAAATTTTCATTGAAGTATTGGGCTTTAGCCATTTTTGTTTCTTTTGCGCATTCATTCCGGCATTTTCGGTATTCACAGTGATCGTTCATGGATCCAGTACTCTTGAACTTTGACCACAGGGAGTCTCTAAACTGGTACATAAGCGTGAGGTCAGCTGTAACCCAGGGGAGATGGGCCCCTTTTACTCGCACTTTGCGCAGTGGGGTATGGGTGTTCCAGACTTTCAGGAGCTCGGCTTGAAAGTATTCAATTGCACAGTCCAGGTCTGGGATTAGGTTTAGTCTGTACCTTGGGAGCTGTTTGAGATCATTTAGGAAGGATTCAAGATTAAATTTCTTGAAAGACCTGGTGATTATTACCTTTGGTGGACATTTTGTGGCCCTTATTTTGTGCACACAGTACACTAGGCAGTGATCACTGAAGCTGTTAGCGAAAACGCCTGCCTCCTGTATTCGATCAGGACATGAGGAGAGAATCCAGTCCAGCAAGGTGTGGTTAGGGCTTTTCATATTAATGCGAGTGGGGGAGGAGATTAATTGTGTTAGCTGCAAAGCCTTAAACAGTGAGCAGTGTTTATTGTTTTTAGGATTCAGCCAATCAACATTAAAGTCGCCGAGGACCAGCAGTTCGCTTTTTTGGTTCTATCTATCCCATATCTTTATCTGTATGTATTTATCTATCTGTATCTATATGTATCTGTATCTATCTATCCCGTATATGTTTGTATTTATCTATATGTATCTATGTATTTGTATCTATATGTATCTATCAATCTGTATGTGTCTATCTGTATGTATCTATATCTATCTGTATCTATGACACACCTACAGAAAGGCCGCACGCTGGTCAGGCCCCTCCAACTGTGCAGGGACCCCATATCACAGATAAATTCAGTTTTAGACCAGTGCCTGTCAGTTTCGTTAGTAAATTTCTCCGTAACCAAAAAATGAAACACCAGTCTGCTCCTGATCAAATCCCAGCAATGCTGCTGAAAATCAGCGCGCCGGCAATTGCAAATCCTGTCGCAACCCTAATCAATGAATCACTGGCGACTGGATATATACCCAAACTCTGGAAGACTGCGAGAGAGGTACCTATCCATAAAAGTGGTGACAATACTTTGGTGTCCAACTACCATCCAATATCACGGCTCCCTCTAATGTCAAAAATTTTGGAAAAATGCATCTACACACAATTACGTGATTATTATCAATCTTCAAACTATTTAACCCCAGATCAATCCGGCTTTCGTCCAAATCATTCAACTACAACTGTCTTTTTAAAAGTCTGCAATGATATCCAAGCTGGGATGGAACAAGGAAACCTAACTGGAGCATCTTCATTGATTTTGCCAAGGCCTTTGACACAGTAGACCATGGCATCTTATTACAAAAACTTAAAAACTCCGGTACTGGTGATCACACACTAACCTGGTTTCAATCATATATGTCTGATCGGTCGCAACATATGTCCATCTCTGGCAGCTCCTCCCTCACCCTCCCAGTCACATGCGGAGTACCCCAAGGTCTCAACTGTACACATGTACGCAGACAACACTGTAATCTATACCAGCAAACCAGATCTCCCACAGCTTGAGGTCGCGCCGCAAGAACAATACAGAGGTAGAAAAGTGGATCAAAGATAACAAACTATAACTAAATACTGACAAAACTGTAACGATGCTCTTTGGAACAAAACCTAAACTACATAAATTACAAACTCCCCATCTATGTGTCAGGACAAAATCAAATGACACGCTGACCACAGTCACTTCTCTCAAATATCTAGGTATGTGGTTAGACCCAAATCTATCCTTTGGCCGCACATTGAAAAATTCTCATCTAAACTTTACCCCAAACTAGGTGCCCTGTACAGAAACAAATCCTGCCTGAGCCCCGCGGTAAGAAAGCAGATTGTACAACAAGGCTTATGCCAGCCATTGAATACGGAGATGTGTTTGCAGGGCGGCTGCATACACTACACCTTCAGAAACTTACTACATTGTATAACTCATCCTGCCGCTTTGCGCTACAATGTAACTACATGACCCACCATTGCGACACGTTAAAAGAACTAAACTGGCCGTCACTGGAATCCAGACTCACTCTTCACCTTTCCAACCTGGTGTTTAAGAGCTTTTCTGGGAAGCTACCACCCTACCTGAATAGACTGCTTCCCCCATTAGTTCCCTCGTCCTATAACCTCCGATCCAAGACAGGCACCTTACTTGCAATAACACAATACAAAAAGAAAGCGGCTCGATCCTCATTTTCCTACAGAGCACCGCAAATATGGAATAACCTCCCAGATGCCACCAGATCTTCCCCCAGTCTAAAGTCCCTTAAGAGCTCCCAATTAACATACCTCAATACGGAATGCACCTGTAAACATGTAACATAGTGACTATATACAGAATGCGCCTGTAAACCTGTAACATAGTGACTATATACAGAATGCACCTGTAAACATGTAACACAGTGACTATATACAGAATGCGCCTGTAAACACGCAACATAGTGACTATATACAGAATGCACCTGTAAACATGTAACATAGTGACTATATACAGAATGCGCCTGTAAACATGTATCACAGTGACTATATACAGAATGCGCCTGTAAACATGTAACACAGTGACTATATACAGAATGCGCCTGTAAACATGAAACATTGTGACTATATTACTTATATATTTATTTTCTGTTAATCTGTATATTTGAGTTTTTTTTAATATCTTGCATTTATTACTTTGCATCTCTGTAATAGTTGAAAACGAGAGAAATCTCAATGTATCCTTCCTGGTAAAATACTTTGCAAATAAATAAATCTATCTATGCATGGAAATGCTAGATAAATACAAAGCGTTTTTCCAATGTGAAGCAGCTTCTTCAGGGATAAAACATAAAGGGCCAGCGATGGAAAAGTTAGCAGTTAAGGACGCGGTGTGAAGCCTCTTATTTAGCCCCATAACAATAAACCAAAGACCCCGCCACTAGGGATGAGCCGAACACTCCCCGAGTTCGGTTCGAGCCCGAACTTTCCATTTGTTCGGGACCAAACCCGAACCCCCATGCAAGTCAATGGGGCTGAAAATTCAGTTTTTTAGAGTGCCCTCCAAGAGGGCATATATGCTACATATTTGCCATATAAGGTGTATGGGGGTCCGGGTAGTGCCCTGGGGGACAGGAAACAAGGACAAAAAGTTTTAAAAAAAAGTTTTTAAAGGGACAGTGAGTTTTCCATGAAATAAGGGTTAAAAATAAAAACGAAAAATTCCTTCAATTATCGTGCCTAGGAGGTCCACATAACCTGCCCGTGAAGTGGCGGATTTCTAGGATATATAGAAACACTTAAAAACAAAACAATGACGTTTCATATGACGGTAAATGCTTTTTCTTTAATCTATCCATAAACAACTGCTTGGGGCGGCAGCCTGTATGAAAAGACATTTTAGGACACACAGAAAAAGTTTAGTGTTTTTTTTGGCTAAATTATTGTGAAACTTATGCAGGCTTTGGATGAAAGTAACAATAGGTGCTTTAAAATTGGGCTTTTAGCGTCGGCAACAGTGCCGTCACACCGTAACCCCTCTGAGGATATGAATCTGATACAGGCGTCAATGGCAGTGCACCCAGATATTGTGCCTTTAGTGCCAGGCATGCAAGTACTATCATACAGTAACCCCTCTGTGGTTTTGTGGAAGAATGCAGGGGTGAACCATGCGGTCCTATATTAAAAAGATATGAATCTGGGAACGGGCGTCAGTGCACCCAGATATTCTGCCTTTGGTGCAACACTGCCAGGCCAGCAAGTATCATCATACAGTAAGGCTGGGGTCAGAAGAACGCAGTGTTAACGTCCATGTTGCCCGTACATAATTACGTCCGTGATAGCATACAATTGTGTTAAATGGAGCCCCACACACGAAGTACGTCCGCACAGAAGTGCGGGGGCTGACGGATGCTGCAAACGGATGCAGGTTAGGCAAGAACGTAATACTGCTAGAACGGACATGCAGAGTGCGCCACGTCCACAACGTCTGCATAGCTTTGTGTGTGAGTGATGCAACAAGGTCAGACGAACTGCATTTATACGTCCAGCATTTTTGACGGACAGAATGTTCTTTCATTGTAATTTATTTTCCCTGCTACATCAGTGAAAAAAACAGACTGTGTGGCACTGGCCACTACCTTGTCGTCACAGTCAATAAGTACGTCCGTACTGCACGGACGCACAGTCCGTAGAAAATGCGCTCATCTGACCCAAGCCTAACCTCTCTGTGGTATTGTGTAAGAGTGCAGGGGTGGACCATGTGGTTCTATATTGAAAAGTGTTTTTTTTTTTATCTGTTAATGGGCGTCAGTGCTCCCAGATATTGTGCCTTTTATGCCAGGTCAGCAAGTATCATCATACAGTAACCCCTCTGTAGGATTGTGGAAGAGTGCAGGGTTGGACCCTGAGGTTCAAAAAAATAAAATGATATAGATCTGGCACAGGCGTCAGTGCAGCCAAATATTGTGCCTTTCATGGCAGCAAGTGCCTTCACACCGTAATCCTTTTGTGTTATTGTGGAAGAGTTCAGTGCTGGAGGTTTTGTGAATGCAGAAGAGGACATCCCCTATCTATTCCATTACTTCAGCATCAGGGGATTGATAGCTGCTGATCCAGGACTGATTCATTTTTATAAAATGTCAGCCGGTCTACAGAGTCGGTGGACAGACGCACTCTTTTGTCTGTGACAAAATCTCCAGCGGCACTGAACGTCCTTTCGGAAAGCACGCTAGATGAAGGGCAACCTAGTAGCTGCATAGCATATTGGCTAAGTTCTGGCCAGTGATGCAATCTCAACACCCAGTAAGCCAGTGGATCATCTGCTGGAAATGTATCCAGGTCTGCCCTTGCCCCTAGGTAGTCCTGCACCATATGGTGAAGACGCTGGCAATGGGTGCCTACATTTGACGTCCTTGGGCGTCGTGGACTAAAAAAATTAAAAAAAGCATCAGTCAAGCGGCACTGGCCTTCACCGCTATTCCTCTGATCACCTGCAGCCTCAGAAGCATGTGTGTCAGCACTTGGTAATCTACCAGTGCCTGGAAAGGTGTTACACAAGTGTCGCTTTAGAGCGTCCTCAAGTTTTGTCATCCTGTGCTCCCTCTGTGCGGGCAGGATGAGCTCTGCAACTTTCCCCTTGTATCGTGGATCAAGAAGGGTTTCCAACCAGTAATGATCCCTCTCCTTGATAGCACGAATACTGGGGTCCTTTAGCAGGCTTTGCATCATTAAGGAGCCCATGCAGCATAGGTTGGAGGTGGCATTAGCTGCCGAGTCTTCCTGGTCAATGAGGGTGACCGTATCGTGCACTTCCTCCTCCCAGCCACGCACAAGCCCTTCTGTTTCTGGGCACACAAAACCCTCCCTTGAGGAATCCTCACCTTCAATGCCCCCACTACTTAAATAGTCCTCCTCCTCCTCCTCATCCTCCTCCTGTCTGATCTGAGTAGGACCCGCTGGAATGCTGTCTGTGGAAAGACTGGGGCCTTGAGAGCAAGGGAAGGCCTCCTCTTCCTCCCGCTGCTGTGCCTCTAGAGCCACATCTATCATTCCCTGCAGAGTGTGCTCCAGCAGGAACACTAAAGGAATTGTGTCACTGATGCATGCTCTGTCCCTGCTCACCATCCTCGTTGCCTCCTCAAATGGTGACAGTACAGTGCATGCATCCTTGATCATCAGCCACTGCGGGGGAAAAAAAAACAAGTTGACCTGAACCTGTCCTTGTGCCATACTCACACAGGTACTCGTTGATGGCCCTCTGCTGCTTGTGCAGACGCTGCAGCATTGCTAATGTCGAGTTCCACCTGGTGGGCATGTCACAGATCAGACGGTTTGTGGGAAGGTGGAATTCTCTTTGAATTTCTGCCAGACGAACGCTTGCTGGGAATGACCGTCTGAAGTGGCTGCAGACTTTTCTGGCCTGGATGAGAAGCTCTGGCAGCCCTGGGTACTTGGTTAGGAAACGCTGTACCACCAGATTTAGGAAGTGTGCTAGACATGGTACATGCGTCAATTTACCCTTGCGTAGGGCGGAGAGAAGGTTGCTGCCATTATATCAGACGATCATTCCCAGCTCAAGCTGGCATGGTGTTAACCATCTCTGCACCTGCCCCTGCCCCTGCAGAGCTGACAAAATTTCTGACCCAGTGTGGCTCCTGTCCCCTAAACAAACCAGCTCAAGCACAGTATGGCATCTTTTTTCTTGAGCCATTGTGTAGAACCTGTCAGGCGTCGGTTTAACTGCCACTTCGCAGGAGAAGGAGAAGGAGAAGAAGGAGGAAGAGGTGGTGGTGGTGGAGCAGACAGACCTCATACAAGCAGCTTTCTGGAGGCGTGGTGGATGAACAAGCACCAGCACAGAGCCCCATCTTGGATCCCTCCCAGCTGCAATCAGAGTTACCCAGTGTGCCGTGAAGGAAATGTAATGACCCTGTCCATGCTTGCTGGACCACGTGTCTAAAGTCACATGCACCTTGCTGCTGACTGCCTTTCCCAATGACTGGATAACATTGTCTTCAACGTGCTGGTATAGTGCTGGAATGGCCTTGCGTGAAAAGTAATGACGTTTTGGAACCTGCCACTGTGGTACAGCACATTCAGCAAATTCACGGAATGGAGCAGAGTCCACCAGCTGGAAAGGCAGCAGCTGCAAAGCGAGTAATTTTGCTAAACTGGCATTTAAACGCTGTGCTTGGGGATGGTTGGGACTATATTTTTTCTTTCGCTGCAGCAGCTGCGGCAACGTAATCTGACTGCGTAAATCTTCAGCTACTGGGATGATGTCACATTGTGAGGAAGGACCTGCATCCATTACTGTAGCATCATCCCTGTCGGTGGAGGTTGTAGGCAATGACATGGCAGGACATACAGTGTGGGTAGAGACAGATGATGAGGAGTTGGACCTACGCAAAGTTTTGCGCCAACGGGATGTGTGGCACTTGTTCATATTTCGCCTCAAGCATGTGGTACCCAAGTGTCCGGTGTTTATCCCACGCTTCAGCCTCCTCTGACATAGATTACAAATAGCAACGGTGGGGTCTGCTGCACATTTCTTAAAGAACTCCCAGACAGCAGAGTTCCTGCATGTGTTCTTTGAGACAACAGCGCTCTACACCGGAGCAGCTCTGACATGTGATGCCTTGGACTGGCTAGTGCTAAGGTTGGTCACAGAGGATGTTGTGCCTTGTGTTTGCTGTGCCTCCTCCTCCTCCTCCTCCCCCCCCTCCTCCTCACTTGATTCCTCAGTTTGATCTGGCACCCAGGTGGAGTCAGTGACCTCATCATCATCAATGTCATCTTCACCCCCTATCTCCTCGTCACTGGAGCCAACTTGGCAGTATGCTGCAGCTGCTGGGGCAACATGAGTGCCAGTTATTTGTGTGTCATCACTAGCACCCCCTTCCTCTAGGTTGATTATACTCCCTTGCTCAACCTCAGAGATTGAATGAGCACTGTACTTGCTGCGCATCCTCAAGCAGCATGTCACTGTCATTGTAGTCAAACAATTCAACTGACTCCTCCGTGTGTGATAGCGAGGCGACGGCAGGAGTAGCTGTGGACATGGAGGCTGCATTAGATGCTTTGGCAGCTGTAGTGGACTGTAAAGCACTAGAAGCCTGGCTGGCAGAGGACTCGGAGGATGAGGATGGCCTGGTTAGCCAATCCACCAAGTCCTCTGTATGTTGCTGCTGCTTAAGACGGCCAGCACCAGTTAGAAAGGACAAGCGTGCCCCTGCAGAGGATGCACCACGTCCACCACGACCAGAGGCACAGCCTCCCGACACAGGGGCTGCTTTCTGTCTTATCTGTGTCTGGGAGCATCTGCCTGTCCTTTTTGTTCTTTCAGACATGGTGAGTGATATATAGATTAATATTGTCAGGATCGGGTAACCCCGCTTGCAGACTGTAAGCCAACAGACCCTGACCAACCGGTCCTTAGAAATGGCCGGGTTATGGTCAGTAATACTGAGAATGATGAACACAAATAAAGTGGTGGAGTGCAAAGAAAAACAACCTGCAGAATAAAGTAACCCACAATGCTCTAGCTAGCCGGTCCTTAATAATGGCCGGGTTAAGCAGGGCAAACCAACAAAACACACATTAGGCAGGGGTTAAGAAAATAGAGGTCCGTTTATACTATGCCAGAAATCAGGGCGCCAGAATACAGGGAAGTCGAGACAAGCCGGGATCGTATAAACCAGGAAATCAGTCAGAATAGGAATCAAGAAATAACAACAAGGCACTAGGAGTAACAGGAAACACGCTAGGGCAACTTGCTAAGAGAAAGGAAGCCCTTTAAATAGAGCCACAGCACTACCTATGGGTGCTCAGAGGAGACGCCCTGCTCTGCTATAGTATAGCTGGTCATGTGCTGCGATTGCTTGTCCTTCCTGCATGTTGCATCTGATTCGCGGGCAGCACCATTCTCTGTCCTGTAGTACACAGTACCCTGGAATAAGGCTTTCTGGATATCAGCTGCTGTGACGGCCGCAACATTTCCCCGGACTTGGGGCGAAGGTGCAACATTTCCCCAGACATGGGGCGAAGGTGCAACATTTCCCCAGACATTGGGCTCAGGTGCAACATTTCCCCAGACATGGGGCTCAAGTGCAACATTTCCCCAGACATGGGGCTCAGGTGTGGTACCCAAGTGTCCGGTGTTTATCCCACGCTTCAACCTCCTCTGACATAGATTACAAATAGCAATGGTGGGGTCTGCTGCACATTTCTTAAAGAACTCCCACACAGCAGAGTTCGTGCATGTGTTCTTTGAGACAACAGCGCTCTACACCGGAGCAGCTCTGACATGTGATGCCTTGGACTGGCTAGTGCTAAGGTTGGTCACAGAGGATGTTGTGCCTCCTCCTCCTCACTTGATTCCTCAGTTCGATCTGGCACCCAGGTGGAGTCAGTGACCTCATCATCATCAATGTCATCTTCACCCCCTATCTCCTTGTCACTGGAGCCAACTTGGCAGTATGCTGCAGCTGCTGGGGCAACATGAGTGCCAGTTATTTGTGTGTCATCACTAGCACCCCCTTCCTCTAGGTTGATTATACTCCCTTGCTCAACCTCAGAGATTGAATGAGCACTGTACTTGCTGCGCATCCTCAAGCAGCTTGTCACTGTCATTGTAGTCAAACAATTCAACTGACTCCTCCATGTGTGATAGAGAGTCTACGGCAGGAGTAGCTGTGGACATGGAGGCTGCATTAGATGCTTTGGCAGCTGTAGTGGACTGTAAAGCACTAGAAGCCTGGCTGGCAGAGGACTCGGAGGATGAGGATGGCCTGGCTAGCCAATCCACCAAGTCCTCTCTATGTTGCTGCTGCTTAAGAAGACGGCCAGCACCAGTTATAACGGACAAGCGTGCCCCAATCTTGGTATAAAGATTTAAAGAACTCTGGTATAACTCAGTGAGACACACTGATAGCTGGCAGCCAGTGACAAGACACAGATCACATTAATTCACAAGTGTTTTAAAGAAATTAGTGAGCACCAAAATACAGCGTGGTACTGTTGGTATGACGAGACACAGATCACCTTAATTCACAAGTGTTTTAAAGAAATTAGTGAGCCCCTGTTATGATCATGGGTGATTTCTGCCATAAATTATCATATTTTAATATTAACTGATTGACATACCAAAGAAGGACAACTAGGGGCAGTGTGTAGACTGTTTGCCCTTATGTGGCACTGTAACGGTGGGCTATAGCACTCACCTCAGAAAGCGTATTAGGATCCTTCAGGACAGATTTCTAAAGACAAAAGACTAAGAACGGCTGTAATCTGATCTCCCAAACCAGGGAGTAACGGGACAGACCTGAAAGGGCAACTAAACTCAATTGACTTCAAGGCCAATTGACCACTCAGTGCAAACATAAATACTCCAAAGAGAACAGATACAGTGATACTTGAACAAAAACATAAACGTGATACAAAAACAGAATAGGCAAGATAGTAGAGGACAGACCTAGCAAAGCAACTAAGCTCAATTGGTTTCTGGACTAAAATACTGCTTAGTGCAACACACTTCTAGATAAGGACATACAGTGAGGAATCTGTGTATACCAGCCTGCAGGGGAGGCCTTCAAGCAGAGCTTGGATACTGTTACAAAGATAGCACAGATACAGACGGACAGACAATGTATATATTATACAAGAAGCAGGGCAGGACCTCAACTGGACTCTGGAAGCACGCAGAACTGGAAGCCTTGCGATTAGGACTCACAACCAGTTAAACGAACATAAGACATGAATCATAAGGCTGAACATAAACATGAACAAGAGAGACAAGAACCATAAAGGCAACACATACACAAGAACGAGAAGTACCAGGCAAAAGTACACATAGGATAATCAAGAGAGTAGTCAGAAGGGATAGCCGGGTCGAAACGTGATCAGGGTCCTCGAACAGAAACGGGTCAGCAACAGATTAATCAGGAACAAGACAAGACTCCAAACTAGACACCACGACAGTCCAAGGAGCACCTTCTCTCAGCCTCTTTTAAAGGCTGATGGCTTCTTGGACTTATGCTTGGCTCTGCCCCCTCAGATGCCGTTTTGCCAGCCCTTACTACTGGCAACAGGCTAGCCAGCGATGCCACCTGGTGCCCTGACCCCCCAGGGAGCGCTGCGGGGGCCATGGATGTGACAGGCACTGGCTAGCATTAAGCCAGCCTACATTAGAGAGGTCTTTTCCTATTGGTAGAGAGAGGTTTGTCTACTGGTGACTCCCACTGGGTATATAAGGGATTTGGAGCCAAGAGGTAGCTCTCTTCAGCTTGATACCTGAGACTGACCACCATGTGAAGTTTTCTGCAGCCCCCAGCTTGGGGCGTAGTAAGCATGCTTATATGTCATTGCTGTATTGTTTAAGTATTGTTGTTTAGTTTAATGTACTGAGCCATGATTGTGTGTATGTTAGTTTTCTGTAGTTACTGTAAAGCAAATGATATAAACTGTGAATATAGATTGCCAAGTAAATTGTCATTCATATTGCACCGGTTTCTGTGTGGTTTTTCTTATATATATATTCGACCATATTACCCACAAGATATAAATGTTATTGTTGCAATTTAGGGTTTTAATTATTGCTTATTAATTCAATAATTAATGATGCATTTAATGCCCAAAACGAAACAGCCCCAAAAAGACTTGCTGGCTGTGTGACGAGACCCAGAAAATCACCTCAATTCACAAATGTTTTAAATAAAGTTGTAAACCCCAAAAAAACTTGCTGGCACAGTGACAAGACACACATCACCTAAATTCCCTGATATTTGGTCTAAATCAGACCCCCCCAGACCCCCCAGTAGCGTGGCAGACCGGCAGTAACAACACACACAACTATCTCCTTTGAAATCTCCTCTGAAATGCGTGCAGAAGCGCTGTGTGAAACCTTATATAGTGTGCTGCGTTACTTAGCTCTGTGAGCCCATGATTGGGCAAAATTTGCCCAATCAGGACTCTGAGCGGTGATTGGCATAGTGTTCAACCAGTCTTGCACCAGACCTGTGGTCAGGTGCAAGGCTGTAGCCAATTACGAGGTTCAGGCAGTGGGAAAATGCATTGAGGTCCATTGTGGTCGAACATGCGGCGAACACCCGGAAATGTTCAGTGTTCGCGATCTGCTCGAACAGGCTAAATTCGGGTCGAACCCCGAGCCGTCCGAACCCAAACAGCTCATCCCTACCCACCACCTCCTTTCCCAGATAGCAGCATAGAAACGTAAGGCTGTGTCCGATTGGGTTTTATGATTTATTTGTTTATTTTATTATGTATTTTTTGAGAAATTCAGAAGACCCAGGTGGACCAATGCTCTGATACAGTTATACATGTCTCTGTATCGCACTGAACGATGCATCAGCAATGTATCACTTACAGGGTTATCCAAAGAGATTCGAAAAGTCACCGCACGTTCGGTGACTTTTCGTTCTCTTCAATTCGGTTCCTTTTGCCGATTGCATTTCGGTGACCCTGCGGTGTATTCAGCAAACACCACAGGGTCCCCGAATTGCAGGGAAAAGCTGCCGAAAACCTGACGAAAACTAACCGAATGCACTATGAAAACAAGCAAAATCATCTGGATTAACCTTCGAAGAGGAGCCGAACAGGAGCCGAAAAGGAGCCGAATCACACAGAGCCGAAGCAGCTGTGACGTAGAGGAGGCAGTGAATAAATTAGAAAAACCATTTGTATGAATCTGGGAAAAAGAAACGCTGTTTGCAAAGAAACTACTGAGCGAAAATGTCTGAAATTTTCACAGGAGGTCCAGGGAATGATAATAAAGAGGGCTGTTACAAAAAAAATAAGCAAACTGAAAAAAATAAAAAAAAAAAATCGGACTTTTAATTTTTTTTTAAAAAATTCAGAAAAATGCTTAAAGTATCCTAAAAAATCTATAAATAAAGAGACTTTTTGCTGCAGAATTTTATAATGAACGGTTTATTAGATATTGAATTAAAACGGGAATATTTTTAACATTGAAGCCTATGGGATTCTCCTGAATTAACTTGCCGAATTAAACCACCGAATGGCAGGGCATTAGGGGAACCTTTCACTGCTGGTTTGTGTTCTCTGAATAGCCGAAGCAGTGCTTTTTCATGGGGACTCACTGCCCTCGAACAGGGACCGAACAGGCACCGTATGTGCAGGCAATTCGACAGGATTTGGCGAATTGCCTGCTCTCTGGATAGCCGAATGGCCAGGAAAGGTAACCGAACGCTGATTTTCAGCGTTCGGTTACCTTTCTCAAGCAATTCGAATCTCTTTGGATAACCCTGTAAGTCCGCGCGTCTCCTACACGTCCAACTTGTTTTTAGCTGTTGCAGCCGGACTGGAAATGGAAATTACTGAACTCCACGAACACATCATGAAAACACCAATTATAGAAAGTGGCAGGAATTCAACATCAACAAAGACTTTTCACAAGCTCGGTCATCTGAGACGCCCACAAAAATACTTTCTCAGGCGTAGAATTAGTGCTGCTTCTATTTATCATACAGTATTACGTGTAATAAAAGGAGGACGCTGTGAGCATTTCTATATACAGAATGGTGGACGGACAGGACGGACAGGACGGACAGACTAGATAGAGCAACAAGAACAAAACCGGCCGGAATCCTGGCTACACATTAGCATAATAAATTTATTGAAGGGGGGGGTGAGGAAACCCAACTAGAAAGTGACGTTTTGGCTGTGATGACCTTAATCATACATAGTGCAAAGAATGCCACCTCCTCAATTATACATACACGTAACCGATCACATGTGTCCCATACGGGCGAGGCGTCACAAAACATTATATATATAGAGAAACAGACTAGATGGATAGATATGGGATAGATAGATACAGATAGATAGACAGACAGATTAGACAGACAGACAGACAGATTAGACAGACAGACAGATAAAATAGATCGGTAGGTTACATGAAAATGTCTTTTTTCCATGTTCTTTTATTCTTGTATTTAAAGGTTCAGTGTGACCCCGACACGATCCCTTCTAACGTCTCTCATGGTGCGAGCAGATGCGCCTGTGGCCGCGGGGTCAGGGGGTCTCTCAATTTCACATGACTTTGAAAATCTGACAATTGGCGTCTGGGGACGGAATTATCCGTGGTATGTTCGCCCTGACCAGATTAAGATTTGCTACATTCTGCAAGAGCTTTATGACATTTTCGTTACTTTACTTTATAACACGTTGTTTATTTCCTCAGGCGCTGTTATATACCCGAGCCTTTAAAGTGCCCGCGGCTGTGCAGAGCGTCGCATCATCCCGCGGCTGTGCAGAGCGTCGCATCATCCCGCAGCTGTGCAGAGTGTTGCAACATCCCACCCACATCTGTACAGTGCGCCACATCATCCCGCGGCTGTGTAAAGCGTCGCATCATCCCAAGGCTGTGCAGAGCGTCGCATCATCCGCAGCTGTGCAGAGTGTCGCATCATACCACGTCTGTACAGGGCATTGCATCATCCCGTGGCTGTGCAGAGCGTCGCATCATCCCGCGGCTGTGCAGAGCGTCGCATCATCCCACGGCTGTACAGAGCATCACATCATCCCGCGGCTGTGCAGAGAGTCGCATCATCCCGTGGCTGTACAGAGCGCCGCATCATCCGTGGCTGTAGAGAGAGTCGCATCTTCCCGCAACTGTACAGGGCGTCACATCATCCCATGTCTGTACAGAGCGCAGCATCATCCAGCGGCTGTGCAGAATGTCGCATCATCCCGCGGCTGTAGAGAACGCTGCATCATCCCGCAGCTGTAAAGAATGCTGCATCCTCCCACGGCTGTAGAGAACGCTGCATCATCCCGCGGCTGTGCAGAGTGTCGCATCATACCACGTCTGTACAGGGCATCACATCATCCCACGGCTGTGCAGAGCGTTGCATCATCCCACGGCTGTGCAGAGCATCACATCATCCCGCGTCTGTACAGAGCGCAACATCAACCAGAGGCTGTGCAGAATGTCGCATCATCCCGCGTCTGTACAGAGCGCAACATCAACCAGAGGCTGTGCAGAATGTCGCATCATCCCGCGGCTGTAGAGAGCGCTGCATCATCCCGCGGCTGTAGAGAGCGCTGCATCATCCCACGGTTGTACAGGGCGTCGCATCATCCCGTGACTTTACAGCGTGTTGCATCATCCCATGGCTGTACAGGGCGTGGCATCATCCCATGGCTGTACAGGGCGTGGCATCATCCCATGGCTGTACAGGGCGTTGCATCATCTCGTGGCTCTACAGGGTGTCGCATCATCCCATGGCTGTACAGAGCATCGCATCATCCCGTGGCTGTACAGAGCATTGCATCCTCCCGTGGCTGTACAGAGCGCCGCATCATCCAGCAGCTGTACAGAGCGTTGCATCCTCCCATGGCTGTACAGAGCGTCGCATCATCCAGCAGCTGTACAGAGCGTTGCATCCTCCCATGGCTGTACAGAGCGTCGCATCATCCCGCGGCTGTACATAGCGTTTCATCATCCCGGGACTGTACAGAGCGCCGCATCATCCCGCGGCTGTACAGAGCATCGCAACATCCCGTGACTGTACAGAGAGTCACATCATCCCGCGGCTGTACAGGGCATCACATCATCCCGCAGCTGTACAGGGCGTCACATCATCCTGCGGCTGTACAGGGCGTTGCATCATCCCGCAGCTATACAGAGAGTTGCATCATTCCACGGCTGTACAGAGCGCTGCATCATCCCGTGGCTTTACAGAGTGCCGCATCATCCCGTGGCTGTACAGAGTGCCGCATCATCCCGTGGCTGTACAGAGCGCCGCATCATCCCGCGGCTGTACAGTGCGCCACATCATCCCGCAGCTGTACAGAGCATTGCATCCTCCCGTGGCTGTACAGAGCGCCGCATCATCCCGCAGCTGTACAGAGCATTGCATCCTCCCGTGGCTGTACAGAGCGCCGCATCATCCAGCAGCTGTACAGAGCGCCGCATCCTCCCATGGCTGTACAGAGCGTTGCATCATCCCGCGGCTGTACATAGCGTTTCATCATCCCGGGGCTGTACAGAGCGCCGCATCATCCCGCGGCTGTACAGAGCATCGCAACATCCCATGACTGTACAGAGAGTCGCATCATCCTGTGGCTGTACAGAGCGCCGCATCATCCCGCGGCTGTACAGGGCGTCACATCATCCCGCAGCTGTACAGGGCGTCACATCATCCCGCAGCTGTACAGGGCGTCACATCATCCCGCAGCTGTACAGGGCGTCACATCATCCCGCGGCTGTACGGGGCGTTGCATCATCCCGCAGCTATACAGAGAGTTGCATCATCCCGTGGCTTTACAGAGAGTCACATCATCCCACGGCAGCTAACCTGTCTGAAGTTGTCTCAGCGCTTTGTTCTGTCGGCTCTGATTTCTATCGTCGGGTCAAAGACGCCGCGAGAACAGAAAATATCACAAGCACCTGCTGCCGCTCGCTTTCTCTCCATGTATTTAAAGAATTCAGAGGAATTTCATTATAAGACACATTCAACGATATACGAGTAACTATCCACTACAACACATATATATATAAAAGCCCAAGCGGCAACCCGTTGCCATGGTCACCCGCAGTGTAAGTACATTAATGAGCAGAAATTCCATAGTGACCAATATATTCCAATAAATCCCTTTAATATGTTTTTTTTTCCTTTTTATTCCATTATTACGATTTTTGGGAACATGTGAGTATAATATGTTATTTTAACTTTTAAGGTTTACATGTTTTATTCTTAAAACACTCGCTGGATACAGCATCAATCAAGACGATTGCTTCCATTGATTAAATTCAATTATTTCTTATTGCTACTTTGCCGGGAAAGTGCCAGATGTGAGCTCAGAAATGGGCTGAAAAGAGGGATTTACTGATATGAATCCGGCGGACGAAGTGAAGCGCCTGATCAATTAATTATTACAAAGGACTAAATCGATTAGGTTTGGCTCCATTAACCAACGCTATATGTACCCGTGCTGAATGGAGCCACCCGTACGGCGATTCTTAACATTCTGTTTTATTTTTACATTTTTCATGTTTATGTTACATTATTTATATAATTTATCAGGATGTTAAAAGACACTGTGAGTTTCCATTTTTATGCACTGGAATAATTGGGCAGATTCTGCTGACGAATGACGACATCTGAACAATTATTAATTATTTCTATTTTTGTGATTTTACTCATATTTTCACCCTCGCCGGACGCTGCTCCTCCTCTTTGGCTCAGGGACATCCGAACTCATGACCATTAGGGTCCACAGGCACTTCATCAATAAACCCAACGGCCAGTGCGGGTCTTCATGGAATTTTTTTTATACTTACCGGGTTATTCAGAGAGATCCAAACTGGCCCCGAAAATGCACCGAACAGGAAATTTCTCTGTACACTGACATTTCTGGGCTATTCGGCGACCCAGAGAGCAGGCAGTTTGCCAAATTTTGGTGAATTGTCAGCGACATACAGTGCCTGTTCGGTGGCAGTGAAATACAATGCTGTTCGGTGTCAGTGAAATACGGTGCCTGTTCGACGGCAGTGAAATACGGTACCTGTTCGGCGGCAGTGAAACACGGTGCCTGTTTGGCAGCAGTGAAATACGGTGCCTGTTTGACGGCAGTGAAGTAAGGTGCCTGTTCAATGGCAGTTAAATACGGTGCCTGTTCGGCGGCAGTGAAATCCGGTGCCTGTTTGGCGGCAGTGAAATCCGGTGCCTGTTCGGCAGCAGTGAAATCCAGTGCTGTTCGACAGCAGTGAAATACGGTGCCTGTTCGGCAGCAGTGAAATACGGTGCTGTTTGAAGGCAGTGAAATACGGTGCCTGTTCGGCGCCAGTGAAATACGGTGCCTGTTCGAGGGCAGTGAAATACGGTGCCTGTTCGGCGGCAGTGAAATATGGTGCTGTTCGGCGGCAGTGAAATACGGTGCTGTTCGGCAGCAGTGAAATACGGTGTCTGTTCAGTGGCAGTGAAATACAGTGCTGTTCGGCGGCAGTGAAATACGGTGCCTGTTCAGTGGCAGTGAAATACAGTGCTGTTCGGCGGCAGTGAAATACAGTGCCTGTCCAGCGGCAGTGAAATACGGTGCCTGTCCGGCGGCAGTGAAATACGGTGTCTGTTCGGCGGCAGTGAAATACGGTGCCTGTTCAGTGGCAGTGAAATACGGTGCCTGTCCGGCGGCAGTGAAATACGGTGTCTGTTCGGCGGCAGTGAAATACAGTGCCTGTCCAGCGGCAGTGAAATACGGTGCCTGTCCGGCGGCAGTGAAATACGGTGTCTGTTCGGCGGCAGTGAAATACGGTGCCTGTTCAGTGGCAGTGAAATACGGTGACTGTTCGGCAGCAGTGAAATACGGTGCTGTTTGAAGGCAGTGAAATACGGTGCCTGTTCGGTGGCAGTGAAACACGGTGCCTGTTCGGCGGCAGAGAAATATAGCGCTGTTTGGCAGCAGTGAAATACGATGCCTGTTAAGCAGCAGTGAAATATGGTGCTGTTTGGTGGCAGCAAAATACGGTGCCTGTTCGGCGCCAGTGAAATACGGTGCCTGTTCGAGGGCAGTGAAATACGGTGCCTGTTCGGCGGCAGTGAAATCCCCCATAGAGAAGCAATGGTTAATCTATTCACATTGAACAGCAGAGAAATGTCAGTGAAATGCCCTGATGTTCAGTGGTTTAATTCGGCAGGTTTAATCAGGCGAATCCCATAGGTTTCAATGTTAAAAATATTCCCGTTTTAATTCAATATCTAATAAACCGTTTATTATTTTAATCTGCAGCAAAAAGTCTGTTTATTTTTGTAGGCATTTTTATATTTTTTTTAAATCGTTCTTGCTTTTTTCTGTATCTGCCCTTTTTATTATCATTCATAGGATTTTATAAGTGAATTTGAGACATTTTCATCCAGTAGTTCATTTGCAAACAGCGTTTCGAATTTCATTTGAGTTAAAAAAAAATTTACCTCGTTCACTGGCTTGTTGAGTTTTTCCGGCAGCTGGTCTGTGATGTAGTTGGCAGATTGTTGTCTTTTTTTCGGACGTATTCGGTGGATTTAAGGCAAAAATTCGGACTGTATCGATAGGTTTTCGGCGACATTTCAGTGATTTTTTTTTTTGGATCCGACTGACGGATGTTCCATGTAGTTTAGGAACCCTGCTATATACGTCATGGTTCTTTAACCCCCCACCCTCCCTATATTCATCTCTCAGGCCGGGGTCCCACCCCGGACTGACTTCCTTGAAGTCAGGCTGACGGTTTGAACTTCCTTGAACCCACTCTTCGCAATGATGTCATTGACGGGTACCTCCCCGGCGCCTGCAGTGACGAAAGTGAAAGGGAAGGGGGGGACTCCAAACATGACTGGGCTTGGTGTAAAAAAAAAAAATTGTCTTGGGGTATAATAAAATCAAATCGCGTTTAAACATGGTGAGCCTGAAACGGTCACAATGAGCTCAGCAGCACACAGAGGTGAAATGGATCAGCAGTGAAGGGGTTAAAAATCAAAACCATATAGAACTTGGGTATTTCTATTCTCAGAACAATATTTCTAAACTATTTAGCCGGGATCGTTTGTGACGATTTTAGAGTTTGTGGATTAAAGTTAGAAAAAGTGTGTTTTTTCCATCATATTTCATAATTTTTTTATAGTAAATTATAGGATATGACGGAAATAAATGGTATCTTTAGAAAGTCCATTTAATGGCAGGAAAAACTATATAATATGTGTGGGTTGAATACTGCCGGCTGGGTGGAGTAGAGGTAACATCACCGCTCTGCATGGAGAGAGCCTGTGGAGACATGGGTTCAATCCCAGCGAGCAACCTCTCCAGTAAGTGTCCTTGGGCGAGACACCTAACGGTACAGACTCGCCACCCAGGACATACTGAAAACCAGAGAAATCTCAATGTATCCTTCCTGCTAAAATCCTTTCAATAAAAAAAAAATAAACAAGTAAGAGGAAAATTAGAGCTAAACACAAACAACGCAGAAACCTAAAAACAGCAGCGGGCACTTTCAGACGGACAATGGTAAAACCGCCTGGTCACGATGGGGTTAATAACAATAATAATTTAATATTTTGACAATTTTAGGATAAGCTTGAGATGATCCATCATAGAGCTATCATACAGATCAAAGAGATAGTGTAGCGATGTCAATGTCCTTCTTGAAATGAGATAAATCCCAGAATTCTTGGGGTCTTCTTCTTGAAATGTCCCTCAAATGAAGACAGAAAGAAAGTATATCATAGCGCGATCCATAAAGAACCATATAACAGATAGAGGCAAACACTAGCACTCACATGAGGTGGAACCCTCCTGGTTCTGGGTCAGTCGCCGGCCACCGGCCACCCAAATGCCCTTTCCGAAGTAGATCCACTCAAAAAGGGAAGAACCTGGTTCTGAGTCGGTTGCCTTAGAGTGGTTTCTGATCATCCGAATATCCTTCCAGACTAAGTCCGCTCACCACATCCACATGGATCACTCGCAGAGGCCGGGATGGCAGTATATATGGAAGTCTGCTCAAAAAGGAGCTGAATAAAGAGTAATAACTCCAAAATTAACAATTAAAAATTTAATACGGAATAAAAACAAATACAATAGCCAGAACGCGTTTCGCCATAATAGATAATATATCAACGGCTTCCTCAGCTGGCTGCTACCTAAAAATGATCCTATACCGGTTTAAATACCCACTTCCATTAGTTACAAGTTTACTACTTGGCGGGAAATTGGTGGATCCAATAAGAGCATGACTGTCACGAGCCTGGCCTAGCAGAGGTGCAGAAGTGTGGGTGTGAGCCCAAGGTGCAGTAATTATATCAGATAAGGCAGGATACAGGGTAACAGGGTTTATTTGTGAATACAAATAAACAGACAACAGACTAGGAATATAACAATGGATAAGGATAACATATAATCAGGCGCAGGTACAAAATAGGAATAGGCAATAGAGTAGTCAAGATTTAGCAGAGATCTGGTACACGGGTAATCAATCATGGAATAGCAGAGGGTACAGGGGGCAATGGAGGATACCGGTAAAGAATGTCCAGAAATAGCAGAGGGTGTACAGTAGGGATGTGCGTTTCGGGTTTGGGAATTTCGGAATTTTCACGAAATTTCCCGATTCGTGTTTTCGGATGCGGATGAATTTCCAAAAATTTTTAGATCCGAAAACGGCAGATCCGAAAAGTTTTCCGAGCCGAAACGAAATATTTTTGGAATTTTCGAATGGACTTGAAATGTGTCAAATCGAAATTTATTGCTTTGAAACGAGGAGAACAGACGTTCCGAAAAAACGAAAATTTCCGAAGTTACAAAAAGTCGATACAAAAAACGAGCAAAGTGACACGAAAATACGAAAAACGGTCGATATTCCGAAAACATGTACAATTCCGAAAACGAAAATTTCCGAAATTACGAAAAGTCGATACAAAAACGAGCAAAGTGACACGAAAATACGAAAAATGGTCGATATTCCGAAAAAATATGTACACGAAAAACGAGTCGAGCCGAACCGAATCGAAACAGAAATCGGTCGAAACGAGCCGAATCGAAAAGTTTAAAAATCCGAAAAATCGAACCGAATCGAACCGAAAAAAAAATCGGTGCACAAGCCTAGTGTACAGGATGGTCTATGGATCAAGAGCAGGAGGGGTTCCAGGCAAGGATCTGTGGAAGGCAGGTCTGCACTAGCTAAGCTAGGAACTTCAATGAGGAAGCGTGGGATCAGGGGTGTAGCTTCCTCATATGCAGGATCAATTAGGGAGATGAACGGCAGGAGTGGTTCCATGTCCATTATGCAAATTATAGTTCAGGAAGCGTATGGAGGAGAATGTCCTGGAACCTGCATATCAATGCAAAACAGGGCAAAAGGAGAACAAAAGAGGGCGCCAGAGGGTCTGGTGGTTCGGACCGTGACAATGACTTTAATTTTACTTAACCAATGCAAAAGCTGTCACTAAAAAGCATGAAATCAATTGCAAAATGGAGCTTACCAACATATAATGTGACTTCATATATCATCCATCCATCATCTATCCAT
Source organism: Leptobrachium leishanense (assembly GCA_009667805.1). Lineage (NCBI taxonomy): Eukaryota > Metazoa > Chordata > Amphibia > Anura > Megophryidae > Leptobrachium > Leptobrachium leishanense. The sequence continues at coordinate 8,676,774 of CM019068.1, read as the reverse complement.
CATAGAGCTATCATAGTATCTATTTGTAGTAGAAAACATTCTATTGAAAGTACAGATACTTTTACTGTAAACAAATGGTTCTTTACATAAAATCTGTCACATTGTATTAAGATCCGTATCGAGCATTGAAAGGTTTCACTTCCCTTTACGGCCAATGATTGCGATGAATTACTCTGAACCCATTAATCCAGTATCAGGTCAGACGCCGCTAAGTCTTCTGCTTCTTCTTGGTAATTAAAATAATGAATTTATATAGCAACAATTTATTCTGCAATTTATTCTGGTTGATCACTAATTAATCTGTAATTGGTATTTACCATTAACCGTTTACTGACAGATTAAATCATCCCCATCCAAGCTTTCACTCAACCAATGGAGGAGGTGGGAGGAACATCAGTGATTTAAGGGGCTATTCAGAGAGATTTGAAATGTCGCCGCACGTTCGGTGCCCTTTCGCTCCCCGCACTTCGGGGCGTTTCAATGATTCTAGTTCGCCGACCCTGCAGTGTGCACCGCATGGTCCCCATAGTGCAGGGAAAACTCAATGCAAACCCACCGAACAATCGTCGCAAACCCACCTCACACTCACCGAAGACCTGCAGAAACCAGCACAAAGACCACGCGAACACGCCGGAAAAATCCGAGAAGCTGCCGATCACAACGCAGAGCAGCCGCCAGAAAAAGCCGACAAGCAGACGAGCGGGATGAAAAACAAAAAACAGTGCGCTTGAAAGTTTCAAAATTAAAACAGCGTTTGCAAAAAAACTACTGAACGAAAATGTCTAGAATTTACATATAAAATCCAATGAATGATAATAAAAAGGTCGGTTACAGAAAAAAAAGACAATTTCAAAAAATAACATAAAAAAAGTTTGCCAAAAAAATCCTGAAAAATGCCTAAAAGATCCAAAAAAAATCTATAAATTAAGAGACTTTTTGCTGCAGATTAAAATAATAAGCGGTTTAGTAGATATTGGATAAAAACGGGAATATTTTTAACATTGAAACCTATGGGATTCGCCTGAGGCTAGGGTCAGACTGAGGCAGTGCGAACGCGCGTTCTGGCGCACTTAATCACGGCCGTGCTAGCAGCAGATGCCGGGCAATGACGGCCAATATACGAAGTACGGTCGCACAAAAGTCCGGCTGCGCAACGCAAGTGGAAAATGAACGCATTTTTTCGAGAACGTTAAACCACTAGTACTGACGTACAGAGTGCGCTGCGTCCGCTAGCGGCGTGTGTGAGTGAATTGGAGACATCAGACGCTGCTAATGTCCGGCCAACATAACGTCCAGATGCAAGAAGTGTTTTATTGATGATCCGTACAAAATCACGGATGAGACTGCGCATCGTATGACCGCTATCGCGTATTCCGTGAAAAAATACGTCCATTCTTCGAACGCACATTTTCACGGACAACGTGAAAAATGCGTTAGTCTGACCCTAGCCTGAATAAACCTGCCGAATGAAACCACTGAACATCAGGGCATTTCACTGACATTTCTCTGCTGTTCAATGTGAATAGATTAACCATTGCTTCTCTATGGGGGATTTCACTGCCGCCGAACAGGCACCGTATTTCCCTGCCGTCGAACAGCACTGTATTTCACTGCCCTCGAACAGGCACCGTACGTGCAGGCAATTCGCCAAAATTTGGCAAACTGCCTGCTCTCAGAATAGCCGAATGGCCCTGGAATGTACCCGTGTGCTGAATTTCAGTGTCCGGTTACATTTCGGGGCCAGATCTGCTCTCTCTGAATAACCCTGTTAGTAAATCTGACGTTTTGTATGAAAACACGTCCAATATGATACAAAATCCCCTATATGTCTGTTATTCTTTACTCGCTTTTACTCATTAGCCTGGCGAGAATTTGGAGGAGAAATATTTAATATATTTTACAGTTACAAGTATTTGTAAAGCGCCAACACGTTCTGTAGCGCTGTACAATGGGAAAGACAGAATAACAAATATACATACGTTACTTTATTTCTTTTTATCCAATCTTTGCTACTTTTTTAAACTTCATCGCTGGATTCCCATTTGCTGCAACACAGTTTACATTTTGTCAAATGGACACACAGATTAACCCCTTCACTCCCGAGATCGAGATAACTCGGGTCTTCAAAGGTGCCACCAGGTGCCTGATATCGAGTTATCTCGACCAGCAGCTCTACAGGACAAAAGCAAATGAAATTCAATTTTTGCAAACAAATTATGTTTGCTTTTGTGCTCCAGAAGGCGCCTCCAAGTGTTAGTCTTGTGGGTATGATGTCCAAGATGCTAAAACTGTTTAAAACTGGCTGAAGAATGTCCTGCTATTCCGGACTTTCCCCGGCCGATGCGCAGAAGCTCGAGCTACAGTTTCAAACTGCAGTAACTCCATTTGACCAGTAGAAGGTGCCAAACAGGTTATTACAGTAAGGAATACATTAAGAATATTCCAAAATATTTCTTACTGTATAATTAATTAGAAATTGATAAAAAAAACACTCATTCCTGACAGTGTTTTTTTTTTGTTTTGGGGGGGGGGGTTCACTTGGTAGTTAAGGGGTTAATATCACCAAGTTAAAAATAATAGTAATTTAAAGAATTTTTTTTATTTTTAGTGAGCCGCCCGTCTGACTTAGTAAACTAATGTTTCCATTGGTTTCTGACATATAAGATGTGAAAAATGGAAGCCGCCAGCCACCACGGCATTCTGAGCGCAAATCGTGGTATGCAGCAGTGTCTCCTTAAGGCTGGGGTCAGACGAACGCAGTGCGAATGCGCGTGCAGCCGCACTTTATCACGGCCGTAGTAGCAGCAAATGACAGGCAATGACGGCCAATATACGAAGTACGGTCGCACAAAAGTGCGGCCACGCAACGCAAGTGGCAATCAAACGCATTTTTTTGAGAACGTCAAACCGCTACTACTGACGTACAGAGTGCGCTGTGTCCGCTAGCGGCGTGTGTGCGTGATTAGAAGACGTCAGACGCTGCTAATGTCCGGCCAACATAACGTCCAGACGCAAAAAGAGTTTTATTGATGATCCATTCAAAACAACGGACGAAAATGCGCATCGTATGACCGCTATCGCGTATTCCGTGAAAAAATACGTCCATTTGTTCGAACGCACTTTTTCACGTACGACGCGAAAAATGCGTTCGTCTGACCCTAGCCTTAATCAGAACATGGAGGGGGGGGTGTCCTTGATTCCTCCACTGCTTTATATGTTATTTACAATCCCATTAATGATTTAATACGGGTTTTTTCTGCTCGGGACAGAATGAAATATAGAGACATTATTACACAGTCACTTCCTCTTTGCTGATTCTTGGCCCTTGATCCCTCTTCAAAAACATTATAAACAGAACAGGACAGAAAACTGATACAATCACTAACATCACTTCCTCTTCCACACAATACATTGTGTCACAGACAGAGACTATCACATCCAGCCTCTTCTCACACGAGGATCTGTTTGAATACGTTTCCTGATATGATCAAAAGAATCAGCTCCAAATCACACACTATTTGTCAATTGCACAACTGGGAGAATCGAGCTATTCCTCACACAAACAGGTGCATCATTTATTAAAGGGCCGGTACCACCATAAAATGAAATGTCCTTATTGTGTTTATTTATGTTGCATGTTACATGTGTTTTGTTTTCCTCTTGTATGTTTAGAAAATATTTTACTCTATCAGTGTTATTCGAAGAGCACTGAATTCTACCAGAATTTCCCCACACTTCGGAGAGTTGAATTTGCCGATCCTGCGGTGAATTCAGCATTCACTGTAGGGTCCCCAAACTGAAGGAAAAACCCGCCGAATGCGTCCGGAAAAAGTGATGATCTGCCGAACAGAACACCAACCAGCCATCGTAAAAAGTCAACAAGTCGCTGGAGAAGGTAAAAAAAAAGAACACTGTAACTTTTAGAAAGCTGTTTGCAAAAAAAACCACTACAGGGATAAGATTCAGGGGGTTATAATGAGTGTAAATCCCTGTACAGTACAGATACAAGGTGTTGCTGTAATTGCCATACACAGGCATTATGCAGCACATACAGATACAAGGTCTTGCTGTAATTGCCATACACAGGCATTATGCAGCACATACAGATACAAGGTGTTGCTGTAATTGCCATACACAGGCATTATGCAGCACATACAGATACAAGGTGTTGCTGTAATTGCCATACACAGGCGTTATGCAGCACATACAGATACAAGGTGTTGCTGTAATTTCCATACACAGGCATTATGCAGCACATACAGATATTGTATTGCTAATAATCTCATTCTGATCACTACAAACCCCCATAAGCAGCAGATCTCACCATTTTTTATCTGTCTGCAGCAAATGACTGCATCTGCCTGTATACTGATAATGCAGACCCAATGTTAGCAGGAGATCTCACCATTTTATTGTCTGTCTGCAGCACATTTACTGACACCAAGGCCATTTCTGTCTGTATGCAGATAATGCAGACCCCGTGTGACATTGTGGCAGATAAGGGACGCCATCTAGAGTTTAGAACCTTTCATCCCAGTGATATTTCTGTAAAGGAAATACGAATAAGAGAAAAATGTAAAATTGTCAAATGTACAATATACACATTTTTTAACTATCTTTGAAGGACAATTTCTGAGCAAAATTTCTATTTCACTCTATATTTAATTGTTAACTTCACATTGACCTGTTTCAAAATTATATTATGATAAAGTTTTTTTAACAAAACGTGCTTGGTAGGTAATGAGTTAATGCGGTTTAAGCATGAAGGAGAGCACTGGTGAATGCAGCTGAACACGAGAAAAAACCTCACTGAAGGCTACAGGGGGAAAAACGCTGTCCTTGGTGCTGAAATAGGTTTCAGAACCAAGGACAGCACCGGACGGAAGAACAAAAAAGCATGACGCATTCAACCAGGAAAAAAAATCTCGTCTTTATTGAAAAAAAAAAAATTGGGAATCAAAAAATTTCCCTTAAAAATAAAATAAAATAATCAAATTCCAAAAAACTCAATAAATAAAAAGGCTTTTTTTCTGCGGATGAAAAAAATAAACGGTTGAATAAAAAAAGGGGTAAAAACGCAAATTTTTTTTACATTGAACCCTATGGGCTGTCGAACTGGTACCTCCAGCTCTGCAAGGAATGGTGCACTGGTGCTACCACATTTATTTTAAATAAACAAAAAGAAAACACAAAACAAATGTTTCGGGGACACAGCCCCTTCCTCAGTGTATAGTGCCTTACCAAACAAATAGAAGAAAACCCTTATATACATATTATAGCAAGGGTGGAGCGAATCAGGCAATTAGAGACACACATGGAAAGATAATTGATCAAGAACCTGTTAACTCATGAATTCAAGGAGATACAAGGTTATTAACCAAATGATCCCAGCATACAGGCGCATATAACGCCAATAGGTGTACAAAGATGGCGGACACAGCACAGAGCATACGCCGACGCACGGAATCCTGGGAAACCGCGAGTGCGCATGCGCACAGGGCAAAACAAAACTTAGTGGACATGATACAACAAAACCACATAACTATAATTTCCCACAGGTGGGGAAAACAAGAATAAATTAATACATCAATCCAGCGGTTATGCATAACCATGATTGCCCGAAAAACTGCCTCGAGGAGCAGCGCCTGAAAAAGATAACCCATACAAATAAACCTACAGTGAATACATAATGACAAATCATAAATACTAAAAAAATATAGCATAAAATAAAACATGACAGTCTTGGTAATAAAACCAAAAAATAAATCATATAGTAACCACTCACAGTGAAGATTTATCCATATGATTTATTTTTTGGTTTTATTACCAAGACTGTCATGTTTTATGAAGAACCATATGCAACTAAAATGACATCAATTGGTTTTGTAACCAGAGGTTACAGAGGTTCATTCAAGTGTTTTCAATCAGGTATTGAAAACACCTGTGGATGTCACGTAGCAGCAATAAAGCATAATAAGCACCAATTAGGCAGCTTTAAAATGACTGTGATACTCAGCTCCTTCTAGACATTTACTGGTGTGGTTACAAACATGGTGAAGTCAAGAGAATGGTCCAGGAAGACAAGAGAAGAGGTGATTACTCTTCACAGGAAGGGCAATGGCTATAAGAAGATTGCAAAGATGTTAAACATACCAAGAGAGACCATAGGAAGCCTCATTCGCAAATTCAAGGCAAAGGGCACTGTTGAAACGCTACCTGGTCGTGGCAGAAAGAAGATACTGACTTTGACCGCTGTGCGCTACCTGAAGCGTAGAGTGGAGAAAAGTCCCCGTGTGACTGCTGAGGAACTGAGAAAAGATTTGTCAGATGTGGGTACTGAAGTTTCAGACAATACGGCGCACACTGTGTAATGAAGGCCTCCATGCCAGAACTCCCAGGCGCACCCCCTTGCTGTCTCCAAAGAATAAGAAGAGTCGACTGCAGTATGCCAAAAGTCATGTGGACAAACCACAGAAGTTTTGGGATAGTGTTCTGTGGACTGATGAAACAAAATTAGAACTGTTTGGGCCCATGGATCAACGCTATGTTTGGAGGAGGAAGAACAAGGCCTATGAAGAAAAGAACACCTTGCCTACTGTGAAGCATGGCGGGGGGTCAATCATGCTTTGGGGCTGTTTTGCTTCTGCAGGTACAGGGAAGCTTCAGCGTGTGCAAGGTACCATGAATTCTCTTCAGTACCAGGAGATATTGGATGACAATGTGATGCAGTCCGTCACAAACCTGAGGCTTGGGAGACGTTGGACCTTTCAACAGGACAATGATCCCAAGCATACCTCCAAGTCCACTAGAGCATGGTTGCAGATTAAAGACTGGAACATTTTGGAGTGGCCATAGCAGTCACCTGACTTAAATCCGATTGAGAACCTCTGGTGGACTTAGGCTAGGGTCAGACTAACGCATTTTTCACGTTGTCCGTGAAAAAGTGCGTTCGAACGAATGGACGTATTTTTTCACGGAATACGCAATAGCGGTCATACGATGCGCAGTTCCATCCGTGATTTTGTACGGATCATCAATAAAACACTTTTTGGGTCTGGACGTTATGTTGGCCGGACATTAGCAGCGTCTGATGTCTCCTAATCACGCACACACGCCGTTAGCGGACGCAGCGCACTCTGTACGTCAGTACTAGTGGTTTCACGTTCTCGAAAAAATGCGTTTGTTTGCCGCTTGCGTTGCACGGCCGCACTTTTGTGCGACCGTACTTCGTATATTGGCCGTCATTGCCCGGCATCTGCTGCTAGCACGGCCGTGATTATGAGCGGCTGCACGCGCGTTCGCACTGCCTCAGTCTGACCCTAGCCTTAAAGAAAGCAGTTGCAGTGGGCAAGCCTAAGAATGTGACTGAACTGGAGGCTTTTGCCCATGACGAATGGGCGAAGATACCCGTAGATGGCTGCAAGACACTTGTGTCAAGCTATGCTTCACGTTTAAAAGCTGTTATAACTGTAAAAGGATGTTGTACTAAGTGCTAAGATTGAATGTCACTTGGGGGTTGAATAAAACTGATAATGATGTGAGCACAGAAAAGACATTTGTGGTTATTTCATTATAAATGTTATGTTATATTTGTCTGACCTACACGTGCCTCTTTGATTTAATTGTAAGCAAGATGACTGAATGATCAAAATCAATGTCAAACTGGCCAAAACACTCAATTTCAGTGGGGGTTGAATAATTTTGAACACAACTGTAATTTTTGTGTTCCTATACGGCTGTCGAACTGAATCACTTCTGTATGGGACACTTTCCCAGCCGTAGAACGGCGGTTTAACTATACAATTCATCTTTTTTCATGTAAATTGAACCAGATCGTCCCAGTGTCGTCCGACAAATCCCATTGAAATAGGAAAGATCGCTAATCTGTTGAGGACACAAAAAATCATCTGAAGTCGTCCGTTGGAAGTCGGAAGCAGTGAAAGAGGACAGATTCACCTCCATGTTGTGGAATTGGTCGGAAGACGACATCCGATATCGGATGATTGCACCGTCGCACGAATACGGACCCAGTGGACGGCCGGACTTTAGAATCTGAAATCACTATTGTATCAGGAAACCATTTGTTTTTATAAACACATTATGCGCATGGCTGCACTTTTCTCCTGCTCCTCTTACTTGGGGCCATTTCCAGGTCATTCGAAGATACAGAATAAATATGAAATGGATAGAAAAGACTGTTTTTGTATAATTTCCCCTGAAAGTATCTGCACATATAAACCTTTGCTTTTAGCAACAGAACAGGACATGAAGAATACGGTGTGTGTGCTGACCTCTTCATGGCATGAATTGATGTATTTGTTTATATATGTAAATGTTTTGCCTTCGAGCCTTGATGTAAAATGCAGAAATGATAAAGAGGCTACTCGTTTCGCTGGAAATCGTGAAAGATACTGGATTAAACACCTAATGCTCTTAGTAAACTTCTAGGATAAACTGTAAACCAAGAACATTGGTTAGATTAATAAAAAAAAAAATTCCGAGCCCCGATGGGATCAAAAAAGATTTAATATATTTACTTTCTATTCACTGGTGAAGTGTAAAGAGATACTCTGTGAATACCGAAAGCTCACAGAAAAGCAGCGTCTTGTAATTATGTGTTTCTACAAAGTGGAACCATCCATAAATCACGGTTGACAATGATTGGACACTGAATGGGTTAATTAAAGAGAGCCGTACGGTGAAATTTTTAGGCCATTCGGCTATTCAGAGAGCAGGCAGTTCGCCAAGTTTTGGCGAATTGCCAGCAAAGTACGGTGCCTGTTCGGCAGCAGTGAAATACGGTGCCTGCTCGGCAGCAGTGAAATCCCCTATAGAGAAGCAATGGTTAATCTATTCACAATGAACAACAGAAATATCAGTGAACTGCCCTGACGTTCAGTGGTTTCATTCAACAGGTTTAATCAGGTGAATCCCATAAGTTTCAATGTTAGAAATATTCCCCTTTTTATCCAATATCTAATAAACTGTTTATTATTTTAAACTGCAGCAAAAAGTCTATTTATTTTAGGATTTTTTTGGGCAATTTTGTTTTCCAGATTTTCTTTTTAAATAGCATTTTTTTTAGTAACAGACCTGTTTTATTATTATTCATGGGAGCTTATATATTAATTCCAGACATTTTTGTCCAGTAGTTTTTTGCAGACAGCGTTTAAATTTTGACCCTTTCAAATGGGTTTTTTTTGTTGAGAAGCTTACTGTACTTTGCGCATCCTATAGTTAGCCTCCCAGTAGCCTCCCCCTCCCACACACACCCTGGTCAGACAAAGGCTAAAGCAAAGGAGCAGGAAGAACTAGTTTGAGCAAGATCCTGAAGGGTGGAAGTGGTTTGACAGAATCCTGGGTAAAATTAGGGAAACACCACAGTGTATACAACAAGACACTACAATAAACACATCAGGGAATAATAATATAACAGACATCAGGCAATAGGGCACAGAAAACACAAACACCCTGAATCTAGAGCTGTAGATACAGGATGACTTTAACATAGGAGAGGCAGGGAAACAATATAGAACATCAGGCCTGCACCTCCCAAACGCATCTCTAGGTCTGTGTACCACAAGGCCAAAGTGACTACCGTCACCATTAGCATCTTGCAATTATTTTGAAGACATACTGGTAGGTTTGGACAGAAGGGAGAGAGAATGTTTATATTGTTTGTTTTATTGCGTTGTAAGATTGTAACCGCTGTGCCGCTCCTGAAAACTTTGGTGATCAAGCGAAACGCGTCACGTGTGTCTTCTCTCGCTCTCTCTCACTTTTATTAAACCTGATGTTCAATATTTTTACCGGAATCAAAAACGCATTTTCTATGAATTATACTGCGCAGCTCCGGAATAAAAGAGACAACCTGCACAAATGGACGCGGCGTGTCTGGATCAGGAATAACGTAACGGTTAAATGAATGGCCTGCCAGGATTATTACATTTATTCTACTCATTACCGATCAAAGTGACACAGAGGGAATAGAAGACAATACACAAACAGGTCGCTGAATTCACAAGGGAAAAATATTGACTGGTGATAAATCAGAGGACATTAGGATGAAAAGGTAATAAATTGATGAATTTGCCCTTATAAAGCCGCGCAGTTACCATCTGTCAGCAGAAACAACTGGAACAGCAACAGATTTAACAAGATAAAGCATATGAAAGGCGGAAACAGCTCTACGGAAACAGCTTGTTTACCTCTTTAGAGCTCTGACAACTAGGGATGAGTTGTTCGGGTTCGGACTGTTCGGAGTTCGACCCGAACTTTGACAGTTCGAAAGTTTGCGAATTTCAAACTTTTTGGGCGTGTTCGGTTCGGGTTCGCAAAAAAAAGAAATTTTGAAAAAAGTATAGAAAATACTTAAAAAAATACTAAAAAATCTAGAAATAAAGAGACTCTTTACTGCAGAATATTATAAGCAACGGTTTATTAGATATTGAATTAAAAACTAATGTGTACGTGGAAAGATTATCAACTCTAAATGACCTCTGTTCACAAACGGGCATAACACCAGGTGTTTTCAGTCTGGTAATCAATTTGATACATTGTACAATATAGTGAGGGGGTGGAGTGGTGTCTGTTTCTGATTAAGATTTGAGAATTAATTTCCCTCCTAAAACATCCTAATATGCTGCATTTAACCCTTTCGCTGCTGAGGCTTTTCACACCTCTGTGCTGAGGTCATTTTTACCGCTTTCGCTCATCATGTTTAACTGCGTTTTGTAGCCATATTTTGATATATGACCCAGACATATTATATATCGTTCTTTCCGGCAGACTTTTCAGATTCATAATATGTCATTATTATATGTATACGTTATGTCATGTCTGTATATCATAACAAAAAATGCAATAAAATTAGAATTTTCAATAATTTATTATGTTTAATTTTTTTTTTTTCACATTTTAACATGCGATCGTTTGCGGTTATATTTTGTATGGGGTGCGCCTGTTAAAAAAATTAGGAATGGGGTCTCGTTACATTTTTTTTTTGGGGAAAATTTTGCTTTTTTTAACAAACGCACCGCATACAAAAATCGTTAGTGCAGCATTATTGTTCACATTATAATTGAAATGGGAACAATATTGCTGCATTAACAAAACAAAAACAAACAAAAAAACTTGTTTTCATGCTCATGTTTAGTATCCTTGGAAAGACCATGCTCTGGCCGATCCAACGATATCAAACATTAACCCCTAGCTGCCACAGACCGGGAGATAGGGGGTTCATTGGAACCCACTATCTCCACCATTGGTGGCAGCTAGGGGTTAACTCCAGGACTGGCGTCATCGTGCTATGCATGATGACGCCAGTCCTCAGGGGGAGTTCCTGGAGGCTTGGCCGACATCCAAGATGTCGACCAGCTCCAGGAGAGGATCACGATCCAGTGCTTTTCAGCGCCGATTCGTGATCCGGCTCCCCAGGGGTTAATCACAGCCACCGTTGGGAAGGGCAGGCTGCGCCCTTCCAAACGGTGCCTGGATTAACCCTCTGCCCCCGGCGATCGAGAGGGAGAGAGGTCCGAAGGACCTCCCCCCTCCCTTTCAGGCGCTTCCTCCGCACATGTGGGGGGGGGCCTGAATTAGATGTCATCGCGCCGCCGCGATGACATCTAATTGCTCCGCCGGGGTCCCGGAGTGCTGGGCTGACATCCAAGATGTCAGCCCGCACCGGGGGGCGCAGCAATCCGCCGGAATCCGGTGGATTGCTGCCTCCTGTGCATGGACGCGCTCCGCACGTCCATAGCACAGGAGAACCACTTGGCTGGACGCGCTGAGCGCGTCCATAGCAGCCAACTGGTTAATTGGCGTTTGAAAGAAATCTAAAGCAATGTTATTTTTCACCTCGGGATTAAACATTCACAGGGTTATTCAGAGAGCGGTGAAAAGCAGGAGAATAACTGGAGAAGTGAAAATTCTAGGTCAAAATAGCCAAACCAGAAAAATTCTCCCATTTAACTCACTTTCCAAATCGGCTATTTGGTCTAGATTGTTCTCTTCTCTTGCCAGTTCTCCTGGCTTTCACCTCTCTCTCGGGGTTGTTCAGAGAAAGGCGAAAACCAGGAGAATGGCAGGAAAAGAGAACAATCTGGACCAAATAGCCGATTTGGAAAGTGAGATAAGGCTAGGGTCAGACTAACGCATTTTTCACAGCGACCGTCAAAACGTGCGTCCGAACGCATTGCCGTACTTTTTCACGGATTGTGCGAAAACGGTCATACGATGCGCATTTTTGTGCGTGATTTTTTATGGATCCAAACCAGGAAACTTTGGGTGTCTGGACGTTATGTTGGCCAGACATGAGCAGGGTCTGACGTCTCCAAATCACACACACACGCCGCTAGTGGACGCAGCGCACTCTGTACGTCCGTACTAGCGGTTCTGCGTTCTCGAAAAAATGCGTTCATTTTCCACTTGCGTTGCGCAGCCGGACTTTCGTGCGACCGTATTTCATATATTGGCCGTCATTGCCCGTCATTTGCTGCTAGTGCGGCCGTGATTAAGTGCACCTAAACGCTCGTTAAAAATTCGCTAGTCTGACCCTAGCCTAAATGGAGAATTTTTCTGGTTTGGCTATTTTGACCTAGAATTTTCCATTCTCCAGTCATTCTCCTGCTCTTCACCGCTCTCTGAATAACCCTGACAGGGTTATTCAGAGAAAGGTGAAACTCAGGAGAATGACTGGAGAATGGAAAATTCTAGGTCAAAATAGCCAAACCAGAAAAATTCTCCCATTTATCTCACTTTCCAAATCGGCTATGTGGTCTAGAATTTTCCATTCTCCAGTCATTCTCCTGCTTTTCACCGCCAAAAAATCAGTAAACTTTTTCTGCATGTCCGAAAATGTCTCCTCTTTTCATACAGACTGCCGCCCCAAGCAGTTGTTTATGGATAGATTAAAGGAAAAGCATTTACCGTCATTTGAAATGTCATTGTTTGGTTTTTACTAGGCTTGTGCACCGATTTTTTTTTCGGTTCAATTCGTTCGGATGTTTAAAATTTTTGATTCGACTCGTTTCGACCGATTTCTGTTTCTATTCGGTTCGGTTTGGCTCGTTTTTCGTGTACATTTTTTTTTTCGGAATATCGACCATTTTTCGTGTTTTCGAGTCACTTTGCTCTCGTGATTTCGGAAATTTTGGGTTTTTTCGGAACGTCTGTTCTCCTCGTTTCAAAGTGTCTAACTCTATTCGTTTTGATGTAAACTACTATGGTTTACTTTTTTTATACTTTATATATTTTTTTATAATAAACTTTTGGTTTGTTTTTCGGATCCGATAATTCATTCTGTCGATACGATAATTCTGGCGATTCTATCGTTTTTTTTTTATTAAATAAAGATCCTTTTTTCTTATGATTAAATAAAGTTGTGAAATGTATATTCATATTAAAATGGTATGAAAGCCAAGGAACAAAAAAAATGAACAAAACGATTTAAAAAACGCTAAACTGACCCAAATGGTCTGACTTAAAAATAAAAACAGAACAAAAGGTTTTAAAACGGAAAAATAGTGATCAAAAATACGCATTTACAAATACAAAATTTACAGAATCAGCGATATAACCGATAATAGTTAAATATACGATGTCCAGAATTACCGAAATGGAACCGAGATCACGAATAGAGCGAAAATAAATTTTGATTTGACACATTTCAAGTCCATTTGAAAACTCCGAAAATATTTCGTTTCGGCTCGGAAAACTTTTCGGATCTATCGGTTTTCGGGTCCGATCCGATTCGGAAATTCGGCCGAATCCGAAGACACGAATCGGGAAATTTAGTGGAAATTCCGAAACCCGAAACCCGAAACGCACATCCCTAGTTTTTACATATTTCTATACATCCTAGAAATCCGCCACTTCACGGGCAGGTTATGGGGACCTCCTAGGCACGATATTTGAAGGAATTTTTCGGTTTTATTTTTAACCCTTATTTCATGGAAAACTCACTGTCCCTTTAAAAACGTTTTTTTTTTTTTACTTTTTGTCCTTGTTTCCTGTCCCCCAGGGCACTACCCGGACCCCCATACACCTTTTATGGCAAATATCTAGCATATAGGCCCTCTTGGAGGGCACTCTAAAAAACAGAATTTTCAGCCCCATTGACTTGCATGGGGGTTCGGGTTCGGGTTCGGACCCGAACAAATGGGAAGTTCGGGTTCGGGCTCATCCCTACTGACAACATAAGCATAAACCATATAGTAAAAGAACAGGGATCAGAATCATAAACACTGACTCTGCTGCGCTTTACTAAACGCAGGACTAAGGCTGGGGTCAAACCAAAGCATTTTTACACGCGAATGTCAAAAAGTGCGTCCGAATGCATTGCCGACGCCGTATTTTTTCACGGAATGCGCGAAAACGGTCATACGATGCGCAATTTTTGTGCGTGATTTTTTACGGATCCAAACCAGGAAACTTTGGGTGTCTGGACGTTATGTTGGCCGGACATGAGCAGGGTCTGACGTCTCCAAATCACGCACACACGCTGCTAGCGGACGCAGCGCATTCTGTACGTCAGTACTAGCGGTTCTGCGTTCCCGAAATAATGCATTCAAATTCCACTTGCGTTGCGTGGCCGGACTTTCATGCGGCCGTACTTCGTATATTGGCCGTCATTGCCCGTCATTTGCTGCTACTGCGACTGTGATTAAGTGCGCCAGAACGCACTTTAGAAGTGCGCTGGTCTGACCCCAGCCTTAACCGGACAAATATATTTATCAAATCTATAAAGTGTCGCGCAGGCAGAATATAACAACGTACAAAACAAAAAGTTACAGTAGCTGTATATTAAACAATGGGGGTTACTCAGAGAGCAGTGAAACGTCGCCAACATTTCCGGCTCTCTCGTTCCCCGCACTTCCCTGCACTTCGGGGAATAAAGGTTCACCACCCTGCGGTGTATTCAGCATTCACTGTAGGGTCCCTGTAGTGCAGGGAAAACCTGATGAAAACCCGCTGCAAGCCTGCCGAACACCCGCCGAAAAAAACGCCAAAAACCCACCAGAACTGCCGCAAAATCTGCACCGAACACGTCGGAAAAAGCGTACGAGTTGTCAAATGCAGCACAAACCAGCCGCCAGAAAAAGCCAACAAGCTGACGAATGGGGGGAAAAAATAAAAAAATTGAAAGTGTGAAAATTGAAACGCTTTTGCAAAAAAACTACAAAACGAAAATGCCTGGAATTTTCATATAAAATCCAATAAATGATAATAAAAAGGTCTGTTACAGAAAAAAGAAAAAATTGAATTAAAATGGGAATATTTTTAACATTGAAACCTATGGGATTCGCCTGATTAAACCTGTCGAATGAAACCACTGAACATCAGGGCATTTCACTGACATTTCTCTGCTGTTCAATGTGAAAAGATTAACCATTGCTTCTCTATGGGGGATTTCACTGCCGCCGAACAGCACCGTATTTCACTGCTGCCGAACAGCACTGCATTTCACTGCCGCCGAACAGCACCATATTTCACTGCCGCCGAACAGCACTGCATTTCACTGCAGCCGAACAGCACCGTATTTCACTGCCGCCGAACAGCACTGCATTTCACTGCCGCCGAACAGCACCGCATTTCACTGCCACTGAACAGGCACCGTATTTCACTGCTGCCTTCCCATAGGGAAGTAATGGTTAATCTATTCAGAGAATGGCGAACTGCACCGAAGATTTGGGGAAATGCCCAGATTTTCGGTTCTTCAGTTTGACAGGTTTAAATAATCCTATAGGTTTCAATGAAAAAAGTACAGTTTTTGTTATTTTTGGCTTACTGGGTGTTGAGATTGGATCACTGGCCAGAACTTAGCTAATATGCTATGTAGCTACTAGGTTGCCCTTCATCCAACGTGCGTTCTGAAAGGACGTTCAGTGCCGCTGGAAGTTTTGTCACAGACAAAAGAGTGCGTCTGTCCACCGACTCGGTAGACCGGCTGACATTTATAAAAATGAATCAGTCCTGGATCAGCAGCTATCAATCCCCTGATGCTGACGTAACGGAATAGATCGGAGATCTCTTCTGCATTCACAAAACCCCCACCACTGCACTCTTCCACAATACCACAAAGGGGTTACGGTGTGAAGGCACTTGCTGCCACCAAAGGCACAATATTTGGGTGCACTGCCACTGACGCCTATACCAGATTCATATAATTTTAATATTGGACCGCAGGGTCCACCGCTGCACTCTTCCATAAAACCACAGAGGGGTTACGGTGTGAAGGCACTTGCTGCCACCAAAGGCACAATATTTGGGTGCACTGACGCCTTTACCAGATTCATATCATTTTAATATTTGACCGCATGGTCCAACCCTGCACTCTTCCACAATACCACAGAGGGGTTACGGTGTGACGGCACTGTTGCCGACACTAAAGGCCCAATTTTAAAGCACCTATTGTTACTTTCATCCAAAGCCTGCATAAGTTTCACCATAATTTAGCCAAAAAATCACTAAACTTTTCTGCGTGTCCTAAACGTCTCCTCTTTTCATACAGACTGCCGCCCCAAGCAGTTTTTTATGAATAGATTAAAGGAAAACCATTTACCGTCATTTGAAACGTAATTTATTTTGTTATTAAATGTTTCTATATATCCTACAAATCCGCCACTTCACGGGCAGGTTATGGGGACCTCCTAGGCACGATATTTGAAGGAATTTTTCATTTTTATTTTTAACCCTTATTTCATGGAAAACTCACTGTCCCTTTAAAAACTTTTTTTTTAAAACTTTTTGTCCTTGTTTCTGTCCCCAAGGCACTACCCAGACCCCCTTACACCTTTTATGGCAAACATCTTGCATTTATGCCCTCTTGGAGGGCACTCTAAAAACCGAACTTTCGATTCCCATGACTTGCATTGAGTTCGAATCGTGTTCGCGTTCGAACCCGAACTTTTGAAATTGTTCGAGTTCAAATGCGAACCGAACTCGGGGGTGTTCGGCTCATCACTACCCTCCTCCTTTTACTCGGTGCTTGCTTTATAGACCATTTCTAACGATAAAGACCTCACCGTGCTGGGGCAGCGTTTAACCCTTTCACTGCTGAGGACGTGTGGGGAACGTCCTCATTGACTCCTAAGGAAAGATAGGGGTTTGTTTGAACCCCAATATCTCCCGACTGTTGTCAGTTAGCAGGGTCATGTTTGGTATCATTAGAAAGGCCAGAGCATGGCCTTTCCATCGGTATCAAACATGACCATGTTTAAAGTAAAGTAAAAAAATAATAATACAAAAAAAATGAGTTTTTTTAAGATGTGAAATGGCTCAGCAGTGAAGGGGTTAATGGAGCTTTCTGACATGTGCCACTGTAAATCCAGCCTTCAGGTTAATACATATCAGCAGCCTGGCAGCAGCGAAGTAACAGAAGTGCAGTCTGGGGATTAAAACGCTTGTAAAACTTCAAGCAAACAAGGGAAGTTAATAGCAATAAAAATCACATTTTCATCTGCACGTCCGTATGATTTATCGACAGTCGTTATGTGAAACGAACAAAGTTTTCACAAGCAAAACGAGTAAATTTCGAAAAAAATGGCAGAAAATGACTTTTATTGAAATGACATTAAACCTGCAAGTCTCTTTGTAGGAGCAGAAATGACAATTAACCCCTTCACTACCGAGATCAAGCTATCTCATGCTTTAAAGGCACCATCCATCAACATAAACGGTTTATTAAACATCTCGCTCTGCTGATCTGCAGCCCAAAAGCAAATGAAATTCAATTGCAGCAAACTAATTTTGTTTGCTTTTGGGTTGCAGAAGGTGCCCCCAAAGTTTTAGCCCTGGGGCATAATGTCAAAAGAGCTAAAACTGTGTAAAATCGTCCGATGACGCCCTTACAACGAGCTTTCAGCAGCTGATGCAGGGAAAAAAAAGAAGAAAATAGAGCTGTAGCTCAAACAACTGTAACTCATTTTGACAGCAGATGGCGCCATCTACTGGAAAAATAGGTTATTACAGTAAGAAATACAATGGGAATAAGCTCAAATATTTCTTCATGCATAATTAATTAAAAATTATTTTACAAAATATTATGAATTCTAAGAGTGTTTTTTTGGAAAATCACTTGGTAGTGAAGGGGTTAAATGGTGAGTTTTGGGGAGATATTTGAGATAATGAGAGACCTGGATTTTTTTATACATTGTTATGGATCATGAGAAAAAGTGCTGCGATTCTGTGATTTTCCCAAAGAAACATTGTCAGGATCCAGTGGTTTGTAGAAAAATCATTTTAAGTTAATTATACAGTAAGAAATAATTGGGCATATTCCTAGTGTATTTCTTAATGTAATAACCTATTCGGCCAGTAGGTGGTGCCATCTACTACCAAATTGAGCTACAACTGCTATTAAGTGGTGTCTGATGTTTGGGGAGAGATACATATGTATGTTAAAAATACATATGTTAAACATGTTTAAAATATTCCCGTTTTTATCCAATATCTATTAAACCGTTTATTATTTTAATTTGCAGCAAAAAGGCTCTGTATTTATTTTTAGTTTTAGGATTTATTAGGTATTTTTTGTGATTTTTTCCACCACGTTTTTTTTCTGTAACAGCCCTTTTTATTATCACACCAAAGGATCTTATATGTTAATTCCAGGCTTTTTTGTCTAGTAGTTTTTTTCCAAACCGCGTTTCAAATTTGACACTTTCAGTCGATTTTTTTTTAACCCGTTCGTCGGCTTGTCTGCTTTTTCTGTCGGCTGGTCGGCGCTCTGTTCGTGTTTTGTTCAGCTGCTTTGCGACGGATCGTCGGCTTTTTTCCGGTGCGTTCGGCTTTTTTTCAGCGTTTCTTGCTTTTGATCTGGTGGTTTTGCGGCGGTATTTCGGATGCGTTCGGCGGGTTTTTCTTGCACTCCGGGGACCCTGCGGTGAATGCTGAATTCACTGCAGGGTCGAGGAATTTGATTCCCTGAAGTGTGGGGAACGATTGAGCGCTGAAGTTCCGGTGGAATTTCGGGTCTCTGTGAATAACTCGGTCTATGATACGACCAAAGCATTTAACATTCAACATACATTGTAACAAGTAAACTTTGTTAAAAAAAGTATTTTATAATATATATATAATCGTTTGACCTTCTGTGAAACGAGATCCTGGGTTCTTCCATGGTTAAGCGTAGGAAATAAATTCTAGTCCTGTCGCATAATGGGATTAGAAATAAATAAATACGTATTTCAGTGTTAAATGATTTATGTAAAGCTCATCGATAAGATCCCCCGCGCAGACACAAATAAAGCAGCGCAGGCTGATGTCTCTATGCACTTATCTTTAAGGGCGCCCACAAGTGTTTGCAGGAAAACGCATTGGAATAAATTACCCGAGCGATCCGGAGCTTTCTGGAGACACATTGTTCCATCGCTGAGAAAATCTGCTTCTCTTTTTCATTGAGATTAATGAACAAAATGTTATCGAAACTCCTCAAAACATTCCGACGAGGTCAAAGTGGTCCAAAGTCAAGAAGGACTTGGAAGTGAAGACTGAAAGAATGATGGCGCCTGGAAAACAATTACATTTACCAAGACTATCCTGAAAGCAATTCACTTATGTATTTAATAGGGATGTGCGTTTCGGAATTTCGGAATTTCGGAATTTTCACGAAATTTCCCGATTCGTGTCTTCGGATTCGGCCGAATTTCCGAATCGGGTCGGACCTGAAAACCGATAGATCCGAAAAGTTTTCCGAGACGAAACGAAAAATTTTCCGATTTTTCGAATGGACTTGAAATGTGTCAAATCGAAATTTATTTTCGCTCTATTCATGATTTCGGTTCCATCCGTGATTTCGGTTCCATTTCGGTAATTCTGGACATCGTATATTTAACTATTATCGGTTATATCGCTGATTCTGTAAGTTTTGTATTTGTAAATGCGTATCACTTGTTTCTTGTGGCATTCGGGTCAGTTTAGCGTTTTTTAAATCGTTTTGTTCATTTTTTTTGTTCCTTGGCTTTCATACCATTTTAATATGATTAAATAAAGTTGTGAAATGTATATTCATAAGAAAAAAAGGATCTTTATTTAATAAAAAAAAAACACGATAGAATCGCCAGAATTATCGTAGACACTTTGAAACGAGGAGAACAGAAGTTCTGAAAAAACGAAAATTTCTGAAATTTCCGAAAAGTCGATACAAAAAACGAGCAAAGTGACCCGAAAACACGAAAAATGGTCGACCCGAAAAAAAAATGTACACGAAAAATGAGCCGAACCGAACCGAATCGAAACAGAAATCGGTCGAAACGAGCCGAATCGAAAATTTTAAACATCCGAACAAATCGAACCGAAAAAAAAATCGGTGCACAAGCCTAGTATTTAATCCATCAGACGGACGGGGTTAAGCAGCCGTTTTGTGGCAAACTGTGTTTTTGTGGAAAATATTTAGTTCATTAATTCGTAAAATACAGTTTTTTTATTTAACCTTTCAGTATTTAGGAAATGTAGGAAAGAGCATGAAGAAACGTTTCACAAGCAAGACGTGACCCATTCTCTGCAATATTTCAGACAACATACATACATACAGCATGTTACTAGAGATGTGCATTTCGCAATTTGTACGAAATTTATCGATTCGTTGTACGGATGCAAGCCTGAAATAACGAATCGGTTCTGTCCAAAACAGAACGAAAACTAAAGGGAATATAATGAATTGATTCTGTTTCTACGAATCGATTCACTATTTCATTTCAAAGATTCAGCAGCACCACGTCTGTTGTAGTCAGCACCACAGGCCATGGACAGCACCATGGTGCCGTTCGGTGCAGTTCGGCGGCAGTGAAATCACCATAGACAAGTAATGGTTAATCTATCCAGAGATGCCAAAAAGCAAAATGTCTGTGAAATGCCCTGATTTTCGGTGGTTTAGTTTGACAGGTTTAAACAGGTGAATACCATAGGCTTCAATGTAAAAAAAAATCCCCATTTTTATTAAAAATTTATTCAACAGTTTATTCTTTTTATTTGCAGAAAAAAAGCCTTTTCATGTATAGATTTTTTTCTAATTTTCTGAAATTTTTTGTGAAATTTCTGGATTCCTAATTATTTTAAAATGACGAGATTTTTTTCTTTGCCAAACAAAGCGATTTATTTTCCTTTCCTTCAGTCTTGCTGCGTTTGGTGGGTGCAGTCTTTGGTGCTGAAACCAATTCAACACCAAAGACAGCAGCACAGCGGGGCTCCGGAGCACCACAGACCTGCTTTTCTTGGTGCTGAATAGGTTTCAAGACTCAGGACAGGGGGATCTATTGCTCCGGAGCCCCGTGGAGCTGCTGTCCTTGGTGCTGAATAGGTTTCAGCACCAAAGACAGGGGAATCTTTTGCTCTGGAGCCCTGCAGAGCTGCTGTCCTCAGTGCTGAATTGGTTTCAGCATCAAAGACAGGGGTATCTATTGCTCCAGAGTCCTGTGGAGCTGCTGTCCTTGGTGCTGAATAGGTTTCAGCACCAAAGACAGGGATCTTTTGCTCTGGAGCCGCACAGAGCTGCTGTCTTCAGTGCTTAATAGGTTTCAGCACCAAATACAGGGTGATCTATTGCTCTGGAGCCCTGCAGAGCTGCTGTCCTTGGTGCTGAATAGGTTTCAGCACCAAAGACAGGGGAATCTTTTGCTCTGGAGCCACGCAGAGCTGATGTCCTCAGTACTGAATAGGTTTTAGCACCAAAGACAGTGGGATCTATTGCTCCGGAGCCCCACGGAGCTGCTGTCCTGGGTGCTGAATAGGTTTCAGCACCCAAGACAGGGGGATTACGTATCCTTTTTTTTTTACCCTAATCTAAGTAATTTAATTAATCTGTTTCATATTTTGAAATAATGAATTAAAAGTGAAATAACTAATAAAAATGAAAAAACGAATCAAAACAAGATACAAATTACTAATCTCCTGCAATAACGAATAGATCCAAAATACGAATCACAGTAACATAACGAATGCACCAAAATGAACTATAAAACGTAACGGATCGATCTGAAACAAAACTAAATTTGCCAGATAAGGGACGCCATCTAGAGTTTAAAACTTTCCATCCCAGTGAAATGATTTCTCTGCAGGATAAACCAATACAAGAATAATAAAAATGAGCAAATCCACATTATTTAAACTATTTGGGAAGAACATTCTCTATGCAATTTTTGCATTTTATTGTGTAAACTATTGTTAACCAGGCATGCCATGTTTCAAATAATTTTTCAACACAAAGTTACTGGTAGCGAAGGGTTAAGGTTTAGCATTTTCACTGTTTGAAAAAGTCTTTAATTTCGAAATAGCTTTAATACCAATGGTTTATTTACTGTTTTAAGGAAAAATGTGTTAATCTTTCCTTTTTATCTAAAATATCTTTCACGCGGTTTAAAATATTAATGTATCTATTAGCTCTTAGTTTTAGGTACGCGGTGATGGTAACACTTTGCATTTTTTTGCATAAATTATATATATTAAAAGGAAGTAACTCATTGATTCAATAGATTTGCTGCACGTGTATGTGTCCCGAAGGTCAAAATGTTTTCTTAGACATTCCAAAAAGCTTTTTAAAAAATATAAAGTGATTTTTTAAGGACTGTAATGAGTCTGTCACAGGAAACCTTAAAAATATGGTCATTTATAATAACATTAAATTAAAGCATTTTCTGTCCCTTTTCGGGGCATTTCCTTCTGTTTTCCTCTGGCAGCGAGGATCTTTTTTCAGAATGCAATAATGAGATATTAATACTGAGTTTAGTCTAATTACCCTGGAATGTAATATTAATCTAATGTTTAATATAGACCCGGGTTCGCGGTAATGGTTTTGTGCCAGATATTTTATAATATTGCATTGTTTCATTTGTGTCTTATTTTTTATCTTGATTCATGTCTCTTCTTATTACGGTAACAACTTTTTATGTCTGTAATTTCTATTATAAAACATGACTCTGCAAAATGCATTAAATTGCCTAAAAAATGGAATCGGTTTTATATCAGTGAAGGAGCAGAATATAATGATGCAGATATATTTTATACAGATATTTAAAGGCTCTTTCAGGGTCCTGTCCTCATTCTCTCTTTGTCTTGGTGTCCATGTGATGATGAAAAGAGATTTAACCCATTCACTGCTCAGTGGTTTTTCCATAAAACCACTGGCAAGAAGCATTGGTTTATGGGAAACTACAATTACAACATTACCACTTATCTATTATCATCACCACACACATACACACATACACAGATACACACACATACACACACACACTCACTTTCACAAACATTTTAGTGTAATGTAATTTATAGTGAGGTTTAGAGCCTGTATGCACTAATTGACATAAGAGACCTCCCTCTGCTGGTAGATTTAAGAATAGCATTTGAAACTGTGGTGGAAAGTTCCGCACAGACTTAACCTTTTTCTGCAGTTTTTAGCAAACATCAGTGCTCTGTCTGATGTCATTTTAGGGACATATTTTGGAGCCCATTAGGAAATTAAATTTGTTTGCAATCCTGTAAAATACATCCAGATCGAGTTAACTTGATGATAGTTACATAGGCTGAAAAAAGACATGCGTCCATCGGGTTCAGCCTCTCACACATCACCTACTGCTGTTGATCCAAAAGAAGCAAAAAAAACCCTGTCTGAAGCGCTCGCCAATATGCAACACACTGGGGAAACATTCCATCTTGCCCCCAGATGGCGTCAGATTTCTCCTTGGATCAAGAAGCTTTTACCCACATATTAAATATTATAACCCTTAATATTCTGTGTCTGCAGGAAGTCACCCAGTCGTTTTCTAAAAGTCTGTACAGTCTCTGACCCAACCACCTCAACAGGCAGAGAATTCCACAGCTTTATTGATCTCACCGTAAAATAACCCTTCCTATGCTTTAGGCTGAATTTCCTTTCGTCCAGTCTAAGGCTGGGTTCACACCTAAGCGTTTTTAATACGCGCGTTTTAACGCGTGTTTTTCACCGGCATTTTCCTTGCGTTTCACGTTTTGCAAAAATGAAACGTGCTTTGTACGCGCGTTTTGTGATTGACTACGGAGGTGTCCAATAGGAAATTTACTGTCTTAATTACGGAGGCGACCAATGAAAAAGTCCTCCCTGTGCACGAACCAAAGATGCAAAATGGAGATCTGCCCAAGACGCACCATTGCAACAATCGCAGCTTTCCACTATCTGCGCTTGAGGAGAAGGAGGCAGGCGATGGCCAGGCGACGCTACTGGGTGCATCCGACCATTGCAGACCGACAACGAGGTCAGGTCTGGGCGTTGTTTGCAACTCTGCGTGCACACGAGGAGACGTTTATGCAATACACACGGTAAAGAGGTTAGTACATGTACCCTGCTTTTATTGTTGTTGTGTCCCATATGATTGATTTGCTATTAATTCCCCCTTTTTGTTTTTTTATTTTATGTTACAATAGTTTTGATGAGCTGCTGGACTTGATGTCCCCCATCTTGCAACGGCAGGACACCTTCATGCGTGAGAGCATTGCACCGGTGGAAAGATTGCTGATTACGTCAACTAACATCACTAGACACATAATACAGTGCGATGTGCTGTCGGGGTTATTCAAAGTGAATCAAGCCGTCACTGCACGTTTGGTTACTTTTCATCCAATACGGAGCAGATCGGCGATCCCTTCACCTACCCTGCGGTGGTTTCAGCAAGTGCCACAGGGCCGAAGTAGTGCAGGGAAAAGCCGCCGCAAACCTGCTGAACACTCACCCCATAACCTGGCAATTGCTTGCCCAAACCCTGCAAAAACATCTGGATTAACCCCGCCGAACACACCGGAGAAACCTGAGCACGAGTCAATCAGAACGCAGAGCAGCCGCCGGTCAATAAAATAAATAAAGAGACTTTTACTGTTGCTTTTTAAACCAAGAACGGTTTATTTTACAAATATGTAGAACAAAAGGTAAATATTATCCTAAATTATAAAAATTAAACCACGTAATGGCAGGGCAGTTCGCCACATATTGCCTAAACAAACACAAAACAGCCAACGGGCGAGGCATTTTCCCTCCTCAGCAAGGTAAAGAAAATGAAAAAGGTGCCAAGGGATACAGAGATTATAAATTCTGATAGTGATGCTCGTCACCCTGCATCTCCTCCCTCCTTCCACAGCTGGGTGTGGGATATCTGAGAGGGGGCTGTGTGTGTGAGTACCATGTTTCAGGGGTGTGTGTGTGTGAGTACCATGTTTCAGGGGTGTGTGTGTGTGAGTACCATGTTTCAGGGGGGTGTGTGTGTGAGTACCATGTTTCAGGGGGGTGTGTGTGTGAGTACCATGTTTCAGGGGGGTGTGTGTGTGAGTACCATGTTTCAGGGGGGTGTGTGTGTGAGTACCATGTTTCAGGGGGTGTGTGTGTGAGTACCATGTTTCAGGGGGGTGTGTGTGTGTGAGTACCATGTTTCAGGGGGTGTGTGTGTGTAGTACCATGTTTCAGGGGGGTGTGTGTGTGAGTACCATGTTTCAGGGGGTGTGTGTGTGAGTACCATGTTTCAGGGGGGTGTGTGTGAGTACCATGTTTCAGGGGGCTGTGTGTGTGAGTACCATGTTTCAGGGGGGTGTGTGTGAGTACCATGTTTCAGGGGGGTGTGTGTGTGAGTAGCATGTTTCAGGGGGTGTGTGTGTGAGTACCATGTTTCAGGGGGGTGTGTGTGAGTACCATGTTTCAGGGGGGTGTGTGTGTGAGTACCATGTTTCAGGGGGTGTGTGTGTGAGTACCATGTTTCAGGGGTGTGGTGTGTGAGTACCATGTTTCAGGGGGGTGTGTGTGAGTACCATGTTTCAGGGGGGTGTGTGTGTGTGAGTACCATGTTTCAGGGGGCTGTGTGTGTGAGTACCATGTTTCAGGGGGGTGTGTGTGTGAGTACCATGTTTCAGGGGGCTGTGTGTGTGAGTACCATGTTTCAGGGGGGTGGGCATGGGTGTTTGTGGGTAGTAGGTGGTAGGTGGAGGAGTGTGTGTGTGTGCAGGTGTGTGGTATGTAGAGGTGTTTGTGTTGTAGCTTGTGTATGTTGTTGGGAGGAGCGTTCTTCAGGTGGAAGGAAGGAGTCGAGGGCACGGGTGACGGCATCACGTGCCTCTGTCTGTTGACTCCTAGGCACCCTTTTCATTTTGTCCTCCAAGCTGAGGAGGAAATGGGCCTCACAGGACATTTCTGAACATTCTGCACCAGGTCCTCCATGACGCTGATCACTCGGTCGTCCTCACGCTGGGTCCTCTGTCGACGGCCCCTTAAAATTGTACGTCTCCGTACAGGAGGTGTCATGGCTGGTGTGGCAGACCTTGGCACAGAAGTTGTTGGTGCCTCTGTCTCTGTCTGTGTCTGTGTTTGTGCCGGTGATGGTTGTGTTTCCGACATTTGGAACGAGGTGCATGGCTGTGGATCTTGGCTGGCCGTGTCCTCCTCCTCATGGTCGTCCTCCTGCCTCTCCCAGCTGCTATCAATAGCAAATAATACATTAGTGGGTGCATTATATTATTATTTACATGTTCTGTAAAACAATATCCACGACCCTCATAAACATTGTTATTGGTTTGACTTACCTACGCATTTCCACGCATGGTATGAGGAATTCCAGCTGGTCCGCATGAATGTAGCGCGATGGCGCACTGGCAGCCGCGCCACTCCGGTAGTCCTTCTCCTTACGCCGGTGGTGTATGAAAGCATCCTTAATGCTCCTCCACGTCTGCTTCATGTTATTGACTGTTGAAACAAAATGTAAGCATGAACTAATTGTTTTTTTCCTGCATTTCATAGGTATTTAGCAACCGGACAGTCGTTGGTGAGTCGCACTATGCCTTCATGATCGGACAATCAACAGCTAGTGACATCATTCAGGAAACATGCTGCGCCCTATGGGAAATCCTTCATGATGTCGTTATGAAGAAACCCAACAAAGAGGAGTGGATGGCGATTGCAGACGTTTTTGCCAAGACCTGCAATTTTCAATTTCAATTATAAAAAATATTTTTCTTTTGTCCTGTTTGCGGAATCCGATGCAAATTACTGCTTCACGTACATAGACATCGGATCGTACGGGAGCAGCTCGGACGCAGCAGTATTTGCCCATTGTATGCAAAAAAAACCCTGTTTCTTCGTTTAAAAAGTTTATGTTTCATTAATAAAATTTTTTGTATATAACGCATTTCAGACCTTTTTGTATTTTTAAAAAGAACGAATACACGCTGTGTGCTTCGCCGGTTTTTATAGCCATGGCCACAGCAGCTGTCATGGGTATTTATTGCCCCTAGGCCACACATGGGTATTTATTGCCCCTAGGCCACGCATGGGTATTTATTGCCCCTAGGCCACGCATGGGTATTTATTGCCCCTAGGTCACACATGGGTATTTATTGCCCCTAGGCCACGCATGGGTATTTATTGCCCCTAGGCCACGCATGGTTATTTATTGCCCCTAGGCCACACATGGGTATTTATTGCCCCTAGGCCACACATGGGTATTTATTGCCCCTAGGTCACACATGGGTATTCTTGTTTTATGTACCTCTCGTATCACGTTCTCTGTTGCTGCAAGTCTTCCAATCCGCCCACAACTTCTCCCCGATCTCCTGCCATACTCGCAGCCTCGCTGTGCGGTTTTTATAGTCGCTCCTCCGCTGGTCATAGATGCATGGTTTCCCATGCACCAGACGGATGAACAGCTCCGCGTCGCCCAGACCTACGCCAGCTCCAGCTCCAGCATCAGCATCAGCATCCATCTTCACTCTTCACACAGCGGCGTTTGAATTTCCCGGGGGTGTGGTGTCTTCCTGCCATGTGCCTGGCATGTGCAGAACGCGCACGCGCACTGTTAGAAAATGTACGTTTTTGAATTGGAAAACGCGCAAACGCGCGTTCACGTCAAACTCTATGGCCGCGAACGCGCTGATATCTGCTCCAAAGAAGCTCCCGCACTTCTTTGGACATAGGACGTTTCTCAGCGCGTTCATGCGCGCTGAGAAACGGCCAGGTGGGATATGCCCACATAGGGAATAATGGTATTTCACTGTTTGAGCGTTTTACAGCGCGCAGGAACGCGCTGTAAAACGCTTAGGTGTGAACCCAGCCTAAATGGGTGACCCCTTGTCCTGTGTATAGTCCTGTTAATGAATAGATTTCCAATGGTTTATAATGGCCCCGTATACAGTCAGGTGCAGAAATATTGGGACATGGACACAATTGTAACATCTTTGGCTCTATACACCACCACAATGGAGTTGGAATGAAACAAACACAATGTGCTTTAACTGCAGACTGTCAGCTTTAATTTGAGGGTATGTACATCCAACTCAGGGGAACGTGTAGGACTTACAGCAGTTTGCAGATGTGCCCCCCACTTGTTAAGGGACCAAAGGTAATGGGACAGAATAATAATCATAAATCAAATGATATTGCAGAAGGTATTAATGGAAAAGTATGTCTTTTTGCTGATGACACAAAGATTTGCAACAGGGTTGACGTTCCTGGAGGGATCAGCCAAATGACAAATGATTTAGGTAAACTAAAAAAATGGTGGGAGCTGTGGCAATTGAGTTTTAATGTGGATAAGTGCAAGATAATGCACCTGGGACGTAAAAACCCAAGGGCTGAATATAGAATATTTGATACATCTGAGGGTTTGGATTTAGGGGTCATTATTTCAGAGGATCTAAGGGTAAGTAGTCAATCAGGGTTATCCAAAGAGATTTGAATTGCTTGAGAAAGGTAACCGAACGCTGAAAATCAGCGTTCGGTTACCTTTCCTGGCCATTCGGCTATCCAGAGAGCAGGCAGTTCGCCAAATCCTGGCGAATTGCCTGCACATACGGTGCCTGTTCGGTGCCTGTTCGAGGGCAGTGAAATCCCCATAGAGAAGCAATGCTTTGGCTATTCAGAGAACACAAACCAGCAGAGAAAGGTTCCCCTAATGCCCTGCCATTCGGTGGTTTCATGCGGCAGATTAATTCAGGCGAATCCCATAGGCTTCAATGTTAAAAATATTCCTGTTTTAATTCAATATCTAATAAACCGTTTATTGTAAAATTCTGCAGCAAAAAGTCTCTTTATTTATAGATTTTTTAGGATACTTTAAGCATTTTTCTGAATTTTTTAAAAAAAAATTAAAAGTCCGATTTTTTTTTTTTCAGTTTACTTCTTTTTTCTGTAACAGCCCTCTTTATTATCATTCCCTGGACCTCCTGTGAAAATTTCAGACATTTTCGCTTAGTAGTTTCTTTGCAAACAGCGTTTCTTTTTCCCAGATTCATACAAATGGTTTTGCTAATTTATTCACTGCCTCGTCTATGTCACAGCTGCTTCGGCTCTGTGTGATTCGGCTCCTGTTCGGCTCCTGTTCGGCTTCTTCGAAGGTTAATCCAGATGTTTTTGCTTGTTTTCAGCGTGCATTCGGTTAGTTTTCGCCGGGTTTGCGGCGGCTTTTCCCTGCAATTCGGGGACCCTGTGGTGTTTGCTGAATACACCGCAGGGTCACCGAAATGCAATCGGCAAAAGGAACCGAATTGAAGAGAACGAAAAGTCACCGAACGTGCAGTGACTTTTCGAATCTCTTTGGATAACCCTGATAGTCTTAGATTAGAGGGGCAAAGGTTTAAAAGTAACATCAGGAAGCATTATTTTACTGAGAGGGTGGTGGATAAATGGAACAGTCTTCCAGTAGAAGTGGTAGAGGCCAAAACAGTAATTGAATTTAAGCAAGCATGGGATAGGCATAAGGCTATCCTAAACAAAAGATAAATCCAGGTAAAGTATCCATGTAATTGGCAGACTAGATGGGCCGAAAGGTTCTTATCTGCCGACACTTTTCTATGTTTCTATGTTTCTAAACTTTTCCTTCTTAATACTTGGTTACAAATCCTTTGCAGTCAATCACAGCCTGAAGTCTGGAACGCATAGACATCACCAGACGCTGGGTTTCATCCCTGGTGATGCTCTGCCAGGCCTCTACTGCAACTGTCTTCAGTTCCTGCTTGTTCTTGGGGCATTTTCCCTTCAGTTTTGTCTTCAGCAAGTGAAATGCTGCTCAATGGGATTCAGGTCAGGTGATTGACTTGGCCATTGCATAACATTCCACTTCTGTCCCTTCAAAAACTCTTTGCTTGCTTTTGCAGTATGCTTTGGGTCATTGTCCATCTGCACTGTGAAGCGCCGTCCAATGAGTTCTGCAGCATTTGGCTGAATGTGAGCAGATAATATTGCCCGAAACACTTCAGAATTCATCCTGCTGCTTTTGTCAGCGTCACATCATCAATAAATACAAGAGAACCAGTTCCATTGGCAGCCATACATGCCCACGCCATGACACTACCACCACCATGCTTCACTGATGAGGTGGTATGCTTAGGATCATGAGCAGTTCCTTTCCTTCTCCATACTCTTCTCTTCCCATCACTCTGGTACAAGTAGATCTTGGTCTCATCTGTCCATAGGATCTTGTTCCAGAACTGTGAAGGCTTTGTTAGGTGTTGTTTGGCAAACTCTAATCTGGCCTTCATGTTTTTGAGGCTCACCAATGGTTTACATCTTGTGGTGAACCCTCTGTATTCACTCTGGTGAAGTCTTCTCTTGATTGTTGACTTTGACACACATACACCTACCTCCTGGAGAGTGTTCTTGATCTGGCCAACTGTTGTGAAGGGTGTTTTCTTCACCAGGGAAAGAATTCTTCGGTCATCCACCACAGTTGTTTTCCGTGGTCTCTCGGGTCTTTTGGTGTTGCTGAGCTCACCGGTGCGTTCCTTCTTTTTGAGAATGTTCCAAACAGTTGTTTTGGCCACGCCTAATGTTCTTGCTATCTCTCTGATGGGTTTGTTTTGTTTCTTCAGCCTAATGATGGCTTGCTTCACTGATAGTGACAGCTCTTTGGATCTCATCTTGAGAGTTGACAGCAACAGATTCCAAATGCAAATAGCACACTTGAAATGAACTCTGGGCCTTTTATCTGCACATTGTAATTGGGGTAATGAGGGAATATCACACACCTGGCCATGGAACAGCTGAGAAGCCAATTGTCCCATTACTTTTGGTCCCTTAACAAGTGGGAGGCACATCTGCAAACTGCTGTAAGTCCTACACCGTTCACCTGAGTTGGATGTACATACCCTCAAATTAAAGCTGACAGTCTGCAGTTAAAGCACATTGTGTTTGTTTCATTCCAACTCCATTGTGGTGGTGTATAGAGCCAAAGATGTTACAATTGTGTCGACGTCCCAATATTTCTGGACCTAACTGTATATTTATATAAAGTTATCAGACTCCTCTGAGGCCCCGTATATATTTATATAAAGTTATCAGATCCCTCTGAGGCCCCATATATATTTATTTAAAGTTATCAGACCCCTCTGAGGCCCGTATATATTTATATAAAGTTATCAGATCCATCTGAGGCCCGTATATATTTATATAAAGTTATCAGACCCCTCTGAGGCCCCGTATATATTTATATAAAGTTATCAGACCCCTCTGAGGCCCGTATATATTTATATAAAGTTATCAGATCCATCTGAGGCCCGTATATATTTATATAAAGTTATCAGACCCCTCTGAGGCCCCGTATATATTTATATAAAGTTATCAGACCCCCTCTGAGGCCCCGCATATATTTATATAAAGTTATCAGACCCCCTCTGAGGCCCCGTATATATTTATATAAAGTTATCAGATCCTTTTGAGGTCCCCTATATATTTATATAAAGTTATCAGACCCCTCTGAGGCCTCGTATATATTTATATAAAGTTATCAGATCCCTCTGAGGCCTCGTATATATTTATATAAAGTTATCCGATCCCTCTGAGGCCCGTATCTATTTATATAAAGTTATCAGATCCCTCTGAGGCCCCGTATATATATTTATATAAAGTTATCAGATCCCTCTGAGGCCCGTATATATTTATATAAAGTTATCAGACCCCTCTGAGGCCTCGTATATATTTATATAAAGTTATCAGATCCCTCTGAGGCCCCGTATATATTTATATAAAGTTATCAGACCCCTCTGAGGCCTCGTATATATTTATATAAAGTTATCAGATCCCTCTGAGGCCCCGTATATATTTATATAAAGTTATCAGACCCCTCTGAGGCCTTGTATATATTTATATAAAGTTATCAGATCCCTCTGAGGCCTCGTATATATTTATATAAAGTTATCAGATCCCTCTGAGGCCTCGTATATATTTATATAAAGTTATCAGATCCCTCTGAGGCCCCGTATATATTTATCTAAAGTTATCAGATCCCTCTGAGGCCCCGTATATATTTATATAAAGTTATCAGATCCCTCTGAGGCCCTGTATATATTTATAAAAAGTTATCAGACCCCTCTGAGGCCTCGTATATATTTATATAAAGTTATCAGATCCCGCTGAGGCCTCGTATATATTTATATAAAGTTATCAGATCCCTCTGAGGCCTCGTATATATTTATATAAAGTTATCAGATCCCTCTGAGGCCTCGTATATATTTATATAAAGTTATCAGATCCCTCTGAGGCCCCATATATATTTATATAAAGTTATCAGATCCCTCTGAGGCCCGTATATATTTATATAAGGTTATCAGACCCCTCTGAGGCCCCGTATATATTTATATAAAGTTATCAGACCCCTCTGAGGCCCCGTATATATTTATATAAAGTTATCAGATCCTTTTGAGGTCCCATATATATTTATATAAAGTTATCAGATCCCTCTGAGGCCCCGTATATATTTATATAAAATAAATCATAGTACTGAAGGGGTTAATAGGAAATATGTAACAGCAGTGCATTCCTCGGGAGAAAGCCCATTGCCATTATGAAGGCTAGAAATGTATATATACATTTATCTTGTTTGTGGCACAGGTGGTTTTTTTCCACTTTCTTGTATATCAACGTCAGTAGTAGATATATATAAAAAAAAGGTTGAAATTGATGTAATCCGGTACATTTTTCAGCCCATGTTACTATGTAACTAATGCATTTAAAAGCACATGATGGTCACAGCCTCGATCCATTCTGTAATTCTAGATCTAAGAACAAGCTCAGGAGGATATTGCCGCTTACAACCTGAGATATTATAGTTGAGAAAACACTGGGATCTCCTCATCGCTAGATGTAAGACATAAAAATATCTTTACTAATGCAACATTGTATCCAACTGCTCTTGATTTAATGTTTTATGGGTTTTGCATTGACAGAACCTGCATTATTTTTTTCCCATGGCTGCTTTTGTCCTCCCCCACAATGCATGGCGGGTCCATATTGTTTACCCTTTGTGGTAACTGTTACAGATCTCTATCTGTTTTCACATGAAGGAGAAGGCAGGAGCGGATGCATAATGAGCTTAATGTATGTCCCACATCTGCTCCAAGCCTAATAAATAAACGCCGCTTGTTATGCGCAAAACGCGTTGTCAACAGATTGCCGAGATAAATGAGATATTTTTACTTAATGACCTCCTCCTACAGCCCCTGGAATATTAATCACTCTCTGCAACTCCAGCCTCCGAGACGGAGTGTTATGAATGTGAGAATGTCTCGCTATTAGTCCCGGCTCTCACAATATTCCTTATTGTTTAGACTATTTTCACAAAGAACAGAAATTGCATGTTTCTAAACATTTCAGCGAATTTCGACGATTCCATTTTGCTGAAAATACAGTGAATTCACTTTTTAGCATATGGTCACGGTATTTTGCTGAAATTGGAGTCGCCAAAGCGGTTATCGAGCAATGCGAAAAACTGCCGAAATGCGCCAATAACCGTTCAATTGCACCAATAACTGACGACTTGCGACAAAGTGGCATCGGAGATTTCCACCGAACTGACAAATAAAAAGGAAGTTTCCTATTCACCTAATACGAGGTTAAATCAATAAAAATAATTAATTATTAAATAAAAACGTCTGTTACAAAACAGAAAAAGTATTTAAAAAGATAAAAAAACAAATATTGTTTAAAGAAATACAAAAATACAAAACGGTCTTTTAAAAAAAGCTAAAGGTATGTATTCCAGAAGTTACATTGAAACCTATGGAATTTGTCTGTTTAAACCTGTCAATAACTGTCGATAGCCTCTATATAAGCTTTCCCCTCTATAAACTATGCTCTGTTTAAGCTATGCTCTCTATAAGCTATCCTCTCTATAAGCTATCCTCTCTATAAGCTATCCTCTCTATAAGATATCCCCTCTATAAGCTATCCCCTCTATAAACTATCCCCTCTATAAACTATTCCCTCTATAAGCTATCCCCTCTATAAGCTATCCTCTCTATAAGCTATCCCCTCTATAAGCTATCCCCTCTATAAACTATCCCCTCTATAAGCTATCCTCTCTATAAACTATCCTCTCTATAAACTATCCTCTCTATAAACTATCCCCTCTATAAACTATCCCCTCTATAAGCTATCCTCTCTATAAACTATCCTCTCTATAAACTATCCTCTCTATAAACTATCCTCTCTATAAACTATCCTCTCTATAAGCTATCCTCTCTATAAACTATCCTCTCTATAAACTATCCTCTCTATAAGCTATCCCTTCTATAAGCTATCCCCTCTATAAACTATCCTCTCTATAAACTATCCTCTCTATAAAATATCCCCTCAATAAGCTATCCTCTCTATAAGCTATCCTCTCTATAAACTATCCTCTCTATAAACTATCCCCTCTATAAACTATCCTCTCTATAAACTATCCTCTCTATAAACTATCCTCTCTATAAGCTATCCCTTCTATAAGCTATCCCCTCTATAAACTATCCTCTCTATAAACTATCCTCTCTATAAAATATCCCCTCTATAAGCTATCCCCTCTATAAGCTATCCTCTCTATAAGCTATCCTCTCTATAAACTATCCTCTCTATAAACTATCCTCTCTATAAGCTATCCTCTCTATAAACTATCCTCTCTATAAACTATCCCCTCTATAAACTATCCTCTCTATAAGCTATCCCCTCTATAAGCTATCCCCCCTATAAGCTATCATCTCTATAAGATAACCTCTCTATAAACTATCCCCTCTATATGCTATCCCCTCTATAAGCTATCCCCTCTATAAGCTATCCTCTCTATAAACTATCCCCTCTATATGCTATCCCCTCTATAAACTATCCCCTCTATAAGCTATCCCCTCTATAAACTATCGCCTCTATAAGATATCCTCTCTATAAACTATCCCCTCTATAAGCTATCCCCTCTATAAACTATCCCCTCTATAAACTATCCTCTCTATAAAATATCCCCTCTATAAACTATCCTCTCTATAAGCTATCCTCTCTATAAGCTATCCCCTCTAAAAGCTATCCTCTCTATAAGCTATCCTCTCTATAAGCTATCCCCTCTATAAGCTATCCCCTCTATAAACTATCCCCTCTATAAGCTATTATCTCTATAAAATATCCCCTCTATAAGCTATCCCCTCTATAAGCTATCCCCTCTATAAGCTATCCCCTCTATAAACTATCCTCTCTATAAGCTATCCCCTCTATAAGCTATCCCCTCTATAAACTATCCCCTCTATAAGCTATTATCTCTATAAAATATCCCCTCTATAAGCTATCCCCTCTATAAGCTATCCCCTCTATAAGCTATCCCCTCTATAAGCTATCCCCTCTATAAACTATCCCCTCTATAAGCTATCCCCTCTATAAGCTATCCTCTCTATAAATATCCCCTCTATAAGCTATCCTCTCTATAAGCTATCTTCTCTATAAGCTATCCCCTCTATAAACTATCCTCTCTATAAATATCCCCTCTATAAACTATCCCTCTATAAACTATCCTCTCTAAAAAAATATCCCCTCTATAAGCTATCCCCTCTATAAGCTATCCCCTCTATAAGCTATCCTCTCTATAAGCTATCCCCTCTATAAGCTATCCCCTCTATAAACTATCCTCTCTATAAGCTATCCCCTCTATAAGCTATCCTCTCTATAAAATATCCCCTCTATAAGCTATCCCCTCTATAAACTATCCTCTCTATAAACTATCCCCTCTATAAGCTATCCTCTCTAAAAACTATCCTCTCTAAAAGCTATCCTCTCTATAAACTATCCTCTCTATAAACTGTCCTCTCTATAAGCTATCCCCTCTATAAGCTATCCCCTCTATAAACTATCCTCTCTATAAACTATCCCCTCTATAAGCTATCCTCTCTATAAACTATCCTCTCTATAAGATATCCCCTCTATAAACTATCCTCTCTATAAATTATCCCCTCTATAAGCTATCCTCTCTATAAACTATCCTCTCTATAAACTATCCTCTCTATAAACTATCCTCTCTATAAGCTATCCCCTCTATAAGCTATCCTCTCTATAAGCTATCCCCTCTATAAGCTATCCCCTCTATAAACTATCCTCTCTATAAGCTATCCTCTCTATAAGCTATCCCCTCTATAAGCTATCCTCTCTATAAAATATCCCCTCTATAAGCTATCCTCTCTATAAGCTATCCTCTCTATAAAATATCCCCTCTATAAACTATCCCCTCTATAATCTATCCTCTCTATAAACTATCCTCTCTATAAACTATCCCCTCTATAAACTATCCCCTCTATAAAGCTATCCCCTCTATAAGCTATCCTCTTTATAAGCTATCCCCTCTAAAAGCTATCCTCTCTATAAACTATCCCTCTATAAGCTATCCCCTCTATAAACTATCCCCTCTATAATCTATCCTCTCTATAAGATATCCTCTCTATAAACTATCCTCTCTATAAACTATCCCTCTATAAGCTATCCTCTCTATAAGCTATCCTCTCTATAAAACTATCCCCTCTATAAGCTATCCCCTCTATAAAACTATCGCCTCTATAAACTATCCCCTCTATAATCTATCCTCTCTATAAGCTATCCCCTCTATAAGCTATCCCCTCTATAACTATCCCCTCTATAAGCTATCCCCTCTATAAACTATCCCCTCTATAATCTATCCTCTCTATAGATATCCTCTCTATAAACTATCCTCTCTATAAACTATCCTCTCTATAAACTATACCCTCTATAAGATATCCTCTCTATAAAATATCCCCTCTATAAGCTATCCTCTCTATAAACTATCCTCTCTATAAGCTATCCCCTCTATAAACTATCCTCTTTATAAGCTATCCTCTCTATAATCTATCCTCTCTATAAACTATCCTCTCTATAAACTATCCTCTCTATAAGCTATCCCCTCTATAAGCTATCCCCTCTATAAGCTATCCTCTCTATAAACTATCCTCTCTATAAACTATCCTCTCTATAAGCTATCCTCTCTATAAACTATCCTCTCTATAAACTATCCTCTCTATAATCTATCCTCTCTATAAGATATCCTCTCTATAAACTATCCTCTCTATAAGCTATCCTCTCTATAAGCTATCATTTCTATAAGCTATCCCCACTATAAGCTATCCTCTCTATAAGCTATCATCTCTATAAGCTATCCTCTCTATAAGATATCATCTCTATAAGCTATCCCCTCTATTAAACTATCCTCTCTATAAACTATCCTCTCTATAAGCTATCCCTCTATAAACTATCCTCTCTATAAGCTATCCCCTCTATAAACTATCCCCTCTATAAGCTATCCTCTCTATAAGCTATCCCCTCTATAAGCTATCCTCTCTATAAACTATCCTCTCTATAAGCTATCCCCTCTATAAACTATCCCCTCTATAAACTATCCTCTCTATAAGCTATCCCCTCTATAAACGATCCCCTCTATAAGCTATCCTCTCTATAAGCTATCATCTCTATAAGCTATCCTCTCTATAAACTATGCCCACTATAAGCTATCATCTCTATAAACTATCCTCTCTATAAGCTATCCCCTCTAAAAGCTATCCTCTCTATAAGCTATCCCCTCTATAAGCTATCCCCTCTATAAACTATCCCCTCTATAAGCTATCCTCTCTATAAACTATCCTCTCTATAAGCTATTCTCTCTATAAGCTATCCTCTCTATAAACTATCCCCTCTATAAACTATCCCCTCTATAAGCTATCCCCTCTATAAGCTATCCTCTCTATAAGCTATCCCCTCTAAAAGCTATCCTCTCTATAAGCTATCCCCTCTATAAGCTATCCCCTCTATAAACTATCCCCTCTATAAACTATCCCCTCTATAATCTATCCTCTCTATAAGATATCCTCTCTATAAACTATCCTCTCTATAAACTATCCCCTCTATAAGCTATCCTCTCTATAAGCTATCCCCTCTATAAACTATCCCCTCTATAAGCTATCCTCTCTATAAGCTATCCCCTCTATAAACTATCCTCTTTATAAACTATCCCCTCTATAAGCTATCCTCTCTATAAGCTATCCTCTCTAAAAACTATCCCCTCTATAAGCTATCCTCTCTATAAACTATCCCCTCTATAAGCTATCCCCTCTATAAGCTATCCCCTCTATAAGCTATCCTCTCTATAAACTATCCCCTCTATAAGCTATCATCTCTATAAGATATCCCCTCTATAAACTATCCCCTCTATAAACTATCCCCTCTATAAGCTATCCTCTCTATAAGCTATCCCCTCTATAAGCTATCCCCTCTATAAACTATCCCCTCTATAAACTATCCTCTTTATAAGCTATCCTCTCTATAAGCTATCCTCTCTATAAGCTATCCCCTCTATAAACTATCCCCTCTATAAGCTATCCCCTCTATAAACTATCCCCTCTATAAACTATCCTCTTTATAAGCTATCCTCTCTATAAGCTATCCTCTCTATAAACTATCCTCTCTATAAACTATCCCCACTATAAGCTATCCTCTCTATAAGCTATCCCCTCTATAAGCTATCCTCTCTATAATATATCCTCTCTATAAGATATCCTCTCTATAAACTATCCTCTCTATAAGCTATCCCCTCTATAAGCTATCCTCTCTATAAGCTATCCTCTTTATAAGCTATCCTCTCTATAAGCTATCCTCTCTATAAACTATCCTCGCTATAAACTATCATTTCTATAAGCTATCTCCACTATAAGCTATCCCCTCTATAAACTATCCTCTCTATAAGCTATCCTCTCTATAAGCTATCCTCTCTATAAAATATCCCCTCTATAATCTATCCTCTCTATAAAATATCCCCTCTATAAGCTATCCCCTCTATAAACTATCCCCTCTATAAGCTATCCTCTCTATAAGCTATCATCTCTATAAACTATCCCCACTATAAGCTATCATCTCTATAAGCTATCCCCTCTATAAGCTGTCCCCTCTATAAGATATCCTCTCTATAAGCTATCCTCTCTATAAACTATCCTCTCTATAAACTATCCCCTCTATAAGCTATCATCTCTATAAACTATCCCCTCTATAAACTATCCTCTCTATAAACTATCCCCTCTATAAGCTATCCCCTCTATAAACTATCCCCTCTATAAACTATCCTCTCTATAAGCTATCCCCTCTATAAACTATCCTCTCTATAAACTATCCCCTCTATAAGCTATCATCTCTATAAGCTATCCCCTCTATAAACTATCCTCTCTATAAACTATCCCCTCTATAAGCTATCCCCTCTATAAACTATCCCCTCTATAAGCTATCCTCTCTATAAACTATCCCCTCTATAAGCTATCCTCTCTATAAACTATCCTCTCTATAAGCTATCATCTCTATAAGCTATCCCCTCTATAAGCTATCCTCTCTATAAGCTATCCCCTCTATAAGCAATCCTCTCTATAAGCTATCCCCTCTATAAACTATCCCCTCTTTAAGCTATTCCCTCTATAAACTATCCCCTCTATAAGCTATCCTCTCTATAAACTATCCTCTCTCTATAAGCTATCATCTCTATAAGCTATCCCTCTATAAGCTATCCTCTCTATAAGCTATCCCCTCTATAAGCAATCCTCTCTATAAGCTATCCCCTCTATAAACTATCCCCTCTATAAGCTATTCCCTCTATAAACTATCCCCTCTATAAGCTATCCTCTCTATAAACTATCCTCTCTATAA
Source organism: Leptobrachium leishanense (assembly GCA_009667805.1). NCBI lineage: Eukaryota > Metazoa > Chordata > Amphibia > Anura > Megophryidae > Leptobrachium > Leptobrachium leishanense. Next base: position 8,636,858 of record CM019068.1, on the reverse strand, counting down.
GCTATCATCTCTATAAGCTATCCCCTCTATAAGCTATCCTCTCTATAAGCTATCCCTCTATAAGCTATCCTCTCTATAAACTATCCTGTCTATAAGCTATCATCTCCATAAGCTATCCCCACTATAAGCTATCCTCTCTATAAGATATCCCCTCTGTAAGATATCCTCTCTATAAACTATCCTCTCTATAAGCTTTCCTCTCTATAAACTATCCTCTCTATAAAATATCCCCTCTATAAACTATCCCCTCTATAATCTATCCTCTCTATAAACTATCCTCTCTATAAACTATCCCCTCTATAAACTATCCCCTCTATAAGCTATCCCCTCTATAAGCTATCCTCTTTATAAGCTATCCCCTCTAAAAGCTATCCTCTCTATAAACTATCCCCTCTATAAGCTATCCCCTCTATAAACTATCCCCTCTATAATCTATCCTCTCTATAAGATATCCTCTCTATAAACTATCCTCTCTATAAACTATCCCCTCTATAAGCTATCCTCTCTATAAGCTATCCTCTCTATAAACTATCCCCTCTATAAGCTATCCCCTCTATAAACTATCGCCTCTATAAACTATCCCCTCTATAATCTATCCTCTCTATAAGCTATCCCCTCTATAAGCTATCCCCTCTATAAACTATCCCCTCTATAAGCTATCCCCTCTATAAACTATCCCCTCTATAATCTATCCTCTCTATAAAATATCCTCTCTATAAACTATCCTCTCTATAAACTATCCTCTCTATAAACTATACCCTCTATAAGATATCCTCTCTATAAAATATCCCCTCTATAAGCTATCCTCTCTATAAACTATCCTCTCTATAAGCTATCCCCTCTATAAACTATCCTCTTTATAAGCTATCCTCTCTATAATCTATCCTCTCTATAAACTATCCTCTCTATAAACTATCCTCTCTATAAGCTATCCCCTCTATAAGCTATCCCCTCTATAAGCTATCCTCTCTATAAACTATCCTCTCTATAAACTATCCTCTCTATAAGCTATCCTCTCTATAAACTATCCTCTCTATAAACTATCCTCTCTATAATCTATCCTCTCTATAAGATATCCTCTCTATAAACTATCCTCTCTATAAGCTATCCTCTCTATAAGCTATCATTTCTATAAGCTATCCCCACTATAAGCTATCCTCTCTATAAGCTATCATCTCTATAAGCTATCCTCTCTATAAGATATCATCTCTATAAGCTATCCCCTCTATAAACTATCCTCTCTATAAACTATCCTCTCTATAAGCTATCCCCTCTATAAACTATCCTCTCTATAAGCTATCCCCTCTATAAACTATCCCCTCTATAAGCTATCCTCTCTATAAGCTATCCCCTCTATAAGCTATCCTCTCTATAAACTATCCTCTCTATAAGCTATCCCCTCTATAAACTATCCCCTCTATAAACTATCCTCTCTATAAGCTATCCCCTCTATAAACGATCCCCTCTATAAGCTATCCTCTCTATAAGCTATCATCTCTATAAGCTATCCTCTCTATAAGCTATCCTCTCTATAAACTATCCCCTCTATAAGCTATTCCCTCTATAAGCTATCCCCTCTATAAACTATCCTCTCTATAAACTATCCCCTCTATAAGCTATCCTCTCTATAAGCTATCCTCTCTATAAGCTATCATCTCTATAAACTATCCTCTCTATAAGCTATCCTCTCTATAAGCTATCCTCTCTATAAGCTATCCTCTCTATAAGCTATCATCTCTATAAGCTATCCCCTCTATAAACTATCCTCTCTATAAGCTATCCCTCTATAAACTATCCTCTCTATAAGCTATCCTCTCTATAAGATATCATCTCTATAAACTATGCCCACTATAAGCTATCATCTCTATAAACTATCCTCTCTATAAGCTATCCCTCTAAAAGCTATCCTCTCTATAAGCTATCCCCTCTATAAGCTATCCCTCTATAAACTATCCCCTCTATAAGCTATCCTCTCTATAAACTATCCTCTCTATAAGCTATTCTCTCTATAAGCTATCCTCTCTATAAGCTATCCCCTCTATAAGCTATCCCCTCTATAAACTATCCCCTCTATAAGCTATCCTCTCTATAAGCTATCCCCTCTAAAAGCTATCCTCTCTATAAGCTATCCCCTCTATAAGCTATCCCCTCTATAAACTATCCCCTCTATAAACTATCCCCTCTATAATCTATCCTCTCTATAAGATATCCTCTCTATAAACTATCCTCTCTATAAACTATCCCCTCTATAAGCTATCCTCTCTATAAGCTATCCCCTCTATAAACTATCCCCTCTATATAAGCTATCCTCTCTATAAGCTATCCCCTCTATAAACTATCCTCTTTATAAACTATCCCCTCTATAAGCTATCCTCCTCTATAAGCTATCCTCTCTAAAAACTATCCCCTCTATAAGCTATCCTCTCTATAAACTATCCCCTCTATAAGCTATCCCCTCTATAAGCTATCCCCTCTATAAGCTATCCTCTCTTATTAAACTATCCTCTCTATAAGCTATCATCTCTATAAGATATCCCCTCTATAAACTATCCCCTCTATAAACTATCCCTCTATAAGCTATCCTCTCTATAAGCATCCCCTCTCTATAAGCTATCCCCTCTATAAACTATCCCCTCTATAAACTATCCTCTTTATAAGCTATCCTCTCTATAAGCTATCCTCTCTATAAGCTATCCCCTCTATAAACTATCCTCTCTATAAACTATCCTCTCTATAAACTATCCCCACTATAAGCTATCCTCTCTATAAGCTATCCCCTCTATAAGCTATCCTCTCTATAATATATCCTCTCTATAAGATATCCTCTCTATAAACTATCCTCTCTATAAGCTATCCCCTCTATAAGCTATCCTCTCTATAAGCTATCCTCTTTATAAGCTATCCTCTCTATAAGCTATCCTCTCTATAAACTATCCTCGCTATAAACTATCATTTCTATAAGCTATCTCCACTATAAGCTATCCCCTCTATAACTATCCTCTCTATAAGCTATCTCTCTATTAAGCTATCCTCTCTATAAAATATCCCCTCTATAATCTATCCTCTCTATAAAATATCCCCTCTATAAGCTATCCCCTCTATAAACTATCCCCTCTATAAACTATCCTCTCTATAAGCTATCATCTCTATAAACTATCCCCACTATAAGCTATCATCTCTATAAGCTATCCCCTCTATAAGCTGTCCCCTCTATAAGATATCCTCTCTATAAGCTATCCTCTCTATAAACTATCCCCTCTATAAGCTATCATCTCTATAAACTATCCCCTCTATAAACTATCCTATCTATAAACTATCCCCTCTATAAGCTATCCCCTCTATAAACTATCCCCTCTATAAACTATCCTCTCTATAAACTATCCCCTCTATAAACTATCCTCTCTATAAACTATCCCCTCTATAAGCTATCATCTCTATAAGCTATCCCCTCTATAAACTATCCTCTCTATAAACTATCCCCTCTATAAGCTATCCCCTCTATAAACTATCCCCTCTATAGTAAGCTATCCTCTCTATAAACTATCCCCTCTATAAGCTATCCTCTCTATAAACTATCCTCTCTATAAGCTATCATCTCTATAAGCTATCCCCTCTATAAGCTATCCTCTCTATAAGCTATCCCCTCTATAAGCAATCCTCTCTATAAGCTATCCCCTATATAAACTATCCCCTCTTTAAGCTATTCCCTCTATAAACTATCCCCTCTATAAGCTATCCTCTCTATAAACTATCCTCTCTATAAGCTATCATCTCTATAAGCTATCCCCTCTATAAGCTATCCTCTCTATAAGCTATCCCCTCTATAAGCAATCCTCTCTATAAGCTATCCCCTCTATAAACTATCCCCTCTTTAAGCTATTCCCTCTATAAACTATCCCCTCTATAAGCTATCCTCTCTATAAACTATCCTCTCTATAAGCTATCATCTCTATAAGCTATCCCCTCTATAAGCTATCCTCTCTATAAGCTATCCCCTCTATAAGCAATCCTCTCTATAAGCTATCCCCTCTATAAACTATCCCCTCTATAAGCTATTCCCTCTATAAACTATCCCCTCTATAAGCTATCCTCTCTATAAACTATCCTCTCTATAAGCTATCATCTCTATAAGCTATCCCCTCTATAAGCTATCCTCTCTATAAGCTATCCCCTCTATAAGCTATCCTCTCTATAAACTATCCTGTCTATAAGCTATCATCTCCATAAGCTATCCCCACTATAAGCTATCCTCTCTATAAGATATCCCCTCTGTAAGATATCCTCTCTATAAACTATCCTCTCTATAAGCTTTCCTCTCTATAAACTATCCCCTCTATAAACTATCCTCTCTATAAGCTATCCCCTCTATAGGCTATCCTCTCTATAAGCTATCCTCTCTATAAGCTATCCCCTCTATAAGCTATCCTCTCTATAAGCTATCCCCTCTATAAACTATCCTCTCTATAAACTATCCTCTCTATAAACTATCCTCTCTATAAGCTATCCTCTCTATAAACTATCCCCTCTATAAGCTATCCCCTCTATAAACTATCCTCTCTATAAACTATTCCCTCTATAAACTATCCTCTCTATAAGATATCCTCTCTATAAGCTATCCTCTCTATAAGCTATCCCCTCTATAAGCTATCCCCTCTATAAACTATCTCCTCTATAAACTATCCTCTCTATAAACTATCCCCTCTATAAGCTATCCTCTCTATAAGCTATCCTCTCTATAAGCTATCCCCTCTATAAGCTATCCCCTCTATAAGCTATCCCCTCTATAAACTATCCTCTCTATAAGCTATCCCTTCTATAAGCTATCCCCTCTATAAGCTATCCCCTCTATAAGCTATCCTCTCTATAAGCTATCCCCACTATAAGCTATCATCTCTATAAAATATCCCCACTATAAGCTATCATCTCTATAAGCTATCCCCACTATAAGCTATCATCTCTATAAACTATCCCCACTATAAGCTATCCTCTCTATAAACTATCCCCACTATAAGCTATCCTCTCTATAAACTATCCCCACTATAAGCTATCATCTCTATAAGCTATCCCCACTATAAGCTATCCTCTCTATAAGCTATCCCCACTATAAGCTATCCTCTCTATAAGCTATCCTCTCTATAAGCTATCCTCTCTATAAACTACCCCCTCTATAAGCTATCCTCTCTATAAGATATCCCCCTATAAACTATCCTCTCTGTAATCTATTATCTCTATATGCTATCTAGGGCTAACAGAAATAAGAGCTGGCAGCTGAATGAGATAAAACGGGAGCTTAAAAGACTTCTAATCTACACCTTGGCTATGTCCTTTGAATACATCCCACACAATACAATGACGCGAGTCGGTGACTGACCCATTCACTCCATTCTATGACCAAAGCCACACAGCGATGAGCAAGTGATGGAAAAATACAACACAGAATATCACACAATGGATGCACCCAGTGACATATAAAGAGGAAAATATCACACAATGGATGCACCCTGTGACACATATAGAGGAAAATATCACACAATGGATGCACCCTGTGACACATATAGAGGAAAATATCACACAATGGATGCACCCTGTGACACATATAGAGGAAAATATCACACAATGGATGCACCCAGTGACACATAAAGAGGAAAATATCACACAATGGATGCACCCTGTGACACATATAGAGGAAAATATCACACAGTGGATGCACCCTGTGACACATATAGAGGAAAATATCACATAATGGATGCGCCCAGTGACACATATAGAGGAAAATATCACACAATGGATGCACCCAGTGACACATATAGAGGAAAATATCACACAATGGATGCACCCAGTGACATATAAAGAGGAAAATATCACACAATGGATGCACCCTGTGACACATATAGAGGAAAATATCACACAATGGATGCACCCTGTGACACATATAGAGGAAAATATCACACAATGGATGCACCCTGTGACACATATAGAGGAAAATATCACACAATGGATGCACCCTGTGACACATATAGAGGAAAATATCACACAATGGATGCACCCAGTGACACATAAAGAGGAAAATATCACACAATGGATGCACCCTGTGACACATATAGAGGAAAATATCACACAGTGGATGCACCCAGTGACACATATAGAGGAAAATATCACACAATGGATGCGCCCAGTGACGCATAGAGAGGAAAATATCACACAATGGATGCACCCTGTGACACATATAGAGGAAAATATCACACAATGGATGCACCCTGTGACACATATAGAGGAAAATATCACACAATGGATGCACCCAGTGACACATATAGAGGGAAATATCACACAATGGATGCGCCCAGTGACACATATAGAGGGAAATATCACACAATGGATGCACCCTGTGACACATATAGAGGAAAATATCACACAATGGATGCACCCAGTGACACATATAGAGGAAAATATCACACAATGGATGCACCCAGTGACACATATAGAGGGAAATATCACACAATGGATGCCCCTGTGACACATATAGAGGAAAATATCACACAATGGATGCACCCTGTGACACATATAGAGGAAAATATCACACAATGGATGCACCCAGTGACACATAAAGAGGAAAATATCACACAATGGATGCACCCTGTGACACATATAGAGGAAAATATCACACAGTGGATGCACCCAGTGACACATATAGAGGAAAATATCACACAATGGATGCGCCAGTGACGCATAGAGAGGAAAATATCACACAATGGATGCACCCTGTGACACATATAGAGGAAAATATCACACAATGGATGCACCCTGTGACACATATAGAGGAAAATATCACACAATGGATGCACCCAGTGACACATATAGAGGGAAATATCACACAATGGATGCGCCCAGTGACACATATAGAGGGAAATATCACACAATGGATGCGCCCAGTGACACATATAGAGGAAAATATCACACAATGGATGCACCCAGTGACACATGTACAGGAATATATTTTCTAAACATACAAGAGAAAAACAAAACACATGTGAGGTTTTTGGTGGTACTGGCCTTTTGATGACCAGTCTGTTGTGTTGGGTGGGAGGGAGCACATTTCGTTACATTGTCTCTGACATCATCTCAAGATTCTCTTCCTTTTTTTGATTATTTGTGACTGAGGTTTTGAAAACAGTGATGTGAGAGATGGCGGCCATCACGCTGAGACGCTCGCAGGTCATCAATTGGCATTCACTCCTAGACTCACTGAGCTTGGATTGATGACAGCAAAGCCCTCTACATGATTATTGTTTTGATAATGAATTTGTGGGAAGAACATTTCAGGCGACAGACGCACTTTAACGGGAAATTAGCAAACGCATCAAACTACGAAATGACAAGTCTTTTCAAGAGCATCTTCCAATTATTGTGCAGAGACGAATCAGTGTCACCGGCGAGCACGCTCCAGAACATGCATCCCGCGTCTCATGACCTGCTACTTTGTATTCACATGCAACGAGGACATTGATGCGAAGACAGATACAAAAATATGTCAATAAATGTACAGGCTGTTCATTCGTCTAACGATTCACTGTTTTGTTCTGCTTCGTTCACATCAGTTAAATTACTGTCTGTATACGGCTGCTGGATTCCCATTGTCGTATAATTACGAGATAATTTGTTGCACTCATTGTTCTAAATTAAGGCCACGTCTATCAATGAGCCTCGCTCTGGACATTTCATTGTGAGTCAGCAATAAAACACAGTATTAATTGGTTTCATTTAGGCACGTGCTGTCAGTCCCCGCAATCCCTTTCGTGAGATCATCTTTGTCTTTGCATTCAGCCGGACGCGCATTTTAGGATTAATGACATTATTTTAGCCGTTGTGCTTTATCTGCCGATAACATCTCCATAACACGCCTGACACATCCCCTCCTCTCCACCAGGCCACGCGATTTCATCACAAACATTCGATTGGCTTCGCTGCTTGAATAATTATTTAAGCTTAGGGCTGACCACGTGTCCCTCTGTTATTATTTAGAAGCTGGAGCACAGACACTTTGCTTTTTATCTTACGGTAACATCTTCAAAATGTTATTTCAAACTCTGTGTTTAGAAATCCAGCGTTCTACAGAAATCTATCAATGTTATTCTATTATGATTTAAAAACTCGAGGTGGGATACTGTTTTGTTTTTTATTCCTTATTTAAAAAATTTCCAGAGAAATTTTACACAAATACATTGAAAGCATAAAGGGATTGTAATATGAATAAATAAAATTAAAATGCAATATATCAAGACAAGCAGAGGTCATTCCAATGGCAGGCGAAAGTATCAATGGGGGAAAACTCAACAGATAAGCATTCATTGAGGTTCCGTCCTATTAAGGCTATTTGACGGTCAATCTATTGAAACAATATAAACGGTAACTGTGGTAAAACTTTCTTCGTACAACACACTATCCACAACATCCCAGCTCCTGCGTTTTCCACTCTGAAACAACCCAACACATTCTGCAATCACCATGTCATCCTCCACAACCTCCACTATGCTCCTACTGTCCATATTATATATATTTGCATTTATGTATTAATTTCTGCCATTTTCTTTTTTCTTTCTAAATTTTTACCACCTTTTTGTTACACCCTCAACATCATTTTGCTTCCTCATCCCCTCCCCTGTCGTAAATGCTTCTCATACAAAGCTCACTCTTCCTAAATCTGTGTGCCTTTCTCCATACAGCACACTATCCACAACTATCACCTTCTCCAGCTATTGCATTTCCACTCTGTAGTCTCACCCATCCAACCATCCGCCATCCCACCCAGTCCCGGGCCTAAACTCATAGCTCTCCCTTCCAGGTGCTTCCTCTTTTCTTTCTTATTACCCTGTTCAAACCCAAGCTTCTGCTCCTTCCCACGCAATCCCTGTTATATTCTTTCTGGGCACCAACTCCACACTCTCCCTGCCCACTTTTGTTTCACTTCCCTCTGTCTGTTAGCTTGTAAGCTCATGGCTTGTCTGGCTCAGCACCTGTATAAAGTGCTGTATCAGAAGGGAAATTATCCTATGGACATCTGTTCTTTATGTATCTATATTATGTCCCATGTTTGCACTTCCCCATTGTAAAGCACTGCGGAATTGTTTGGTGCTATATAAGTGACTGTACCTGTAGCTGTAAATATTGACTGTTGACTGCAGGGGACATGGCATGTCCAATGAATGTTGAGTATCAGCTCTTGTACTTAATGACTCTATCTTCTATGACCTCCATTGGTTACAGTATTTCTTAACTCATACAACTCGGTATAATCATATACTATATGTGCAAACTGTTTACCTGGATTTAAATGGCAAATAATGGTCACTTGCTCACATGTCTTGGTGCTCTTTGATAATCGACACCGAAATACAGGTGTGAATCAAGGGAGCACCGGACCTCCCATCACTCCCGGTAGTCCTCAGGAAGTGGCTGGATTGTAGGTCTTAAAGATAAGGATCAGGACAGGCTGTGTTGATTAATAAACTAGTAATTTGTTAATAAAACAAAAATAATATACCACAAATGTGTTTCGCTGGAAAGGTTTCCTCAGTGGGTATAATGTAAATACAGAAATGCAATTCGTTTAAGTAGCCATGTCCTAATGAAAAGAGTTTCACGTTCAGTATTGTGTTGGTCTTTCCAAGATGGCCGCCGGTCACATGACTATGCATGTGCATGACATCACGGTTCAAGATGGCAGATCCTGTTCCATTCTGCACATGTAGGCTTTCATTTCTTGTGCCGGTCTCTTCAACCATTGGAACAAAGCCACTTTCATCTTATTCCTTTGTCGAAGAACATCGGTGAAGGACATTTCTTAATGGGAAGATTCAAGGGAAAGGCTGCCAAAATGTTATTCTTTGTGTGTCCGATTAAATAACACATTTTGGAATTTTAGTGTCTGTTCCATTATTCGGATTTTCTGCCAAGAACAACTGAGATTCCTCCAAAGTGGTCAAAGAGTGAATGATGTTTCCTCTATAAACCGTATACTCTACATATGTTGCAACTCTCCTCCTCAATGTGGTTTTCATGTCCAGAAACTTGTGTTGAGCCAAAGTCATGAAAGGTGCATAATTATCGGCTGTAATGGAGGAGTTTTTCTAGTGTATTGAGGGCTCATTCCAAGCAGAACCATAATCTGTGATTAAGTGGAGATGTTTCTAGTGGTAGCTATGACAGTCCAATTTTCCAATGGATTTAAAGAAAGGGTACTAGTGTTGACCTGGGGGCCAGTATCTTTGAGGAGCATCCTAATATTATGAGCCAAGCTGCTGACATAAAGACTCACATGTCATGGAGCTGTTACTAGGGAGCTGCTAATACATAACAGCTTTTTTTTGGATCTTTTGGGCATTTTTCAGGATTTTTTCAGCAAAACATTTCTGTTATTTTTTTAAAATATTTTTTTCATTTTTCTGTAACAGCCCTTTTTATTATCATTCATTGGATTTTATATGTTAATTCCAGACATTTTCGTTCAGTAGTTTTTTTGCAATCAGTGTTTCACTTTTCACACTTTCAAGCGTACTGTTTTTGTCGTTTTACTCCATTTGTCAGCTTGTCGACTTTTTCCAGCGGCTGGTCTGTGCTGTGATCGACGGCTCTGCGGCTTTTTCCGACATGTTCAGCGTGTTTTTTTCGGCAGTTCTGGACAGGTTTCTGTGGGTTTTCGGTAGATGCTCGGCAGGCTTGCCGCGGGTTTACGGCAGGCTTGCAGCAGGTTTTCCCTGCACTCCGGGGACCCTGCGGTTAATGCTGAATTCACCGCAGGGTTGGGAACTTTGATTCCCCGACGTGCAGGGAAGTGCAGGGAACGAGAGAGCACTGAAATATCAGGGACATTTTGGTGCTCTCTGAATACTCCCCTAAGACTGGCGGCACATGAGCGTACTTATGCTTTCGTGCGTCTGCACTTCCCTGCAGCTGTGCCGTTTTGACGGGGAGGGCTAACCACCGGGCGTGCAAAAGCCCTCCCCGTCAAAAAGCTAGACGGACGCTGACGGGGATACAAAGCGCGATTCTCCACAGGAGGATCGCACTTTGTACGCTGAGAGCACAGAGTTTCTCTCTCTGAGAAACGCTCGTGTGCCGCCAGCCTAAATGTCTCAGTTTTTATCATATTGCATTAAATTCTGATTTTAAAAGCTTGGATATTCGGAGGCTCTTGAATTAACCCTATTAAACTCTTGGGGACATTTTCATCACTTTTTTCCCCTGTTAATAAATTGCATTAATCTTTCAGGGAAATGTTTTATCTTTCTTGAGTCCCTGTAATAAAATCCATTTATCTCTTGTATGTATGGGGAGGTTTATCATAGAGGGTCCCCCTCCCCCGCCCCACAAAAATATAACAAAGCAAACTGAGAAAACAAAAGGGGTTTAATACAATAAAAAAATGAATTGTTTTATCTCATCCAATACGCGACCTTGAACACAGTGCGACGCGGCTGCCGGCTCCAGCATCTGTCACTAATGTAAATCAGAGGGCGATACGCGGATTGTGTCCACGATTCTGGATATAATACATTATGTGAGCCCTTATCTCCAGACATTCTCTACGTTTCCTATACATGGTTACAATATATTTGCAAACCCACTGCTTCAGCACATTCCCAGGCGTTTTGCAAATTGTATCATTCAGGGTTCTTGTAGGAATAGTAAAGCATTAAATCCTTACGTTACCCCAAGTCCACGCTGAAGATCACACGTTCAGAACCTCTGTTGTAGATATGTGCGTTTCATTTTGTTGCGAATCGCAATTCGGACAAAATTATACCGATTCGTATTTCAGAAGCACTTCCAGAATAAAGAATCAGTTCCGTCTGAAACAGAACGAAAACAAAGCAAAACAAAATGGAATATAACAAATTGCTATTGTTTTCACGAATCGTTTCGTTATACTGTTTCACTTGTTTCACAGATTCAGCACCGTGTTCCTGTCTATTGGCTGTGGTGCTGAATCTGTTGTATTAAGCACCACAGGCCTTGGACATCACCATGGTGCTGTTTGTTGGGATTCAGCAGCAGTGAAATCCCCCATAGATAAGTAATGGTTAATCTATTCAGAAACAGCGAACGGCACCGAAATGTCAGTGAAATGCCCTGATTTTCGGTGGTTCGTTCAACAGGTTTAAACAGGCGAATCCCATTGATTTCAATGTAAAAAAACTTCTATTAAATATTTATTCAACCATTTATTATTTTCATTTGTAGCAAAAAGCCTTTTTATTTATAGATTTTTTATATTTATTTAAGTATTTTTTGTATTCTTCAGGTGAAATTTATGGATTCCCAATTATGTTAAAACAATGAGGCTTTTTTCTTTGCTAGATGCAGATTTTCTTCAGTCCGACTGCGTTTGGCAGGTGCTGTCATTGGTGCTGAAACATATTTCAGCACCAAGGACAGGGGGATCTTTTGCTCCGGAGCCACACAGAGCTGTTGTCCTTGGTGCTGATACCTATCTCCTGGTGGTATGGGTGAAGTGAAGTCCACCATGTGTGAGGTTAGGAATGGAGAAGGAGATCACCAGGTTTCAGTGATAAGAATAATACTAGTTTTTTATATAATGACCCATTTCAACACATTTCCGTGCAGTTCATTCATTTTTTTCATCATTTTCTGATTCAAGTAATCGTTTTTTTCCTGCTGATAAAATTTTTATCTTCAGTTTTAAGTTTCTGTTAAATTTCAGACACTTTTCAGTCAATTAACAATTCACAAAATCTTCAGTTAAGTTTTTTTAATCCGACCATGAAAAGAGCAGTGGAAAACGCAGGTACGTTACTTGGCTAGAAGCAACAATTAACTATCATTCCCAAGAGGCTGAGTGAGGATTCTGGCACTTGTAGTCCGCGAGAGCTGGAGTGCCGGAGCTCAGCTGTCGCTGGGAGGAAGAGAAGATTAACGTCTCGGCTGCTCTGTCCAATTTCCAAATCTCTGTCCCTGATGTATGTGTTTAAAATGCACATTTGTTGTGTAAGCGCTCCTGCTCGGTGTTAGCAGACCCGTGCAGCGCCCTCTCCTAATTTATGTTATGTTATTCATTATAAATCTCATTAAATTGGTCCCGAGCAGTGCGACGGCCCGAGGCTGCGAGCGCGGTGATTTCTGGCACATTTATTTGCTGCGCCGATTGAAAGAGAACTGTATATTGTCTTTATTTTATTGTAAAGGTTTCCTCCGCTTGTTGTGACAGTTTTATTCCAGTTGCGCTGATGTTTGATAACGCCGCTGACATTGTCACATCGGTTCCACTAATGTCTCCGGTTAAACACAGGTCCCCCACACGTTACACCGAGAAGATGCGCAATGCGACCGGCTGGGAATGAATCTTACATCGATTGGCGAGAGGTTGAAATAGAAATCCCGTCTCACTGAGTTATACCAGAGTTATGGAAATCTTTAGTCTAGATAATACAGTTGAATCAGAGTTCTGCATATCTCCAATTTTTATAACAGAGTTGAATCAGAGTTCTGTATATCTTTAATCTATATATCACTCACCATGTCAGAAAGACCAAAATAGGACAGGCAGACGCTCCCAGACACAGATAAGAGGGCAAGCAGCCTCTGTGTCGGGAGGCTGTGCCTCTGGTCATCGTGGACGTGGTGCATCCTCTGCAGGGGCACGCTTGTCCTTTCTAACTGGTGCTGGCCGTCTTAAGCAGCAGCAACATACAGAGGATTTGGTGGATTGGCTAACCAGGCCATCCTCATCCTCCGAGTCCTCTGCCAGCCAGGCTTGTAGTGTTTTACAGTCCACCTCTGGTGACAAAGCATCTATTGCAGCCTCCATGTCCACAGCTACTCCTGCCGTAGCCTCACCAACATACACGGAGGAGTCAGCTGAATTGTTTGACTACAATGAGAGTGACATGCTGCTTGAGGATCCGCAGCAAGTACAGTGCTCTGATTCAATCTCTGAGGTTGAGGAAGGGAGTATAATGAACCTAGAGGAAGGGGGTGCCAGTGACACACAAATAACTGGCACTCATGTTCCCCCAGCAGCTGCAGCATATTGCGAGGTTGGCTCCAGTGACGAAGAGATAGGGGGTGATGACAATGATGATGAGGTCACTGACTCCACCTGGGTGCCTGATCGAACAGAGGACTCATATGAGGAGGAGGAGGAACAACAAACACGAGGCACAACATCCTCTATGACCAACCGTAGCCAGTCCAAGGCATCAGAAGTCAAAGCTGCTCAGGTGCAGAGCGCTGTTGTCTCAAAGCACATGTACAGGAAGTCTGCTGTCTGGGAGTTCTTTAAGAAATGTGCAGCAAACCGCACCGTTGCTATTTGTAATCTATGTCAGATGAGGATCAAGTGTGGGAAAGACATCCCACGCTTGGGTACTACATGCTTGAGGTGACATATGACCACCTGCCACGCATCCCGCTGGCACAACACTTTGCATAGGTCCTCCTCCTCATCATCTGTCTCTACCCCCACTATATGTCCTGCCATGTCATTGCCTACAACCTCCACTGACAGGGATGATGCTACAGTAATGGGTGTACCAGGTCCTTCCTCAAAATGTGACAGCATCCCATCAGCTGAAGATTTACGCAGTCAGATTACGTTGCCCCAGCTGCTGCAGCGTGAGAAAAATTTAGTTCCAACCATCCCCAAGCACAGCATCTAAATACCAGCTTAGCAAAATTACTCGCATTACAGCTGCTGCCTTTCCAGCTGGTGGACTCTGCTTCCTTCTGTGAATTTGCTGAATGTGCTGTACCACAGTGGCAGGTTCCAAAATGCCATTTCTTTTCACGGAAGGCCATTCCAGCACTATACCAGCGCATGGAACACAATGTTATGGAGTCATTGGAAAGGCAGTCAGCAGCAAAGGTGCACATGACTTTAGACACGTGGTCCAGCAAGCATGGACAGGGCCGTTACATTTCCTTCACGGCACACTGGGTAAGTCTGATTGCAGCTGGAGGGATCCAAGCTCTGTGCTGGAGTTTGTTCATCCACCACGCCTCCTGAAAGCTGCTTATATGAGGTCTGTCTGCTCCACCACCTCTTCCTCCTCCTCCTTCTTCTCTGTCTCTGGCAAAGTGGCAGTTAAACCGATGCGTGGCAGGGGCTACGCAATGGCTCAAGCAAAGAGATGCCATACTGTGCTTGAGCTGGTTTGTTTAGGGGACAGGAGCCACACCGGGCCAGAAATTCTGTCAGCTCTGCAGGGGCAGGTGCAGAGA
This sequence comes from Leptobrachium leishanense, assembly GCA_009667805.1. Taxonomy (NCBI): domain Eukaryota; kingdom Metazoa; phylum Chordata; class Amphibia; order Anura; family Megophryidae; genus Leptobrachium; species Leptobrachium leishanense. The sequence continues at coordinate 8,621,624 of CM019068.1, read as the reverse complement.
TGGTTAACACCACGCCAGCTTGAGCTAGGAATGGACGTCTGTAATAATGGCAGCAACCTTCTCTCCGCCCAACGCCAGGGTAAGTTGACGCATGTACCATGCCTAGCACACCTCCGAAATCTGGTGGTACAGCATTTCCTAACCAGGTACCCAGGGCTGGCAGAGCTTCTCAGCCAGGCCAGAAAAGTCTGCAGCCACTTCAGACGGTCATTCCCAGCAAGTGTTCGCCTTGCAGAAATTCAAAGAGAATTCCACATTCCCACAAACCGTCTGATCTGTGACATGCCCACCAGGTGGAACTCGACATTAGCAATGCTGCAGCATCTGCACAAGCAGCAGAGGGCCCTCAATGAGTACCTGTGTGAGTATGGCACAAGGACAGGTTCAGGTCAACTTGTTTCCCCCCCCCCCACAGTGGCTGATGATCAAGGATGCATGCACTGTACTGTCACTATCTGAGGAGGCAATGAGGATGGTGAGCAGGGTCAGTGCATGCATCAGTGACACAATTCCTTTAGTGTTCCTGCTGGAGCGCACTCTGCGGGGAATTATAGATGTGGCACTAGAGGCAGAGCAGCGGGAGGAAGAGGAGGCCTTCCCAGTCAAGGCCCCAGTCTTTACGCAGACAGCATTCCTGCGGGTCCTCAGATCAGACAGGAGGAGGATGAGGAGGATGAGGAGGAGGAGGAATATTTAAGTAGTGGGGGCATTGAAGGTGGGGATTCCTCAAGGGAGGGTTTTGTGTGCCCAGAAACCCAAGGACTAGTACGTGGCTGGGAGGAGGAAGTGCACGATGGGGTAATCCTCATTGACCAGGAAGACTCGGAAGCTAATGCCACCTCCAACCTATGCTGCATTGACTCCCTTATCCTGCAAAGCCTGCTAAAGGACCCCAGGATTCGTGCTGTCAAGGAGAGGGATCATTACTGGTTGGCAAGCCTTCTTGATCCACGATACAAGGGTAAAGTTGCAGAGCTCATCCTGTCCGCACAGAGGAAGGACAGGATGAAACAACTTGAGGACGCTCTAAAGCGACACTTGTGTAACACCTTTCCAGGCACTGGTAGGTTACCAAGTGATGACACAGGTGCTTCTGAGGCTGCGGATGATCAGAGGAAGAGCGGTGAATGCCGGGGCCGCTTGACTGATGCCTTTTTAAATTTTTTTAGTCCACGACGCCCAGGGACGTCAAATGTAGGCACCCATTGCCAGCGTCTTCACCATATGGTGCAGGACTACTTAGGGGCAAGGGCAGACCTGGATACCTTTACAGCAGATGATCCACTGGCTTACTGGGTGTTGAGATTGGATCACTGGACAAAACGTAGCCAATATGCTATGCAGCTACTAGGTTGCCCTTCATCCAGCATGCTTTCTGAAAGGACGTTCAGTGCCGCTGGAGGTTTTGTCACAGACAAAAGAGTGCGTCTGTCCACCGACTCTGTAGACCGGCTGACATTTATAAAAATGAATCAGTCCTGGATCAGCAGCTATCAATCACCTGATGCTGATGTAACTGAATAGATCGGGGATCTCTTCTGCATTCCCAAAACCTCCACCACTGCACTCTTCCACAATACCACAGAGGAGTTACTTATGGTGTGAAGGCACTTGCTGCCACCAAAGGCACAATATTTGGGTGCACTGCCACTGACGCCTATACCAGATTCATATCATTTTAGGCTGCTGTCAGACGAGCGTAGTGTTCATGTCCGTGATTGCGCCTAAAAGTACGTCCGTGATAGCATGAAAGAAAGTCCATTGGAGCCTGACACATGAAGTACGTCCGCACTGAACTGCGGACGCATGACGGACGCTGCAAACGGACGCAGGTTAGGCAAGAACGTAATACTGCTAGAACGGACGTGCGGAGTGCGCCACGTCCACAACGTCTGCATAGCTTTGTGTGTGAGTGATGTAGCATGGTCAGACGGACTGCATTTATACGTCCAGCATTTTTGACGAACAGAATGTTTTTTCATTGTAATTTATTTTTCCCTCCTACATCTGTCAAAAATAACTTCAGTGAAAAAACGGACTGTGTGGCCACTACTGCGTCATCCGTACTGACGATGTCCGTACTGCACGGACGTACAGTCCGTAGAAATCACGCTTGTCTGACCCTAGCCTTAATATTGGACCGCAGGGTCCAACCCTGCACTCTTCCACAATACCACAGAGGGGTTACGGTGTGACAGCACAGTTGCCGACACTAAAGGCCCAATTTTAAAGCACCCATTATTACTTTCATCCAAAGCCTGCATAAGTTTCACCATAATTTAGCCAAAAAATCACTAAACTTGTTCTGCGTGTCCTAAAATGTCTCTTCTTTCCATACAGGCTGCCGCCCCTAGCAGTTGTTTATGAATAGATTAAAGGAAAACCATTTACCGTAATTTGAAATGTCATTCTTTTCTTTTTAAATGTTTCTATACATCCTACAAATCCGCCACTTCACACGCAGGTTATGGGGACCTCCTAGGCACGATATTTGAAGGAATTTTTTGTTTTTATTCTTAACCTTTATTTCATGGAAAACTCACTGTTTCTTTAAAAACATATTTTTTTTAACTTTTTGTCTTTGTTTCCTGTCCTCCAGGGCACTACCCGGACCTCCATACACCTTTTATGGCAAATATCTTGCATGTATGCCCTCTTGGAGGGCACTCTAAAATTCGAACTTTTGAGTCCCATTGACTTGTATTTTTGTTCAGTTCGTGTTCGAGTTCGAACTCGAACTTTTGAAATTGTTCGAGTTCGAATGCGAACCGAACATGGGGATGTTCGGCTCATCACTATTAAGGAGAGAGTCTCCCCTTTTAAGCGGTGCCTGACTTTAACCCCATTAGGCCCCAGATCGCAGCCTAGTTCCGGAGGGGGTCGCCATCTTGAATGGCAGCTCCACCTCCGGGTCCCCCCGCATCACCTGACATCATCGCGCATGATGTGATGACGTCAGTTAGCCAGAGAACCCCTAGCTGCCCGGGGATTTCCTAAGGAAAGCGCATGGCCTTTCCAATGATACCAAACATGAATATGTTCAAGTTAAGTGAAAATGAATAAAATTCATGAAAAAAATGGCGGGAAAAAATGAAGAAATAAAAACGTGTTTTTTTCTGTGTGCTATTTTTATTAATGCAGCAATATTGTTCCCATTTCAGTTATAATGTGAACAGTAATTCTGCACTAATGATTTTTTTTCTATGGGGCATTTGCTAAAAATCATGTAATTCCCCCCCAAAAAACTGTAACGAGTCCCCATTTCTAATTTTTTTTAACAAGCGCACCCCCATAGAAAATATAAACGCAAAGACTCGAAGGATAAAATGTGAAAAAAAAACACTTTACACGCTGTAGATGATTGAAAATTCCAATTTTATTGCATTTTTTGTTATAATATTCAGACATGACATGACGTATAAATATAATAATGATATATTATGAATCTGCAGTGTCTGCCGGAAAAAATGGACATAGAATATGTCTGTGTCGAATAATAAAACGTGACTTCAAATCGCATTTAAACATGATGAGCAAAAGAGGTAAAAATTAGCTCAGCACACAGCAGTGAAATGGCTCAGCAGGGAAAGGGTTAAAAACAAAACACAAATATACAGATTAACACAGAAAATAAATATGTAAGAAATATAGTCACTATGTTGCATGTTTACAGGTGCATTCTGTATATAGTCACTGTGTTACATGTTTACAGGTGCATTCTGTATATAATCACTATGTTACATGATTACTTGTGCATTCTGTATGTAGTCACTATGTTAAATGTTTACAGGTGCATTCTGTATATAGTCACTATGTTACATGTCTACAGGTGCATTCTGTATATAGTCACTGTGTTACATGTTTACAGGAGCATTCTGTATGTAATCACTATGTTACATGTTTACAGGTGCATTCTGTATATAGTCACTGTGTTACATGTTTACAGGCGCATTCTGTATATAGTCACTGTGTTACATGTTTACAGGCGCATTCTGTATATAGTCACTATGTTACATGTTTACAGGTGCATTCTGTATATAGTCACTGTGTTGCATGTTTACAGGTGCATTCTGTATATAGTCACTATGTTACATGTTTACAGGTGCATTCTGTATATAGTCACTGTGTTACATGTTTACAGGTGCATTCTGTATATAGTCACTGTGTTACATGTTTACAGGCGCATTCTGTATATAGTCACTATGTTACATGTTTACAGGTGCATTCTGTATATAGTCACTGTGTTACATGTTTACAGGAGCATTCTGTATATAGTCACTATGTTACATGTTTACAGGAGCATTCTGTATATAGTCATTATGTTACATGTTTACAGGCACATTCTGTATATAGTCACTGTGTTACATGTTTACAGGAGCATTCTGTATATAGTCACTATGTTACATGTTTACAGGTGCATTCTGTATATACTCACTATGTTACATGTTTACAGGAGCATTCTGTATATAGTCACTGTGTTACATGTTTACAGGCGCATTCTGTATATAGTCACTGTGTTACATGTTTACAGGAGCATTCTGTATATAGTCACTATGTTACATGTTTACAGGTGCATTCTGTATATACTCACTATGTTACATGTTTACAGGTGCATTCTGTATTGAGGTATTAATAGAGATCTCTTAAGGGACTTTAGACTGGGGGAAGATTTGATGGTGTCTGGGAGGTTATTCCATATTTGCGGTGCTCTGTAGGAAAATGAGGATGGAGCCACTTTCTTTTTTGTATTGTGGTATTGTAAGTAAGGTGCTGGTCCTGGATCGGAGGTTATAGGATGAGGGAACTGCTGGGGGAAGCAGTCTATTCAGGTAGGGTGGTAACTTCCCAGAAAACCTCTTAAACACCAGGTTGGAAAGGTGAAGGGTGCATCTGGATTTCAGCGATGGCCAGTTTAGTTCTTTTAACATGTTACAATGGTGTGTCATGTAGTTACTTTGTAGCACAAAGCGGCAGAATGAGTTATACAATGTAGTAAGTTTACGAAGGTGTGTTTGCGGGGCGGCTGCATACACTACATCTCCATATTCAATAGCCGGCATAAGCATTTGTTGTACAATCTGCTTTCTTACCGCGGGGCTCAGGCAGGATTTGTTTCTGTACAGGGCACCTAGTTTGGGGTAAAGTTTAGATGAGAGTTTTTTGATGTGGGGCCAAAGGATAGATTTGGGTCTAACCACATACCTAGATATTTGAGAGAAGTGACTGTGGTCAGCGCGTCATTTGATTTTGTCCTGACACATAGATGGGGATTTTGCAATTTGTGTAGTTTAGGTGCTTTCCAAAGAGCATTGTAACAGTTTTGTCAGTATTTAGAAAAAGTTTGTTATCTTTGATCCACTTTTCTACCTCTGTGAATTGTTCTTGCAGCACGGCCTCCAGCTGTGGGAGATCTGGTTTGCTGGTATAGATTACAGTGTCGTCTGCGTACATGTGTACAGTTGAGGCTTTGCAGACATTGGGCAGATCGCTTATGAATATTGTGAATAGCAGGGGGCTGAGTATTGAGCCTTGGGGTACACCGCACGTGACTGGGAGGGGAAGGGAAGTGCTGTCAGAAATGGACACATATTGTGATCTGTCGGATACATATGATTGGAACCAGGTTAGTGTGCGATCATAAAATACCAGAGTTTTTAAGTTTTTGTAATAGGATGCCATGGTCTACTGTGTCAAAGGCCTTGGCAAAATCAAGGAAGATGCTCCAGTTAGGTCTCCTTGTTCCATACCAGCCTGGATCACATCGCAAACGTTTAAAAGGGCTTTTGCAGTTGAATGATCAGCAGCTTATACATATAAACATTCAAAGATCTTACCAGATTTTAACCCTTCAAAAGCTTACACCAATTCTTACCCCCTTCAGGATCACAGCAGTTCTTAAACCTTTCTAGACTTTTTGGAAGGTTTTTAACCCTAAGCTCTGTTGAAAATGGTGGAAATTTAGTTCACAACAAATGGCCATAAATTGCTTAAGCCTGTCAACAGCGTCAATGTATCCCACCTTTGGCAGGTACTTATCGTGTGTGTTCTCCCAAATCCTCCAGCACTTCTGGAACCAATTCGAAGAACGCTTGCTCTTACCGGCCATGAAAATACTGTTACATCTTTCTTCTCCCGGCTGGAAATGACAGATTTTTAGCCAAGTTGCATGGTGCTGCCCTGACTGACTCTCTGTACCCGCAGCACTGTGTACAAACTTTTCCAGTGTTTGTAAATCACACTGATGCGTGTAAACATAAAAAGAATAATGAGCTGGGATGGGATTTATTGCATAAGGCAGCAAGGAGGGAGTTATCTACCCGTGTCACGTCCAGCCTTATAAAATATGCTGATAGGATTCAAATTCCGGCAAAAGCCGGCGTTTTCATTCCAAAGATGAAACTTTCAAAGGATTAGAATCCATAACACGAGCTCATGAATCTGCATTTTATAACATATCGTCCCGCTGGAATGTTCCGGAATAGATAATGAATGTTCCTTGCTTTGTCTTAAAGTTTTTGGCTGGAACTAAAGGTCCCAAACTTTCTCCATCCGAAGACGGACCTTTTTACCTCAAGTCCTGGGAGCAAAGTGGGTTAACGATGCATTATTAAGCCGCTGCGAGACGCCGCCGCCGGGCGCAGAGCACAGAGCGCAGAGCGTGTCTACAAAATCACTCTGCTCTGTATTTTGCAAAAATCATATTTTAATGATTTGTTACTAAATCAATAATTTACCTGCTTGATTTGTATCTGAGGAGGAGCAGCGAAGAAAAGCAAACGCTCTCAGTGTTCTCCTAAAACCGGTTTGTTTTGTTCTTCACCGTTAGCTATGGAGGTTTTGGAATTATTGTTCCAGCCTTGTAAAAATATTTACATTTTGCACAATTTCCATAAAAAAACATCTTCACGGCTTCCTCTGGATCGAACTGTTAAGGGGATAGAGTTCCCCTTTTTATGCCCTTAAATAATTGGTGAGATCCTGATGACAGCCTCTACCCAATATTCATTTATTATTTTATTTATTTATAGTTTTGGTGATTTTACTCACCTTTTCCACCTCGCCGCGCTGCTGCTCCTCCTCTCCGGCTCAGGGCTCCCTAACCCAGAAGTCCCAGAAGCTTTTCTGCGCAGTTTGTGCTCCTATACATCTTGTGTAGTACATACAGAAAAAACGGCGTCACGCCTGTACTCACCAGAGCAGCTGCAACAACCAGGAGTAACAACCCAGTTCATGTATAAAATATAGCAAGAAAAAAAGATGTCATCTGCGCTCGTTTCTATACAATTCCATGTGCAAGTAAATACAATTAGAGGTTTTAGTTTGCTTGAATGGCCATTGAAGCGTAAGCTCACTCACCTGATCACGGCACCTGTTTGTAGAGTGAGTATGACACCAATGTAACCAAAAGCCGCTCCTCTGAGCAGCTGCACGCCCTCCTGCTGGCTTTTAGCTAAGAGCTTTAAAAAGGTGGGTTTTATTTATACACGCACCAAGCACTTCCCATTTGGGGTTGAAAACCAAAACATGGAAAAAGGAACAGCAGCAAAAATGACTAACTGGTGTTACAGCATAATATACACACATACAGAAAAAATGGCGTCGCGCCTGTACTCAGCAGAGCGGCTGCAACAGCCACGAGTAACAACCCAGTTCATATATAAAATATAGCAAAAAAAATGGTTGTCATTAAGTCATTTTTGCTGCTGTTCCTTTTTCCATGTTTTGGTTTTCAACCTCAAATGAGAAGTGCTTGGTGCATATATAAATAAAACCCACCATTTTTCGCCTCTTAGCTGAAAAGCAGCAAGAGAGCGTGCAGTGGCTCAGAGGAGCGGCTTTTGGTTACATTGGTTAGGACTCACTCTACCAAGAGGTGCCGTGATGTGGCGAGTGAGCTTACGCTTTAATGGCCATTCGAGCAAATTAAGGCTAGGGTCAGACGAACGCATTTTTCACGTTGTCCGTGAAAAACTGCGTTCGAATGAATGGACATATTTTTTCACGGAATACGCAATAGCGGTCATACGATGCTCATTTTCGTCCGTGATTTTGTACGGATCATCAATAAAACTCTTTTTGCGTCTGGACGTTATGTTGGCCGGACATTAGCAGCGTCTGACGTCTCCTAATCACGCAAACACGCCGCTAGCGGATGCAGCGCACTCTGTACGTCAGTAGTAGCGGTTTGACGTTCTCGAAAAAATGCGTTCGTTGGCCACTTGCGTTGCCCGGACGAACTTTCGTGCGGACGTTCGTCGTATGTTCCCCGGCATTGGACGTCATTTGCTGCTAGCACGGCCGTGATTTCGTGCGGCTAAACGCACGTTAAAAATGCTTTCGTCTGACCTTAACCTAAAACCTGTAATTGTGTTTCGTTGCACATGGAATTGTATAGAAACGAGCACAGAGGACAACCTTTTTTTCTTGCTACATCTTGTGTAGTGGTTAGGGAGTTAGGGAGTTAGGGTTAGAGGGTTAGGTTTAGGGTTTGGGTGTTAGGGTTAGGGTTAGGGTTAGGGGGTGAGGGTTATGGTTGAGGTTAACCCTCAGGATTTTTGATGTTGGGAAGCCTTGGTCCATCTGGTTATTGGATGTTGGGACGTTGGTCATCAGGGAGTTGTCTGTGTTAGGAACTTGGTATGTCCTGGTTGTCGGGATTTTGGCCCAAACCCAATAATAATATATTCGAATGAGTGGCAAATAAATGATTATTTGTAGAGTAATTAAATCATTTGTCTGACTCGTGTTCGCCCCAGTGATCCTTTACGACCATTATAAGAGAGAAACGGTTGGTGTTCACGGCAGAGCCGGCCGCGCTGAGTAATGCTTAGTATTTGTACTAATGAATAATCCTGACCTTGGCTGAGATATAGAACTTGTGGAGTAATGTATGAGCTGTATACGGAATGCATATTACCCAGATAAATCAAGAAAAGAGAATTATACCTGAATTTAAATGATTACGCTGAAAATAATGGGATTTTCTTTACTTATTTCAGCAATCTGCAGACCTGATCCAGCTCCATATTTTCATACCTGACGGTTATATTTCACCAAAACCTAGTTTTGCTCCAGTAACTGCAACCATTGCCATAATTTCCTCGCTCGGGCAGTGCTCTTTTAATGGTATTGTTTGCTGGACACTTGTGTTTTCATTCATTAATTATTAATGCGAAGCTGTGTTTATTATGGATTAAATAACCATTGGATTAAACGCTGAGAAGATTTGTGTGAAAAGTGGCTGCTGATGCAACCTGGTTATCTGGTGTGTCTTGCAAAACATTATTGTTTTAGTGGTTTTGATTGAAACTATCTGGATGATAAGTGGTTACTTTGTGGCTGTTGATGATGTCTGATTGATGGAAGGTCCTGGAGGTCATGACTGGAGGTTTGTGTGTATAGTTTTGGTGCATTGTACACGATACATGTTTTGAAATTGAGCTGCTTGTTGTATAACTCACTGGTCTCTAAATTATGTAAACATTAACTGTTATCATTATAAAAACATAAAAATAGGAACCTCTGAAAACACATATATAATTATTTAGTTTGTTTTTTGGTGACTGTTCTCATGTCTATGATTTTGCTCTTGTGGTGTCAAGGTCGATCAAGTAAATATCATATGTTTTTTTACATGTGGTAATACATTTAGACCCAAATTCAAAGTTTTCGTTATAGATCGTAACCAAATTAAAGGAAATAAATGAGAGTTTCAGGAAACATATCGCCTCTTATGTTGAGCACATCTTATGGCTGCACGTGCTGGAAGCAGCTGCTAGGTGGCAGCACAGCAATGACAAAAGGACAACTGTGAGACGGCACTCTCCTGACAACAGCACAGCCATGACAATAGCGCTCTCTCAGCAATAGTGCAGCCATGAGGATAGGGCTCTCCCAACAATAACACAGCCAAGAGAATAGCACTCCCCCAGCAACAGCACAGCCAAGAGAATAGCACTCCTCCAGCAACAACACAGCCATGAGAATAACGTTCTCGCAACATCACAGACATGAGAATAGCGTTCTCGCAACATCACAGCCATGAGAATAGCATTCTCCCAACAGCACAGCCAAGAGAATAGCGCTCCTCCAGCAACAACACAGCCATGATAATAGCATTCTCCCAACAGCACAGCCATGAGAATAGCGTTCTTGCAACATCACAGCCAAGAGAATATCACTCTCCCGACAACAACACAGCTATGTTTATTATTTCATGTGAAATACCGTCTTCTTGAAGCTGCTGTTATAATTTTGTATTTGCAAAATCATTTAACATGCTCTGAAACCTGCCCATTAAATCCCATACTCACCTCTCATCCCGCGGTGCAAAGGGCACCACCGCTTCTTCTTGCCAGGAGTAGAGTGAGACAGGGAACAAATACTACCTAGTCTCCCTCCGTGATTCACCCGCAGTGCTCTGGGATTTTGGGATAGCGATCTAGCGCAGCGCTTGAGGCTGGGACGCGCAAGACTCCATGGAATCCTATGGATACCACGAGATGATACTCACAAAGCCACTGCCGGTATCTGGCTGCCTTGTGATTCCTTCAGGGTCCAGGCACTAATAAAGCACCAACTCCAGAATACAACGGTAAAATAGAGAAATGCAGGCATAGATTTTCCTGCTCAGCGTCTCCATCTGATCATCAACTATGAAGATGGCCCCACATTGGGTGTAAATGTGACCCGAGCTGTTGTAAAGTTACCTACTCCATAGACGTCTACATCTGACTCAGAATCCAGTCTCTGGTAGACATGTGCGTTTTGTGTCATCCGAATTAAAATTCGTCTGAAAAATCCACTATTTTTCGTTTTCAGAAGTATTTCCGAAAATGATATTTGGGTGTCCGAAATTTCGAATCGGTCCGAAAGAACGAATTGATAGCAATCCGAAACGATCCAAAACTATCCGAAATGATCCGAAACGAGAAAAAAAATCTAAGCAATTCAAGACATAGCAATGGGTTAATGGGCAGTGCCTAGCAAAGGGTTAATGGGCATTGAGCATCTCACAGGGCACAGCGTATGTCCCAGCAAAGGGTTAATGGAGGCATCTCCCTGGGTCCCTTGTATTTTCCTTTTTCTTTACAGTTACTTTTTGTTTAATCATTGTAAAATGATATAAAATGGAAAACGAATTGATCCGAAATTTTGAATCGTTCCGAAAGAACGAATCGGTAACGATCCGAAATGATCCGAAATGAAAGGGAAGTCATTTCGAAATGATCCGAAAGAAAATTCACTGACCTAAAAGATCCGAAACAATCCGAAATGAAAAATATCGCCGAGCACATGTCTAGTCCCTGGTTAACAAATAAAAAATATGTTAATGGAGATTTCATTAACGGTTTGGCTGAAACCAACAAAATGCCATTTATACAGCAAATGAACAACACTAAACCTGATATAACAGCCAAGATCCAGCTTAACCCTTTGGTGTCTGGACACTACGAAGAAGAACTAAAGGCATTAAGGCACTAAAGTTTAATGCATAAAAGTCAAAATATACTATTCCGGATCTGAAGCTTTAGAAATCCTAGATGTAAACCTCAAGAAGCAGGACGCGAGCGATACGGTATTAGCTGGGCTTTACAATAAATACAAGGAGCCGCTTCTTATCCCAATAATCCCTTCTCTCCATTAAAGGAGTACATAAAAATGCCACCTTCACACATAATCTCGGCGTGCTGGATATTTAAGGATCTGGCGCCTTCCTGCATGTAAATAAATATCCCACAATAAGCTTTTCCAGGAATCACAAACACTCAATAAAGCCTTGAAAGCCGAGAGTTAGCTTTAGTCTAGTGAAGGCCTAACGCAGTAAATACGCGTTGGATAGGACAGCGGAATATATAATAATTAGCTTTATTTCCTGCATTCACCTATTTATATATATACAGTTGTGTTCAAAATGATTCAACCCCCACTGAAATTGAGTGTTTTGGCCAGTTTGACATTGATTTTGATCATTCAGTCATCTTGCTTACAATTAAATCAAAGAGGCACGTGTAGGTCAGACAAATATAACATAACATTTATAATGAAATAACCACAAATGTCTTTTCTGTGCTCACATCATTATCAGTTTTATTCAACCCCCAAGTGACATTCAATCTTAGTACTTAGTACAACATCCTTTTACAGTTATAACAGCTTTTAAACGTGAAGCATAGCTTGACACAAGTGTCTTGCAGCGATCTACGGGTATCTTCACCCATTCGTCATGGGCAAAAGCCTCCAGTTCAGTCACATTCTTAGGCTTGCGCACTGCAACTGCTTTCTTTAAGTCCCACTAGAGGTTCTCAATCGGATTTAAGTCAGGTGACTGTGATGGCCACTCCAAAATGTTCCAGCCTTTAATCTGCAACCATGCTCTAGTGGACTTGGAGGTATGCTTGGGATCATTGTCCTGTTGAAAGGTCCAACGTCTCCCAAGCCTCAGGTTTGTGACGGACTGCATCACATTGTCATCCAATATCTCCTGGTACTGAAGAGAATTCATGGTATCTTGCACACGCTGAAGCTTCCCTGTACCTGCAGAAGCAAAACAGCCCCAAAGCATGATTGACCCCACGCCATGCTTCACAGTAGGCAAGGTGTTCTTTTCTTCATAGGCTTTGTTCTTCCTCCTCCAAACATAGCGTTGATCCATGGGCCCAAACAGTTCTAATTTTGTTTCATCAGTCCACAGAACACTATCCCAAAACTTCTGTGGTTTGTCCACATGACTTTTGGCATACTGCAGTCGACTCTTCTTATTCTTTGGAGACAGCAAGGGGGTGCGCCTGGGAGTTCTGGCATGGAGGCCTTCATTACGCAGTGTGCGCCGTATTGTCTGAGCTGAAACTTCAGTACCCACATCTGACAAATCTTTTCTCAGTTCCTCAGCAGTCACTTTTGGACTTTTCTCCACTCTACGCTTCAGGTAGCGCACAGCAGTCGAAGTCAGCATCTTCTTTCTGCCACGACCAGGTAGCGTTTCAACAGTGCCCTTTGCCTTGAATTTGCGAATGATGCTTCCTATGGTCTCTCTTGGTATGTTTAACATCTTTGCAATCTTCTTATAGCCATTGCCCTTCCTGTGAAGAGTAATCACCACTTCTCTTGTCTTCCTGGACCATTCTCTTGACTTCACCATGTTTGTAACCACACCAGTAAATGTCTAGAAGGAGCTGAGTATCACAGTCATTTTAAAGCTGCCTAATTGGTGCTTATTATGCTTTATTGCTGCTCCGTGACATCCACAGGTGTTTTCAATACCTGATTGAAAACACTTGAATGAACCTCTGTTCTTCAGAGTGGTAGTCTTTAAGGGGTTGAATAATTGTGTCAATGAAGAATTCACAAAAGAAACATTTACTACTGTATTACAAAACCAATTGATGTCATTTTAGTTGCATATGGTTCTTTAAAAAGTCCTTGTAGGATTTCATTCTGAATACAATTACAAATGTACACTAAATTCCCTAAAACCCTTTACAGCATTGGGGGTTGAATCATTTTGAACCCAACTGTATATATATATATCTTAATAATAAACTAATAAATTAGAATGTTGCCCCCGTCAAGATTCCATGATCCTTCCGCAGCACTGCATGTTGTTGTTTTTTTTTGCTTTGTTGATACAGTGTCAGTCACTGGTTTCCCCTTCAGTAATTTCCCCTCATTAAACCCCATTAATTGAATACATACTGAGCTAATTAGTGTCTGTGAATTTCTTCATTAGTGTTTCTTTTGCAGGAAGCTAATCTCGGCTGCAGAAAATATGATATTGTGCTTCAGATTCTACGAGCAATTTATGTACAGCACAGATTTGTATCATGTTTTGTGTTTATGTAAGTGAATACAGAATGTTTATTAACAGGGTTATTCACAGAGATTGAAATTCCAGTGGAATTTGTTCCTTGCACGTCGGGAAATCAAATACTCCAACCCAGCAGTGAAGTCACGGTTCATTGCAGCGTCCCCGAAGTTCAGGGTATGGATCCAAAAATCTGCTGGAAAATCCGCCATCAAATCGAGCGTTCATAGGTTAAATTATCTTTCTAACTAGATTTCTAACAAGGGCTATTAATGGAATGCAAACTTGTTCACCAACAATATATTGAGCCTGTAAGGCCGTTGGTTTCGTCAGTGTGACGGTTTGTTAGAAATCACTTTGCTAACAATGCTTAATAATGAATGGGAAACAAATTTCCTCTTTTTTACCAACATTATATTGAACCTATGAGGCTGAAACATTTAATGTTGGTTTTGTCAGGGTGACGGTTTGTCGTCATTGTGGCGGTTTTGAATGATATATATTGCAACAAAGTTCCCAATAAGTGTTATTAATGTTTCTAACAAGTGTTATTGATGAAATGTAAAACTCATTCACCACCAATATATTGAGCTGGTGAGGTGTTAGAAACCATTCTGCAAGTAATGCAATGGAAAACTTTTTTACTAATAAGGTTTAAAAACATTTTTACCAACATTACATCGAACCTGTGTGGCTGAAACAATTTGTGCAGGTTATCGCCAGTGTGACGGTTTGCCGTTAGTGTGGCGGTTTTGAACGATACATATTGTGACTGATTAGGCGTTCAAAAATCATTTATGTGTTTGTCAATACAATTGGTAATTATTTACAATGGGAAAATTATTGCCGATAGTTTTTGGAACCCGTGAGCTGAAATAATTCAACGCTCGTCGACTGGAAAATTCATTGTTGATAGTTCATCAAGCCCGTCCAAGGTCGAAATAATTCATGGTGATTCCGCCATTATGATTTTTTCTTCCTGGTGCTAATATTGTGAACTTGAACGTATCAAATACTCCATGTTTTTGCAAATGGAATTTCTTGTTAATTTATGCCTGTGATGGTGATTTTTGCAATATGATGTTCCCATTCTCGAATATATCGATGATTTACCGTATTTGAACATGTTCTAGCTTATGGACGGTCATATATCAGGTATCCAATGGTTCACTTAAGCATTTGATGCCCATGCCTTATTACAATATTTATCAACAGATATTTAAAGTGTAATGCTGATGTGTTATAATTTTTTGTCACCCAATCATTAATTCAATGCGCGCAATCTGTGTAAATTGGTGGACGCACCGTTTACTTTAGATTAAACATTTTCCATGTGACAAATATTCTTTAATGTAAGAAGTTTATTTTAAATTATGTTTAATAAAGATTTATTTTTTAACTTTAAGCAATAGGTAATACTTGTCCTCGTAAGGGGAATTGATAAAATCCGCCACCAAACTGCCAAGATCAGCTGAAAAATTGCCGAACCCCCACAGAAACCCCCGTCAATACAATCCGATATATCACTGCTGTTTGATGTCTCTGAATAGACGAAGCATTGCTTCACTATGGGGATTTCACTGCCCCCGAACAGGCATCGTATGTGCAGGCAATTCGCCAACATTTGGCGAACTGCCTGCTCTCTGAATAGCCGAATGGTCAGGAAATGTAACCGTACGCTGAATTTTAGTGTCCGGTTACATTTAGGGGCCAGATCGGTTCTCTTTGAATAACCCTGTTAATTATTTTCAAACGAAACAAAACAAATTTATCATCTGTGCTCACCTCTAACACTTTTCCTGTAGCAAAACAGTATTCTTCGGCAGCTTCTACGCATGACGTGGGTTAAAAATCTCGTGTGAACCCAGTGGACGTAGAAATCGTATTATAAGAAGGCAGAGGTGCTGGAAGTTCATTCGCTCCCTCTCCTGTAAAATCTCTGTAACATTGTATCAGGGTATGAGTAACTCTGCATGGGAATTCTCATTAAGATTCCATAGGGACACTGTATGGGCCCTCCACAGCATTTTTACTTTACATTTCCTTCACGTAAGAGCTGTTTATTCCCTTAAATTGCATTACGATGCTACAGAAAGCCATTTTCAATCATTTGATTAATAGTATTATTAGGTTTGGATTCCGCACGGCGCTGACAGCACTGCACTTCACAAGGCAGACTCGGTTAATGTGAGGTTGTGGATCATATTCGTAATTAGTGCTGGGTTAGTGAGATATGTAACGTAATGAGATGCTACAGGGAAGCAGACACCGGCATTAGATGAAATGTACAGGGTGCGTTAGTATACTGGATATTAACCAAACTGAACGCCAGTCAGCAAAAAAAAACTGTAGGTTTTGGAAGAAATTCAATGAGAAGAAGGCTCGGAGCTTCTGGTATTTATAAACATTTAGCTTTACAGATTTTTCAAGTTTAGAGACTTTATTGATGTTCCTATTTCGTTATATTCTGGTTTGCCTTGGTGTATCTTATTAGCCGTGAGTAAGGAATGTGGCCTGAACTTACTGTGGCCTGGAGCCTCGCCAGATGGCTCACTTCTTGCATAACCAGCTTCCCTCTTCCATCTATCGCCTGTCTGCATTAACATTGTAACATTGTGATATGAGACACAGAGAGCAGAGTCCTGTACATTCTAATACATGGTTTGGCAATTTGTTGCGTCAGATCCTGTGACTATAAAAATGACAATGATAACAAAAGCATAAATGACATGTTTAAGTCATATAAAAAAGGAAAACAGGACATGTAGCAGCATGACAAGCTGTGCGAGATTCAAGTGAACTTTAACAAAAAGAGGAATTACTTTCTGATTGAACCTCTCACCTCTTTCTAACCCTAACCCTGAAAGTAGCCTAATCCTAAAACAAGCAGAAACTGAAATCCTAACCATAACCTTGACCCTAAACCTAATCATAAAACAACAGAAACCATAATCCTAACCCTAAAGTTAACCCTAAAGCGAATCATAGAACAACAGAAACCATTATAATAACCCTAAAATTAACCCTAAAACTAAAACTAAATCAAACAGAAACAGAAACCTTAACCATAAACCAAGCAGAGACAGTAAACCTAACCCAAACATGTAAACCTAATCATAAAACAGGAACTGTAATCCTAACCCTAAATGTAACCCGAAAACTAACCCTAAAACAAGCAGAAACTATAACTGTAACACTAAAAATAAGCCTAATCCTATTCATAAATGACGCAGAAACAGTAACCCTAATCTAAGAGTAATCCTATCTGAAACCTAACCCTAAAACAAGCAGAAACTGTAATCCTAACTGTAACCCTAAAGCTAATCATAAACCAACAGAAACAATAATCCTAACCCGAAAAGTAACCATAAAACAAGCAGAAACTATAACCATAACCCTAAAAATAAGCCTAAAACTAATCATAAATGACGCAGAAAGAGTAACCCTAACTTAATAGTAATCCTAACCCTAAACCCTGTCATAAAACAAGCAGAAACATTAATCTTAACCATAAAGCAAGCAGAAGCCGTAAACCTAACCCTAAAAGTAACCCTAACCTTAAAACAAGCAGAAACAGTAACCCTAATCCAAAAATTAACCCTAACCCTAATCATAACACAAGCAGAAATAGTAACACTAACCCAAAAAGTAACTGTAATCAAAAAGCAAGCAGGAACAGTAACAGTAATCCTAAAAAAAGTAACCTTAAAACTAACCCTGATCATAAAAGAAGCAGAAATAATGTAATGAAAAGTGTTATATATATATATAATTTTAGACGATGAGTGTGAAACAGTTTTGTTTAATGTATGTTTTTGTGTATTGTAATATAACGCATGTCTAAATAACGGAAACATCTGATGATTTTGAATTCTTCCGATTCCGTAATATCAGAAAGTCGAATCACCCAAACAGAACCGATATTTATGGCCGCGAGAACAACTGAAAGGGGTAATTGCAGACCCAGTAAATCATTCGGCTTCGGAATTATTATTTTTCGAATGTTGCAGATATTTAAACGCTCTAAAATAAATTACACCCTGATAAACAAAGAGAATAGTGAAAGATAAACAAAATGTAACATACACAAAAAGCATCATTAATGATCAAGATAAACACATGATAATATAATTATATGATACAAATGACATGCACCTGCCACAAAATGCAATTTCTTTAATAATGTTAATACCATCTTTTGGGAACAAATTAAATATTAAAAGTATAATACCCATTGGGGGCGTGTCCGGCGGCTAACCAAGATGGCCGCGTGATCCCGGAGCTCCGCTCTCATCCCAGCTAACATCAGCCTTACCGCAATCCAGCCCGATCGTTTTTGGAGCAGTCTACACCCCCTGGACCCAGGACAGCACCAGGTACCAGGAGATGCCTCCAAAGTTAAAAAAAATCCTCCCACCGGGCCGCCTGCCCGCTCTATTTGGAGACCGCACGCCAAGCAGGGAACCCTCTGCCTCCCCTAAGATGGCGGCCGCCACCCCGCGCTCACCAGACAGCGGCCCAGCTACACGTGGGGATATAGAGGGGTTGCTCTCCACGTTCCGAGCGGACATTAAGCGAGATATACAGGAGGGGCTAGCGGCAGTGAGGGCCGAGATTGATGCGGTGGGAGCACGAACAGACGCTCTAGAAAGGGCAAACGATAACTCAGCCAAAGCTTATAACGAAATGGCCCAGCATCTGGAGGTTCTCACTGAAGAAGTCCACCAACTCCAGCGTGCTCAGGAGGATCAAGATAACAGATCCCGTCGGAACAATATACGCCTCAGAGGGGTTCCAGAAGACGTTACTGACTTACAGGACTTTATGCACAGGTACCTGCTCAGTCTCTTGCCTGATACACCCCCAGAACATTGCTTGTTTGACAGGGTTCATAGAGCCTTGCGACCCAGGCCACGACCGGGAGAGCGACCTAGAGATATTATTGCTAGATTTCATTATTATGGGGTGAAAGATGCGGTGGTTGCAGCTGCCAGAACGCAAACTCCGTCCATTGACAACGTTATGCCGAAACTGTTTATTGATCTCTCTCCAATTACTCTACAAAATCGCCGCTCCTTTAAACCTGTTACGGACCTCCTGATTGCGAACAGCATCAGATATCGATGGGGATTCCCGTTTAAGCTTGTGGTATCCCACCACGGCTCCACGCACATTCTGGAAGATCTGCAGAGGGCTGACCGGTTTCTCCAGGCGCTGGGCCTAGCAGACGCGCGATCCTCTCCACCACGAGGGGGACCCTTTTCATCGCAACGAATGGAGACCGAATGGTCGCAGGCCTCGCCAAAAGAAAGACGGCCTCGTCCCTCGCCACCCCCTCCACCATGAATGCCGTCTTTACATTTTGCCGCCGGAGGCATACACGAGGCTGCAGGGTCTCTGCTGATTCTGTAATATTCTCGGACTGGAACTTGTCTAAGTTTCTTTCTCTTTCACACACCACCACAGCCTTCTTGGGATGATGGTCCTCTGATGGGATCCGAACGAGATCTGGTTCACACCACTTGGTGGATGTCGAAGACCACCCCTCCGCCCAGGGCTCTGGGCGCCCTTCTCGGTCTCTCCCCCGAAGGGGACATCTTCGGGGGAAGGTTGGAAGCCGAGACTGTTCCCCTACTGGTTGGGATCCTAGTCGGATTGTACTTTTTTTCAATCCGAGTCCTTATGTCTTTTGTGCTTTCCTTTTTGCTTTTTATTTTTCCTTTTTTTACCTTTTTTTTTTACTCTCTTTTGGCAGGCGGATTTAGTATTCCCTGGTTTTACTTTTTCACTTTTTCCTTTTTTCCTTTTTTTGATCAAGGTCTCAAAGGGTCAGGTAAACTGTGGTCATTTGTTATGGAATGTGATCTCTTATACCGCATGTCTGCTCTAGGATTCTTAATGCCATTGTCGATATCTCATGCTTTCATCAATATGTCTAGCCTGAATGTGTCAGAGTATAATCGCCCACTGAGGCCTCCCCCAAACATTTTCCAAAATGCCGTTACATGTAATTTCACATAACGTAAAAGGATTTAATATTCCAATGAAACGACGTAAGGCGATGAGATCCTATGTGTCTGTGGGTGCGGACATTCTCCTCCTCCAGGAAACGCACTTCGCGCAGGGTAAATCCCCCAGATTTTTTGATAAGAGATTCCCGTTGCATTACCATGCCTGTGCCCATACGAAACACCGGGGAACCTCTATTTTTTTCCACTCCCGGGTTAATTTTGTACTTCGCAGAAAAGTGTCGGATAAGGAGGGGAGGTTTCTTTTTCTTCAGGGCACTATTGACAACAGACCAATTTCTCTCCTTAACGTCTACGCCCCTAACACCAGGGACCCTGCCTTTTATGTCCGGCTCTCGACTTTGCTAGAACCCTTTCCAGGGGGGGAAGTGATTATCGGAGGCGACTTTAATTCCATCCTTGACCTGGCCTTAGATAGATCTACTACCCCCACTCAGTCTGACTCTCATCCTAACCGCCCACTCCTTAAAGATTTTTTGCAGCAAACACAATTAGTAGACGCATGGCGCCTCCTACATCCCACGACAAGAGACTACACGTTTTACTCCCACCCGAACGTCACATATACGAGAATTGACTTTGTCTTTGTTCCCCAACGGGCGGCGAGGGAGGTGTTATCTGCCAAGATACATGAGATCACCTGGTCGGACCATGCCCCACTAAGCGTGGTCTTGGCAGATGGGGCTAGGGGATCTCCCCGCCCTCCCTGGCGTCTTCCTGACGCCCTGCTACTGAAACCTGAAATCATAGCTGAAATGGACTCAGCCTTGGCAAACTTTGTCCTGGATAATGACCCCGCTCATTACCTCCCAGACCTGCTGTGGACAACTCATAAGGCAGTCCTAAGAGGTCGGCTCATAGGCCTCCAAGCGACACACTATAAACAATTACGCGCCCAAATGACAGAACTGACTACTACCCTTGCAAATTTAGAGAAGACGCACAAAGCCCAACCCGACCCGGTGATATGGAACAGAATAGTGACTACCAGAGGGGAATTGAATTCTCTGCAGACGGAGAGGGCTCTGGGTGACCTTCGTAGAGTTGGACAGCTATTTTTTGAGAAGGGTAACAAACCAGATGCGATGCTAGCTCGCAAACTGCGCGCTCTGCGTAAGCGCAACTCCATAGCCAAAATCCAGAGGTCAGGGTCCTCTCCGGCAGTAGCCCCGTTAGAAATAGCCGAAGAATTTGCGCGTTATTATGCTAAATTGTATGATGGCACAACAGCCCCGCCTGACAGCCAGAAACAACAAAAGATTAGATCATTTTTGGACCAATTACCATTACGTTCGTTGACTCACACGCAGGCGGCAGCTCTGGGGACCCCAATTACAGCAGAGGAGATCCTCCCATTTATGAAAGAACTCCGGACATCTAAAGCCCCAGGCCCGGACGGATTTAGCCCCTTATATTATAAGAAATTCCGAACTCAATTAGCCCCCCTCCTAGCAAATATGTATAATGGCTTCATGGAAGGCAGAAATCCACCTAAGGAGCTGTTGGCCGCCACCATAGTGGTGATCCCCAAAGAAGGGAAAGATCCCTCAACTTGCGCTAGCTACCGCCCAATATCGCTTTTGAATGTAGATATGAAAATCTACGCAAAGGTCCTGGCGACGCGAATGAGCCGCTATCTCCCATCCCTGGTACACCCTGATCAGGTTGGTTTTATCCGATCTCGCGGAGCCCCAGATAATATTCGCCGTACGGTGAACCTACTCTCCATAGCGCATGCCACCAAACAACCGTCATTACTGCTTTCCCTCGACGCCGAGAAGGCCTTTGACCGAGTGGACTGGACATATTTGTGGGAGGTCTTGAGGAGATTTGGGGTGGGAGACGAGATGATTGGGGGTATTCGTGCGCTATATACGACACCAACGGCATCTGTCACGACTATGGGAGGGAGATCAAGACCATTTGACATTTTAAACGGCACTCGTCAGGGGTGCCCCCTTTCCCCGCTTCTGTTTGCCCTTTGCCTTGAACCCCTGGCGGAGCAGATACGATGTCACCCAGATATATCGGGTATAGCAGTGGGAGACAAGACTTACAAACTGAGCCTTTTCGCTGACGATGTCCTACTTACGATAACCCGGCCCCTTATCTCACTACCGAACCTGTACAGCTGCCTCTCTTCCTTTGGCGCCCTCTCTGGATATAAAATTAATATCGCCAAATCTGAAGCGTTAAATATTTCATTACCCCAGGAGGTTGTTACACACTTACGAGACTCATTCACCTTCCGCTGGTGCCCACACAGACTCCAATACCTGGGGGTCTATCTAACTGCACACATATCTCAGCTCTATACCTATAACTATCCAGACATGATTAAACACATTAAATCCCTACTAAGGCAGTGGTCCTCTTACTCCATCTCCTGGATGGGCCGAATTTATGCGCTAAAAATGACGGCACTTCCGAAACTTCTGTACCTTTTTCGCACCTTACCGATCCCCTTGCCATTGACGATTTTACACGACCTCCAGTCAGCCTTTTACCGTTATGTATGGCAAGGAAAGAAGTCGAGAGTTTCCAGACTGATATTACGCCGCCCTAGAATACAAGGGGGCCTTGCGGTCCCGGACCTGACCCTTTATTATAAGTCGGCGCAACTGACACAACTTCTACAATGGTCCTCGGGAAGGGGCAAGGTCTGTTGGGTTGACATAGAGAATGACTGCATTGCCCCCTCATGTCTCTCACACTTACCCTGGAGGCATCTCTCTGTGATTGAACGGGCTCACATATTACCCACCACTGCTCACACATTGTCTATATGGGCTAAGGTTAAATTTCGCATGTCTTTAACCACCACTACATCTGGGCTGCTTCCCTTAAAAGATAACCCGCTCTTTCCCCCGTGGAATGGGGAGGAGGGACGAGCATTTGACTGGTGGCACAGGAAGGGCTTTACGACACTGGGAGCGGTGCTGCTGCAGGGGAAATTCCCCCGGTGGGAATATTTTAGAGAGTCACATGACATCCCATTAAGGGAGTTTCACCGATACTCTCAGATTCGACATTTTGTAAGTAGCCGCTTGAATATGGGCACCCCTGTAGTGACCTCATTTGAAAGCCTAGTAACGAGAGGTTCAAGCACTTCGGGAGCAATATCCCAATTGTATAGTCTTCTCCTCCGCCCGTCTCTCGAGCGCCAGTGCTCGTACCAACATCAATGGGAACTAGACCTGGGTCGCCAATTTTCCCGGGAGGAATGGGAGGCGATAACGGAGTCCTCGATGGGGATAACGACATGTATTTTGATCAAAGAGAATTGTTACAAGGTACTCTCCAGGTGGTACCTAGACCCGGCCCGACTACAGAAAATATATCCCACACTCACTGGCTTGTGTTCTAGAGGCTGTGGTCAACGAGGTTCGTTTTATCACATGTGGTGGGAGTGTGGGCTGGTAACTGTCCTGTGGTCTTCAGTTTTTGCTATGATCTCCCGTGCCTTGGGTCTGGCAGTCTCTCCTGATCCCGCTCTGGCTCTTCTCAATAGTCCGTCTAGACGACATGGTCTATCGCGCCCCTCTCTTCGACTGACACACCGTATTTGTACTTCAACCCGCATTTGTATAGCCCGATCCTGGAAACGAGACCTTCCCTCACTACCGGAGATAGTTGCGAAAGTGTGGTTTTTATATAAAATGGAACGCCTAACAGCACAATTACATGACACGCTCCAACAATGCACAAAGATTTGGGATCCTTGGGTTACGTCGCAGACTATGACGTAATCGAGTATAGTAATGTGGGACACTGAGACCTTGATTTAAAGTTGTTTTTTTTTTATTTTTTTTATTTTTATTATTATTATTTTATTTTTTCTCTTCTTTTTGGTATTATTTCTGTTGTTAATAAAGTTGTTACTATGTATAATTCGCAGGCTCTCTCGAGGTACCGTTATGCCTCAGGGAAAGAAAACAGGTTCAGTTTTCCTTTATAAGTCTACACTTGTTCCTGATTTCCTGAGATTATGCACCGCTCTATGTGCTTTCATGAGTGCCTTATTCTTGTATTACTGAAAACCCAATAAAAATTATTTTCAAAAAAAAAGTATAATACCCAAAGACACATGTTTTTCATATAAATATCAGCAGGATCTATTCAAAATGTTTGTTCTATTTATTTAATATTTTTGTCTTGTAAATGTAATACTTAACCTTTCCCGTAGCAAATTCTATCTGTTGATACAGAGAAGTGACTCCCTCCCCTCCTCTCTCTGGTGTCGCTTGCCACGTGATGATACAGTTAAGGTATACAGTATATTGCATAATTATACCAGCGATGCACGTCTTGGCTATTTCCCGGTGTCTCTTTTCAATGGACCAGCTGCGTAACATTAAATAATCACATGGAAAAACAAACCTTTCCGCAGCTGAGCAGCGTGATTAATTAATGAAATTCATACTGATTACATATTATCTTGGATTTGTTTGGGAAACACAGGAACGCAAACCGTAGCACGTTTAGGATTTCTATAGGGTTCAAGATAAATTAGACAAATTATGTTTTGGTTTTCTTAGACAATCTGATTTTATTAAAAGCTTTGTAATTATACGATTCGTCACGTTGTGTATTGTATAAGGCAGTGATTACAGAGCTACGGCAGAAAACATGCGAAAGTCTTGATTTTCCCCATACAGAGACCATACGAGGAGGAGCGCCTGCTACCCACATCAAAGAGTCCGCACCCTAAGCCGTGGAATGCGGTGAGACATTCAGTAATTTGCGAAGATCAGGGAGAAAACCAGAAAACAAAATATCCACAAACTATTTCATTTAATAAGAGGTTTTTTGTTCTGAGGGTGTTTATGTTGTATTTTTTCCATTGTTTTTGTATTTGGCTGTAAGCAATGCACGACTCTCTGTTTATCGAATTCTTGTGTTTAACCTCTTCATTACCACGCTACTTTCTTGATGAAGGATATTAGCAGTGCATTGCAGCTGAGGCATGAAACACACAGTTAGCACTTGTAGGATATAACAGAATAACATAATATGCATTTTCTCATGCTATATTTTTCAGGTATTTGTTTATCTTTGTCACATCCTCGGCACCTGCGGCCGTTCAGAGGGGGGTCTGGACACTGGGCGGCATCGCTGGCTGGCCGGGTGCCAGAGGTTCCGGCTGTTTGTGCGGCCGGAGGGGCGGGGTGCGGCATGATGACTCAGAGCCGCAGGCCTTAAATGCAGGGGGCGCGAGACAGCTCATCGCCCTGACGTCGAGTTAGTTCCCGCATCGCCTGGTGTATTCACTTTGTTGGTTCACTGATTACTTTGCTCTGTTGCTGAATCGATTTGTATGAGGACCCTGATTGTTGCTGACTCAGATTGCCTTCTTGACAATTCTCTTTGTGACTACGTTTGTATGTGTATTGTGCCCCAAGCAGATTCAGAGTGTATGTTGAATTTGTACCACACTGACTCAGAGTGTATGTCTGTCCTGACTCTGATAATCCGTCGATCTGCCCTGTTGCCAAACCGGAGTGTATGAGAACCCTGCCTGTTGCCAATCCGGACTGTGTATATGACAACGCTTATTCTGATCCCTGGTGTATGAATATACTGAAAATCCTTACTCAGGTTGCTCTCCAGCTGTTGGCGAAATTAACCCTTTGAGCCCCAGTACACACTCTGTCTTGAAACCTGCTGTTACTAGGTTATATTCTTTGTTGCTGGTGTGTCTGTTCTCCCTGGCTGGGACCGGCCGACGTGTTTCCTTACACATAAATGTTAACTCAATCCTTATCTATCAGTGAGCAAATTAAAATATTCCCATTCAGAGACTCAGTCTGGTTTGGTGATGGTTTGTTTCTTAGCCGGGATCTTGTGGCATTAACGTGCTTGGAGCTTGACTCGTTACTGTACCTCTAGTATCAGTTATTGGCATCTCCTGTCCATCCTCACATGGAGGTTAAGGCTAGGGTCAGAGTGGGGCAGTCGGAACGCGCGTGCAGGCGCACTAAATCACGGCGGCAGTAGCAGCACATAACGGCCAATGACGGCCAATATACGCAGTACGTGCGTACAAAAGTGCGCCGACACCACGCAACCGGCAAATGAACGCATTTTTCTCAGAACGTGAAACCGCTGCTACAGACGTACAGAGTGCGCTGCGGCCGCATGGCAGCGTGTGTGCGTGATTAGGAGACGTCAGACGCTGCTAGTGTGCGGCCAACATAACGTTCAAACAGCCGGATTTCCCTAGAATTGCGTTGGTGAGTACCTGCGACTGTGCGACTGTGGTCGTCTGACCACTTAAGCGTATTCCGTGAAAAAATGCGTGCGCACGCATCGACGTACATTTTGACGGTGGCCGCAGAAAATGCGCTCATCTGTCCCTAGCCTAAAGGTCTTCCTTATAGGTGATTAGAAACTTATATCCCACTGCAAACTGGGAAACACCAATAAGCTAAATGTCCCTGATGACATCATGTGGGCTGGATGGGGAGACGGCGGGAGGATAGACTGATCGACAGGGATTTGTCTCCCATTATTCTTGATTGTTTTTGTTTAAGATCCCGAATGAATCCATCAAGAGGCCGTGGAGGAGCTCTTAGCGCCTCAACCAAGGGATCACGTTTTTAACACCGTCTCCGCGCATTACTGAGATTTATTATGATTGGGGGAACTTCTGGAAAGTGAAGAGTGGAGACACGTTTTCGGGAGCAGATGTTGTGTTTCAGGTGCTGATACCGAATCGTAATGGATATAATCATTAGTGTTAAATACCACAGCTCATGTGTGGATGCTGTGAGAGTCTAAGGAGACTGACGTCTGCTCCAGTAGCGTCATAGTGCCCCCTACTGTCCCGCGGCCAGCACTGCATGGGGAATGTCCTGAGTCAGGTGCCGGGAAACATTGTATAATGTGGATAATTATTCAGAGATCTTCGCACCTTCATAGTAACACAGGAAACTTTCTGTGCGCTATGAGCTAAATCACTGCAGCTCTGTGTCCGCTATGACCTAAATCACTGCAGCTCTGTGTGCGCTATGAGTTAAATCACTGCAGCTCTGTCTGTGCTATGAGCTAAATCACTGCAGCTCTGTGTGCGCTATGAGCTAAATCACTGCAGCTCTGTGTGCGCTATGAGCTAAGTCACTGCAGCTCTGTGTGTGCTATGAGCTAAATCACTGCAGCTCTGTGTGCGCTATGAGCTAAATCATTGCAGCTCTGTGTGCGCTATGAGCTAAATCACTGCAGCTCTGTGTGCGCTATGAGCTAAATCACTGCAGCTCTGTGTGCACTATGAGCTAAATCACTGCAGCTCTGTGTGCGCTATGACCTAAATTACTGCAGCTCAGTGTGTGCTATGACCTAAATCACTGCAGCTCCTTGTGCGCTATGAGCTAAATCACTGCAGCTCTGTGTGCGCTGTGACCTAAATCACTGCAGCTCTGTGTGCGCTATGAGCTAAATCACAGCAGCTCTGTGTGCACTATGAGCTAAATCACTGCAGCTCTGTGTGCGCTATGAGCTAAATCACTGCTGTTCTGTGTGCACTATGAGCTAAATCACTGCAGCTCTGTGTGCGGTATGAGCTAAATCACTGCAGCTCTGTGTGCGCTATGACCTAAATCACTGCAGCTCTGTCTGTGCTATGAGCTAAATCACTGCAGCTCTGTGTGCACTATGAGCTAAATCACTGCAGCTCTGTGTGCGCTATGAGCTAAATCACTGCAGCTCTGTGTGCGCTATGAGCTAAATCACTGCAGCTCTGTGTGTGCTATGAGCTAAATCACTGCAGCTCTGTGTGCGCTATAAGCTAAATCACTGCAGCTCTGTGTGCGCTATGAGTTAAATCACTGCAGCTCTGTGTGCGCTATGAGCTAAATCACTGCAGCTCTGTGTGCGCTATGAGCTAAATCATTGCAGCTCTGTGTGCGCTATGAGCTAAATCACTGCAGCTCTGTGTGTGCTATGAGCTAAATCACTGCAGCTCTGTGTGCGCTATGAGCTAAATCATTGCAGCTCTGTGTGCGCTATGAGCTAAATCACTGCAGCTCTGTGTGCGCTATGAGCTAAATCACTGCAGCTCTGTGTGCACTATGAGCTAAATCACTGCAGCTCTGTGTGCGCTATGACCTAAATTACTGCAGCTCAGTGTGTGCTATGACCTAAATCACTGCAGCTCCTTGTGCGCTATGAGCTAAATCACTGCAGCTCTGTGTGCGCTGTGACCTAAATCACTGCAGCTCTGTGTGCGCTATGAGCTAAATCACAGCAGCTCTGTGTGCACTATGAGCTAAATCACTGCAGCTCTGTGTGCGCTATGAGCTAAATCACTGCTGTTCTGTGTGCACTATGAGCTAAATCACTGCAGCTCTGTGTGCGCTATGAGCTAAATCACTGCAGCTCTGTGTGCGCTATGAGCTAAATCACTGCAGCTCTGTGTGCGCTATGAGCTAAATCACTGCAGCTCTGTGTGCACTATGAGCTAAATCACTGCAGCTCTGTGTGCACTATGAGCTAAATCACTGCAGCTCTGTGTGCACTATGAGCTAAATCACTGCAGCTCTGTGTGCGCTATGAGCTAAATCACTGCAGCTCTGTGTGCGCTATGAGCTAAATCACTGCAGCTCTGTGTGTGCTATGAGCTAAATCACTGCAGCTCTGTGTGCGCTATAAGCTAAATCACTGCAGCTCTGTGTGCGCTATGAGTTAAATCACTGCAGCTCTGTGTGCGCTATGAGCTAAATCACTGCAGCTCTGTGTGCGCTATGAGTTAAATCACTGCAGCTCTGTGTGCGCTATGAGTTAAATCACTGCAGCTCTGTGTGCGCTATGAGCTAAATCACTGCAGCTGTGTGCGCTATGAGCTAAATCACTGCAGCTCTGTGTGCGCTATGACCTAAATCACTGCAGCTCTGTGTGCGCTATGACTTAAATCACTGCAGCTCTGTGCGCACTATGATCTAAATCACTGCAGTTCTGTCTGCGCTATGAGTTAAATCACTGCAGCTCTGTGTGCGCTATGAGCTAAATCACTGCTGCTCTGTGTGCACTATGAGCTAAATCACTGCAGCTCTGTGTGCGCTATGAGCTAAATCACTGCAGCTCTGTGTGCGCTATGACCTAAATCACTGCAGCTCTGTCTGTGCTATGAGCTAAATCACTGCAGCTCTGTGTGCGCTATGAGCTAAATCACTGCAGCTCTGTGTGCGCTATGAGCTAAATCACTGCAACTCTGTGTGCGCTATGAGCTAAATCACTGCAACTCTGTGTGCGCTATGAGTTAAATCACTGCAGCTCTGTGTGCGCTATGAGCTAAATCACTGCAGCTCTGTGTGCACTATGAGTTAAATCACTGCAGCTCTGTGTGCGCTATGAGTTAAATCACTGCAGCTCTGTGTGCGCTATGAGCTAAATCACAGCAGCTCTGTGTGTGCTATGAGTTAAATCACTGCAGCTCTGTCTGCGGTATGAGCTAAATCACTGCAGCTCTGTGTGCACAATGAGCTAAATCACTGCAGCTCTGTGTGCGCTATGAGCTAAATCACTGCAGCTCTGTGTGCGCTATGAGTTAAATCACTGCAGCTCTGTCTGCGCTATGAGCTAAATCACTGCAGTTCTGTCTGCGCTATGAGCTAAATCACTGCAGCTCTGTGTGCGCTATGAGCTAAATCACTGCAGCTCTGTGTGCGCTATGAGCTAAATCACTGCAGCTCTGTGTGCTATGAGCTACATCAATGCAGCTCTGTGTGCGCTATGAGCTAAATCACTGCAGCTCTGTGTGTGCTATGAGCTAAATCACTGCAGCTCTGTGTGCACTATGAGTTAAATCACTGCAGCTCTGTCTGCGCTATGAGTTAAATCCCTGCAGCTCTGTGTGCGCTTTGACCTAAATCACTGCAGTTCTGTCTGCGCTGAGTTAAATCACTGCAGCTCTGTGTGCGCTATGAGCTAAATCACTGCAGCTCTGTGTGCGCTATGAGCTAATCACTGCTCACTGCAGCTGTGTGCGCTATGAGCTAAATCACTGCAGCTCTGTGTGCGCTATGAGCTAAATCACTGCAGCTCTGTGTGCGCTATGACCTAAATCACTGCAGCTCTGTGTGTGCTATGACCTAAATCACTGCAGTTCTGTGTGCGCTATGAGCTAAATCACTGCAGCTCTGTGTGCGCTATGAGCTAAATCACAGCAGCTCTGTGTGCACTATGAGCTAAATCACTGCAGCTCTGTGTGCGCTATGAGCTAAATCACTGCTGCTCTGTGTGCACTATGAGCTAAATCACTGCAGCTCTGTGTGCGCTATGAGCTAAATCACTGCAGCTCTGTGTGCGCTATGACCTAAATCACTGCAGCTCTGTCTGTGCTATGAGCTAAATCACTGCAGCTCTGTGTGCACTATGAGCTAAATCACTGCAGCTCTGTGTGCGCTATGAGCTAAATCACTGCAGCTCTGTGTGCGCTATGAGCTAAACACTGCAGCTCTGTGTGCTATGAGCTAAATCACTGCAGCTCTGTGTGCGCTATAAGCTAAATCACTGCAGCTCTGTGTGCGCGTATGAGTTAAATCACTGCAGCTCTGTGTGCGCTATGAGCTAAATCACTGCAGCTCTGTGTGCGCTATGAGTTAAATCACTGCAGCTCTGTGTGCGCTATGAGTTAAATCACTGCAGCTCTGTGTGCGCTATGAGCAAAATCACTGCAGCTGTGCGCTATGAGCTAAATCACTGCAGCTCTGTTGCGCTATGACCTAAATCACTGCAGCTCTGTGTGCGCTATGACTTAAATCACTGCAGCTCTGTGCGCATATGATCTAAATCACTGCAGTTCTGTCTGCGCTATGAGTTAAATCACTGCAGCTCTGGTGCGCTATGAGCTAAATCACTGCTGCTCTGTGTGCACTATGAGCTAAATCACTGCAGCTCTGTGTGCGCTATGAGCTAAATCACTGCAGCTCTGTGTGCTATGACCTAAATCACTGCAGCTCTGTCTGCTATGAGTTAAATCACTGCAGCTCTGTCTGCGCTATGAGCTAAATCACTGCAGTTCTGTCTGCGCTATGAGCTAAATCACTGCAGCTCTGTGTGCGCTATGAGCTAAATCACTGCAGCTCTGTGTGCGCTATGAGCTAAATCACTGCAGCTCTGTGCGCTATGAGCTACATCAATGCAGCTCTGTGTGCGCTATGAGCTAAATCACTGCAGCTCTGTGTGCTATGAGCTAAATCACTGCAGCTCTGTGTGCACTATGAGTTAAATCACTGCAGCTCTGTCTGCGCTATGAGTTAAATCACTGCAGCTGTGTGCGCTTGACCTAAATCACTGCAGTTCTGTCTGCTGAGTTAAATCACTGCAGCTCTGTGTGCGCTATGAGCTAAATCACTGCAGCTCTGTGTGCGCTATGAGCTAAATCACTGCAGCTCTGTGTGCGCTATGAGCTAAATCACTGCAGCTCTGTGTGCGCTATGAGCTAAATCACTGCAGCTCTGTGTGCGCTATGACCTAAATCACTGCAGCTCTGTGTGTGCTATGACCTAAATCACTGCAGCTCTGTGTGTGCTATGACCTAAATCACTGCAGTTCTGTGTGCGCTATGAGCTAAATCACTGCAGCTCTGTGTGCGCTATGAGCTAAATCACTGCAGCTCTGTGTGCGCTATGAGCTAAATCACTGCAGCTCTGTGTGCGCTATGAGCTAAATCACTGCAGCTCTGTGTGCGCTATGAGCTAAATCACTGCAGCTCTGTGTGCGCTATGACCTAAATCACTGCAGCTCTGTGTGTGCTATGACCTAAATCACTGCAGTTCTGTGTGCGCTATGAGCTAAATCACTGCAGCTCTGTGTGCGCTATGAGCTAAATCACTGCAGCTCTGTGTGCGCTATGAGCTAAATCACTGCAGCTCTGTGTGCGCTATGATTTAAATCACTGCAGCTCTGCAGTTCTGTGTGCGCTATGAGCTTAATCACTGCAGCTGTGTGTGCGCTATGAGTTAAATCACTGCAGCTCTGCAGCTCTGTGTGCTCTATGACCTAAATCACTGCAGCTCTGTGTACGCTATGAGTTAAATCATTGCAGCTCTGTGCGCACTATGAGTTAAATCACTGCAGCTCTGTGTGCTCTATGAGCTAAATCACTGCAGCTCTGATTGCTAGACATGCTTTTAGTATTATCCGATTGACAGCTTTGCTTGCTAGATGAGTGACAGCTCTGTGTGATACCTTATTGGTGGCTCTGCATGATGGATGATTGACAGCTCTGTGTGATACATTGTTGGTTGTTTTGCAGGCTGGATGATTGACAGCTTTGATACATTGTTGGTGGCTCTGCAGGTTGGATGATTGACAGCTCTGTGTGATACATTGTTGGTGGCTCTGCATGCTGGATGATTGACAACTCTGATACATTGTTGGTGGCTCTGCATGCTGGATGATTGAAAGCTCTGATACATTGCTGGTGGCTCTGCATGCTGGATGATTGACAGCTCTGTTTGATGCATTGTTGGTGGCTCTGCATGCTGGATGATTGACAGCTCTGTTTGATGCATTGTTGGTGGCTCTGCAAGCTGGATGATTGACAACTCAAACACTTTTGGCGACTACAGGTTGAATGATTGATTGGTGGCTCTGATACATGTTTGGTGGCTCGGTCACTAGAAAATCGGTGGTTCTGTTTGCTAGAGAATTAATTGATCTCTTTGATAAATAGGTGGCTGTGCTTGCAAGATGATTGATGGCTTTGTTAGATAGGTGATGGGTGGCTCTTTTTGGTAGACAATTGACAATTCTGTTTGGTAGAGGATTGGTTGCTCTGCTTACTAGATGATTGGCAGCTCTTTTCTAGTAGATGATTGGCAGCTCTTTTCTAGTAGATGATTGGCAGCTCTGCTTGCTAGATGAGGACTGTGTTTACTACAAGATTTATGGATGATTAATGGATACACTTGCCAAGTGATTGACAGCTCTGCATGTTACATAGTTGCATAAGCTGAAAAAAGGCATGTGTCCATTGAGTTCAGCCTTCCACATGTCAGCTACTGCTGTTGATCCAAAAGATGCAAAAACCACAATCTGAAGCGCTTTCCAAATATACAACATACTGGGAAAAATTCCTTCTTGCCCCCAGATGGTGTCAGATTTCTCCTTGGATCAAGAAGCTCTTACCCACATATTAAATCTGATAAACCTTAATTTTATGTTAGAGGTAGATGGCTCAACTTGCCAGGTGATTTTCAGCTCTGCTTACTCGATGATTGGCAGCTCTGTTAACTAGATGATTGACAGCTCTGCATAGTAGATGATTGGTGGTTCTAGTTACTAGGTTATATTAGCACCTCTGATTGGTAGAGGATTGGTTGTAATGCTTGTTACATGACCTTTGCCTCTAATTGCTATATGATTGTTGGCTCTTCTTACTAGACTTGTGGATGATTGACAGCTCCACTTGCCAGATGATTGGCAGCTCTGCTTGCTCAAGGATTGGCGGCTCTGCTTCCGTGAGGATTGGCGGCTCTGCCTGCTCGATGATTGGTGGCTCTGCTTCCGTGAGGATTGGCAGCTCTGCTTCCATGAGGATTGGCGGCTCTGCTTGCTCGAGGATTGGCGGCTCTGCTTGCGTGAGGATTGGCGGCTCTGCCTGCTCAATGATTGGTGGCTCTGCTTGCATGAGGATTGGCGGCTCTGCTTGCTCGAGGATTGGCGGCTCTGCTTGCTCGAGGATTGGCGGCTCTGCTTGCGTGAGGTTGGTGGCTCTGCCTGCTCGATGATTGGTGGCTCTGCTTGCGTGAGGATTGGCGGCTCTGCTTCTGTGAGGATTGGTGGCTCTGCTTGCGTGAGGATTGGCGGCTCTGCTTGCTCGAGGATTGGCGGCTCTGCTTGCTCGAGGATTGGCGGCTCTGCTTGCTCGAGGATTGGCGGCTCTGCTTGCGTGAGGTTGGTGGCTCTCCTTGCTTGAGGATTGGCAGCTTTGTCTGTTATCCAGTTGTTGTCTCTGTTGATACATCGACATGACTGATGTCTCTGTAAGTCAGATCCTTGGTGATCCGCAGCTCTGTGCTGTAAAAGCTGTGCGTGCGGCACGCTCACAGGGACATAGAGGTTAAGAAAAGCGCATTCTTTTATATCGGGTGAGGGAAGTCTGCGGACTCTTCTTTTAAATAGGAATAACTGGCTAAAGGTACAGAATATTAAATGGCTGTAAATTGGGTAAATGATTGTTTTAACCTTCTGAATTCATATCAGCAAAGTTCATAAATAACTGTACTGTCTCTTTAACATCAGCAGCAGCGGGAAAATGTATTGAAAAACGGCGTGATTCACAATAAATACATTATCAGCAAAAACTGGAAACATCCAATGATGGAGCAACTGTTTATAAAACGTAATAAAAACTTTAACAGCACAAATATAAAGATATTAGTGAAATGTTTATATTATAAACAAAAGGAATCCTGATGTGATGGAGCAGCATTTACACGGTTAAAAATATGAAAGATGAAAAAAAATCTATGACAACGCTTCATAAAGAAGTTTCTAGAGTTTTTACATCATCCTGAACTCCAGCGAGTCTTTAATCATTTAGTGATCTGTTAAAGCAGTGGCCGACACGGCGTCCCCAGGGCTGCGCGTTATGAATGCACGGTGACTCCCCGGACGCACGGTCACTCTGCAAACCTATCAAAGGGATATCACTGACACTGGCAGCCGGAGAGATGCTGCGGTATGGAGCCAAACGTGCCGGGTTTAATGTCTCGGGTTGAGATTGTTTCATCCATACCCACTAAATTAACAAGACTAAAGAGATTATTCGCTAAGTGGTGAATTGGCAGAGAATTGCACAGAAACTGTATTTTTTTTATATTCCTTGTCTTTTCTCTGTAGGAAAGAAAACCTTGCAAACCTGGGCTTCTTAATTAAAGCCTGCAAAGCTTCTCTGAACAGAACATCTCCCTCCAAGGGAAGAGCACAAACGCCGAGCTTCTGAGTATCCATCAGCTCCCAATGCTCATAACCCGAGAGCTCCTCTGGGTCCTCTGTACACAAGAATATTCTTACAATATCTGCGCTGAGCCTCGAGTAAAGGGCTTTAGAGAAACGCTACTACTCACTAAGGGAAGAGATACTTTTTATCTCATAGTTTATTTTTTTTCTCTTTAATCGTAAGATCGCATACACTTAAAGGAACACAACCTGTTTCATTACTTGTGCATTACAAATTAAAATGCCTTATAAAACGCATTATAAAACACATTATAAAATACATGCTACAGCAAATGATGCTCTTTCGTTTCTTTATTTGAAGTAATTACACGTAAAAAGGAAAAATAAAGCTATTTTTTTATCTTCTGTTTCCAGTTTGGTTTTTTTTCCCATGATGCAACAATTACCAAAATCTGTGTAAAAGCTTTACTTTACTTCTGTGTTTTTTTTATTTAATCTACATAATTTAACAGTGAATGAGGTGGAGGCGGGAATGTTTAGACAAGGCAGCAGGGGGTGTATTGTGTTCTCCAGGCTACCTGAGATAAGAGCTGGCAGCTGAATGAGATAAAACAGGGAGCTTAAAAGACTTCTAATCTACCCCCTGGTGATAACCTTTGAATACATCCCAAACAATACAATGATGTGAGTCAGTCACTGACCTGTTCACTCCATTCTATGGCCAAAGACACACAGTGAGGAGAAAGTGATGGAAAGATACAACGCAAAATATCACACAATGGATGCGCCCAGTGACACATATAGAGGTAAATATCACACAATGGATGCGCCCAGTGATACATATAGAGGAAATATTACACAATGGATGCATCCAGTGACACATATAGAGGAAAATATCACACAATGGATGCACCCAGTGACACATATAGAGGTAAATATCACACAATGGATGCGCCCAGTGACACATATAGAGGTAAATATCACACAATGGATGCGCCCAGTGACACATATAGAGGAAAATATCACACAATGGATGCGCCCAGTGACACATATAGAGAAAAATATCATACAATGGATGCGCCCAGTGACACATATAGAGGAAAATATCACACATGGATGCGCCCAGTGAACATATAGAGGAAAATATTACACAATGGATGCATCCAGTGACACATATAGAGAAAAATATCATACAATGGATGCACCCAGTGACACACATAGAGGGAAATATCACACAATGGATGGCCCAGTGACACATATAGAGGGAAATATCACACAATGGATGCACCCAGTGACACATATAGAGCAAAATATCACACAATGGATGCGCCCAGTGACACATATAGAGAAAAATATCATACAATGGATGCGCCCAGTGACACATATAGAGGAAAATATCACACAATGGATGCGCCCAGTGACACATATAGAGAAAAATATCACACAATGGATGTGCCCAGTGACACATATAGAGAGAAATATCACACAATGGATGCGCCCAGTGACACATATAGAGGAAAATATCACACAATGGATGCACCCAGTGACACATATAGAGGAAAATATCACACAATGGATGCACCCAGTGACACATATAGAGGAAAATATCACACAATGGATGCGCCCAGTGACACATATAGAGAAAAATATCACACAATGGATGTGCCCAGTGACACATATAGAGAGAAATATCACACAATGGATGCGCCCAGTGACACATATAGAGGAAAATATCACACAATGGTTGCGCCCAGTGACACATATAGAGGAAAATATCACACAATGGATGCGCCCAGTGACACATATAGAGAAAAATATCACACAATGGATGTGCCCAGTGACACATATAGAGAGAAATATCACACAATGGATGCGCCCAGTGACACATATAGAGGAAAATATCACACAATGGTTGCGCCCAGTGACACATATAGAGGAAAATATCACACAATGGATGCGCCCAGTGACACATATAGAGAAAAATATCACACAATGGATGTGCCCAGTGACACATATAGAGAGAAATATCACACAATGGATGCGCCCAGTGACACATATAGAGGAAAATATCACACAATGGTTGCGCCCAGTGACACATATAGAGGAAAATATCACACAATGGATGCGCCCAGTGACACATATAGAGAAAAATATCACACAATGGATGTGCCCAGTGACACATATAGAGAGAAATATCACACAATGGATGCGCCCAGTGACACATATAGAGGAAAATATCACACAATGGTTGCGCCCAGTGACACATATAGAGGAAAATATCACACAATGGATGCGCCCAGTGACACATATAGAGAAAAATATCACACAATGGATGTGCCCAGTGACACATATAGAGAGAAATATCACACAATGGATGCGCCCAGTGACACATATAGAGGAAAATATCACACAATGGATGCACCCAGTGACACATATAGAGGAAAATATCACACAATGGATGCACCCAGTGACACATATAGAGGAAAATATCACACAATGGATGCGCCCAGTGACACATATAGAGGAAAATATCACACAATGGATGTATCCAGTGACACATATAGAGAAAAATATCACACAATGGATGCGCCCAGTGACACATATAGAGGAAAATATCACACAATGGATGCACCCAGTGACACACATATAGAGGAAAATATCACACAATGGATGCGCCCAGTGACACATATAGAGGAAAATATCACACAATGGATGCACCCAGTGACACATATAGAGGAAAATATCACACAATGGATGCACCCAGTGACACATATAGAGAAAAATATCACACAATGGATTCATCCAGTGACACATATAGAGGAAAATATCACACAATGGATAGGTAGAAAAGTGGTTTGCAGATACTAAACTTTTTTTAAATACTGACAAAACTGTAACGATACATAAATTGCAAAATCCCCATCCATGTGTCAGGACAAAATCAAATGGCACACTGACCACAGTCACTTCTCTCAAATATCTAGGTATGTGGTTAGACCCAAATCTATCCTTTGGCCACACATCGAAAAACTCTCATCTAAACTTTACCCCAAACTAGGTGCCCTGTACAGAAACAAATCCTGCCTGAGTCCCGCGGTAAGAAAGCAGATTGTACAACAAATGCTTATGCCGGCTATTGAATATGGAGATGTAGTGTATGCAGCCACCCCGCAAACACACCTTCAGAAACTTACTACATTGTATAACTCATTCTGCCACTTTGTGCTACAATGTAACTACATGACCCACCACTGTGACATGTTAAAAGAGCTAAACTGGCCGTCACTGGAATCTAGATGCACCCTTCACCTTTCCAACCTGGTGTTTAAGAGCTTTTCTGGGAAGCTGCCACCCTACCTGAATAGGCTGCTTGCCCCAGCAGTTCCCTCATCCTATAACCTCCGATCCAGGACCTGCACCTTACTTACAATACCACAATACAAAAAGAATGTGGCTCCATCCTCATTTTCCTACAGAGCTCCACAAATATGGAATAACCTCCCAGACGCCATCACATCTTCCCCCAGTCTAAAGTCCCTTAAGAGATCCCTATTAACATACCTCAATACAGAATGCACCTGTAAACATGTAATACAGTAACTATATACAGAATGTGCCTGTAAACCTGTAACACAGTGACTATAAACAGATTGCGCCTGTAAACATGTAACACAGTGACTATATACAGAATGCGCCTGTAAACATGTAACACAGTGACTATATACAGAATGCGCCTGTAAACATGTAACATAGTGACTTATACAGAATGCGCCTGTAAACATGTAACATAGTGACTATATACAGAATGCGCCTGTAAACATGTAACATAGTGACTATATACAGAATGTGCCTGTTAACATGTAAATAGTGACTATATACAGAATGCGCCTGTAAACATGTAACATAGTGACTATATACAGAATGCACCTGTAAACATTAACATAGTAACTATATACAGAATGTGCCTGTTAACATGTAACATAGTAACTATATACAGAATGTGCCTGTTAACATGTAACATAGTGACTATATACAGAATGCACCTGTAAACATGTAACACAGTGACTATATACAGAATGTGCCTGTTAACATGTAACATAGTAACTATATACAGAATGTGCCTGTTAACAAGTAACATAGTGACTATATACAGAATGTACCTGTAAACATGTAACACAGTGTCTATATACAGAATGCACTTGTAAACATGTAACATAGTGACTAAATATACAGAATGCACCTGTAAACATATAACATAGTAACATATACAGAATGTGCCTGTTAACATGTAACATAGTAACTATATACAGAATGTGCTGTAAACATGTAACATAGTGACTATATACAGAATGCACCTGTAAACATGTAACACAGTGACTATATACAGAATGCAACTTGTAAACATGTAACATAATGACTATATACAGAATACACCTGTAAACATGTAACATAGTGACTATATACAGAATGCCACCTGTAAACATGTAACACAGTGACTATATACAGAATGCACCTGTAAACATGTAACACAGTGACTATATACAGAATGCACCTGTAAACATGTAACACAGTGACTATTACAGAATGCGCTGTAAACATGTAACATAGTGACTATATACAGAATGCGCCTGTAAACATGTAACACAGTGACTATATACAGAATGCACCTGTAAACATGTAACATAGTGACTATATACAGAATGCACCTGTAAACATGTAACACAGTGACTATATACAGAATGCACCTGTAAACATGTAACACAGTGACCTATATACAGAATGCGCCTGTAAACATGTACATAGTGACTATATACAGAATGCACCTGTAAACATGTAACACAGTGACTATATAACAGAATGCGCCTGTAAACATGTAACAGTGACTATATACAGAATGCACCTGTAAACATGTAACACAGTGACTATATACAGAATGCACCTGTAAACATGTAACACAGTGACTATATACAGAATGCGCCTGTAAACATGTAACATAGTGACTATATACAGAATGCACCTGTAAACATGTAACGCAGTGACTATATACAAAATGCTCCTGTAAACATGTAACACAGTGACTATATACAGAATGCACCTGTAAACATGTAACACAGTGACTATATACAGAATGCGCCTGTAAACATGTAACACAGTGACTATATACAGAATGCGCCTGTAAACATGTAACACAGTGACTATATACAGAATGCACCTGTAAACATGTAACACAGTGACTATATACAGAATGCACCTGTAAACATGTAACACAGTGACTATATACAGAATGCGCCTGTAAACATGTAACACAGTGACTATATACAGAATGCACCTGTAAACATGTAACACAGTGACTATATACAGAATGCGCCTGTAAACATGTAACACAGTGACTATATACAGAATGTGCCTGTAAATATGTAACACAGTGATTATATACAGAATGTGCCTGTAACCATGTAACACAGTGACTATATAAAGAATGTGCCTGTAAACATGTAACACAGTGACTATATACAGAATGCACCTGTAAACATGTAACACAGTGACTATATACAGAATGCACCTGTAAACATGTAACACAGTGACTATATACAGAATGCACCTGTAAACATGTAACACAGTGACTATATACAGAATGCGCCTGTAAACATGTAACACAGTGACTATATACAGAATGTGCCTGTAAATATGTAACACAGTGATTATATACAGAATGTGCCTGTAACCATGTAACACAGTGACTATATAAAGAATGTGCCTGTAAACATGTAACACAGTGACTATATACAGAATGCACCTGTAAACATGTAACACAGTGACTATATACAGAATGCACCTGTAAACATGTAACACAGTGACTATATACAGAATGCACCTGTAAACATGTAACACAGTGACTATATACAGAATGCACCTGTAAACATGTAACACAGTGACTATATACAGAATGCACCTGTAAACATGTAACATAGTAACTGTATGACTTACATATTTATTTTCTGCGTTAATCTGTATATTTGTGTTTTGTTTTTAATATCTTGCACTTGTTACTTTGTATTTCTGTAACGACTGTAAAATTTCAATGTTCTTGAACCCAGGAAATACTTAAAACCAGAGAAATCTCAATGTATCCTTCTTGGGAAAATACTTTATAAATACAGTAAATAAATAAATAAATATCAGACACTATTGTTGCAAACAGCCTGTAAACACTAAGAGCGTGTTTTGTGACAGAGCTAATGGAGATGGAAACAGATGGGCCTGGAGATTCTGTATGTGTTGCTGTTTGTGAAGTCGACAAAGCTGGACGTTTTCAGAAGACTCAGCTCTTACTGACTCAGCAATCAGCGCCGATCCAGCACAAACAATGGCCGAAAGCGTTAAAAAAGATACAAAGACATGACTCGACAACTGAACGGTATATTTATTTACCATCCGATGAAGCACTTAACAAGGCAAAAACAACGTGTGCGAACCCTGACCCAGCATCTCCTAGAGTTATATGTTATTCGATGAATAAAGCTCATCACGGCTCAACATTTAAAGACCTAAACAGCTGGTCAGGTCCAATTATTTTCCCTGTTTGGGGCACAATTGGAAAATGCACCAAGTGTGGGGGGGGGCTGCCTTCTTTTGGATCAACAGCAGCCATAGGGATAGGTAGACTATACTGTCTATACTTTGCCAATTGTACAGCGCTGTGGAATATGCTGGCACTTTATAAATAAAGAATAATAATAATAGACGGATGAACTTAATGGACAATGGTCTTTTATCAACCTATATTATTATGTAACTGTATTATGAGCTCAAGCTCCGTAAATATCCTTAAATATAGACATTTTTGTAAAATTGTGTCCAATTAGCCAGGGCAGCTGCAGTACCTTTCTATCGGCCAAATGGGAACTCAGTTAATAAGTTACTAAGCTGCAGGGGTGTATCGGCCAGTTTTTCCCTTGGGAGTAAAACACCAGAAACACCAGTGTGCCGTCTATAATATGCTGTGACCATATCCAAAATGACCCAATGATGGGCTGTGTGCCATACCCGAGGTTAACATGAAGACGGTAAGCAGGATAATGTGCGCTTGCAGATTTTCCGTTACCGTCTCCATGTTAACCACATATTCCGGGAAGGGTATCTCAGCGCCTCGACCCGGAACACATCACTAACCTCCCTAAAATCCGCAGTAGCGATTCCCTGCCGTCACTCACGACTATCACCTCCTGCAGTCCATAGTACTCCATGGAGGTTTGCGCTTCTGGGCCACGAGCTCTGCGCGACCTTGCTCCGGCGTCAACATGCAGCGCCGTGGAGTGGTAGCGGAGGGAGGCTAGGAACTATTTGTTCCCAGTCTCACTCTGCTCCTGGGGAGAAAATGCGGTGGATCGAGCCACCATGTTAACCGCGATGAGATGCGAGTATCGGATGTAATGGGGGGGGGGGTTAGAGAGTGTTAAATGAGTTTGCATTTGCAGAATCATTTAAAACCAGCTTTTAGGCAGTGTTAAAATTTTGGCTTGTGCGTCCCGACGGTAAATTGTACCAGCACTTTGCAATACCTCACTTGTCGAGACGCTAAAAATTAGTTTCGCTCCCCATGTTAAGTATAAGAGTCACTAAAAGCAGATTACCCTCCCCATGATAAGTATAGGAGACCGTAAAAATAGATAGCGCTCCCCATGTTAAGTGTAGGAGACGCTATAAATAGATTGTGCTCCCCATGTTAAGTGTAGGAGACGCTATAAATAGATTGTGCTCCCCATGTTAAGTGTAGGAGACGCTATAAATAGATTGTGCTCCCCATGTTAAGTGTAGGAGATGCTATAAATAGATTGTGCTCCCATGTTAAGTGTAGGAGACGCTATAAATAGATTGTGCTCCCCATGTTAAGTGTAGGAGACGATATAAATAGATTGTGCTCCCCATGTTAAGTGTAGGAGATGCTATAAATAGATTGTGCTCCCATGTTAAGTGTAGGAGACGCTATAAATAGATTGTGCTCCCCATGTTAAGTGTAGGAGACGATATAAATAGATTGTGCTCCCATGTTAAGTGTAGGAGACGCTATAAATAGATTGTGCTCCCCATGTTAAGTGTAGGAGACGATATAAATAGATTGCGCTCCCCATGTTAAGTGTAGGAGACGCTATAAATAGATTGCACTCCCCATGTTAAGTGTAGGAGACGATATAAATAGATTGTGCTCCCCATGTTAAGTGTAGGAGACGCTATAAATAGATTGCGCTCCCCATGTTAAGTGTAGGAGACGATATAAATAGATTGTGCTCCCCATGTTAAGTGTAGGAGACGCTATAAATAGATTGTGCTCCCCATGTTAAGTGTAGGAGACGCTATAAATAGATTGTGCTCCCCATGTTAAGTGTAGGAGACGATATAAATAGATTGTGCTCCCCATGTTAAGTGTAGGAGACGCTATAAATAGATTGCGCTCCCCATGTTAAGTGTAGGAGACGATATAAATAGATTGTGCTCCCCATGTTAAGTGTAGGAGACGATATAAATAGATTGTGCTCCCCATGTTAAGTGTAGGAGACGCTATAAATAGATTGTGCTCCCCATGTTAAGTGTAGGAGACGATATAAATAGATTGTGCTCCCCATGTTAAGTGTAGGAGACGCAAAGCACAGGAAGCTCGCGCAAGCTGTGAGAAGCAAAATCTTTTCACCTGACTGCAGCACCAGGATTGGAATATCAATGGCAAACATTAAACTTGCATGATGCAGAACAGTGCCAGTAACACGGGGCAGAATGCAGAGCAGTGCCGGTAACACAGGACAGAATTCAGAGCAGTGCCGGTAAAAATAGGGCAGAATGCAGAGCAGTGCCGGTAACACAGGACAGAATTCAGAGCAGTGCCGGTAAAATAGGGCAGAATGCAGACCAGTGCCGGTAACACAGGACAGAATTCAGAGCAGTGCCGGTAAAACAGGGTAGAATACAAAGTAGTGCCAGTAACAGGGGGCAGAATGCAGAGCAGTGCCAGTAACAGGCGGCAGAATGCAGAGCAGTACCGGTAACACAGTGCAGAATACAGAGCAGTGCCGCTAACACAAGACAGAATGCAAAGCAGTGCCGGTAAACCATTGCAGAATGCAGAGCAGTGCCGGCAACACAGGGCAGAATGCAGAGCAGTGCTGATAACAGAAGGCAGAATGCAGAGCAGTGCTGGTAACAGAGGGCAGAATGCAGAGCAGTGCTGGTAACATAGGGCAGAATGCAGAGCAGTGCCGGTAACACAAGACAGAATGCAGAGCAGTGCTGGTAATATAGGGCAGAATGCAGAGCAGTGCCGGTAACACAGGGAAGAATGCAGAGCAGTGCTGGTAACACAGGGAAGAATGTAGAGCAGTGCTGGTAACAGAGGGCAGAATGCAGAGCAGTGCTGGTAACAGAGGGCAGAATGCAGAGCAGTGCAGGTAACAGAGGGCAGAATGC
Source organism: Leptobrachium leishanense (assembly GCA_009667805.1). Classification (NCBI taxonomy): domain Eukaryota; kingdom Metazoa; phylum Chordata; class Amphibia; order Anura; family Megophryidae; genus Leptobrachium; species Leptobrachium leishanense. Next base: position 8,577,428 of record CM019068.1, on the reverse strand, counting down.
AGAGCAGTGCCAGTAACACAAGACAGAATGCAGTGCAGTGCTGGTAACTAGGGATGAGCTGTTCGGTTTGGACGGTTCGGAGTTCGACCCGAACTTAGCCTGTTCGATTAGATCGCGAACACCGAACATTTCTGGGTGTTCGCCGCATGTTCGACCACAATAGACCACAATGCATTTTCCCACTGGCCTGAAGCTCGTAATTGGCTACAGCCTTGCACACAACCAGTACCACACAGTATTTTGGGGCTCACTAATTTCTGGGTCTGGGGGGTCTCATTTCTACCAAATATTAGGGAATTTAGGTGATGTGTGTCTTGTCACTGTGCCAGCAAGTTTTTTTGGGGTTTACAACTTTCTTTAAAACATTTGTGAATTGAGGTGATCTGTGTCTTGTCACACAACCAGTACCACACAGTATTTTGGGGCTCACTAATTTCTTTAAAACATTTGTGAATTGAGGTGATCTGTCTCTTGTCACTGGCTGCCAGCTATCAGTGTGTCTCACTGAGTTATACCAGAGTTCTTTAAATCTTTATACCAGAGTTGAATCAGAGTTCTGTATATATTTGTCACGGTGGCCCATGTCCGGGGAAATGTTGCACCTGAGCCCCATGTCTGGGGAAATGTTGCACCTTTGCCCCATGTCTGGGGAAATGTTGCACCTGAGCCCCATGTCTGGGGAAATGTTGCACCTGAGCCCCATGTCTGGGGAAATGTTGCACCTGAGCCCAATGTCTGGGGAAATGTTGCACCTTCGCCCCATGTCTGGGGAAATGTTGCACCTTCGCCCCAAGTCCGGGGAAATGTTGCGGCCGTCACAGCAGCTGATATCCAGAAAGCCTTATTCCAGGGTACTGTGTACTACAGGACAGAGAATGGTGCTGCCCGCGAATCAGATGCAACATGCAGGAAGGACAAGCAATCGCAGCACATGACCAGCTATACTATAGCAGAGCAGGGCGTCTCCTCTGAGCACCAATAGGTAGTTCTGTGGCTCTATTTAAAGGGCTTCCTTTCTCTTAGCAAGTTGCCCTAGCGTGTTTCCTGTTACTCCTAGTGCCTTGTTGTTATTTCTTGATTCCTATTCTGACTGATTTCCTGGTTTATACGATCCCGGCTTGTCTCGACTTCCCTGTATTCTGGCGCCCTGATTTCTGGCATAGTATAAACGGACCTCTATTTTCTTAACCCCTGCCTATGTGTGTTTTGTTGGTTTGCCCTGCTTAACCAGGCCATTATTAAGGACCGGCTAGCTAGAGCATTGTGGGTTACTTTATTCCGCAGGTTGTTTTTCTTTGCACTCCACCACTTTATTTGTGTTCATCATTCTCAGTATTACTGACCATAACCCGGCCATTTCTAAGGACCGGTTGGTCAGGGTCTGTTGGCTTACAGTCTGCAAGCGGGGTTACCCGATCCTGACAATATTAATCTATATATCACTCACCATGTCTGAAAGAACAAAAAGGACAGGCAGATGCTCCCAGACACAGATAAGACGGCAAGCAGCCCCTGTGTCGGGAGGCTGTGCCTCTGGTCGTGGTGGACGTGGTGCATCCTCTGCAGGGGCACGCTTGTCCTTTCTAACTGGTGCTGGCCGTCTTAAGCAGCAGCAACATACAGAGGACTTGGTGGATTGGCTAACCAGGCCATCCTCATCCTCCAAGTCCTCTGCCAGCCAGGCTTCTAGTGCTTTACAGTCCACCTCAGCTGCCAAAGCATCTAATGCAGCCTCCATGTCCACAGCTACTCCTGCCGTAGCCTCGCTATCACACACGGAGGAGTCAGCTGAATTGTTTGACTACAATGAGAGTGACATGCTGCTTGAGGATGCGCAGCAAGTACAGTGCTCTGATTCAATCTCTGAGGTTGAGGAAGGGAGTATAATCAACCTAGAGGAAGGGGGTGCCAGTGATGACACACAAATAACTGGCACTCATGTTGCCCCAGCAGCTGCAGCATACTGCCAAGTTGGCTCCAGTGAGGAGGAGATAGGGGGTGATGATGACAATGATGATGAGGTCACTGACTCCACCTGGGTGCCTGATCGAACAGAGGAATTAAGTGAGAAGAGGGGGAGGAGGAGGCACAGCAAACACGAGGCACAACATCCTCTGTGACCAACCATAGCACTAGCCAGTCCAAGGCATCACATGTCAGAGCTGCTTTGGTGCAGAGCGCTGTTGTCTCAAAGAACACACGCAGGAACTTTGTTGTCTGGGAGTTCTTTAAGGAATGTGCAGTAGAGCGCAGCGTTGCTATTTGTAATCTATGTCAGATGAGGCTTAAGCGTGGAAAAGATACCGGACACTTGGGTACCACGTGTTTGAGGCGACATATGAACAACTGCCACACATCCCGTTGGCGCAAAACTTTGCGTAGGTCCTCCTCCTCCTCATCTGTCTCTACCCCCACTGTATGTCCTGCCATGTCATTGCCTACAACCTCCACCGACAGGGATGATGCTACAGTAATGGATGTACCAGGTCCTTCCTCACAATGTGACATCATCCCAGCTGCTGAAGATTTACGCAGTCAGATTACGTTGCCGCAGCTGCTGCAGCGAAAGAAAAAATATAGTCCCAACCATCCCCAAGCACAGCGTCTAAATGCCAGCTTAGCAAAATTACTCGCATTGCAGCTGCTGCCTTTCCAGCTGGTGGACTCTGCTCCCTTCCGTGAATTTGCTGAATGTGCTGTACCACAGTGGCAGGTTCCAAAACGCCATTACTTTTCACGCAAGGCCATTCCAGCTCTATACCAGCACGTGGAAGACAATGTTATCCAGTCATTGGGAAAGGCAGTCAGCAACAAGGTGCATGTGGCTTTAGACACGTGGTCCAGCAAGCATGGACAGGGTCATTACATTTCCTTCATGGCACACTGGGTAACTGTCACGGTCCACCCCGTGTACCTGTCTAGCAAACTTGGATCTAAGAACTTTGCCCTGGATTTCTTCATTCTTGGATTCCAGTCCAGGTTTTGCCCAGGCTAAGCACCATGTCCAGCCTGGGTTTTCCTGTCTAGCCCCGGAATTACAGCTGAGGCCCATCTGCTATCAAGCCTCCTTAAATAGCAGAGAGACCAAACTAGCAGTGGTTCTGAATTATTGTTCTCCCTGACTGAGGTCATCTGGATGTGTGCGCAAACCTGCTCCAGCCTATCCTATCCTGTGTATCCAGTATCCATCCATCTGCCCTGTTGTTCCTTGATACATCTGTCTGTGCAAGGGACTCTCAGCGATCTCCACCTGTGGATTACAGTTAATCTCTGACTCTGACCAAGGTACCACTGTCCGCTGTCCAGACTTCTCCTTGGTGGGCCCTGTCTGCAGTCTGGGACTGCATTACCCACAAACCTCAGACTCTCCAGTCAAGAACTCTCCCTGGACTTTATATTTCTTTAATCATTCAAGTGCCTGCTGCCAAGGCCTATTTAAGTTTCATTAAATTTCTTCATTGTGTGATTCCTGTCTGGCCTCCCCTCTGTGTCGCCGCCTGCTGGGCTCTCACCTGACCCGCACACGCCACGTGACAGTAACTCTGATTGCAGCTGGGAGGGATCCAAGATGGGGCTCTGTGCTGGAGCTTGTTCATCCACCACGCCTCCAGAAAGCTGCTTGTATGAGGTCTGTCTGCTCCACCACCTCTCTCTCTTCCTCCTCCTCCTCCTTCTCTGTCTTTGGCAAAGTGGCAGTTAAACCGGCGCCTGACAGGGTCTACGCAATGGCTCAAGCAAAAAGAAGCCATACTGTGCTTGAGCTGGTTTGTGGAAGGGAGCCACACCGGACCAGAAATTCTGTCAGCTCTGCAGGGGCAGGTGCAGAGATGGTTAACACCACGCCAACTTGAGCTGGGAATGATCTTCTGCGATAATGGCAGCAACCTTCTCTCCGCCCAACGCAAGGGTAAATTGACGCATGTACCATGCCTAGTACACATCCTAAATCTGGTGGTACAGCGTTTCCTAACCAAGTACCCAGGGCTGCCAGAGCTTCTCATCCAGGCCAGAAAAGTCTGCAGCCACTTCAGATGCTCATTCCCAGCAAGCGTTCGCCTGGCAGAAATTCAAAGAGAATTCCACCTTCCCACTAACCGTCTGATCTGTGACATGCCCACCAGGTGGAACTCGACATTAGCAATGCTGCAGCGTCTGCACAAGCAGCAGAGGGCCATCAACGAGTACCTGTGTGAGTATGGCACAAGGACAGGTTCAGGTCAACTTGTTTCCCCCCCCGCAGTGGCTGATGATCAAGGATGCATGCACTGTACTGTCACCATTTGAGGAGGCAACGAGGATGGTGAGCAGGGACAGTGCATGCATCAGTAAGACAATTCCTTTAGTGTTCCTGCTGGAGCACACTCTGCGGGGAATTATAGATGTGGCTCTAGAGGCAGAGCAGCGGGAGGAAGAGGAGGCCTTCCCTAGCTCTCAAGGCCCCAGTCTTTCCGCAGACAGCATTCCAGCGGGTCCTACTCAGATCAGACAGGAGGAGTATGAGGAGGAGGAGGACTATTTAAGTAGTGGGGGCATTGGAGGTGGGGATTCCTCAAGGGAGGGTTTCGTGTGCCCAGAAACACAAGGGCTAGTGCGTGGCTGGGAGGAGGAAGTGCACGATACGGTCATCCTCATTGACCAGGAAGACTCGGAAGCTAATGCCACCTCCAACCTATGCTGAATGGGCTCCCTAATGATGCAGAGCCTGCTAAAGGACCCCAGGATTCATGCTATCAAGGAGAGGGATCATTACTGGTTGGCAACCCTTCTTGATCCATGATACAAGGGTAAAGTTGCAGAGCTTATCCTGCCCACACAGAGGGAGCACAGGATGAAAAAACTTGAGGACGCTCTAAAGCGACACTTGTGTAACACCTTTCCAGGCACTGGTAGATTACCAAGTGCTGACACACGTGCTTCTGAGGCTGCGGGTGATCAGAGGAATAGTGGTGAAGGCCAGGGCCGCTTGACTGATGCATTTTTTTATTTTTTTAGTCCTTGACGCCCAGGGACGTCAAATGTAGGCACCCATTGCCAGCGTCTTCACCATATGGTGCAGGACTACCTAGGGGCAAGGGCAGACCTGGATACCTTTCCAGCAGATGATCCACTGGCTTACTGGGTGTTGAGATTGGATCACTGGCCAGAATTTAGCCAATATGCTACACAGCTACTAGGTTGCCCTTCATCTAGCGTGCTTTCCGAAAGGACGTTCAGTGCCGCTGGAGGTTTTGACACAGACAAAAGAGTGCGTCTGTCCACTGACTCTGTAGACCAGCTGACATTTATAAAAATGAATCAGTCCTGGATCAGCAGTTATCAATCCCCTGATGCTGGCGTAACGGAATAGATCGGGGATGTCTTCTGCATGCACAAAACCTCCAGCACTGCACTCTTCCACAATACCACAAAAGGGTTACGGTGTGAATGCACTTGCTGCCATGAAAGGCACAATATTTGGCTGCACTGACGCCTGTCCCAGATTTATATCATTTTAATTTTTTGAACAGCAGGGTTCAACCCTGCACTCTTCCACAATACCACAGAGGGGTTACTGTATGATGATACTTGCTGGCCTGGCAGTCTTGCACCAAAGGCAGAATATCTGGGTGCACTGATGCCTTGACCAGAATCATATCTTTTTAATATAGTACCACATGGTCCACCCCTGTATTCTTCCACAATACCACAGAGGGGTTACTGTATGATGACACTTGCTGGCCTGGCACCAAAGGCACAATATCTGGGTGCACTGACACCTTAACCAGATGCATATCTTTTTAATATAGGACCGCTAGGTTCACCCCTGCATTCTTCCACAATACCACAGAGGGGTTACTGTATGATAGTACTTGCAGGACTGGCACTAAAGGCACAATATCTGGGTGCACTGCCACTGACGCCTGTATCAGATTCATATCCTCAGAGGGGTTACGGTGTGACGGCACTGTTGGGGATGCTAAAGGACCAATTTTGAAGCACCTATTGTTACTTTCATCCAAAGCCTGCATAAGTTTCACAATAATTTAGCCAAAAAAATCAGTACACTTTTTCTGCGTGTACGAAAATGTCTCCTCTTTTCATACAGACTGCCGCCCCAAACAGTTGTTTATGGATTATGGATAGATTAAAGGAAAAGCATTTACCGTCATTTGAAACGTCATTTTTTTTGTTTTTAAGTGTTTCTATACATCCTAGAAATCCGCCACTTCACGGGCAGGTTATGGGGACCTCCTAGGCACGATATTTGAAGGAATTTTTCGTTTTTATTTTTAACCCTTATTTCGTGGAAAACTCACTGTCCCTTTAAAAACGTTTTTTTTTTAACTTTTTGACCTTGTTTCCTGTCCCCCAGGGCACTACCCAGACCCCCATACACCTTTTATGGCAAATATCTAGCATATATGCCCTCTTGGAGGGCACTCTAAAAACCGAATTTTAAGCCCCATTGACTTGCATTGAGTTCGAGTTCGGGTTCGGAACCGAACATTTGGGAAGTTCGGGTTCGGGCCCGAACCGAACTTGGGGGGTGTTCGGCTCATCCCTACTGGTAACATAGGGCAGAATGCAGAGCAGTGCCTGTGGCAGATTAGATCTGTATTTCTATCAATATAAGGGTCTGCCTGTGTATATGTGTCGAAGTGCCTGTTTATATATATCTCCTCCATATAGATTCATATTTGTGTCTGACCATTTGGGAAGCATATCTCTGGGTCCACAGCTGTTAAGAGTGAGTGCTAAAATGTAATTAAAATAGCTAGCTTTCTCCCCTGGGGGGAGGATATCACACGTGGCTGTAAAATGGAATGTCTTTGAACTGCCATGTCGTGTAGCCTGTTAGTCGCACCTTGGGAGCCAATCCGGCACCAAGATTTAGGCCCTATCTTCAAAGACAGGAAGCACATCCTTGACCCCTGGAGGGAAGATGGACACCTTTGGGCAATTAAAGATTAACGACGAAGCGTACTGAGCATGCTCTGGAGAGGGGAACTCTGGGATATGTAGTGCAGGAGGCTGGGCCATTTGTGGGTGGGTTTTGGAAGGACCAGGAAGTGTATAATTTCTGAAAACTGGCCATGTGCTTTGGCTGATCACTTGGAGTACATTCGAAAGATGACTGATCTGTCCATGCTTCTATCTCCAGGCTCCAGGAGCCATCGATGCTAGCTTACTGATTAGTTTGTCGTAAATAATGCTCTGTGGTTAACCCTTTTCTTTTATTTGCTGTGTAGTGTGTAATAATTGATTCATTCTAGCTACAATTTTCCTGTAACAAATGCACTGTGATTATATATATCTTTGTTCTATATCATAAATAAACCTAACCTATTTACGTTCTGATTCTGGCTGATGAGATCCACGCTAACTAAGAGATTGCGAGTATTGCTATTTGCTTTAAGCTCGGGTAGATAAGAAATTGTGAGTTGCGGTCGTCGGGGATGGCAGGGATTGTGGGGGACGCAGTCACTGTCCGAGTCTAGGGTAGGCAGATAGTGCGGTTGCTTAGCCTTGCGTCTCCCGCTGTGACGCACGTAGTGTCCATGAGGACTGGTGGCAGCGGAACTAATAGAATAGGAAAGTGAGGCCAAGGATTGTGGGAGACGCAGTCATTACCCGCTTCAAGAGAAGATTTGTACTTCGTTGCAATCTTGGGATCATTGTATTGCGCTCTGCGCCCTGTTGCGAGAGAAAAGTGCGTAGAGACAGTGGGTGGCTCAACCCGGCGTCTTTCGCAGCAGCGCGCGTAGTGGTCGTGACAGTGCCGGTAACACAGAATTCAGGTAAAGTAAAATAGTAACAAAACTCCAGCTAAAGCTGTTACAATCAAAGACACCGTCCTTATAAATATAAGAGAAATATCGAGCTGAGAGTCTTGAGATGTGTAAATTTAGAATGAGAGGTGCTTCACTCGGCAGCTCGCTTCATTACCTCAATTATCTGCTGATTAAATAGGAGTTATCGGCTAATTAACAAATTACTGTTGAATTTAAAGATTTTTTTTCTCGGAGTCCAACATAACACGCTTTGAGGGTAACTCGCCAATACTAACTGTGCATCCAATATTACACTGGTCCACATCCGAGACCATGTCTCCCATCAAAATCCAATTCATCATTAAGCAAAAATTATCTTTAATGCAGTAAGTACCATGTACAGCGCCTGCCAGTCTCTATGCCGGGCTTGTTTTTTATCAACGTCTTAATTTCATGTTTCCTGCGGGTTTTAGACAGTCAGGACACATCCCCTTGGACAACGAAGTCCCCAAGGCTCGTAAATACGTTTTTATTTTAACCCTTTCAATCCCAAAATTGACTTAACTTGATTTTGCATTGTAATAGATTATCACAACAAACTCCATCTGCCTAACTTTTTTAAAGCAGGGTTAATGTGCCCCCTGTGGAGAAAAGAAATGCTTTGTTTTATTTTTCTCCAATCACCTTGGGGGTATTGTGTTCTCTAGGCTACCTGAGATAAGAGCTGGTAGCTGAATGAGATAAGAGAGGGACTCTAAAAAACTTCTAATCTACCCCCTGGTGATGTCCTTTGAATACATCCCACACAATACAATGGTATGAGTTGGTGACTGACCCATTAACTCCATTCTATGGCCAAAGCCACACAGTGAGGTGCAAGAGATATGGAAAGATACAACACAAAATATCACACAATGGATGCGCCCAGTGACACATATAGAGGAAAATATCACACAATGGATGCGCCCAGTGACACATATAGAGGAAAATAATCACACAATGGTTGCACCCAGTGACACATATAGAGGAAAATATCACACAATGGATGCACCCAGTGACACATATAGAGGAAAATATCACACAATGGATGCAGCCAGTGACACATATAGAGGAAAATATCACACAATGGATGCGCCCAGTGACACATATAGCGGAAAATATCACACAATGGATGCGCCCAGTGACACATATAGAGGAAAATATCACACAATGGATGCATCCAGAGACACATATAGAGGAAAATATCACACAATGGATGCGCCCAGTGACACATAGAGGAAAATATTTTCTAAACAAAAAAAACAAGAAAAAAACAAGCACATGTAAGATATCAGCAACATAAATAAACACAATAAGGACATGTCATTTTTTGGTGGTACTGGCCGTTAAAAATATTTATATTCCTGTGAGCAGCATTTCAGCAGGGGTGTTTGGCTTTAGATAGTATTTCAGTGTCACAATATAAGGTATTTTATGTGTGTTCTTTTCTAGTGTGTGTTCCACCTTTATATATAAATATGCTGGTTGTTACGTTACGGAGTCCCTGGTTCGGTGACACTTAAATTGAATCTCGAATATTTATCATTTTATTTATTTATAAAGGATTTTACCAGGAAGGATACACTGAGATTTCTCTCGTTTTCAAGTACGTCCTGGAAATATCCAGGACAGCGTCATCCACCCTGATGTTTTATGCCCGGATTGGCTTTTTCCACTTGATTTATGAGCGCTCGCTCTCACCACTCCATCATCTTTTAAAAGCGGTATAAAAGCAGAGTAACATTTGCGGAGAGGATTTAAAGGGTACGGCATGATTCCACCATTAATAACCGGAGACGTGGTATTCTAAGACATCACCGCATCGGAGGCCGTGCATCATGGACGGGGGATTTCTTATTGCATTCGTTCTTATACTTGTTTGAGAGGAAATGGACAAAGCAAAAGCTGCTTTTAAACGTCTCTGAGCCTGATAAGGTTAACCCTCATGTTAGCAGGTTAGGCTGGGGTCAGACTAACGCATTTTTAACGTGCGTTTAGGCGCACTTAATCACGGCCGCACTAGCAGCAAATGACGGGCAATGACGGCCAATATACGAAGTACGGCCGCACGAAAGTCTGGCCGTGCAACGCAAGTGGAAAATGAACGCATTCTTTCAAGAACGCAGAACCGCTAGTACTGACGTATAGAGTGCGCTGCGTCCGCTAGCGGCGTGTGTGCGTGATTAGGAGACGTCAGACACTGCTCATGTCCGGCCAACATAACGTCCAGACGCAAGAAGGGTTTTATTGACGATCCGTAAAAAATTAGGCACGAAAATGCTCATCGTATGACCGTTTTCGCGTATTCCGTGAAAAAATACATCAATGCGTTCGGACGCACTTTTTGACGGTCGCTGCGAATAATGCGTTCGTTTGACCCTAGCCTTAAAGCATCGGAGTTTGGAGAGTTCTGGAAGTTTGATCCTTTGACCTTCATGAAATCTCACTGGTTAAATGTTATACAAAGTGCTGCAAAAACATATAAAACATGTGAATATAATATATGAATTTTTATCTTTCTCCTGCCCTATACTAACTACTGGAGGTGATCAATACAACTGGCATTTTTAACCCCATCACTTTCATAGTTAATTTTGCATTGTAATACATTGAAAAGCAATCATTTCATATCAAGCCCCTATTTATACCTCTTTAAAGAAAGATTAGTATGCCCCCTGTGGAGAAACAAAATTTGTTTAATCTTTCTCCAGGGTGTCTGGAGAGAAATCAAACAAGTCACAAAAACCAGCCCCGCCCTCACTGTAACAAAAACCTCAACAAAACTTTACTGCAGCATTCCAGCAGCTGTGGGGTCAGTCGCTGCTGTACAGGGATTATATTCAGGGGGTTATAATGAGTGTAAATCCCTGTACAGTACAGATACAAGGTGTTGCTGTCATTGCCATACACAGGCATTATGCGGCACATACAGATACAAGGTGTTGCTGTAATTTCCATACACAGGCATTATGCAGCACATACAGGTACAAGGTGTTGCTGTAATTACCATACACAGGCATTATGCAGCACATACAGATACAAGGTGTTGCTGTAATTACCATACACAGGCATTATGCAGCACATACAGATACAAGGTGTTGCTGTAATTGCCATACACAGGCATTATGCAGCACATACAGATACAAGGTGTTGCTGTAATTGCCACACACAGGCATTATGCGGCACATACAGATACAAGGTGTTGCTGTAATTGCCATATACAGGCATTATGCAGCACATACAGATACAAGGTGTTGCTGTAATTGCCACACACAGGCATTATGCAGCACATACAGATACAAGGTGTTGCTGTCATTGCCATACACAGGCATTATGCACCACATACAGATACAAGGTGTTGCTGTAATTGCCATACACAGGCATTATGCAGCACATACAGATATAAGGTGTTGCTGTCATTGCCATACACAGGCATTATGCAGCACATACAGATATAAGGTGTTGCTGTCATTGCCATACACAGGCATTATGCAGCACATACAGATATAAGGTGTTGCTGTAATTGCATACACAGGCATTATGCAGCACATACAGATATAAGGTGTTGCTGTCATTGCCATACACAGGCATTATGCAGCACATACAGATACAAGGTGTTGCTGTAATTGCCACACACAGGCATTATGCAGCACATACAGATACAAGGTGTTGCTGTAATTGCAATACTCAGGCATTATGCAGCACATACAGATATAAGGTGTTGCTGTAATTGCCATACACAGGCATTATGCAGCACATACAGATACAAGGTGTTGCTGTAATTGCCACACACAGGCATTATGCAGCACATACAGATACAAGGTGTTGCTGTAATTGCAATACACAGGCATTATGCAGCACATACAGATATAAGGTGTTGCTGTATTGCCATACACAGGCATTATGCAGCACATACAGATACAAGGTGTTGCTGTAATTGCCACACACAGGCATTATGCAGCACATACAGATACAAGGTGTTGCTGTAATTGCAATACACAGGCATTATGCAGCACATACAGATATAAGGTGTTGCTGTAATTGCCATACACAGGCATTATGCAGCACATACAGTTATTGCATTGCTAATAATCTCATTCTGATCACTACAAATCCCCATAAGCAGGAGATCTCACCATTTTATTATCTGTCTGCTGCACATTTACTGCACCTGCCTGTATGCTGATAATGCAGACCACGTGTGACATTGTGCCAGATAAGGGACACCATCTAGAGTTCACAACCTTTCATCCCAGTGATATTTCTGACTGTACGCTGATAAAGCAGACCCCGTGTGACATTGTGCCAGATAGGGGACCCCATCTAGAGTTTACAACCTTTTTTCCCAGCGATATTTCTGTAAAGGATAAAACAATACATGAAAAATGAGTAAATCTTCATTATTTAAAAAAAAATTACTATCTCAGAACAACAATACCTGTGCGAAATTTTTATTTTACTCTATGTTTAACCACTTGGCTGCTAAGGACACGCTCAGCACGTCCTGCCAAGTGTTCCTCCTGTGCTACGGACGCGCTGAGCCCGTCCTAGCACAGGAGGCAGCAATCAGCTGGGATTCCGGCTGATTGCTGTCCCCCCCCGGTGTGGGCTGACATCTAGCATGTCAGCCCGGCACTCCGGGACCCCGGGGGGATATAGATGTCATTGCGGCAGTGTGATAGCATATGTTTCAGGTGCCCCCCCCCCCGCGAGTGCGGAGGAGGTGCCTGAAAGGGAGGGGGGAGGTCCTTCGGACCTCTCTCCCTCCCGATCGCCGGGGGCCAGCGGCTGAAGGCAGGTACAGTTTGGAAGGGCACAACCTGCCCTTCCAAACTGTAGTGTTCTGGATAATACGAGACGTCTTGGGTTTTCATTAATAGGTTTATTAACAACTAAGCATACAGGTTTCCTATAACAGCAACTGGCTGCGTCACTAATCCACCTCAACTGGCAGACACAATGGACGACCAACTGTCAACAGCCAACTGCCAAAAGAAACACCCAACTCTCCCCCATTGGCAGCCAGCACAACTACACCACACCTCCTCCCTTTTCTTAAAGGAAAAACAAAAACACACAAAACAAAGCAAAAATGTCCAGTACAAGTCTATGTATCTTCCAGACCCTCCTGACTTCCATTCTGTAATCTGTGCTTTCGGTTCACATTGTATCTGTGGTTCCGCAAGCTTTTACTCCTCTGATGGAAATCCCTCAATGGGTTGGCGCTTGCCAGTGTTCTGGAGGATGCCAGACTCTTTGATTCCGAGCTAAACTGACATTTCCAGCCAGATCATGCGAAGTGGAATCTGCTTCACTGAGACGATCACCATCTATTTCTTCCCTAGGAAGGGCACAATCCTCTTCTTCTTGTGAAAATACTTCTCCATTATCATGCCAGACCCCCATCCATATACCGTGTCTGACGACTCTTCAGCCTGGTCATTCAGTTGTTTGTCAATAACAGATCTGGGCCGTAACTGGGCTGAATGTCTCTTGGTGTGCAGACCATTGGACGTGCTAACCTCATAGGTGAGGAATCCCAAAACCTTGGAAATAACTGCCGGAGATCAACGGTTTGGCCCTCTATACATCAGTATCCAGACTGGGTCCCCTATATTGTATGTGCGTGAACTCTTTCCATACTTCCTCTTTTCCTGCTGTTTCTGTACATGACGTTGTTCCTGTGAGATGTCCGTTTGACCCATCTTGTCCGGTTGCAATAAGTCTAACTTTGTCCTGAGTGGTCTGCCAAACATCAGAACTGCTGGTAGCTGGCCGGTGGTTGAGTGAGTTGTGTTCCTGTACTGCAACAAGAATTGCTGGAGTTGTTGAGGTATGTTTTTGTGGTCTGTCACAGTACTCCTTAAAAATCCATTCAGAGTCTGGACAAATCTTTCAGCTAGACCATTGGTAGCCGGATGATACGGAGCTGTACGGAGATGTTGAATACCATGATCCTTAATGAAACTTTGACATTTCTGAGCTAATAACTGTGGCCCATTATCAGATACTAGTATCTTAGGCAATCCGAATGTGACAAACAGCTTCTCCAGGGCATTAATGGTGGCATCAGTTGTAGTCTGAGACAGTAATATCACTTCAGGCCATTTGGAATGTGCATCCACCACCACTAAGAACATTTGTCCATTCACTGGTCCTGCAAAGTCAATATGAATTCTCTCCCAAGGGTTAAGAGGCCAAAGCCAGGGCTGAACTTCACCTCTAGGATAGCATCTCTGAGCCTGGGCACATCCTGAACAGGCTGCAACGTAGTTGCCTATATCCTCATCCAAAGTTGGCCACCATACATGACCCCTGGCTTTTTGTTTCATCCGGACTATTCCTGGATGCCCTTCATGCAAAATTTGTAACGTGGGTTTCTGCAAGGCTGGAGGAACAATTAGCCGCTCTCCCCATAGCAAGCATCCCTCTCTGACTGACAGCTCAAGATTCCTGGAGTGAAAAGGTCGGAGACGTGGAGAGGTTTGAAATGGCCAACCATGTTGTACATAAGACAAGACTTCTTGAAGATCGGGATCCTTACTGGTCTCTTGTTTTCAACAGTAGTAAGTGTTTTGCTAAAGTAAATGGAAGGTGGTGAATCCGGAACATAATTGGTGGAGAGTGGAAGAGGAAGGCGTGAAAACGCATCTGCATTTGTATGTTTATCATGAGGCCTGTATGGGATTTCATACTGATAAGCCCCCAGCAGTAAGGCATATCTTTGGAGACGAGCGGCGGTGGTCTGAGAAATACTCTTTGTAGGATTGAATATTGCCAATAGCGGCTTATGATCCGTCAACAGCGTAAAAGATCGGCCATAAATATAAAAGTGAAACTTCTTCAGTGCCAGATTATCGCTAAAGCCTCCGTGTCAATTTGTGAATAATTGCGCTCAGCTGGGGTGATGGAGCGAGAAGCAAAAGCTACAGGTGGATCTGTACCATCAGGCGTGGAATGGGACAACACAGCCCATAAGGAGAATCATCACAGGCAATACTCAATGGTTTAGACAAATCATAGTGAACCAAGACTCAGGAGCTGCGTATTCGTTCCTTTGAAGCTTTAAAAGCAGCCGAGCAGGACTCTGTCCTTTTCCATTTTTGTTGTTTTTTCAAAAGCCTATGCAGCGGAAACAAGGTATGGGCTAAATTGGGCAAAAATTTATTGTAATAGTTCAACAGCCCTAAATATGAGCGCAGCTGCGTTACATTCCTTGGTATGGAGCCTCTACCAGTGCTTTCACTTTCTCATCAGTGGTGTGAAGTCCAGTTTAATCAATAACGTGACCACAAAATTCCAGGTGATCTTTCAAGAACTCACATTTGTTTATATCAACTTTGAGTCCATTATCCATTAGTATCTGGAGCACGTCTTGTACATTCTGCCGGTGCTCCCTCTCCGTTCGGCCGGTGATCAGCATGTCATCCAGCAGACATTGTGTGCCCGGCACTCCAGCAAGCAATTCATCCATTGTACGCTGCCAAATTGCTGGTGCTGGTGCTACCCCAAATACCATTCTGTTATACTGGAACAGCCCCTTATGAGTATTGATGGTGAGGTAAGGCCTGGATTCTGGACACACTGGTAACTGCAGGTCTGCATGTTTGAGATCCAGCTTGGTGAACTGCTGTCCCCCGGCCAAAGTCGCAAACATGTCCTCATTCTTTGGAAGTGGATATTTATCCACAGCAAGTTGAGAATTAACGGCCATATGGAAATCCCCACATATCCCAATGTCTCCATTCTTTTTACGCACAGGCACAATCGGGGAGGCCCATTCACTGCAGCGCACTCTGGAAATGATCCCAAGGTTCCCTAGACGCATCAATTCCGCTTCAACACCAGCTTTAAGTGCAAAAAGTACAGTCCGTGCCTTAAAATATTTTGGAACCGCATTTTCCCTCATATTTAGGGACATTTGCCATCCCTTTTCCCTCATATTTAGGGACATTTGCCGTCCCTTAACAGTCCCCAAAGTATCATCAAAAACCGGGGCAAACTTCCTCTGCAAGTCCTGTATCCAAGCTGAAACCACAGGTAATGTCTGTAAGGCGTGGCAAACATTATACTTTATGTCTGGCATTCCCAACTTATGAATCCATTCTCTTAAAAATAGTGGCTTCATAATATATTACGTCAGCTTTTCCGAGCGTCCATTTAACTGCACTCACATGTACACTGCCCAGAGGGGTTAATACTTCCTTTGAATAAGTCTGTAGACTAACAGCTGTCTTAATCACTGGAACATTTAATCTCCGCCAGTCTTGCTCAGTAATCACAGAAACAGCCGCTCCTGTGTCCAGGTCCATGGTCAAATATTTCCCTTCAATCTTCACTGGAACAGGAATGGCTGAATAAGCTGAATCCATCTTTTAAAGTTTTACTGTTTGAATGGGAATGTGGCCGTCTGAGTCATCCGAGGAGTCGTGGAGCTGGATTGGATATGTTCTCTTCTGAAGCAATTTATGCGGCTTCCCTTCATGCACCGTCCCTTTCTTACAGACCCTTTTAATATGCTCTTTATTTCCACAGGAGTAACAAACGGCATTGCGGAAACGACATGAGATTCATGTGAAGTCACCCCACACCGATAACATCCATTTTGGGGATCTCCATGCACCGTCCTTTGACATAAGGAATTGTACTGTTTATTCCGCTTGTACCGCTCCCTGGTATCTGTATGGAATATTTTCGCCTCTTGCTCAGTCTTTTGCTTCCTATGCAAAACATCAGCTTCTCTGCTTGATTGTTCCATGATGCTAGCGATATACCATAGCTTTGTGTAAGGTCAGCTCTTTCTCGGTAAGAAGTCTCTTAATCATAGCTTCACACTGTAACCCCATCACAAACTGGTCTCTGAGGGCTGTGACTAAATACTCCCCAAACTGACAGGTACTTTCAAGCTTCCTGAGAGCGGAGACAAAGGAGGAGACGCTTTCTCCAGGTTCCTGATGTCTTTTATAAAACTTCCATCTTTCAGCGATTTCGATTGGCTGTGGCTGATAGTGGTGCCGCAGTAAAGCAACTAACACAACTAACGGCTTGCTTGCAGGTTTCTCTGGATACAGGAGATCTCTGAGTGTGTCGTACACCTTCGCTCCGATCGCTGTGAGGAACACTGCTACCTGTTTTGTCTCCAAAATGCCATTAGCAGTGAGATACTGTTCAAACCTTTCCAGCCAAGAGATCCAAGAGTCAGTGTCTGGATTAAAATCATGCAGCGTGCCAATCAGCGCCATCATGCAGATCCAACAGCCTCGTCGCCACTGTAGTGTTCTGGATAATATGAGACGTCTTGGGTTTTCATTAACAGGTTTATTAACAACTAAGCATACAGGTTCCTATAACAGCAAATGGCTGCGTCACTAGTCAGCCTCAACTGACAGACAAAATGGACGACCAACTGTCAACAGCCAACTGCCAAAAGAAACACCCAACTCCCCCCCATTGGCAGCCAGCACAACTACACCACACAAACCGTGCCTGCCTTTAACCCCCTTGGGTGCCTGATCACGATTCGGCACCGAAAAGCACCGAATCGTGATCCTCTCCCGGAACTGGCCGACATCTTGGATGTCGGCCAAGCTTACGGGAATGCCCCCTGACGACTGGCGCCATCGTGCCTAGCACGATGATGCCAGTCCTGGAGTTAACCCCTAACTGCCACCAATGGTGGAGATAGGGGGTTCCAGCTAGTGCCTGAGCAAGGCCTTTCCAACGATACCAAACATGACCATGTAAAAATTAAAGAACAAAAAATTAAAATAAAAATGAAAAAATATTTAAAAAAAATAATAATAAAAAAATGAACAAGCTTTTTTTGTTTGATTTGTTAATGCAGCAATATTGTTCCCATTTCAATTATAATGTGAACAATGATGCTGCACTAACGATTTTTCTATGCGGTCCGTTTGTTAAAAATAGCAAAATTTTCCCCAAAACAAATGTAACGAGACCCCATTTCTAATTTTTTTAACAAGCGCAACTCATAGAAAATATAACCGCAATTGCTCGCATGTTAAAATGTGAAAAAAAAACACTTTACACCTTGTAAATTATTGAAAATTCTAATTTTATTGTATTTTTTGTTATAATATACAGACAGGACATGACGTATACATATAATAATGACATATTATGAATCTGCCGAGTCTGCCGGAAAGAACGATATATAATATGTCTGGGTCATATACTAAAATAAGCCTTCAAAACACGTTTAGACAAGATGAGCAAAACCGGTAAAAATGACCTCAGCACAGAGGTGTGAAATGGCTCAGCAGCGAAAGGGTTAATTGTTATCTTCATTCCCATGGTGCAAGTAAATGTTATGGCAAAAGTTTTATCAACAAAAACTAACTAAACTTTTGCTTGTCAGCTGTGATTGACATCGAAACAAACTGTCAGGTGTGATTGACATTGTTTCTCATCTTTCCTTCCAGCACCTTTTAATTGTCTCCTGTTTTCCAGGAGCAGATCCGGATATAAACACCGCGTGAATAATGTGTCTGTCGCTGATACACGTCTAAAGATACGCAGAAAATTAAAGCTTTATCAGTATAATATACAGTAATTACCAATCTGTTTTCTCACGGTTGCTGTGATTTTTATTAATGTATTTCCATGATTACGCACATACATAATACATAATACATAGTGATACATAAGCCATTGTTTTGAGTTCTTTGTAAAGTCAAGAAGCGCGGCATTTGGCAGATGTAATCAGGCGCTCATAGAAATCTTTTTCTTGTTGTGAGTGGCTTTAATGCAGATTTTCTGAGAAATTGTGAAGCTTTGAACAATACGAGATATTTTCTTTTACAATAATGAAAACATGGGATTAACACTGATTAGTGAAGACGATTGAGATGTTTCAGTGTCCCCTAAATGCCTCCAGGTGCTCCTATATGCCACCAAAATGCCCTTTAAATATATAAATGCCCCCAAATAGCCAATAAAGTACTTTTAAGCATCTGATCAATGTCTAGTGCCGAGATCAGCTGCAATGAATATCTTAAGGGGTTAAATAACTTAAATATTACTGTTTAAGTTATAAAACAGCAAACAAAACCCTTTTTTTATCAGTTTTCATACACTGAAATTCGTATTTTTAAGGTCAGTTATTTAGGCTGTTAATGGGGGCGGGGGGGGGGGGTGTTAGGACTAGGATTAAGGCTAAGGTCAGACAGACGAACGCATTCTGTACGGACTGTGCATCTGTGCACAGTGGACTTACTGACTGACAACAAGGTAGTGGCCACACGGTCCGTTTTTGTGCAGATGTAGATGGGAAATAAAATTTAATATGAAAAAACATATTGTCCGTCAAAAATGCTGGACATCAAAAATGCCGTCCGTCTGACTATGTTCCATCACTCACACACAAAGCTATGTGGAAGTTGTGGACATGGTGCACTCCGCACGTCTGTTCTAGCAGTTTTACGTTCTTGCCTAAGGCTAGGGTCAAACGAACGCATTATTCGCAGCGACCGTCAAAGTGCGTCCGAACGCTTTGACGTATTTTTTCACGGAATGCGTGAAAATGGTCATACGATGCGCATTTTCGTGCGTGATTTTTTAAAACACTTTTTGCATCAGGACGTTATGTTGGCCGGACATTAGCAGCGTCTGACATCTCCTAATCACGCACACTCGCCGCTAGCGGACGCAGCGCACTCAGTACGTCAGTAATAGCGGTTCTGCGTTCTCGAAAGAATGCATTCATTTTCCACTTGCGTTGCGCGGCTGGACTTTCGTGCGGCCGTACTTTGTATATTGGCCGTTATTGCCCGTCATTTGCTGCTAGTGCGGCCGTGATTAAGTGCGCCTAAACGCACGTTAAAAATGCGCTAGTTTGACCCCAGCCTAACTTGCGTCCGTTTGCCCTGTCCGTTGTGCATCCGCACTTCTGTGCGGATCTCTATTGATCATCATTGTATGCTACCACGGACGTTAAAACGTGCGGCAACATGTACGTGAACACGGCGCTCGTCTGACCCGAGCCTCAGTCAGATGGTGCGATTGAAATTTGATAGAACCATTATTTTAGCTTTTTGTTTTATATCTGCAGATAACAGAGGTAAAACATTATCAACACGAAACATAATCAGTCAGAATCTATTACAATCGACAGACAGTATCTCCTGCCAGTTTGGATCATCAGGACGGGTTATATTCTTCTTTTTATTTCATTACGACCATATGGGCAAATAATTGTACATTTTAAATTCCGTGTAATGTTGTTTATCGGGAAGATGATGCATTGTATCTGTGCATTTTGTATCCACCTTAAGGTTTCTAAACACTGAATGAGCTTCAGTGTTACAGCCGGCATGGGCACAGAATCAGATACACCAGGTGTCAATTCCACATCCCCCAGACATTCCCATTATCTCTGAGTGGCAGAAAAATGCTTGAAAACAAAATACTTTGTGAATTTATCTTTGTTGAGCGTCATATGTGAGCGAGGCTTTAACCTCCTCTTATTACACATTATGTTCCTCGCGGAGGATGGAAATACTGTATGAGATCATCTCTACTCACGCTGGAAATAGTTTATGTTATTAGAAACAAAAAAGAACAGTGAGGAATCTTTTATCTTCTGACAGTTTGTCATGATGAGCACTGATTTGCATCACGATGCTAAAGGCCGCGGAGGTTTGCACCACACATCAAGGCTTAAAGTAAACCTATACTATACTATCATAACGACAACACCTCGTGGTCGCTGACTGTAATGAACAACATGTCAATAAGGCTGGGGTCAGCCGAGCGCACATTTCACGTCCGTTTGACCGCACTGTTTGCTGTCATAACTTTTCAAAGGAGTCAATAGAGAACAACACACGAAGCACGTGCGCACTTTTTCACACACGGGCAACGCATGTTGCAACGGACGCCAAAATGGCATTGACGTGAAAAAGCTACACGGACGTAGAGAAACCCCTGCATACAGCTTTTTTTTCTTTTTGTCAACATCAGTCAAAACTAACTGATACAATGTAACCACAACCTCATCCGTTACAAAGTGCATCCGTTACTGAGCGCAATCAGTGCGCTCGTCTGACCCCAGCCTAAAGTCACATCTTTAAAATGTTTAAAAACAAGTCGCATTTGACGTGAAGAAAAAACTGAACAATTGCATCTTTTTTTTCAAATTTCCTTTCATACCAGAGTCACTTTAACCTAATTCTTAAAGTAACCCAAAAGCCTAACATAAATTCTAATAGTAACCCTATCCCTAAAATGAGCTTAAATAGTAACCCCAACACAAGCTCAAATAGTAACCCTAACCTTAGCACCTTAGCACAAGCTTAAACTCTAACCCAGCTAAGATAGTAACCAAACCTTAACACGAGCTCAAATATTAACCCTAACCTTAGCACAAGCTCAAATAGTAACCCTAACCTTAGCACGAGCTCAAATAGTAACCCTAACCTTAGCACAAGCTCAAATAGTAACCCTAACCTTAGCACGAGCTCAAATATTAACCCTAACCTTAGCACGAGCTCAAATATTAACCCTAGCCTTAGCACAAGCTCAAATAGTAACCCAAACCTTAGCACAAGCTCAAATAGTAACCCTAACCTTAGCACCTTAGCACAAGCTCAAACCCTAACCCCAGCTCAGATCGTAACCAAACCTTAATACGAGCTCAAATAGGAACCCTAACCTTAGCACGAGCTCAAATAGTAACCCTAACCGTAGCACAAGCTCAAATATTAACCCTAACCTTAGCACAAACTCAAATATTAACCCTAACTGTAGCACAAGCTCAAATATTAACTCTAACCTTAGCACAGCTAAAACCCTAACCCCAGCTCAGATAGTAGCCAAACCTTAACACAAGCTCAAATAGTAACCCTAAACTTAGCACAAGCTCAAATAATAACCCTAACCTTAACACGAGCTCAAATATTAACCCTAACCTTAGCACGAGCTCAAATAGTGACCCTAACCTTAGCACAAGCTCAAACCCTAACCCCAGCTCAGATAGTAACCAAACCTTAATACGAGCTCAAATAGGAACCCTAACCTTAGCACGAGCTCAAATAGTAACCCTAACCGTAGCACAAGCTCAAATATTAACCCTAACCTTAGCACAAGCTCAAATAGTAACCCTAACCTTAGCACCTTAGCTCAAAGCTCAAAGCCTAACCCCTGCTCAGATAGTAGCCAAACCTTAACACAAGCTCAAATATTAACTCTAACCTTAGCACAAGCTCAAATATTAACCCTAAATTTAGCACTAGTTCAAATATTAATCCTAACCTTAGCACAAGCTCAAATAGTAACCCTAACCTTAGCACAAGTTCAAATAATAACCCTAACCTTAGCACAAGCTCAAATAGTAACCCTAACCTTAGCACCTTAGCACAAGCTCAAACCCTAACCCCAGCTCAGATAGTAGCCAAACCTTAACACAAGCTCAAATATTAACCCTAACCTTAGCACAAGCTCAAATATTAACCCTAACCTTAGCAAAAGCTCAAATATTAACCCTAACCCCAACACAAGCTCAAATAGTAACCCTTACCTTAGCACCTTAGCACAAGCTGAAACCCTAACCCCAGCTCAGATTGTAACCAAACCTTAACACGAGCTCAAATAGTAACCCTAACCTTAGCACGAGCTCAAATAGTAACCCTAACCTTAGCACAAGCTCAAATATTAAGCCAAACCTTAGCACAAGCTCAAATAGTAACCCTAACCTTAGCACAAGCTCAAATAGTAACCCTAACCCCAGCTCAGATAGTAGCCATACCTTAACACGAGCTCAAATAGTAAACCTAACCTTAACACAAGCTCAAAAAGTAAACCTAACTTTAACACAAGCTCAAATAGTAACCCTAACTCCAGCTCAGATAGTAACCAAACCTTAACACTAGCTCAAATAGTAAACCTGTCACAAGCTCAAATACAAACCTAACCCTAAGACAGGTTCATATAGTAACACTAACGCATGCTTAAATAGTAACTCTAACACCGGTTTATATAGTGACCCTGACCCTAACACAGGCTCATATAGTAACCCTAGCCCTAAAAAAGGCTCAAATAGTAACCCCAACACAATCTCAAATAGAAACCCTAGCCCTACCACAGGCTCAAATAGTAACTCTAGCTCAGGGGTCAAACAGCAACATTGGCTCCCTGATGTTTTGGGAACTACATTTCCCATGTGGCTCAGTCAGCCTTATGGTAACCCTAACACATGCTCAAATATAAATAATAACCCTAACAATGTTCATTAGTAACCCTAACACATGCTCAAATATAAATAATAACCCTAACAATGTTCATTAGTAACCCTAACACATGCTCAAATATAGTAACTAGGGATGGGCTGGCGGTTCGATCCGAACATGAGTTCGAATCGAACATTGCCCATTCGGCGAACATCGAACATTTCCACGTGTTCACCCACAATGCACCACAATGGACCACAATGCACTTTTCCACTGGCCTGAAGCTCGTAATTGACTACAGCCTTGCACCTGACCACAGGTCAGGTGCAAAACAGGTGCAAGAGTATGCCAATCAGGGCTCAAAGTCCTGATTGGGCAAATTTTGCCCAATCATGAGCTCACAGAGCTACAGTTGTGTTCAAAATTATTCAACCCCCACTGAAATTGAGTGTTTTGGCCAGTTTGACATTGATTTTGATCATTCAGTCATCTTGCTTACAATTAAATCAAAGAGGCACGTGTAGGTCAGACAAATATAACATAACATTTATAATGAAATAACCACAAATGTCTTTTCTGTGCTCACATCATTATCAGTTTTATTCAACCCCAAGTGACATTCAATCTTAGTACTTAGTACAACATCCTTTTACAGTTATAACAGCTTTTAAACGTGAAGCATAGCTTGACACAAGTGTCTTGCAGCGATCTACGGGTATCTTTGCCCATTCGTCATGGGCAAAAGCCTCCAGTTCAGTCACATTCTTAGGCTTGCGCACTGCAACTGCTTTCTTTAAGTCCCACCAGAGGTTCTCAATCGGATTTAAGTCAGGTGACTGCGATGGCCACTCCAAAATGTTCCAGCCTTTAATCTGCAACCATGCTCTAGTGGACTTGGAGGTATGCTTGGGATCATTGTCCTGTTGAAAGGTCCAACGTCTCCCAAGCCTCAGGTTTGTGACGGACTGCATCACATTGTCATCCAATATCTCCTGGTACTGAAGAGAATTCATGGTACCTTGCACACGCTGAAGCTTCCCTGTACCTGCAGAAGCAAAACAGCACCAAAGCATGATTAACCCCCCGCCATGCTTTACAGTAGGCAAGGTGTTCTTTTCTTCATAGGCCTTGCTCTTCCTCCTCCAAACATAGCGTTGATCCATGGGCCCAAACAGTTCAAATTTTGTTTCATCAGTCCACAGAACACTATCCCAAAACTTCTGTGGTTTGTCCACATGATTTTTGGCATACTGCAGTCGACTCTTCTTATTCTTTGGAGACAGCAAGGGGGTGCACCTGGGAGTTCTAGCATGGAGGCCTTCATTACGCAGTGTGCGCCGTATTGTCTGAGCTGAAACTTCAGTACCCACATCTTTTCTCATTTCCTCAGCAGTCACACGGGGACTTTTCTCCACTCTACGCTTCAGGTAGCGCACAGCAGTCAAAGTCAGCATCTTCTTTCTGCCACGACCAGGTAGCGTTTCAACAGTGCCCTTTGCCTTGAATTTGCGAATGATGCTTCCTATGGTCTCTCTTGGTATGTTTAACATCTTTGCAATCTTCTTATAGCCATTGCCCTTCCTGTGAAGAGTAATCACCTCTTCTCTTGTCTTCCTGGACCATTCTCTTGACTTCACCATGTTTGTAACCACACCAGTAAATGTCTAGAAGGAGCTGAGTATCACAGTCATTTTAAAGCTGCCTAATTGGTGCTTATTATGCTTTATTGCTGCTCCGTGACATCCACAGGTGTTTTCAATACCTGATTGAAAACACATGAATGAACCTCTGTTCTTCAGAGTGGTAGTCTTTAAGGGGTTGAATAATTGTGTCAATGAAGAATTCACAAAAGAAACATTTACTACTGTATTACAAAACCAATTGATGACATTTTAGTTGCATATGGTTCTTTAAAAAGTCCTTGTAGGATTTCATTCTGAATACAATTACAAATGTACACTAAATTCCCTAAAACCCTTTACAGCATTGGGGGTTGAATAATTTTGAACACAACTGTAAGTCCTGCAGCACACTATATAAGGCTTCCCTGCAGTCTCAACACGTGTTTTTTTTGCAGGAGTGAGAGGAGATTGTTCTTTCAGTGTGTCTCAGAGACGTCTAGCAGACTTCTGTGAATTGTAATCTGTGTCTTCTCACTGCCAGCTATTGGGGTCTCACTTTCTTCTAGCAGATAAATATCTAGGAATTGTAATCTGTGTCTTCTCACTGCCAGCTATTGGGGTCTCAAAGACTTCTAGAAGATATCTGCTGTGAATTGTAATCTGTGTCTTCTAACTGCCAGCTATTGGGGTCTCACAGCCGTCTAGCAGTTATCTGGAAATTGTAATCTGTGTCTTCTCACTGCAGCTATCAGGGGTCCTACATACTTCTATTGGATATCTGGGAATTGTAATCTGTGTGTTGGCACTGCCAGCTGCTGCCAGGCTATCAGACTGTATCACTGACGTATAGCATTGTTCTGCATAATCTGTATATCTTTAATCTAATTCTAGATACCATACAATAACACAGTTTAATTAGAGTTCATCTGTTTATCTATTCAGAGTAGAATCTGGGTGTTGCCAGCTATCAGCCAGGCTGTATCACTGACGTATAGCATTGTTCTGCAAAATCAGTATATCTTTAATCTATACTGTATATTACTCACCATGTCAGAAAGACCAAAAAGGACAGGCAGACGCTCCCAGACACAGATAAGAGGGCAAGCAGCCTCTGTGTCGGAAGGCTGTGCCCCTGGTCGTCGTGGACATGGTGCATCCTCTGCAGGGGCACGCTTGTCCTTTCAAACTGGTGCTGGCCGTCTTAAGCAGCAGCAACATACAGAGGATTTGGTGGATTGGCTAACCAGGCCATCCTCATCCTCCGAGTCCTCTGCCAGCCAGGCTTGTAGTGGTTTACAGTCCACCTCAGCTGCCCAAACATCTAATTCAGCCTCCATGTCCACAGCTGTTCCTGCCGTAGCCTCACTATCATACACGGAGGAGTCAGCTGAATTGTTTGACTACAGTGACAGTGACGTGCTGCTTGAGGATGCGCAGCAACTCCAGTGCTCTGATTCAAACTCTGAGGTTGAGGAAGGGAGTATAATCAGTCTAGAGGGAGGGGGTGCCAGTGACACACAAAGAACTGGCACTCATGTTCCCCCAGCAGCTGCAGCATATTGCGAGGTTGGCTCCAGTGATGAACAGATAGGGGGTGATGACAATGATGATGAGGTCACTGACTCCACCTGGGTGCCTGATCGAACAGAGGAGTCAAGGAAGGAGGAGGAGGCACAACAAAAACGAGGCAGAACGTGCTCTATGACCAACCGTAGCCAGTCCAAGGCATCAGATGTCAGAGCTGCTCAGGTGCAGAGTGCTGTTGTCTCGCAGTACACATCCAGGATCTCTGCTGTCTGGGAGTTCTTCACGACATGTGCAGCAGACTGCAGCGTTGCTATTTGTAAGCTATGTTGGAACAGAATCAAGCGTGGGAAAGACATCAGACAATTGGGTACCACGTGCTTGAGGTGACATATGACCACCTGCCACGCATCCCGTTGGCACAACACTTTGCATAGGTCCTCCTCCTCATCTGTCTCTACCCCCACTATATGTCCCGCCATGTCATTGCCTACAACCTCCACTGACAGGGATGATGCTACAGTAATGGGTGTACCACGTCCTTCCTCTGAATCAGCTGCAGATTTATGCAGTCAGATTTCATTGCCCCAGCTGCTGCAGCGAAAGAAAAAATATTGTCCCAACCATCCACATGCACACCGTCTAAATGCCAGCTTGGCAAAATTACTCGCATTACAGCTGCTGCCTTTCCAGCTGGGGGACTCTGCTTCCTTCCATGAATTTTCTGAATGTGCTGTACCACATTGGCAGGTTCCAAAACGCCATTTATTTTCACGGAAGGCCATTCCAGCACTATACCAGCATGTGGAAGACAATGTTATCGAGTCATTGGGAAAGGCAGTCAGCAGCATGGTGCACATTACTTTAGACACGTGGTCCGGCAAGCATGGACAAGGCCGTTACATTTCCTTCATGGCACACTGGGTAACTCTGCTTGCAGCTGGGAGGGATCCAGGGCGGGGCTCTGTGCTGGAGCTTGCTCATCCACCACGCCTCCAGAAAGCTGCTTATATGAGGTCTGTCTGCTCCACCACCTCTTCCTTCAATGTCTCTGGCAAAGTGGCAGTTAAACCGACACGTGGCAGGGGCTGCGCAATGGCTCAAGCAAAAAGATGCCATACAGTGCTTGAGCTGGTTTGTTTAGGTGATAGGAGCCACACCAGGCCAGAAATTCTGTCAGCTCTGCAGGGGCAGGCTCAGAGATGGTTAACACAACGCCAGCTTCAGCTGGGAATGGTCGTCTGTGATAATGGCAGCAACCTTCTCTCTGCCCTACGCCAGGGTAAGTTGACGCATGTACCATGCCTAGCACACGTCCTAAATCTGGTGGTACAGCGTTTCCTAACCAGGTACCCAGGGCTGGCAGAGCTTCTCAGCCAGACCAGAAAAGTCTGCAGCTACTTCAGACGGTCATTCCCAGCAAGCGTTCGCCTGGCAGAAATTCAAAGAGAATTCAACCTTCCCACAAACCGTCTGATCTGTGACATTCCCACCAGGTGGAATTCAACATTGGCAATGCTGCAGCGTCTGCACATGCAGCAGAGGGCCATCAATGAGTACCAGTGTGAGTATGGCACAAGGACAGGTTCAGGTCAACTTGGTTTTTCCCCCACCGCAGTGGCTGATGATCAAGGATGCATGCACTGTACTGTCACCATTTGAGGAGG
This sequence comes from Leptobrachium leishanense, assembly GCA_009667805.1. Classification (NCBI taxonomy): domain Eukaryota; kingdom Metazoa; phylum Chordata; class Amphibia; order Anura; family Megophryidae; genus Leptobrachium; species Leptobrachium leishanense. Next base: position 8,549,640 of record CM019068.1, on the reverse strand, counting down.
CAACGAGGATGGTGAGCAGGGACAGTGCATGCATCAGTGACACAATTCCTTTAGTGTTCCTGCTGGAACGCACTCTGCGGGAATTATAGATGTGGCACTAGAGGCAGAGCAGCGGGAGGAAGAGGAGGACTTCCTCAGCTCTCAAGGCCCCAGTCATTACGCAGACAGCATTCCTGCGGGACCTCAGATCAGACAGGAGGATGATGAGAAGGATGAGGAGGAATATTTAAGTTGTGGGGGTATTGAAGGTGGGGATTCCTCAAGGGAGGGTTTTGTGTCCCCAGAAACCCAAGGACTAGTACGTGGCTGGGAGAAGGTAGTGGATGATACGGTCATCCTCAGCAACCATTAACACTCTGAAGCTAATGCCACCTCCAACCTACGCTGCATGGGCTCCTTTATCCTGCAAAGCCTGCTAAAGGACCCCAGGATTCGTGCTATCAAGGAGAGGGATCATTACTGGTTGGCAACCCTTCTTGATCCACGATACAAGGGTAAGGTTGCAGATCTCATCCTGCCCTCACAGAGGGAGCACAGGATGAAACAACTTGAGGACGCTCTAAAGCGACACTTGTGTAACACCTTTCCAGACACTGGTAGGTTACCAGCTGATGACACAGGTGCTTCTGAGGCTGCTGTTTATCAGAGGAACAGCGGTGAAGGGGGCCGCTTGACTGATGCCTATTCCAATTTTTTTAGTCCATGACGCCCAGGGACGTCAAATGTAGGCACCCATTGCCAGCGTCTTCACCATATGGTGCAGGACTATCTAGGGGCAAGGGCAGACTTGGATACCTTTACAGCAGATGATCCACTGGCTTACTGGGTGTTGAGATTGGATCACTGGCCAGAACTTAGCCAATATTCTATGGAGCTACTAGGTTGCCCTACATCCAGCGTGCTTTCTGAAAGGACGTTCAGTGCCGCTGAGGTTTTGACACAGACAAAAGAGTGCGTCTGTCCACAACTCTGTAGACTGGCTGACATTTATAAAAATGAATCAGTCCTGGATCAGCAGCTATCACTCCCCTGATGCTGATGTAACTGAATAGATCAGGGATCTCTTCTGCATTCCCAAAACCTCCACCACTGCACTCTTCCACAATACCTCAGAGGGGTTACGGTGTGAAGGCACTAGCTGGCACCAAAGGCCCAATATTTGGGTGCACTGACACTGACGCGTGTACCAGATTCCAATCATTTTAATATTTGAATGCAGAGTCCACCCCTGCACTCTTCCACAATGCCTCAGAGGGGTCACGGTGTGAAGACACTAGCTGCCACCAAAGGTCCAATTTTAATGCACCAGTTGTTACTTTCGTCCAAAGCCTGCATAAGTTTCACTATAATTTAGCCCAAAAATCACTAAACTTGTTCTGCGTGTCCTAAACCGTCTCCTCTTTTCATACAGGCTGCCGCCCCAAGCAGTTCTTTATGTATAGATTAAAGGAAAACCATTTACCGTCATTTGAAATGTTATTTTTTTCTTTTTAAATGTTTCTATACATCCGACAAATCCGCCACTTCACCGGCAGGTTATGGGGACCTCCTAGCACGATATTTGAAGGAATTTTTCGTTTTTATTCTTAACCTTTATTTCATGGAAAAATCACTGTTACTTTAAAAACTTCATTTTTTTAAAAAAATTTCCTTGTTTCCTGTCCCCCAGGGCACTACTCGGACCCCCATACAACTTTTATGGCAAATATCTAGCATATATGCCCTCTTGGAGGGCACTCTAAAAATCGAACATTCGAGTACCATTGACTTGCATTGAGTTCGGATCGTGTTCGCGTTCGAACTCAAACTTTTTAAATTGTTCGAGTTCGAATGCGAACCGAACATGGGGGTGTTCGGCTCATCCCTAATAGTAACCCTAACACATGCTAAAATATAAATAGTAATCCTAACACATGCTTATATATAAACCCTAGCACAAGCTCAAATAGTAACCCTAACTCCAGCTCATATAGTAACCCTAACACACGTTCAAATAGTAACCCTATCCCTAACACAAGATCAAATAGTAACCCTAACCCTAACACACATTCAAATAGTAACCCTAACCCTAACACAAGATCAAATATTAACCCTAACCCTAACACAAGATCAAATAGTAACACTAACCCTAACACACGTTCAAATAGTAACACTAACCCTAAAACAGGATCAAATAGTAACCCTAACACATGTTCATAAAGTAACCCTAACACACCTTCAAATAGTTACCCTAACCCTAACACAAGATCAAATAGTAACACTAACCCTAACACACGTTCAAATAGTAACCCTAACCCTAACACAAGATCAAATAGTAACACTAACACACGTTCAAATAGTAACCCTAACCCTAACACAAGATCAAATAGTAACCCTAACACAAGATCAAATAGTAACACTAACCCTAGCACACATTCAAATAGTAACCTTAACACAAGATCAAATAGTAACACTAACCCTATCACAAGATCAACTAGTAACCTTAACCCTAACGCACGTTCAAATAGTAACCCTAGCCATAGCAAACATTTAAATAGTAACCCGAAATCTCCGTTGCCTGGTTTGTGTAGTTGTGTCACACCTCCCTCAGGTCCTCCGGCTTGGAACTCCAATACATTGTACATTTCATTATTTTGTGTACCTAGAATCCACTCAATGAGCAGCAGATTCAGACTTCCATTGCAAGGAGAAAAATGTCATCTGCGCTTATTCCCATTATACCGTGTGAAACAAAACGCAATTAGAGGCTTTGGTTTCTGTTAATATCCATTAAAAGAGTAAGCTCACCCGCCGAACGTCAAGCCACCTCTAGTGAGGGTGAGTCCTAACCAAAAATGAAGCCACAGGCTGCTGTGTAGCCAACCATAACTGCTCACGCTGCTTTTCAGTCATGAGGCAGTGATGGTTGGCTACACACAGCCTGTGGCTTCATTTAGGAAGGACTCACCCTCACTAGAGGTGCCTTGACGTTCGGCGGGTGAGCTTTCTCTTTTAATGGCTATTAACAGAAACCAAAGCCTCTAATTGCTTTTGGTTTCACACGGTATAATGGGAATAAGCGCAGATGACATTTTTCTCCTTGTTATGTTTTATACATGTTGCTGGGCTGGGTACATTTTGTGGTTGCAGCCGCCCCATCGGGGAATAGACGCGACCCCACCCCTCCTGCCAGACTCCCATTGGTTTACACCTCTTTATATTATTTATTCAGGAGCTGATCGAGCACATGGGGGAGAATCACTTTATTTTGCTACTCAATTGTTTGTCTCGTAAAAAAAAATAAGCATTAATACAGGACACAACTTTTAATAGGATTTCATGGTGTGACTCATGTCGAAAGTTATCAAATGCACACTTCTGTAATCCCTATTGTCTTAGCACTGGGCTTCTAGCGAGCACACTGAGCGTTCTTCCAGACGCATTCGCATTTTAAAGCACTTTTCTCATTTCGCGTTTGCTCTAAGCCTTTTCTGTAATTCTCCTGTAAAAAATGTGCATTTTGTTCTGATTGTTTCAGAGCGTTCCTATAAAAAAAGGAATAATAAAATGCCAGAGGAGCAACTCTCTAAGCAATAATAATGATAAAAACATAGAGCAATATGTTTCTTTTATATGCTTTGGTCTGGCAGTGTGCTTTTAGGTTGAGCGTGCGCCGGCCAGCGCTGGAAAACAGGGATTGGGGTCAGAAAATATTTATACGTTCTCCTGAGGACATCATAAAGGCTGAGCTGGTTCCAGCACTAGATGCTCACTCCAATAATACTGTATTTTGTCATCCAAATACACCTGGACCAGACCCGGCCATGAGTGGACTTAATTTTCCATCTTGGTGAATATAAGGCTGGGGTCAGACGAGCGCATTTTTAACGTGCGTTTAGGCGCACGTAATCACGGCCGCAGTAGCAGCAAATGACGGGCAATGACGTCCAATATACAAAGTATGGCCGCACGAAAGTTCGGCCGCGCTACGCAAGGGGCAAACGAACGCATTTTTTTGAGAACGTTGAATCGCTAGTACTGACGTACAGAGTGCGCTGCGTCCACATAGAGGCGTGTGTGCGTGATTAGGAGACGTCAGACGCTGCTCGTGTCCGGCCAACATAAAGTCCAGACACCCAAAGTTTCCTGGTTTGGATCCGTAAAAAATCACGCACGAAAATGCGCATCGTATGACTGTTTTCGCGTATTCCGTGAAAAAATACGTCAATGCATTTGGACGCACTTTTTTACGGACGACACGAAAAATGCATTCGTTTGACCCTAGCCTAAGGGGTTATTCGGAGAACACCGAATGTCACCGCCATTGCTCTCTCGATCCCAGCAGTTCAGGGAATCAAATTCCCTGACCTTGAGTGGCATTCGACATTCACCGCAGAGTCCCTGAAATGCAGGGAAAAGCCGACCATCTGCCGAATGCAGCGCCGGCCAGCTGCCTGAAAAAACTGACAAGCCGACGAACGGGGTAAAAAAACAAACAAAAAAAAAATGTCTGGAATTTACATATAAGATCCTATGAATGATAATAAAAAGGGCTGTTACAGAAATAAGAAAAAACGCTTTAAAAAAAATTGGAATAAAAATTTTGACGAAAAAATACCGAAAAATGCCTAATTGTACAAAATTGTAAAAAAAAAAATAAAGAGACTTTTTGCTGCAGATTAAAATAATAAGCAGTTTATAATATATTGAGTTAAAACGGGAATATTTTTAACATTGAAACCTATGGGATTCTCCTGAATAAACCTGTCGAATGAAAGCACTGACTGACCGCATCTGAAAATCCGCCGATTTGAATGGAAAAACTGCCACAAAACTGCTGAAAAAATGGCAAAAGCACCGACGATCTGCTGCAAAACCCCCGAACGCATCTGAAAAAAGCCGACGATCCGCTGAACAGAGCACCGAGCAGCTGCCAGAAAAAGCCTACGAAGGGGTAAAAAAAATAACACTGGAAATTTTTAAAGCTGTTTGGAAAAAAACACTGCATGAAAATGCCTGAAAATTACATATTAGATCCTATGAATAATAATAAAAAGGTCTGTTACAGAAACAAGAAAACGCTATTCAAAAAAATTTTGAAAAAAAAATCCTGAAAATGCCTAAAAATTAAAAGAAAAGGAGAGACTTTTTGCTGCAGATTGAAATAATAAACGGATTATTAGATATTGAATTAAAACGGGAATATTTTTAACATTGAAGCCTATGGGATTCGTCTGAATAAACCTGCCGAATAAAACCACTGAACATCAGGGCGTTTCACTGACATTTCTCTGCTGTTCAGTGTGAATAGATTAACCATTGCTTCTCTATGGGGGATTTCACTGCCGCCGAACAGACACTGTATTTTGCTGGCAATTCACCAAAATTTGCCCCTGATCTTCTAAGGAACTAAAGATCCCTACGGACTCAGAGCATTTAGATAGGGATGCTGGATGCTCAGTAAGGTTCAGCTATTAACCCTTTACTATATATAATGTCTGTGTGAATGTTTGCACTGCGGCTCCTCTCTGGGATCGGGGGAATCTTGAGCCTTTCAGAGTTAATATTAGAAGCCTCCTTGCTATATGAACAATCCTCCCTCGCCCCCCCCCCCAAGCCAACCTGGACTTAACTGTCAATCACACAAGTTAGATGTTCAATCCCTCCCACAAAAGAAAGAAAGAAAAAAACATGGCCGCCTCCATGAGACGAGAAGGCTGATCCGGATCTAAAAAACTCTCAAAACTCCACGTGAAGCTGTGAAATAAAAAGGTTTTACTGGTTTAATTAAAATACAACAAAACACGTATCAAAAATCTCCTTAACAGGCAGTGGGGGCCCTTTAAAAGAAAAATATTCAATGTAATTCCTTTTATTTTGTACGATTTGGAAGCATTTCCCCCAGTGTGTTACTTCTGTATGTAAATTGTGTTACCGCCTTCCCGTGTTTAGACGGGGGGCGGGGGGGGCGGTTTAGCAGCTGATCTCTTCTATATGAATAATTCAATTGGTTTGTCCGCGTGTTCCATTCCCGGCCCCCACCCTGAGACCCCATATAACACCCTGCACCGGGCGCTGGAAATGAATTTTCGTTTTAAAGAGCTCAGACTTCATTACGTCCCGCAGGCCGTCCAGTCACTGACCTGCGTCTGCTTGTCAGATACTTAGTAACACAACGGGATTTACATTCGCTGGAAATATCGTAAAATAATAAATATGCTAATTCTCACAAAATTCCTGCATGCGCAAGCGATACGTTCCTGCTGGGGAGTAAATAAGTGCGAGTCGGATCACATTGCTGCTACGTTACACTGCGCACCGCTAATTTGTAATAAGTGTCCGCCAAATCTATTTTCACACTGGATGTGTGAGCTTATTTCTCATTTTATTTTCACTCACAGCCTTAGAAAATTGTAATATCTGTTACAATCTGCCCTCTGCGACGCCTGAGAGAATAGGAATATTGTGCTGCTCCATTCCGCGGCCTGTGCGGGGAGGAATTCTTACAAAATCGTTAAAATAAAGCCTTCTATTTAAAAGAATAAAAAGCTGTTTTGTAATTGTATCCAAAGCGATGGCGGCGGACTGCGGGAACCTTGCGAAACAGGAGCTGAGCGATCTGTCTGGTTCATTCGGGAGGAATGAGAGAAACACAATGGGGCGACATTAATAACAAATAATATCAATATCTGAAAATCAAATAGAAAACAATAACAACTGCTTGCAATGAATGCCTGGAGTAACGCGCACATAGCGCTGCATGTAGAAATGTATCATCCGGGGACAATAAACAAAAGAAGCAATATGGGAAAGCATTAAAATGTGTTTATATTCCGTTCATCGTTATTCTATCAATATATCTATACTATAAAAGGATAAGCTAAAAACTGTCCGTCGCCAAAAGCCGTCTGCGCATGCGCGACGGACATTTGAAAGCGGCCGTTAGAACACACAGGTAGCTGCGCGTGCCGGCCGCGTGAAAAAAAAAAAAAAAACGACACGAGCCGCGCGCAGCTACCCGTGTGTTTACACGGCCAGATGCCCCGATCCTCCAGCGGTGACCGTCCTCCGGCTGCCGGCGGGCCTCCAGGCTCAGGCGAGCCCCCGCTCGGTTTGGGCCTACAGGCCCAGCCGAGCCGGGGACTCGCCTAAGCCTAGAGGCCCGCCGAGCAGCCAGCGGCAGCCGGAGAAGGTCACCGCTGGAGGATCGGGGCCGAAGTTCCCGAACAAATACACCCCAAAATCGGCCCTGAGCTCCAGCGGAGACCTCCTCCGGCTGCCGCTGGCTGCTCGGCGGCCCTCTAGGCTTAGGCGAGCCCCCGGCTCGGTTTGGGCCTACAGGCCCAGCCGAGCCGGGGACTCGCCTAAGCCTAGAGGCCCGCCGAGCAGCCAGCGGCAGCCGGAGAAGGTCACCGCTGGAGGATCGGGGCCGAAGTTCCCAAACAAATACACCCCAAAATCGGCCCTGAGCTCCAGCGGAGACCTCCTCCGGCTGCCGCTGGCTGCTCGGCGGCCCTCTAGGCTTAGGCGAGCCCCCGGCTCGGTTTGGGCCTACAGGCCCAGCCGAGCCGGGGACTCGCCTAAGCCTAGAGGCCCGCCGAGCAGCCAGCGGCAGCCGGAGAAGGTCACCGCTGGAGGATCGGGGCCGAAGTTCCCAAAAAATACACCCCAAAATCGGCCCTGAGCTCCAGCGGAGACCTCCTCCAGCTGCCGCTGGCTGCTCAGCGGGCCTCTAGGCTTAGGCGAGCCCCCGGCTTGGCTTGGGCCTACAGGCCCAGCCGAGCCGGGGACTCGCCTAAGCGTAGAGGCCGGCCGAGCAGCCTGCTCGGCCGGAGGAGGTCACCGCTGGAGCTCAGGGCCGATGTTGCCTAACACATACTCACCGACATCGGCCTTTAGCTCCTCCAGCGATGGCGGTCCCGCTTGCAGCATCCTCTCTCCGTTGCTCGCCGGAATGACGTCACGAAAGCCTTTGACCCCGGGGGGTCAAAGGCTTTCGTGACGTCATCCTGGCGAGCAACGGAGAGAGAGAGGATGCTGCAAGCGGGACCGCCATCGCTGGAGGAGCTAAGGGCCGATGTCGGTGAGTATGTGTGGAACCAGTGGAGGACTCGAGGCCGATGTAGGTGAGTATGTGCTCTACAACACAACACACACCCTGCTTGCTCGGCCGGTATCCAAGCTTAGGCGAGCCCCCGGCTTGGCTTGGGCCTAGAGGCCCTGCCGAGCCGGGGACTCGCCTGAGCATGGAGGCCGGTCGAGTTGCATGCTCGGGCGTCCTCCAGGCTCAGGCGAGTCCCCGGCTCGGCTGGGCCTCTAGGCCCACGCCAAGCCGGGGGCTCGCCTAAGCTTGGTCGGCATCCAGGCTCAGGCGAGCCCCCGGCTTGGCTTGGGCCTAGAGGCCCAGCCGAGCCAGGGACTCACCTGAGCCTGGAGGACGGCCGAGCATGCAACTCGACCGGCCTCCATGCTCAGGCGAGTCCCCGGCTCTGCTGGCCTCTAGGCCCAAGCCGGGGGCTCGCCTAAGCTTGGATACCGGCCGAGTAAGCAGGGTGGGTGTGGAGAGCACATACTCACCTACATTAGCCCTGAGCTCCAGCGGTGACTGTCCTCCGGCTGTCGCAGGCTGCTCGGCCGGCTTCCAGGCTCAGGCGAGCCCCCGGCTTGGCTTGGGCCTACAGGCCCAGCCGAGCCGGGGGCTCGCCTAAGCCTGGAGGCCGGCCGAGCAGCCTACGACAGCCACCGCTGAGGCTCCGGGCCAATGTAGGGGGATGTTGCCTAACACATACTCACCTACATCGGCCCTTAGCTCCTCCAGCGATGGCGGTCCCGCTTCCAGCGTCCTCTCTCGCTCCGTTGTTCGCCGGAATGACGTCACGAAAGCCTTTGACCCCGGGGGTCAAAGGCTTTCGTGACGTCATCCCGGCGACCAACGGAGCGAGAGAGGACGCTGGAAGCGGGACGCGGGACCGCCATCGCTGGAGGGCCGATGTAGGTGAGTATATCCACGAGCGGGGGGGCCATATCCACGAGCGGGGGGGCCATATCCACGAGCGGGGGGGCCATATCCACGTGCTGGGGCGATATCCACGAGCTGGGGCAGTATCCACGAGCTGGGGGCAGTATCCACGAGCTGGGGCAGTATCCACGAGCTGGGGCAGTATCCACGTGCTGGGGCAGTATCCACGTGCTGGGGCAGTATCCATCCACGTGCTGGGGCAGTATCCACGAGCTGGGGCAGTATCCACGTGCTGGGGCAGTATCCACGTGCTGGGGCAGTATCCATCCACGTGCTGGGGCAGTATCCACGTGCTGGGGCAGTATCCATCCACGTGCTGGGGCAGTATCCACGTGCTGGGGCAGTATCCATCCACGTGCTGGGGCAGTATCCACGTGCTGGGGCAGTATCCACGTGCTGGGGCAGTATCAATCCACGTGCTGGGGCAATATCCATGTGCTGGGCAGTATCCACGTGCTGGGGCAGTATCCACGAGCTGGGGCAATATCCACGTGCTGGGGCAGTATCCACGTGCTTGGGCAGTATCCACGTGCTTGGGCAGTATCCACGTGCTTGGGCAGTATCCACGAGCTTGGGCAGTATCCACGAGCTGGGGCAGTATCCACGAGCTGGGGCAGTATCCACGTGCTGGGGCAGTATCCATCCACGTGCTGGGGCAGTATCCACGTGCTGGGGCAGTATCAATCCACGTGCTGGGGCAATATCCATGTGCTGGGCAGTATCCACGTGCTGGGGCAGTATCCACGAGCTGGGGCAGTATCCACGTGCTGGGGCAGTATCCATCCACGTGCTGGGGCAGTATCCACGTGCTGGGGCAGTATCAATCCACGTGCTGGGGCAATATCCATGTGCTGGGCAGTATCCACGTGCTGGGGCAGTATCCACGAGCTGGGGCAATATCCACGTGCTGGGGCAGTATCCACGTGCTGGGGCAGTATCCACGTGCTGGGGCAATATCCACGTGCTGGGGCAGTATCCACGTGCTGGGGCAATATCCACGTGCTGGGGCAATATCCACGTGCTGGGGCAATATCCACGTGCTGGGGCAGTATCCACGTGCTGGGGCAATATCCAGGAGCTGGGGCAGTATCCACGAGCTGGGGCAATATCCACGTGCTGGGGCAGTATCCATCCACGTGCTGGGGCAATATCCACGTGCTAGGGCAGTATCCACGAGCTGGGGCAGTATCCACGAGCTGGGGCAATATCCACGTGCTGGGGCAATATCCACGTGCTAGGGCAGTATCCACGAGCTGGGGCAGTATCCACGTGCTGCGGCAATATCCACGTGCTGGAGCAATATCCACGTGCTGGGGCAGTATCCACGTGCTGGGGCAGTATCCACGTTCTGGGGCAGTATCCACGTGCTCGGGCAGTATCCACGTGCTGGGGCAATATCCACGAGCTGGGGCAATATCCACATGCTGGGGCAATATCCACGTGCTGGGGCAGTATCCACGTGCTGGGACAATATCCACGAGCTGGGGCAATATCCACGTGCTGGGGCAATATCCACGTGCTGGGGCAGTATCCACGTGCTGGGGCAATATCCACGAGCTGGGGCAGTATCCACGAGCTGGGGCAGTATACATGAGCAGGGGCAGTATATCCACAATAGACTGCCCTCTGGGCAGGCTTTACAACTAGTATATTTATAAATCAGCAGAGTATAGGCGTACGTAGTGATACCTTTTTTTTATTGGACTAATGTTACATTTAAAAGACGAGCTTTGGAGAGTCTCCTCTCTTCCTCAGGTCTGGAAGCTTTACTGAGCAAAATCATAGCATTGAACATCGAGACATTAAGGGTCACATGGGTGGGGTTAGATGTTGTAAAAAGTGAGATTCGAATGGTATGTTCAAAATGAGAAAAAGAACACATGGGAGATATATATATATATAGATGTATTATACTGAAATCAGAGGACTCCACTGTGATATACTCTGCCCGGCCAAAAAAGTCCCCCCCCCCGGATGTAACTCAGCCAATAGGTGCTCTTGGCTTCCATTGGATAATTACTGCAGGGGTTAATATGTTTCAGCATAAAATGAGGTCATGTGACTCCCTGAATACATTGAATGTGCAGGTTTTTCCATCAATGGGTTTTTTCTCCCCTGATGGCACAGCGGGCATATTCCAAGATGGCAATGCCAGGATTCATCGGGATCAAATTGTGCAAGAGTGGTTGAGGGAGCATGAGACATCATTTTCACACATGGATTGGCCACCGCACAGTCCAGACCTTAACCCCATTGAGGTTAATCTTTGGGATAATGTGCTGGAGAAGACTTTACGCAGCGCCGCGACTCTCCCATCATCAATACAAGATCTTGGCTACAAATTAATGCCGCTCTGGACGCCAATAAATGCTGTGACATTACATGAGCTTATCCACACGATGCCGCGGCGAATGCGTGACCCAATCACAGCAAAAGGCGACACAACCACATATTACAGGGGGTGAGTTTATATTCTTACATATAGTGGTTTCCCATAGAAGCACCTTATTCACGTATATTTACATTTTTATTGGATATTTTATAACATATGTTTTTATGTTTACACGGTTACACACGAGACACGTTATGTTTGATGTTGTATACTAATACTGCATCTGTATAACTAATAAATGCGTGATTTTATGTATATAGTAGGAGTATGTTCAGTTGAAACATACAGTTGTGTTCAAAATGATTCAACCCCCAATGCTGTAAAGGGTTTTAGGGAATTTAGTGACATTTGTAATTGTATTCAGAATGAAATCCTACAAGGACTTTTTAAAGAACCATATGCAACTAAAATGTCATCAATTGGTTTTGTAATGCAGTAGTAAATGTTTCTTTTGTGAATTCTTCATTGACACAATTATTCAACCCCTTAAAGACTACCACTCTGAAGAACAGAGGTTCATTCAAGTGTTTTCAATCAGGTATTGAAAACACCTGTGGATGTCACGGAGCAGCAATAAAGCATAATAAGCACCAATTAGGCAGCTTTAAAATGACTGTGATACTCAGCTCCTTCTAGACATTTACTGGTGTGGTTACAAACATGGTGAAGTCAAGAGAATGGTCCAGGAAGACAAGAGAAGAGGTGATTACTCTTCACAGGAAGGGCAATGGCTATAAGAAGATTGCAAATATGTTAAACATACCAAGAGAGACCATAGGAAGCATCATTCACAAATTCAAGGCAAAGGGCACTGTTGAAACGCTACCTGGTCGTGGCAGAAAGAAGATGCTGACTTTGACTGCTGTGCGCTACCTGAAGCGTAGAGTGGAGAAAAGTCCCCGTGTGACTGCTGAGGAACTGAGAAAAGATTTGTCAGATGTGGGTACTGAAGTTTCAGCTCAGACAATACGGCGCACACTGCGTAATGAAGGCCTCCATGCCAGAACTCCCAGGCGCACCCCCTTGCTGTCTCCAAAGAATAAGAAGAATCGGCTGCAATATGCCAAAAGTCATGTGGACAAACCACAGAAGTTTTGGGATATTTTATTTATTTATTTATTTATAAAGGATTTTACCAGGAAGGATAGGGGGATAGTATTCTGTGGACTGATGAAACAAAATTAGAACTGTTTGGGCCCATGGATCAACGCTATGTTTGGAGGAGGAAGAACAAGGCCTATGAAGAAAAGAACACCTTGCCTACTATGAAGCATGGCGGGGGGTCAATCATGCTTTGGGGCTGTTTTGCTTCTGCAGGTACAGAGAAGCTTCAGCGTGTGCAAGGTACCATGAATTCTCTTCAGTACCAGGAGATAATGGATGACAATGTGATGCAGTCCGTCACAAACCTGAGGCTTGGGAGACGTTGGACCTTTCAACAGGACAATGATCCCAAGCATACCTCCAAGTCCACTAGAGCATGGTTGCAGATTAAAGGCTGGAACATTTTGGAGTGGCCATCGCAGTCACCTGACTTAAATCCGATTGATAACCTCTGGTGGGACTTAAAGAAAGCAGTTGCAGTGCGCAAGCCTAAGAATGTGACTGAACTGGAGGCTTTTGCCCATGACGAATGGGCGAAGATACCCGTAGATCGCTGCAAGACACTTGTGTCAAGCTATGCTTCACGTTTAAAAGCTGTTATAACTGTAAAAGGATGTTGTACTAAGTACTAAGATTGAATGTCACTTGGGGGTTGAATAAAACTGATAATGATGTGAGCACAGAAAAGACATTTGTGGTTATTTCATTATAAATGTTATGTTATATTTGTCTGACCTACACTTGCCTCTTTGATTTAATTGTAAGCAAGATGACTGAATGATCAAAATCAATGTCAAACTGGCCAAAACACTCAATTTCAGTGGGGGTTGAATAATTTTGAACACAACTTTATGTATAGTTTTGTCAGTGACACATATATACTGTATATATGAGCTATTTTATGCTCTCTTTACTAATAAACATATATTTTGCTGCAAGGAACACCCATAGCTTGCATCACCTTGTGCACAATTTTTGTTACGTTTTTTTGTGCGTTACCTATACTTAGCAGCAGACATATCTATCATCACAGAATTATTATTTTACTAATTAGCGCCTCCTCTATATTTTTGTTTTTAGCTATATACAGTATAATTTATTTGCTCTTTATTAGCGCCGTTATCACACAATCACTAACATAAGGTGTAATATTATATAAACACTTTACTTGTGTGATACAATTCCTGGATATATTGGATACATTTAATATCTATGATGTTTATGAATGCGAAGAATAACAAGAGATTCTAACTCTCATGTTTTGCTCGGGTGTAAAATGCTTTTTCTAAACCTGTCACTGAGATTTTTTGAAGGCAAAAATCACATTGGAAAAAATGTATCCGTGAATTGTGAACGTTCCTGTGTCATCTCATAAAGGGAATACTGGATCCCGTGCACCATCTGGTCTCCATGTCTCGCGGCTCCCGACCTTCAGAATGGATTACAAATACGTGAACAAACATCCTGACACTCAAAATAATCCAAATAAACCAAAAAACAAAATAATGAAAGCAGCATATAGCAAAAGCAATAAAAAAAATCCTATAGGGCTGAGCAGGATACTGGATTATTTTGAGTACAGTTACATAGTTACATAGTTACATAGTTATATAGGCTGAAAAAAGACATGCGTCCATCGGGTTCAGCCTCTCCCACATAACCTACTGCTGTTGATCCAAAAGAAGGCAAAAAACCCAATCTGAAATATGCAACATACTGGGAAAAAATTCCATCTTGCCCCCAGATGGAATCAGATTTCTCCTTGGACCAAGAAGCTTTTACCCAGATATTAAATATTATAACCCTTAATATTCTGTGTCTGCAGGAAGTCATCCAGTCGTTTTTTAAAAGTCTGTATAGACTCTGACCCAACCACCTCAACAGGCAGAGAATTCCACAGCTTTGTTGTTCCCACCGTAAAATAACCCTTCCTATGCTTTAAGCTAAATTTTCTTTCTTCCAGTCTAAATGGATGACCCCTTGCCCTGTGTATAGTCCTGTTAATGAATAGGTTATCAGACAATGGTTGATAATGGCCCCGTATATATTTATATAAGGTTATCAGATCCCCTCTAAGGCGCCTTTTCTCTAAACTAAACAGGTTTAAGCTTGTTAGTCTTTCCTCATAACTTAACCCTTCCATCCCCCTTATTAATTTAGTTGCCCGTCTCTGCACTTTTTTCTAGCGATATAATATCTTTTTTTAAGACAGGTGCCCAAAATTGCACGGCATATTCAAGGTGCGGCCTGACCATTGATTTATACAGAGGCAAAATTATGTTTTCATCCCGTGAGTGAACTCCCCTTTTAATGCATGCCAATACTTTGCTGGCCTTGGCGGCTGCTGTTTGACATTGCACATTGTTACTTAGTTTGAAGTCTATGATTATTCCCAAATCCTTCTCCTGCTTGGATTTCCCTAACTCCGTACCATTTAGGGTATAAATTGCTGGTGTGTTCTTCACTCCAAAGTGCATAACTTTGCATTTATCTAGATTAAATTTCATCTGCCATTTAAGTGCCCAGTCCCCCAATCTATCTAAATCCCTCTGCAGCGAAGTAACATCCTGCTCACATTGTATCACCTGCACATACTGTAACATCCTGCTCACATTGCATTACTTTTCCTAGCTTTGTGTCATCTGCAAACACTGATACATGACTTTCAATGCCTATCTCAAGGTCATTTATAAATAAATTGAATAATATTGGTCCTATAACAGACCCCTGAGGGACACCGCTTACCACTGGTGTCCATCTTGAAAATGTACTATTTATGACCACTCTCTGTACCCTATCTTTTAGCCAGTTTTCTATCCAAGAACAAGTATTTTCATCTAGACCATTTTTTCTTAATTTAAATAGTAACCTTTTGTGTGGAACTGTGTCGAAAGCTTTGGCAAAATCTAAGTAAATCACATCCACTGCGACCCCTGGTCTATACTTCTACTTACTTCCTCATAGAACGTAATTAGGTTAGTCTGACATGATCTGTGTTTCATGAAACCATGCTGATTTTTGCCAATTACATTATACCTCCCAATAAATTCCTGAATATTGTCCCTTAGTAGCCCCTCAAATACTTTCCCAGCCACAGATGTTAAGCTCACAGGTCTATAATTCCCAGGCACAAATTTTAAACCTTTCTTAAATATAGGGACCACGTCAGCTTTTCTCCAATCCTCTGGTACGATTCCTGAAAGAAAAGAATCTTGAAAGATTAAGAACAGAGGTTTACATATTTCAACACTTAGCTCTCTTAGTACTCGCGGATGAATTCCATCTGGCCCTGGGGCTTTATTAACATTCACATTGTTTAATTTCTGTAAAACCTTGTCCTGAGTCAACCAGTCACTTTGTATTAGTAAGTTTTTATTAATGAATTGCATGTCTCCTGTTATAGGTTTCTCTTTGATAAATACTGAAGAAAAATAATCATTTAAAATTTCTGCTTTATCCTGATCTTCAGTTAACAATAACCCTGACTCAGATTTTAGTGAACCTACATTTTCACTCTTGTGTTTTTTAGAATTTATGTACCTAAATAATCTTTTAGGGTTGGTCTTGCTCTCTTTGCTTATTTCTTTTCATTTTCTAGTTTAGCCCATCTAATCGCTTTTTTACATGCTTTATTGGCTGCCCTATATGCTTTATAGGATGCCTCAGATTTATCAGATTTAAAAGCTTTAAAATGCCTTCTTTTTATTTTTCATTTCCTTAGTTACCTTCCTACTAAGCCACATTGGTTTCAGTCTGTTTCTTTTATAATTATTAACCAGTGGAATATATTGTGACGTGTACTTTTCTAGTGTTAGTTTAAAGATATTCCACTTATCCTCAGTGTTTTTCCCGTGAAAGAGTTTCTGCCAGTCAATGACATTGAGAGCTTCCTTTATTTTAATAAAGTTGGCCTTTTTAAAATTATATATTTTAGCTGCCCCTTATGAATGTGTTTCTTTGAGTTTATTTCAAAAGTCACCATGTTATGGTCACTGTTTCCCAACTGTTCCTTTACATTAATATTTGAGAAAAGATCCACATTATTTGTTATAACCAGGTCCAGACAGTTATCCTCTCTAGTTGGTGTTTCTACCAGTTGTGACATGAAGGTATCATTTAAAATGTTCAGAACCAGATTCCCTTTGTTGAATTACTAGTCCCACTATCCCAATTAATGTCCGGGTAATTAAAATCTCCAATAATTAAAGTGCTACCATGATCTGCAGCCTTCCTAATTTGCTCTAACAGTTGTTCTTCCTCATCATTATCTATATTAGGTGGTTTATAGCATATGCCAACCAATAATTGACTTCCCTGTTTTATTCCCCAACAAAATATTTTACCCATAAGGATTCCACATTTCCCTCATCGCTTTCCAGTTCTGTAATATTAGGCTTTAAATCCTGATTTACATATAAACACACTCCACCCCTTTCTTATGTTTCCTATCCCTTCTAAACAATGTATAACCGTTTAAGTTTACAGTCCAGTCATGCGTTTCGTCCCACCATGTTTCTGTTATTCCTATAATGTCGTATTGCTTAGTGTATGCTATTACCTCTAGTCCCCCATCTTGTTATTGAGGCTCCTTGCATTAGCAAAATACATTTAATGTTGTCTCTACCCACACATGCTGAATGCGACTTTACATTACATGCCTCCACTGTTCTGACATTACCCATCCCCCCGGCTCCACCCCCCCTTAGTCTGAGCTGAAACCCTTCCGCTATCTGCTCTGTCTCCATTTTGTAAGATACTGTATCCGTCCCCCCCCTTCCACTAGTTTAAAGTCTCCTCCAACCTTTTAACCATCCTCTCCCCTAGCACAGCAGACCCTCTTCCATTCAGGTGCAATCTATCACAACTATACAGATTGTACCCCAGTACAAAATGAGCCCAGTGCTCTAAAAACCAAAGCCCTCCTTCCTGCACCAAGCTTTAAGCCACGCATTGACCTCCCTGATTCTTCTGCTGCCTTTCCACTGTAGCACGTGGCACAGGTAGGATCTCAGAAAATACTACCTTGGAGGACCTCTTCTTCAGTTTACTTCCTAATTCCCTGAAATCATTCTTCAGGTCCTTCCATCTTCCTCTTACTTTGTCATTGGTACCAATATGGACCATGACAGCTGGGTCATCTCCAGCCCCTCCCAATAATCTATCAACTCTGTCAACCACATGCCTAACACGGGCACCCGGCAGACAGCAAACTGTCCGGTTAAGGCGATCAGCTCGACAGATTACCCTGTCTACTCTCTTAATAATAGAGTCCCCTACCACCACAACCTGTCTAGGCTTACTTGCCCTCTTTATCCCTCCCTTACTTGGTGGGCTGATCCCCCAGCTGTTAGAGGGAGCAGCCTCCAGTACTGCTACACCTGAGCTGATGCACCCAACATCTTCGCTCAAGGGGGCAAATCTGTTGGTGTGCGCAAGATCAGGACTAGCCAACCTTTTCCTCTTCCCTCCCCCCCTGCTACCACGTGTCACTGACACCCAGCTACCAACCTGTTCCTCTCCCCTCCCCCCCTGCTACCACGTGTCACTGACACCCAGCTACCAACCTGTTCCCGGTTAACTCCACTCCTCCCACACCCCTAGATTCCTCAACTATACTTTGCTCCGTGAGAAGCAGGCTCCTTTCAAGATTATCACTCTGCCTCAGCGTTACGATGTGCCCTTCCAGATCTCCAATACGAGCTTCCAGAAGAGCTACACGTTCACACTCGCTACAGAGATATGGACCCTGGAAGGATTCCTCCAGACATGCATACATGCAGCAGGATGTGCACTGGGTCAAACCTTCAAGCTTGCTAACACTCATACCCAAACAAGATAACAAATATATAAACAACAATTGATACCTGTTATGTAAATTCCTGTTTTTAACTCCACTTGAAAATAGCCCACTTAAAAGTAGACCACCTCAAGCCCCTGTGAGCAAGCTCAGTGAGCTGCCACTGAGATTATGTAGCCATACAAGTGAAATCACCTGACAGGCTACACGCCCCCAATTAACAAGTCACCAGCCACCCAGGGAAAAAAACAACCAAAAAGCACAACAGAAAAAAAAAAACCAGCACAAAACAAAACCAAAAAGAGAAATTAAATTGACAAACCAGAGGTTTCTCTCCCTCTAAAGATACAAACCAGACCAGTACAGGTAGAATTCCTGTTTTTAACTCCACTTGAAAATAGCCCACTTAAAAGTAGACCACCTCAAGCCCCTGTGAGCACACATTATATCTCTGCGGTTGAGGTTTATTGCCCCCCCCCTGTAAGTATACTCATTTACACTGCAAAGTTGTATTCCTTATGTTTGGTTGCGCCACCCTGGGATGGATGGATGGAAACGTATACATTCTGCCAGGGTTACACATTGTTAGATTTTCTTTTAATGTTGTTGTTTTCCCTCCGGTATCAAAGAGCAACGCGTTAAAGATTTATTAGCACGAAGCAGTGGTCTGGAAGCCGGGTGGTCTCGTCAGAGTCTCGGCAAATGTTCTGTGTCTTCGGATTCCTTTAATAATTAAGTGTGTTTTGAATTTGTTGAAGCTGCCATCTGTGAAATCATCTAATTGGTCGTCCTAGAAAAAAACCAAATAAAGGGAAACAAAGTATAAAAAAGATTAAATCATTAATTATTTCAAATGTAAAAATGGCCAAAAAGGAAAAGATTGATCGTTATGGTCTGTGATTCGTAATAGTTTTTCAAGGTGCCCATGAACACTTACAGACTCAGCTGCCCCCAACTGCCCATGCACACATAGAGACAACTGCTCTGTACACATATATAAACACCTGCCCCAACTTCCCATGAACACTTATAGACTCAGTTGCCCCCAACTGCCCATGAACGCATAGAGACACGCCTGCCCCCAACTGCCCATGAACGCATAGAGACACGCCTGCCCCCAACTGTCCATGCACACAGAGACACCTGCCCCCAACTGCCCATGAACACTTATAGACACAACTGCCCATGCACACATAGAGACAACTGCCCTGTACACATATATAAACACCTGCCCCAACTGCCCATGCACACATAGCGACACAACTCTATGCATACATATAGACACACCTGTCCCATACACATATATACACACCTGCCTCCAACTGCCCATGCACACATAGAGTAACAACTGCCCCGTACACATTTATACACACCTGTCCCATACACATATATGCACACCAGCCCCCAACTGCCCATGCACACATAGAGACACAACTGCCCATGCACACATATAGACACACATGCCCCATACACATATATACACACCTGTCCCGTACACATATACACACACCTGCCCCTCAACTGTCCATGCACACAGAGACACAACTGCCCCTCAACTGCCCAGTACACATATATGCACCTGCCTCCAACTGCCCATGCACACAGAGACACACCTGCCCTGTACACATATATACACACACCTGTCCCATACATATATATACACACCTGCCCCCAACTGCCCCACACATAGAGACACACCTACTCTTCAACTGCCCTGCACTCATATAGACACACCTGCCAATACACACACATAGCTACACCTACCCACCAACTGCCCACACACACATATAGACACACCAGCCCTCCAACTGCCTATGCACACACATAGACACAACTGCCAATACACACACATACAGTAGATACACCTACTTACCAACTGTCCACACATACATATATAGACACACCAGCCCTCCAACGGCCCATGCACACATATACACACTTGCCCACACTCACATATAGACAGACCTGCTCTCCAACTGCCCACACACACATATAGACACACCTCCCCTGAATACACACATACAGTCAGGTCCATAAATATTGGGACATGGACACAATTGTAACATCTTTGGCTCTATACACCACCACAATGGAGTTGGAATGAAACAAACACAATGTGCTTTAACTGCAGACTGTCAGCTTTAATTTGAGGGTATGTACATCCAACTCAGGTGAACGTGTAGGACTTACAGCATTGTACAGGGATTTACACTCATTTTAACCCCCTGAAACCTATCTCTGTACAGTAGTGACTGACCCCACAGCTCTCCCTGTATTCTGCCCTCTCTTTAGCTGCTTCAGTCCTGCAGTAAAGTTTGTGGAGCTTTTTGTTACAGTGACACCTTGTATCTGTACTGTACAGGCATTTACACTCATTATAACCCCCGAATCATATTCCTGTACAGCAGTGACTGACCCCACAGCTCTCCCTGTATTCTGACAAATCCATGGCTGCTGGAATGCTGCAGTAAAGTGTGTTGAGCTTTTTGTTACAGTGAGGGTGGGGGCTGCTTCTTGTAGCATTTATACAGAGTGACAGGAGTGAGGATTCACTGGCAATGTGGTTTCTACCCCAGGAATCACACTAATCCTGCGTAACAAGGTGTGTAAAGTGGGTTTTATGTGTTAATTTTCAGTTTTCTTTGTATTTCAACGCAAGAATGCGTTTACATGTTTTTTGTAGTGAAAGAGTTAAGTCCTGTGTTAGGACCAGACATGAGCCCCCCTTTTATTCTCTCCACCTCGTCTGAGTGCCGGAATTTTCTTTTTCTCTGCAGTTTTTTCAAAAAGCCGCACCGAAAACTTTAAGTGAATTTGAAATGAAATCGAGTTTGCAAACATTCGCGCAGTAGGAGTCATTAAAATGGGTTTCGCCGCTGTGCCTTAATTCCTCGCAAAGTGCACTTTCACGTTTTGGCCGAATTTACAGAAAAATATGTAACGTTCCCTCAGCGCGGACAATCTTCTTCAAGCCAAATCCCGGCGGTTGGTAACAATGCCGTCCAATTTCATTACGGAATAAACCCTCCCGATCCCGTCTCTGGGCAGCGGCTCAATATTTCACAGCGAGCCCGAGTCACGTGTTACTCTATCCTTTTAATTTGCAGCCCCCGATCCGCAAGTCGCCGTATGTGCCACGGTCAGCTAATACGTGGCCACGTGACAAAACAACATACCGAACGAACATCAAAAAATAAAGACAGATGGTGAAAAACAAGTGGAGGAGGGAGGGGGGCAGGGGGGAGCGGGATGTACTCGCAGCGAAACAAAACATTTTATTTGCAGCCCTCAGCATGTCTTGGCAAAGCTAATAATGCAAAACACATGGTCCCTGAATGCTGAGACGGGGATTTCAGGCCACCAGGATCATTACGCCATCATGGAATCCACCTCGAGGCTGATACTTTGTTGTTCTTCTGTTTGTTTATTATTAAGTGGATGTACTTTAGGTAATGATCACATGTACCTTTCCGGTCACACTGGCCACTCTGTATGTATTGCATGACCATACACACCTTTATTTATTTTTGTCGACTATAAAAATCCATGTATTGGGTATATTGGGTGTACTGGGTATATTGGGTTTATTGGGTATTTTGAGTATATTGAGTATATTGGGAATATTGGATATATTGGGTATATTGGTTATGTTGGATATATTGGTATATTGGATATATTGAGTATATTGGGAATATTGGGTTTTATTGGATATATTGGGAATATTGGATATTTTGGGAATATTGGGTATACCGGGTATATTGGGTTTATTGGGTATATTGAGTATATTGGGAATATTGGATATATTTTTTTATGTTGGATATATTGAGTATATTGGGGATATTTGGGATATTGGGAATATTGGATATATTGGGAATATTGGATATACCGGGTATATTGGGTTTATTGAGTATATTGGGAATATTGGGTATATTGGATATATTGGGAATATTGGGTATACTGGGAATATTGGGTTTATTGGGTATATTGAGTATATTGGGAATATTGGATATATTGGGTATATTGGCTATATTGGGTAGATTAGATATATTGGGTATATTGGGTATATTGGATATAATGGGTACTTTGGGTATATCAGGTATATTGGGTATATTGGGAATATTGTGTATATTGGGTATATTGTGTATAATGGAAATATTGGGTATATGGGATATATTGGATATCTTGGGTATATTGGATATATTGGGTATATTGAGTATATTGGATATATTGGGTATTTTGGGTATATAGGATATATTGGGTATATTGGGAATATTGAATATATTGGGTATACTGGGTATATTGGGTTTATTGGGTATATTGAGTATATTGGGTATATTGGGAATATTGGGTATATTGGATATATTGGGTATATTGGTTATATTGGGTATATTGGGAATATTGGCTATATTGGCTATATTGGGTTGATTAGATATATTGGGTATATTGGATATATTGGGTATATGGGGTATATTGGATATATTGGGTATATCAGGTATATCGGGAATATTGGGTATATTGTGTATAATGGGAATATTGGGTATATTGGATATATTGGGTATATTGGATATATTGGGTATATTGGATATATTGGGTATATTGGGTATTTTGGGTATTTTGGGAATATTTCTCTGGTTCTGAGCCAAACAAGTGGAGAGTGAAAATAGAGATATGACAGGAAAGAGGGTGATTTCCACGTGCATGAACCCGATACGCTTGGCTTTATATGAGACATTACCTTGTTATTTGTGCTTACAATTAAACAAATGGACACGGCAAGCTGTCAGGGCACTTGCCCGTCAGTGTCAGTCAAGGACAACTCTCTACCAGGTCACTGATCCGGCCTGCCATGATTGAGTGCGGTCAACCCAACCGCCCACTCACCCAGGTCAGCGTGGCTCCCATCCTTGGCGTTGCAGCAGCTCACTGTGGAGGTCAGTTGCCAGCTCCCCTGCCTCCAGTTGTGGCTTCAGACCTCAAACAGGCAGCAGACTAGGCAGCTATCCCGCATCAGACGGCGATGATGTCATTGGTGTCTTTGTCGGTGCGTTAAATAACCCAGTCGGTTCACTTGGCTATTGCTCCAGTATTGAAGAAATTCCCTGTTTGTTTTTCTTATCCTGTTGTGTGCCCTCCTTCCTCTGTTTAGACTCAATTTTGACCTTCACCTCCTTTTTGCCAACTGCCCATGACCTTGGCCCAGTGGCGTAGCGTGGGTTGTCAGTGCCCGGGGCCAGCCAAGAATTGTGCGTCCCCCCCAACCTGTGGACACGTTATCGATATTGCCGCAGCTCTCACATGGATATTGCCCCAGCTCACACATGGATATTGCCCCAGCTCACACATGGATATTGCCCCAGCTCACACATGGATATTGCCCCAGCCAGCTCTCACATGGATATTGCCCCAGCTCACATATGGATTTGCCCCAGCTCTCCCATGGATATTGCCCCAGCTCACACATGGATATGCCCCAGCTCACACATGAATATTGCCCCAGCTCACACATGAATATTGCCCCAGCTCACACATGGATATGCCGCAGCTCACACATGGATATTGCCCCAGCCAGCTCTCACATGGATATTGCCCCAGCTCTCCCATGGATATTGCCCCAGCTCACACATGGATTTGCCCCAGCTCACACATGGATTTGCCCCAGCTCACACATGGATTTGCCCCAGCTCACACATGGATATGCCCCAGCTCACACATGGATTTGCCCCAGCTCACACATGGATTTGCCCCAGCTCACACATGGATTTGCCCCAGCTCATGGATTTGCCCCCAGCTCATGGATTTGCCCCAGTTCTCACATGGATTTGCCCCAGCTCATGGATTTGCCCCCAGCTCATGGATTTGCCTCCAGCTCATGGATTTGCCCCAGTTCTCACATGGATTTGCCCCAGCTCATGGATTTGCCCCAGCTCATGGATTTGCCCCCAGCTCATGGATATGCCCCAGCTCATGGATTTGCCCCAGCTCATGGATTTGCCCCCAACTCATGGATTTGCCCCAGCTCATGGATTTGCCCCAGCTCATGGATTTGCCCCCAACTCATGGATTTGCCCCAGCTCATGGATTTGCCCCAGCTCTCACATGGATTTGCCCCAGCTCATGGATATGCCCCAGCTCTCACCTGGATATTGCCCCAGCGGCAGCCAGCTCTCACATGGATACTTGCCCCAGCTCCGGATCCAGCAGGGGTTGAGGGAGCCCAGATGCCGGGTCCTGAACAGCGTGTGAGTCCATCCGTGTTGAAGGGGAGGCGGCTGCGTGCATGCACAGGTCACGCGGTCTGGCCAGTCAGGTGGTACAGAGACTCAGTACCACCTGATTAGCCGTACCACGTGACCGGCTGCGCCTGCACGCAGCCGCATCCCCTTCAACATGGATGGACTCACTGTTCAGGACCGGGCAGGCACTCCTGCTGCCCGGCATCTGGGTCCCCTCAACCCGCGGGCCCTTGGGCGGCGCCCGAGGGCCCGGCGGGTCAGTCCGAGCCTCAAGTTTTAGGGGCGCAAATTTCTTTTGAAATTATGCGCCCCTAACAAAACTGCGCCTGGGGCCACGGCCCCCCCAGCCCCCCCTACGCTACGCCACTGCCTTGGCCTGTATATGACTATGTTCATTTGTAATTGCGCCTGGATACCTCATTTGTTTCTCTCTGTGGCTCCAGCTCTCGTCCTCCTGTCCTGAGCTCCCCTCTCCCTAACCTTGGGAAAACCTGGCACAAGCTGTACAGTATGGAGACGTTAGATGCTCCACCTGGATGACTTTCCTATGGACAGACGATGTAACTATTCCGTGCTCGGGGATGCAGTGAGATATTCACATCATATGGAGATACATTTAGGGTAGCACTAGAATAAACATTATAATTGATGGTTGGGATATGTATGTGTCCACATACTGAACGTAAAGGATAATAATCATGAGAAGAGGCTGGACCAAAAATAAAAAGTCACCCAGGAGGAACCAAACACGGCCTGAGAAAGCTCCCACAAGGGGAATGAAACGTGCAGCACTGTTAGTGTCATGATGTGAGAGATTTCCCAGCTTCAGAGACCAGCGGGATCAGTTTTTTCCATACAGTTTATGGGACCCCTATAAAGTAAGGGAAGGGGACGCGGATATTTCTATTCATTTTCTATTTCCACTTCATGAGTAAAGTCATTGTGGTTTACTTTGTCCAGAGGCAGCTCATATCATGCAACGCACATTGGCAGAGATGAACGAAGAGCAAGTGAGCGCCAAGCAGAATATTGAGTGAAGGATGAAGGATGGACATTGCGTGACTTTCTGCAACGGAAATTATTTTAAAGCTTCTGTCATGTTTAGTTGTGCAGGTTTATATATTTTATAGTGTGAATTGTGTATATCTCAATGTGCATATTTTATAGTGTATTGTGTGTAATTCAATGTGTATATTTTGCAGTGTGTATTGTTTATATTTTATTGTGTGCATTGTGTATATTTTATTGTGTGCATTGTGTGTATTTCATTGTATTTTGTATGGTCTGTGATAAATCAGGGAGATGACACACCAAGGTGACAGGTTGAGTAGCACCAACTACACAATGTGTGTGAGTGGATTTCCATGTTCCTTTTGAGTAATATCTTGTTTCATTCGAGTTTCATACTTTGTATTTTCCTTCTTACAAATCACACATTATACAATATGCACCACAACGATTTGGTTTGAAACATTAAGGATCAGTTTACAGCAGCCCTGGTTAACGTTACACCTCACTCGGATTTAGCTCATGGTCATCTCTGTCATGTGCAGATACATTTGTGTTTTTGGGGCCTCGTGAAATGCGGACACAATGGGTTATTCAGAGAGCACTGAAATCCCATGACATTTCAGTGCTCTCTTGGTCCCTGCACTTCGGGAATCAAATTCCAGGGTCCACGAAGTGCAGGGGAAATCCGCTGCAAAACCGCTGAATCGAATATTTCGGGGCCATTCGGCTATTCAGAGAGCAGGCAGTTTGGCAATTTTGGTGAATTGCCAAAAAGTACGGGGCCTGTTCAGCGGCAGTGAAATACGGTGCCTGTTCAGCGGCAGTGAAATACGGTGCCTGTTTAGCGGCAGTGAAATACGATGCCTGTTCGGCGGCAGTGAAATACGGTCCCTGTTCGGCAGCAATGAAATACGGTGCTGTTCGACGGCAGTGAAATACGGTGCCTGTTCGGCGGCAGTGAAATACGGTGCCTGTTCGACAGCAGTGAAATACGGTGCCTGTACAGCGGCAGTGAAAGACGATGCCTGTTCGGTGGCAGTGAAATACGGTCCCTGTTCAGCAGCAATGAAATACGGTGCTGTTCGACGGCAGTGAAATACGGTGCCTGTTCGTCGGCAGTGAAATACGGTGCCTGTTCGGCGGCAGTGAAATCCCCCATAGAGAAGCAATGGTTAATCTATTCACATTGAACAGCAGAGAAATGTCAGTGAAATGCCCTGATGTTCAGTGGTTTCATTCGGCAGGTTTAATCAGGCGAATCCCATAGGCTTCAATGTTAAAAATATTCCCGTTTTCATTCAATATCTAATAAACCGTTTATTATTTTAATCTGCAGCAAAAAGTCTCTTCATTGATTTTTTAGGATTTTTTGGGCAAATTTATCTTTCCTTTTTTTATAGCGTTTTTCTTTTTTCTGTAACAGCCCTTTTTATTATCATTCATAGGATCTTATATGTAAATTCCATATATTTTCATACAGTGTTTTTTTTTTCAAACAGTGTTTCAATTTTGACACTTTCAATCGTATTGGGTTTTTTTTTCTGGCGGCTTGTCGGCTTTCTCCTGCGGCTGGTCGGCACTGTGCTCGGCGACTCGTCGGCTGCATTTGGCGGCCCTCCATTGAGTTTGCAGCAGATGTCCTGCGGGTAGGCAATGGCGGGCGATGGGTTTTTGGCGCTGACGGGTTTGTGGCAGCATTCGGCGGCCAATTCCCTGCACTTCACCATTCATCGCAGGGTGGAGAAATTTGAATTCCCGAAGTGCGGGAACAGCAGAACACCGAAATGTTGGCAACTGTGCTGTGTGAATAACCGCTTTAGTAATATTGCTATAAATAGATCCTAATTTAGATTCCCGTTAACGAGCAATGTGGCTGCATCGATGTACCGCGGGTATTACAGTGCTGGGCTGGGCTGTGGGATACAATGTTTCCTGCTCTATTTAATCCCACTCAGCATTGTTAGCCGCGCTACACTGATTCCAGGGTATTTGTTCTATCATTTTAACATTTTTGCGTCTGTAATGTCACACACCGGCGGTAATTTAATGTTTAAATGTAGACAGTGTTAAGGTAAAGCTATAAACTGTCGTGCATTAACAAAGCGAGCGCTTACTCCGTGCAAACAGTCAGACGCACCAGCGGTAAGAACATTTCCTGTCGAATATAATGTAAATCCGCAGCGATTTTATAGAGTTACATTAAGGAAATGTCATGTGACCGAGCCATTAATATTAGGCATAAATAAGTGACGATCCGACGTTTTCAAAACAGGAGAAATCAACAAAAATATGTGGAATTTCAGGTCCGAACCTTGTGATGCTGCACTGGGATCCATTCACAAAGCACTGAAATTTAACGCACTTTTGGTTCTTTTCATGTTGGCGCATCCCGACGATTCCATTTTGTCGAAAATTCCTTGAATTAATTATTTATCGAATGGTCACCGTATTCTGCTGAAATGGGAGTTGCCAAAGCAGTTATCGGACATCGGCGAATAGACCTCCGATAAGCACCGAATTAGCCTCAGTGAATTCCACCGTACCAAAAAAAAGTCTCCTATTCTCCTAAAAGGAGCTTAAATCAATAAAAATGTGACCAAATAATAGAAAAGGTCCTTTAAAAAATAATAAAAAGGTCCGTTAGAAATAATAAAATAAAAAGTCTTTTAAAAATAAGAAAATGTCTTTTAAAAATGTAAAAAAATGCAAAATCATCTTTTTTAAAAAACAAAAAGGATTTTTTATAAAAACTAAAAATAATAAATGGTCTTTAACAAAAAAATTATAAAAGTATTTTAAAAATAAAAAATATCAGGGTTATTCAAAGAGAATCGACACGCCGGAAAAACCCGAGCAGCCGTCGATCACAAAAACCCGAGCAGCCACCGGAAAATGCCAACACCGCAGACGAATTGAGTGATCGGTTCGATTTGCCGATCCCATTTCGGCGACCCTGCGGTGTATTCAGCAAGCACCACAGGGTCCCCGAATTGCAGGGAA
Source organism: Leptobrachium leishanense (assembly GCA_009667805.1). Lineage (NCBI taxonomy): Eukaryota > Metazoa > Chordata > Amphibia > Anura > Megophryidae > Leptobrachium > Leptobrachium leishanense. Next base: position 8,521,105 of record CM019068.1, on the reverse strand, counting down.
AAGTCACCGCAAAACTAGGCGAATGCACACCGAAAACCCGCAAAAACATCTGGATTAACCCTCCGAAAATGCCAGAAAAACCCGAGCAGGAACCGATCACACGCATCGCAGCCGCCAGAAAAAGCTGACACCGCAGACGAAGGAGGTGAAGAAAAAAAAACTGTTTGAAAAACTGTTTGATTGAATGTTTGAAAAGTGAAACGCTGTTTGCAAAGAAACTACTGAGCGAAAATGTCTGAAATTTACATAAAATCCAATGAATGATAATAAAAAGGCCGTTACAGAAAAAAGAAAAAACGATCTAAAAGCATAAACCAAAAAAATTCTCAAACAAATCCCGAAAAATGCCTAAAAGATCCTAAAAAAATCTATAAATAAAGAGACTTTTTGCTGCAGAATATAATAATAAACGGTTTATTAGATATTGATTAAAACGGGAATATTTTTAACATTGAAGCCTATGGGATTCGCCTGAATAAACCTGCCGAATGAAACCACTGAATGGCAGGGCAATTCGGCAACTTTTCACTGCTGGTTTGTGTTCTCTGAATAGACAGTGCTTCTCTATGGGGATTTCACTGCCCTCGAAAAGGCACCGAACAGGCACCGTATGTGCAGGCAATTCGCCAGGATTTGGCGAACTACCTGCTTTCAGAATAGCCGAATGGCCAGGAAAGGTAACCGTATGCTGAATTTCACTGTTCCGTTACCTTTCGGCCACAATTCAGATCTCTTTGAATAACCCTGACAGTCTTTTAAAAATGTAATAAAATGCTAAATCATCTTTTTAAAAAACAAGAAAGATTTTTTATAAAAAATAAAATAATAAATGATCTTTAACAAAAAAATTATAAAGATATTCCATTTATAACACTGAAACCTATTACATTTGCCTGATTAAACCTATCGACCTGAAATCATGGAAAATCAATCAATTTTGCTGAAAATTCGGTGCAATTCAGAATTCTGTTAATAGACTAATCGATAGCTCTCAATAGGGCAATTTCGGTGCCGCTGAATCACGGTGAAATTAAGTTTGAGATCGTCGATCTAATGCATCCCTTACTACCAATGGAATTGCTGCTGATCCAAGAACATTTGGAAAAGAAAAGAGAAAAAGAAATAAACAAGTTGATAAATACATTTTAAAAATTACAATTCAATTAAAAAAGGGAAACAATCTCCATAGATCCAATCAGACTCCTCTTTCCATAGATCCAATCAGACTCCTCTTTCCATAGATCCAATCAGATTCCTCTTTCCATAGATCCAATCAGACTCCTCTTTCCATAGAGCCAATCAGATTCCTCTTTCCATAGATCCAATCAGACTCCTCTTTCCATAGATCCAATCAGATTCCTCTTTCCATAGATCCAATCAGACTGCTCTTCCATAGATCCAATCAGACTGCTTTCCATAGATCCAATCAGACTGCTCTTTCCATAGATCCAATCAGATTCCTCTTTCCATAGATCCAATCAGACTCCTCTTTCCATAGATCCAATCAGACTCCTCTTTCCATAGATCCAATCAGACTCCTCTTTCCATAGATCCAATCAGATTCCTCTTTCCATAGATCCAATCAGACTCCTCTTCCATACATCCAATCAGACTGCTCTTTCCATAGATCCAATCAGACTGCTCTTTCCATAGATCCAATCAGATTCCTCTTTCCATAGATCCAATCAGACTCCTCTTCCATACATCCAATCAGACTGCTCTTTCCATAGATCCAATCAGATTCCTCTTTCCATAGATCCAATCAGACTCCTCTTCCATAGATCCAATCAGACTCCTCTTCGGACGAGCTTGCTGTCCTCACGTATTATATTACATTATAAAATATTTTGTTTATTTGGTGTTTTATACATTTGTTTGTATTAAATCGTTTTGATTTGAAAACACAAGCGTGATGATTAGATTAACACAACCTTTTCAGAAATCTGTCGAATGTCTGTGAAAAGTCATAAAGTTGCCAATTAAAAATGAATCTAAAACATCACAGGATACAAAAAAAAAGACTTGACCACCAGGAATTTAATGAATGTGAAATGAATTTGGGAGAAAGAAAAGGAAGGTGGCTGTTATGAAGCATGAAAGGAGTCCCGCTGGCGTCTGCGAAGGCTTGATGGCCGTCCCTCCGGGTAATCTCAGCCTCGTTTAGCCGTCTCGTTTGTTCTTCAAAATGTTCCTTTCTAAAAGAATGATTGATACAATATGTCAAAGTTTAAGGCTGTGGTACCTGGTGGAATTTTTATACACTGAAGGAGCTCACGGGCTGCAGGCCGAGGCTGCTCCTCCGATGTCTGATCTCTTTAATCCGCGGACCTCGTCTGTCTGAGAGTCGAGGACTCGTCCAGGCGTAGCCCGAGCTCAGGGATAAGAACCAATCTAGCCTGTCTATCTGCCGGCAATGAAAGGCCTGAACTCGTTTCACGTCTTTGTTCATTATGGTTGTAGAATGCGAACCCCGAGCATTCTTCAGTTTATTGTACATGATGGCCTTAACCCCTTCACTACCAGGAGGTTTTCCATAAAACCGCTTTTTATTACACTGTATAAAAGTTTGTGTACCCATCATACATTTTAGAGACAGAGGGCTCCCCCTGCTGGCCCCAAAAGTGCTACTGCATGTATAATAACACAGCTGGAGCTCCGTGTTTCTCGGCAGACATGCCCGACGTGCTGGAAATCTGGAGCCTATTTGCAAATTAATTTCATTTGCAATACTTGAAATTTCATCATATTTCTCCAGAATAAGAGCAGATTGATTTAACTCAATGCTGAGCTCCAGCACGAGTTTCGTAAGACCGAGTGTGCTCGATCCAGGTAGTGAAGGGGTTAAGTCATAGACTACCCTATCTGCAAATTTATCACATCTCCCACCAGGCTTTCAGCAAGCATCTCGGCCCAAATAAATAACAAAATTCTATCATATAAAAAGTACTTGATTTAATCCCATAATAAAAGGAGGATCATCATTTCTTGGCAGTTTGTGATGACAGCAAAGACCAGCCAGCGGTGCCGATTCGTGCGATGATCCACTGTATCTGAGTTCATTCACTGTGTTTAAGGGCTGGGAGATTTTCCAAGAAGATAGTGAAAGTTTTACAAGTTAAATGGAGAAATCTCTGATACATCTGTATCTTAAAATTAATAAAACTGTCCAGGATTAAACCGTAAAGTAAGATGGGATTTCTACATATTCATTGCGCTGCTGGACGTGGGACGCCGGAGAATTGCGAGGAATCGAGAAAAGTAATAAATATACGACGAATAAAGAGAAAACACAAACAGATGATAATTAATTGAGAGTTGGTGCTTGATTGGATGAAACCAATTGGGAAACACAATTTTTTTTTATATTTAGTTTTTTCTAATAAACACCCAGAGCTGTGTGAGCCGCTGTAACTGACAGCGACACACGTTCTCCTATGTTTCTTACCACCTTTTAAATGCCGTTTGATGTATAAAACGCACAGCGCTCCTTTATGAACCAATAAACATTAACAATGCGCCTAATCGCAGAATAAAACACAAAAGAGCCGAGATAATCACACAATTAGCCTTTCTTCTGTTTTTCTTACTCGCGGGCTTTAAGATGATTAACCTTTAATAATAAAGCAGCGCAGAGGTTGCGTCAGTCGCCGGGTGTCGGTTCATTGTGTTACACGCGATGGTGAAGGGATGAAGAAAGGGACTCACAATCTTTATTAAATCCACATCACTGTCTCCTTTGTGTTACCTGTTCACTGGGTACACAAGACCAGACCACTACGATGCATTGTTTTTCATTAGCGCGCATGTGCAGGCCGTTTGTGGAACCCAGTGTTAGACAGGTTTGCAATGATCGAATCACAGATTTTATATACAAGGTGTCACAAACACACAGGAAAGAGCTGACTGTTTGGTTTTTTTCCGAATTTTGCTAAATTGAATCTTTTTCAGCCTCGTAATTTCTGTAAGTTCTTTGCTTAGAATGGAGACAAAGCTGCGATCAGATAGAGATGAGCACGGAGTAAATATCTGCTTCGTATCATTCGCTTCGTTTTTAACAGAAATAATTTTAGATGAAATGATATAAGTTTCTTTGCCATTTCGTTATTTTGTTTTGTATTGTTATGTTTTAAACATTTTGGATTATTTCAAATGGATCTTTTCATTGTATCACTTCGGATCATTTCAATTGGATCGTTCCATTATATAGTTTTGGTTTGTTTCGTTATAATGTTTCGTTATATGGTTTCATATCATTTTGTTTGTTTTCATTAAATTATTTTGGATCATTTCAATTGGATCATTTTGTTAATTTCCATTGGATCATTTCATTATATTGTTTTGGATTGTTCCGTTATATTGTTTGGTAGACATGTGCACAGCACAAAATTTCGTTTTGAACTAATGGATTAGTACTAAAATGCACTTTATTTAGTTGCTAAAGAAATTCGTTTTCAGTTCTTTAGTATGAAAACTAATTTCATTCATCCGAAAACCAGTGGATACAATTACTATTGTAGTGGCTCCTCAGAGGGCTGAGATCGCTGCTTGTTACAGTATCTCTCACTCTCAGCACAATGTGGGCCATATTATATAGCTGGTGCTAACATAACCAGAGCTGTTGTAAACTTCCCAGAGCTATTATAGCCTATGGAGGTTTTCAGTTACAACAGCTCTGGTTAAGTTAGCACCAACATTGCAATACTGCCCCGTGTCAGGCAAAGCTGTTACAGTAACTGACTGCTGCTCATCACAGCGCTCAGAGTTTCAGTAAAACTAGTAAATAATATTTTTATATATAAGACGTTAGAACAATATTATTTTCTTGTTTTACTGAAACTCTGAGCGCTGTGATGAGCAGCAGTCAGTTACTGTAACAGCTGAGCCTGATACATTGTACTGAGAGATAATGTAACAAGCAGCCGATCTCCGCGCTCACAGCCACTGGATTTAAAGGGCTAAAAAAAAAAAGGCTCCTCTCTGTATAATGTTTAGAACATCCTCCTGCATTAATTAATACCCCTGTCTGTATAATGTATACAACATCCACCTGCATTAATTAATACCCCTCTCTGTATAATATATAGAACATCCTCCTGAATTAATGTCCCTCTCTGTATAGAACATCTTCCTGCATTGGCATGTGGAGGGTGCAGAACTTCGGATGTTGCGATGTTGCGCTCTTCATTGCTGGTCTCCTTCACTCATCAATATAATATCACAAAGAGGACTGAAACTAAAATGTAGTGCATTTTATTTTAGTTTCTTTCGTTTTTTGTACTGAGCAGTTTCGTTTCTCTTGAGTCATACTAAAACTAAATTATCCCAAAATTCGGACTAAATCGCTTTAGTACTAAAACGAATGCACATGTCTATTGTTTGGCATCATTTCAATTGGATCATTTTGTTATATGGTTTCAGATAATTTTCATTGGATCATTTCATTATATTGTTTTGGATTGTTTTTTTCGTTATATTGTTTTGGATCGTTTCTATTGGATCATTTTGTTATATGGTTTCATATCATTTCGATTGGATTGTTTCATTCTATTGTTTTGGATTATTTCAATTAGATTGTTTCATTATATGGTTTTAGATCATTTCGACTGGATTGTTTTGGATCCTTTCTATTGGATCGTTTCGTTATATGGTTTCAGGTCATTTCGATTGGCTTGTTTCGTTAAATTGTTTTGGATCTCTTCTATTAGATCGTTTCATTATATGGTTTCAGATCATTTTGATTGGATTGTTTCGTTATATTGTTTTGGATCCTTTCTATTTTATTGTTTTGTTATATAGTTTCAGATCATTTCGATTGGATCGCTTCATTCTATTGTTTTGGATCATTTCAATTGGATCGTTTCATTATATGATTTCAGAAGAATTCTATTGGATCATTTCGTTATATTGTTTTGAATTGCTTCATTATTTTGTTTTGATCATTTTGATTGGATTGTTTCGTTATATGGTTTCAGATCATTTTGATCGGATCCTTTTATTATATTGTTTTGGATTGTTTCGTTATATTGCTGTGGATTCGTTCTATTGGATCGTTTCATTATATGGTTTCGGATAATTTCGATTAGATCGTTTCATTCTATTGTTTTGGATCATTTCAATTGGATCATTTCATTATATGATTTCAGAACATTTCGATTGGATCATTTTGTTAGATTGTTTTGGATTGTTTCATTATTTTGTTTTGTATCATCTTGATTGGATTGTTTCGTTATTTGGTTTCAGATCATTTTGATTGGATCGTTTTATTCTATTGGTTTGGATCGTTGCAATTGGATCGTTTTGTTATATTGTTTTGGATCATTTCATTATATTGTTTTTGATCATTTTGATTGGATCGTTTCATTATATGGTTTCAGAACATTTTGACTGGATTGTTTTGTTCTATTGTTTTGGATCATTTCAGTTGGATTGTATCAGACCTGCCAAATTGATTCTGCTGTTGATTTTTTGCAGCAAATTAAAAATGTAACAGCGACATGTGCTACTTTGCTGGCATGAAAAGAAATACAAAGCAGCAGCACTCAGGACAGCTTTAAAATGAGGAGGGGAAAAATTCTAAATATCTGAATATTAAAACTCATGGATAAATATGATAGTGATAAGTAAAAGAGGGAAATAATTTCAAGAATAATGAAACCAATCGAAACAGAATTAATCAATTCATTAAGTTTTCTTTTGTATTGTTTTGCTTTATTTTCTGTTTATTATGTTTTTCATACAATACCTATTCAAACGACTGTAACATTTTAATGTTCTTGAACCCAGGACATACTGAAAACGAGAGAAATCTCAATGTATCCTTCAATGGTAAAACACTTTATAAATAAATAAATAAATAAAATTAATTATAGTGTTTTTTAAATAAATAAATGTGTAAGTGTGTGTCAAGTGATGTTTTTAATAAATATTGACGCTGATTACTCACAGCAGCGAGGATGGAATATTCCTCTTCATCAGAATCTGAATCTGGTTTTTGCGTTCGGACACGGCTCGTCCCGGCAGAAGCAGCGCCATTAATTTAAGGAAATGGAATGAGACCTGTTTAGCTCCAGCCTTCATAAATAAATATATACACGATCGAAATTACAAACGTTCTCCTGAGGAATAACTCACAGCTCCCATACCCGGAATGTTATTAAGCGGCGAAGTTCACAAAGCAAATTGTTTCCATCATTTAAAAGGAACATTAAACGCAGGTAGAGACATAAATCCCAGAGGCCGCAAGAAACCGCGGCAACATTTATAACTTAAAAAATGAAAACCTCAATTAATTCTCTGTGTTAGTGAAGCGATGTATGTGCGCGCCGACTCCTCGTCCTCTGTTACATACACAGCGCATCCGAGCACTAGTAAATGATTAGGTAAAATCTGCTGGCAAAGAATGATTTTATGAGTTTAGGGAAATTGTCCAACTAAAAAAAAACTGGCATTTTACCAGAAATGGGCCGTTAAGGAAGAATTTGCATAAGATAAAGCATTTAACTTGTATCGTGTCTTTATTCATGATTCTACTGTGTAACCCTTTCATTTTCAAACAAGTTTTGTTGAAAAAAATGTCATCGTAATATATTTATTTGACGCATAATAAACTCAGAGAAGTTTTACATGTACGGCAAAACAGAAATGCATTATATAATAAAGGGTTATTCAGAGAGAGCCAGACTTTCCCCGAAAATGCACCGAACTGTGACTTTCTCCAAAAGGGTGCAATTTTATGGCCATTCAGCTATTCAGAGAGCAGGCAGTTCACCAAATATTGGCACACTGCCAACAAGTACGGTGCCTGTTTGGCGGCAGTGAAATACGGTGCCTGTTCGGCAGCAGTGAAATACAGTGCCTGTTCGGCGGCAGTGAAATCCCCCATAGAGAAGCAATGGTTAATCTATTCACATTGAACAGCAGAGAAATGTCAGTGAAATGCCCTGATGTTCAGTGGTTTCATTCGACAGGTTTAATCAGGCGAATCCCATAGGTTTCAATGTTAAAAATATTCCCATTTTAATTCAATATTTAATAAACCGTTTATTATTTTAATCTGCAGCAAAAAGTCTCTTTATTTATTTATTTATTTTTTAGGCATTTTTTATGATTTTTTTAGCAAAGTCTTTGCAGCGCTCACCCCCGGAGGAGCTGCTGAATAAACCTCGGGATAGTCTCACCGCACGAGGAAATAACTATACACCAGCACTGTTGTGGATTTTTCTATATTATATTCTTTAATAATACGCATGTACGGTATTTGAGTAACAAGAATTCGTAATGCGGGAAAAACACACGGCGGTAAAAGAAACCGGTTAACCCCCTCAGTTCTGGAGTGTAAGTCCCGTGAAAAATGGCTTAAAAATATATAGGTGTGTTGTCTAGGGTACCCGGGTACTGTGTTCAACTGACCAGTGAATGAAACAGAAACAATCTTCGACTAGTCACCGTTGGGGCCCTTAAAGAAACAAATAAACAAGTGCGCAATGTTCTGCGTTTTCACCAGGCTGAAGCCTTCTCACCCATCCGGTGTAACCGCTTGTCCTCTATTGATGAATGCTGGAGAAAAGGATTCTTCTACCAAGAGGATCTGTCCTCGCTGCCACTTGGAACCCGATGCTGTTAACGCCTGCACTCCCGATCTGGTTCTCCTCTGCCGGAACACGAACACACAGGCCGCCAGCACTCCCCTCCGGTTTGTAGCCTCTCCTCACATGAGGTCCTTCTTCTCCCAAACCACACTTTGTCAGGAACAGTTCAGCGGAATATACAGCCGGCCGATGCACACTCTCTCTCTCTGATCACTGCAACAATGGATGCCGCTGTCTCTCTGCGCTCCAACTCTGCCAGAATCCCAGAAGTGTCACCTGCGACTGCTCTCTCTCGCTGCTCGCTCTGTTCTCCCAAACGCTCCGGGCTAGGTATATAGGTAACAGCACGACCTCCAACACGACTGTAGTAACGTCCACACTTCGGCCTGGTTTCAATCTTTAACCACTTCGCTGTGGAGGACGCGCTCGGGAGGGTTGCCCTCCCGAAGCAGCCTGCGATCGGTCGGATTCCTGCCGATCGCTGTGCCCCCCGGTGCGGGCTGACATCTTGGATGTCAGCCTGTCAATCCGGGACCGCCGCGGGCACAATAGATGTCATTGCGGTGGCGCGATGACATCTATTTCAGGTGCCCCCCCACGTGTGCGGAGGAGGCGCCTGAAAGGGAGGGGGCACAGCCTTCCCTTCCAAACGGTGGCTGTCATTAACCCCTGGGGAGCCGGATCACGAATCGGCGCTGAAAAGCGCCGGTTCATGATCCTTTCCCGGAGCTGGCCGACATCTTGGATGTCGGCCAAGCCTCCGGGAACTCCCCCTGAGGACTGGCGTCATCGTGCATAGCACGATGACGCTGGTCCTGGAGTTAACCCCTAGCTGCCACCAATGGTGGAGATAGGGGGTTTATTGGAACCCCCTATCTCCCGATCCGTGCTAGGGGTTAAAATTTGGTACTGTTGGACCGGCCAGAGCATGGCCGTTCCAACGATACCAAACATGACTATGAAAAAAGTTTTTTAAAAGAAATTTAAATTAAAAATAAAAAAATATTTTAAAAAATATCTTTTTTTTGGTTTGTTAATGCAGAAATATTGTTCCCATTTCAATTATAATGTGAACAATGATGCTGCACTAACGATTTTTGTATGCGGTGCGTTTATTAAAAATCGCGTAATTTTCCCCAAAAAAAAATGAAACGAGACCCCATCTCTAATTTTTTTAACAACCGCACCCCATACAAAATATAACCGCAATTGCTCGCATGTTAAAATGTGAAAAAAACACTTTACACGTTGTAAATTATTGAAAATTCATATTTTATTGCATTTTTTGTTATAATATACAGACAGGTCATGACGTATACATATAATAATGACATATTATGAATCTGCCGAGTCTGACGGAAAGAACGATATATAATATGTCTGGGTCATATACTAAAATAAGCCTTCAAAACACGTTTAAACATGATGAGCAAAATCGGTAAAAATGACCTCAGCACAGGGGCGGGAAATCCCTCAGCAGCGAAAGGGTTAACAGCCCCAGCGTGTGTCCTACATCTCTCGTGGCTCTTCTCACACTGTCCATGCCTTGCACGAGGCTGCTGATGTCCTTCCTGGTCAGCACACACTCTTCCGGTTCCCCTTGCAAAGGTCTCTGGGAGTTGGAGTTTCACAAATCTCTCAGTCCAATACAATCCTCTCATATGTTATACACTGGCTCCCCCTAGTGGCCATAATAATTCAATGCACCAGTACACAGTTTTTAAAGCAGCGCTACATCTTTTTTCATTATTTTTTTTAAATAGCATTTCTATTTCTGTAACAGACCTTTTTATTATCATTCAGAGGATCTTATATGTAAATTCCACACATTTTCGTTCAGTAAGTTTTTTTGCTCGAGTTGCCGATAGCTTTTTAGACAAATTAGTGAAGTTCTAGAAGCCAAGGCCGACCTGACTCCTGGACTTTTGAAGTCCTGTGATTGAGAGAAGGTTCACAGCTGGTGGGGTCTAAAATTTAGTTTCTGGTTTAGTGAATCGCCCCATAATTATACACAGGCTCAATGAAAATTAAACACAATTCTGCTCATATCACCCAAAAAAAATCAAAATTACAAAAACGATGACCGTCTGAAAAATCTGTTTTTTTAGGAATTTGTGTTAGGGTGCATTACCCGGGCTCACTGGCAACTCTAGGAACAATAAGTTTCAAATTTGACACTTTCAGTCATTTTTTTTTTTACCCCGTTCGTCGTCTTCTCGTTTTTAAGCGTCTGCTAGGCGCAGTGTTCGGCGGATCGTCAGCTTTTTTCCGACACGTTTGGGGGGTTTTCGGTGGTGTTGTGGCGGATTGTCGGCTTTTTATGGATGCGTGCAGTGTTTTTTCGGTGGTTTTGTGGCGGTTTTTCCATTCGATACAGCGGTTTTACAGCGGATATTCATATGCAGGCGGCAGGTTTTCCCTGCACTTTAGGGACCCTGCAGTGAATGGTGAATTTGGTGGAATTGGATTCTGGTGGATTTTCGGTGCTCTGTGCATTAACGGTTTTGCGCCCGGATCGCGATCTGGCGCAAATTTGCTCTGAATTGCGATTCAAACCTGGAGGGGGCTGACATCGTGGGTGTCAGCCAAGCCTCCAGGTCACCCCCACCCACTGACATCCTCACCATATGTGTGAGTATGTCAGTGGGCCAGTTAACCCCCTAGCTGTCATGTGGAGATAGGGGGATCCTTTGGATCCCTTTATCTCCCGATTCGTGGCAGCGAGAGGGTCATATTTGACATAATTGGAAAGGAATGATCATGACCTTTCCAATGATACCAGGTTTGGTGTAGAAATAAAACTTTAATAAATAAATAAATAAAAATATAATTAAAAAAAAATATATATATATATTTTTTAATTTTTTGTCTGGGGGGGGTTTAGTAAATTTGTACCTAGGCTGTCATCTAAAAATAATTAGCATAAAACAGTCAGAATGAGCTCAGCGCACATAGGTGAACTGGCTCAGCAGTGAAGGGGTTAAAAAGCAAAAACATGTAAAAATTGGGTATTTCTATTCTCGGGACAATATTTTGAAACTATTTAGCCGGGGTCTTTTTTGGTGGTTGTAGATTTTGGGGATTAAATTCCGAAAAAGTGTGTTTTTAATAATTTTTTCATCATATTTCATTTTTTTTTTATAGTAAATTATTGGATATGATGGAAATAATGGAATTTTTAGAAAGTCCATTTAATGGCAGGAAAAACTGTATATAATATGTGTGGGTTGAATAAACGAGTAAGAGGAAAATTTGACCTAAACACTAACAGTGCAGAATCGTAAAAACAGCAGCGGTCACTAAAGGACGGATTTGTGTAAAACCGCCCGGTCACTTAGGGGTTAAACCCTTCACTGCCAAGTAATTGTCCGTAAAGCCACTGGGTGGAACTAATAGTTTTAAGGAAATCCTCTTTAATTTACCCCTATACAGTCCATGTCTTCTGCTTCCTCTATTTTGTGGGAGGGATTAAACCTCTAAAATGTGTGATTGACAGCTCAGCCCGAGATAGCTGGGGGCAGGAATGCTCAGATAGCAAGGAGGCTCTAATATTAACTCTGAAAGGCTCAAAGGGTTTTTCCCCATCCCAGAGTTGAGCTGCAGTGCAAACATGCACGCGCACACGCACGCACGCACGCACTGTCATTATAGTGCATTTAGAGACTGTATCTCAGGAATCTCAACCTCTGATCCACCTAGATGTTAATGGCTACCATTCCCAGAATTCTGTGAATGCAGGAATAGACCAGAGACTCATGGGAGTTGTAGTACTGGAACAACTGAAGATATACTTCTATATGTTTGCGATATACTGGCTGGTTGGAGTAGAGGTAACATCACTGCTCTATAACCATGGAGACTGTGGAGACACAGGTTCAATCCTGGCCAGAGCACCTCTCCAGTAAGTGTCCTTGGGCAAGACACCTAACGGTACATACTCGCCACCCAGGACATACTTGAAAACAAGAGAAATCTCAGTGTATCCATCGTGGGAAAATCCTTTCTCCAAAAAACAGATATGAGATCCCTGCTGTATGAATTTGACAAGCAGAGTTCTCCCTCTGGTGGCCAATTCTAGCACAGCAGCAATTCCCAGAGAGAAACTGCAGGGACACACTGGAAGTTACAGCACATTGGATGATGTGTCCAATGTACTGTAACACTAAGGACATATTCTGGAGCCTATTTGTAAGATAAATTTGTTTGCAAATCGATCATGGTGGTGAAGAGGTTAAAGCAGTGGTTCCCTACTGTGCCCACAGGTCTCCCCTAAAACAAGCCAGGTTTGCAGGATATGTGAAGCACAGCACAGGTGATATGATTTGCCGCTCAGTGATTGCAGGATTCAGTCGGCATTTCCCCGAGGTAACCCTTAAATCTGCCCTGTGGGGGGGGGGGGTATGTGAGGACTGGCGTGGGAAACGCTGGGTTAAAGAATTAAGGTAATAAAAATTTGCTCAGTTTTAGTTTTTCGTGTATTTGGATATGAATGTGACTTTGTGAAACAGCTCAAGGTGACGAGTATATATTATGGAATTACTGCACTCTCAGAAATGGGAAAATAATAAAAATAAAATATTGATCAATGAATCTGAATCGATAATGACAAAAGGAAGGAACGTAACGCTGTGTATCCACACACAAAACGTGCCTCGCTGCGGATAAAAAAGCAGAAAGCTACACGGTGTAAAGGTGAAGTGAGACATTTGAGAATATAATGTAATGTTTATCTTTCTGTGAAAAGAACGAGATCCATCTGAGTAAACAGAATATTTTTATTAGATAAGACGCCTGCGGGATCTCATAATTACGCTGCCGAACATTATGTCCTTTAAAATGACAATAAAACCTGGCGCGGCCGGCTCTTAGACAATCGCTGGTGCGCAGATACTTAGTTCTGAAACAGAACACAATGTTACTTGCGCTCGACAGCAGATAACCTTCAGAATCTTAAAACTTCGCTCTGCGAATCCAGACGACTCGGCGTAAAACCTCGGCTCATCGTCTTTTCCTCGTGTAAGCTCATGGGAAAACCAGAAAAAACAGAAAGAGGAAAAAAGACAACAATATAGATCAGGAGGGCAGGTAGCACTTACTGAGTCGCTTCATTCCCCGACACTTAACGCTTTCACTACCAATGTCGTGTAATTCTGGAGCAGCGCAACGGAATGTCATTTTTTGCATGGAAAATTCCATTGCAATTGGGCAGAAAAAATGGTTTTGCGCCTATTCCCTACCAGGGCGGCTGCGTAAACCAGAAGTATCCAGCCTGCTTGATGTATAAAACATAACAAGAAAAAAGGGTTGTCATTTGCGCTCCTCACCCCTGTAGCTCCATGTGAAACCAAACACAATTAGAGGTTTTGGTTTACTTGAATGGTCATTAAAGTGTAAGCTCACCTACCTAATGAATCCAAAAGCTGCTCTCTAAACAACCACACCTGCTCATGTTGCTTAAGAGTCAAGAGAGAGACTGGTGGGTTTTTATTTATACCCTCACCAGAAACAATTCCACTTTGGGATTAAAAAGAAAAACATGGAAAGGGGCAGCAGCAATGATGACCGGGCTGGGGATACAACGAAATATACATAGATGCAGAAAAAACTGTTTTGAGCCTATTCCCTAACAGGGCGGCTGCAGAGACCAGACGTATCCAGCCTGCTACATGTATAAAACATAACAAGAAATATGGGTTGCATTTGTGCTCCTCACCCCTGTAGCTCCATGTGAATCCAAACACAATTAGAGGTTTTGGTTTACTTGAATGGCTATTAAAGTGTAAGCTCACCTGCCCCATCACAGCACCTCTGGTCAGGCTATATATTGTGCCCACAAAGATTTTCAGGTTATTCAGAGAGATGTGAAATCCAGGAGAATGACTGGAGAAGGGAAAATTCTAGTTCAAAGTAGCCAAACAAGAAAAATTCCCCCATTTATCTCACTTTCCAAATCGGCTATTTTGATTTCGAATTTTTACTTTTCCAGTCATTCTCCTGGTTTTCACCGCTCTCTGAATAACCCTGTTAGGAGCTCAGTGATGACACTCGAGGCGCTACAACAGTTTGTACAGCTGAAACTATCAGGGTTATTCAGAGAGAGGTGAAAAGCAGGAGAATGGCTGGAGAATGGAAAATTCTAGGTCAAAATAGCCAAACCAGGAAAATTCTCCCATTTATCTCACTTTCCAAATCAGCTATTTTGACCTAGAATTTTCCATTCTCCAACCATTCTCCTACTTCTCACCTCTCTCTGAATAACCCTGTCTGTGTCTAAACCACAAAACCCCAGCTGGTTCAGCACAGAGCCCCAGCCGCAGTGGCTCCTCTTGGCCAGCAGGTGGTGACGTCTGCCTGTCTAATAGGGCTACTACAGTAAAAGATACATTGAGAATTTCCCCAAATACTTACTGTTACATAATTCCTGAAAAAAGGATTTTCCAAAACGAATGCCAGTTCCTCTCTGTGGTTTTATGGAAAATCCCTTGTGAAGGGGTTAATATCACATGCTGCTGTGTTTTCTTGCGCAGCGTTTCACAGACGTTCGGGGGCATTTTACAGACTTTTACAGCAAAGCTGAGCGATTTTATTTATATGATAAAAACATAATCCAAACAATATATATTTTTTTGTTTTTAAAAATCTTTTAAGTATTAAAAACTGAATATTTATCCGAAACGAGACGCCTGAAGCAGCGCCGCGGCTCGAGCGCTTTCTGATTCCTATCGATTTCCGATGTTTATCCAGCAGAGGACCTCTTATGGGATTTCTGCTGCTCACGAGGGTCTGGAAGACGCTGGAATTCTCTTCAGTTATTTATTGTGCAAAGCCATTTATTACGCGCGCATGTTGTGCGCTGCGCTGGAAGTGAGTGCATTAATCAGGTCACTAACGAGCAGGTTAACGGACTAAAAGCTTTGACATTTCACTTATTAATAAGCCACGCAATGTCATCGCAGATCCCGGGACTCAGAAAGATGGGATTTAATGGGGAGGAAATGGAAATGTAGAAAAAATGAATCAGAATCCACTATCGCTGCGTAAAACCAATTAAGGTGTTTAACCAGGTGAAAGTACTTTTAAAACGGATCCTATTAGCGATGTATCTGGATAAAAGGAGCATATGGCTTTCAGTGGGGTGAGGTGTAAGTCAGGGGTCAGCAACCCCAGCCCTCTAGATGTTTTGCCATAAACAGGCATTATGCGGCACATACAGATACAAGGTGTTGCTGTAATTGCCATACACAGGCATTATGCAGCACATACAGATACAAGGTGTTGCTGTAATTGCCATACACAGGCATTATGCAGCACATACAGATACAATGTGTTGCTGTAATTGCCATACACAGGCATTATGCAGCACATACAGATACAAGGTGTTGCTGTAATTGCCATACACAGGCATTATGCAGCACATACAGATACAAGGTGTTACTGTAATTGTCACACACAGGCATTATGCAGCACATACAGATACAAGGTGTTGCTGTAATTGCCATACACAGGCATTATGCGGCACATACAGATACAAGGTGTTGCTGTAATTGCCATACACAGGCATTATGCAGCACATACAGATACAAGGTGTTGCTGTAATTGCCATACACAGGCATTATGCAGCACATACAGATATACACAGGCATTATGCGGCACATACAGATACAAGGTGTTGCTGTAATTGCCATACACAGGCATTATGCAGCACATACAGATACAAGGTGTTGCTGTAATTGCCATACACAGGCATTATGCAGCACATACAGATACAAGGTGTTGCTGTAATTGCCATACACAGGCATTATGCAGTACATACAGATACAAGGTGTTGCTGTAATTGCCATACACAGGCATTATGCAGCACATACAGATACAAGGTGTTGCTGTAATTGCCACACACAGGCATTATGCAGCACATACAGATACAAGGTGTTGCTGTAATTGCCATACACAGGCATTATGCAGCACATACAGATACAAGGTGTTGCTGTAATTGCCATACACAGGCATTATGCGGCACATACAGATATGGCATTGCTAATAATCTCATTCTGATCACTTCAAATCCCCATAATGCAAGGTATCGGCATTAAAAGGGGAGTTCACTCACGGGATGAAAACATAATTTTTCCTCTGTATAAATCAATGGTCAGGCCGCACCTTGAATATGCCGTGTGATTTTGGGCACCTGTCTTAAGAAAGGATATTATAGCGCTAGAAAAAGTGCAGACACGGGCGACTAAATTAATAAGGGGAATGGAAGGGTTAAGTTATGAGGAAAGACTAACAAGCTTTAACCTGTTTAGTTTAGAGAAACAGCGCCTTAGAGGGGATCTGATAACCTTATATAAATATATACGGGGCCATTATCAACCATTGTCTGGAAACCTTTTCATTAACAGGACTATACACAGGACAAGGGGTCACCCATTTAGGCTGGGGTCAGACGAGCGTGATTTCTACGGACTGTACGTCCGTGCAGTACGGACATCGTCAGTACGGATGACGCAGTAGTGGTCACACAGTCCGTTTTTTCACTGAAGTTATTTTTGACGGATGTAGCAGGGAAAATAAATTACAATGAAAAAACATTCTGTCCGTCAAAAATGCTGGACGTATAAATGCAGTCCGTCTGACCATGCTCCATCACTCACACACAAAGCTATGCAGACGTTGTGGACGTGGCGCACTCCGCACGTCCGTTCTAGCAGTATTACGTTCTTGCCTAACCTGCGTCCGTTTGCAGCATCCATCATGCGTCCGCAGTTCAGTGCGGACGTACTTCATGTGTCAGGCTCCAATGGACTTTCTTTCATGCTATCACGGACGTACTTTTAGGCGCAATCACGGACGTGAACACTACGCTCGTCTGACAGCAGCCTTAGACTGGAAGAAAAGAAATTCCGCCTAAAGCATATGAAGGGTTATTTTAGAGTGAGAACAATAAAGCTGTGGAATTCTCTGCCTGTTGAGGTGGTTGGGTCAGAGACTGTACAGACTTCTAACCACTTCGCTGCGGTGGATGCGCTCAGCGCATCCAACCGCAGGTAGCGTTCCATGCGGTGGACGCGCTGAGCGCGTCCTCTCTTTGGGGCCAGCGTTCGGACGGGTTCTGGCCGATCGCTGGCCCCCCCGGTGCGGGCTGACATCCTCGATGTCAGCCCAGCACCCGGAACCGCCGCCGGAGTAATTAGGTGTCATCGCGGCGGCGCGATGACACCTAATTCAGGCGCCCCCCCACATGTGCGGAGGAGGCGCCTGAAAGGGAGGGGGGGGAGGTCCTTCGGACCTCTCTCCCTCCCGATCGGCGGCGTGCAGGGGGTTAACCCAGGCACTGTTTGGAAGGGCACAGCCTTCCTTTCCAAATGGTACCTGGCATTAACCCCATGGGGGCCGGATCACGAATCGGCGCCGATAAGCGCTGGTTCGTGATCCTTTCCCGGAGCTGGCAGACATCTTGGATGTCGGCCAAGCTTCCGGGAATGCCCCCTGGGGACTGGCGTCATCGTGCATAGCATAGCCAGTCCTGGAGTTAACCCCTAACTGCCACCAATAGTGGAGATAGGGGGATCCAATGAACCCCCTATCTCCCGATCCATGGCAGTTAGGGGTTAATGTTTAGTATTGTTGGATCGGCCAGAGCATGGCCGTTCCAACGATACCAAACATGAGTATAATTTTTTTTTAAAAAAAAATATAATAAATAAATAAATAAATAAAAATATTTAAAAACAAAATTATATAAAAAAGATAAACAAGTTTTTTTTCTTTTTTTTGGTTTGTCAATGCAGCAATATTGTTCCCATTTCAATTATAATGTGAACAATGATGCTGCACTAACGATTTTTGTATGCGGTGCGTTTGTTAAAAATCGTGTAATTTTCCCCACAAAAAAATGTAACGAGACCCCATTTCTAATTTTTTTAACAAGCGCACCCCATACAAAATACAACCGCAATTGTTCGCATTTTAAAATGTGAAAAAAAAACACTTTACACGTTGTAAATTATTGAAAAATCATATTTTATTGCATTTTTTGTTATAATATACAGACATGACATAACGTATAATAATAATGACATATTATGAATCTACCGAGTCTGACGGAAAGAACGATATATAATATGTCTGGGTCATATACTAAAATAAGCTTCAAAACACGTTTAAACATGATGAGCAAAACCGGTAAAAATGACCTCAGCACAGAGGTGGGAAAAGCCTCAGCAGCGAAAGGGTTAAAAAGCGACTGGATGACTTCCTGCAGACACAGAATATTAAGGGTTATAATATTTAATATGTGGGTAAAAGCTTCTTGATCCAAGGAGAAATCTGACGCCATTCTGGGGTCAAGAAGGAATTTTTCCCAGTATGTTACATATACAACGACAAGGAGAAAAGGAAATAAATTCCAAAAAAGGGGGTAACCCAATAATTCAAACTATGTAAAAAACAAGGAAATTTTATTTAGAACAATAAGGCAAACAATCCACACACTAGAAAAAGAAAAAATGAAAATCTAAAAAACACAGAAATGGAGAATGAAGGTAATGCCTTCTGGTTTATATATAACAAGGTGGAAAGCCTGCCCAGAGGGCAGTCTATTGTGGATATACTGCCCTCAGCACGTGGATATTGCCCCAGCACATGGATACTGCCCCCCAGCTCGTGGATACTGCCCCCAGCACGTGGATACTGCCCCCAGCTCGTGGATACTGCCCCCAGCTCGTGGATACTGCCCCCCAGCTCGTGGATACTGCCCCCAGCTCGTGGATACTGCCCCCAGCACGTGGATACTGCCCCCAGCTCGTGGATACTGCCCCCAGCTCGTGGATACTGCCCCCCAGCTCGTGGATACTGCCCCCAGCACGTGGATACTGCCCCCAGCTCGTGGATACTGCCCCAGCTCGTGGATACTGCCCCCCAGCTCATGGATACTGCCCCCAGCACGTGGATACTGCACTCAGCACGTGGATACTGCCCCCCAGCTCGTGGATACTGCCCCAGCTCGTGGATACTGCCCCCAGCTCGTGGATACTGCCCCCCAGCTTGTGGATACTGCCCCCAGCACGTGGATACTGCACTCAGCACGTGGATACTGCCCCCCAGCTCGTGGATACTGCCCCAGCTCGTGGATACTGCCCTCAGCATGTGGATACTGCCCCCAGCTCCTGGATACTTCCCCCAGCTCATGGATACTGCCCTCAGCACGTGGATACTGCCCCCAGCACGTGGATACTGCCCCAGCTCGTGGATACTGCCCCCAGCTCATGGATACTGCCCCCAGCTCGTGGATACTGCCCTCAGCACGTGGATACTGCCCCGCTCGTGGATACTGCCCCCAGCTCATGGATACTGCCCTCAGCACGTGGATACTGCCCCCAGCTCATGGATACTGCACTCAGCACGTGGATACTGCCCCCAGCTCATGGATACTGCCCCCAGCTCATGGATACTGCCCTCAGCACGTGGATACTGCCCCCAGCTCATGGATACTGCCCTCAGCACGTGGATACTGCCCCCAGCTCATGGATACTGCACTCAGCACGTGGATACTGCCCCCAGCTCATGGATACTGCCCTCCGCTCGTGGATACTGCCCTCAGCTCGTGGATACTGCCCTCAGCACGTGGATACTGCCCCCAGCACGTGGATACTGCCCCAGCTCATGGATACTGCACTCAGCACGTGGATACTGCCCCAGCTCATGGATACTGCCCTCAGCTCGTGGATACTGCCCTCAGCTCATGGATACTGCCCTCAGCTCGTGGATACTGCCCTCAGCACGTGGATACTGCCCCAGCTCGTGGATACTGCCCTCAGCACGTGGATACTGCCCTCAGCACGTGGATACTGCCCCAGCTCATGGATACTGCCTCAGCACGTGGATACTGCCCTCAGCTCGTGGATACTGCCCTCAGCACATGGATACTGCCCTCAGCACGTGGATACTGCCCTCAGCTCGTGGATACTGCCCTCAGCTCGTGGATACTGCCCCCAGCTCATGGATACTGCACTCAGCACGTGGATACTGCCCTCAGCTCGTGGATACTGCCTCAGCTCGTGGATACTGCCCTCAGCTCGTGGATACTGCCCTCAGCACGTGGATACTGCCCCCAGCTCGTGGATACTGCCCCCAGCTCGTGGATACTGCCCCCAGCTCGTGGATACTGCCCCCAGCTCGTGGATACTGCCCTCAGCACGTGGATACTGCCCTCAGCACGTGGATACTGCCCTCAGCATGTGGATACTGCCCCCCAACTCAGACCCCAGACCAGACATGGGGCGGCTGTTCGAATGCTCTATCGGCATTCGGACAGCCGCCCCATGAGCTCCTCATACTTACCTTTCCGAGCGGTGAAGTGAAAGTTTCCCCGCTTCCGGTCGTTGAAGGACCCAAGCCGCGGTCACGTGGGACTCCCACGTGACCACGGCTTGGGTCCTTCAAAGAGCGGAAGCGAGGGAACTTTCCCTTCGCCGCTCGGGGGTTGGATGCGCGCGGCAGCTGGGTAGAGGCTGCGAGCGCAGCCTCTACCCGGCTGCTGTGTGCATCTTGTAACCGCCGCGGCGAGCGCACAGCCGGCTCGTGCCACGGCGGTTGCATGCGCGCGCAACCAACCGCCGCTGGTTGCGCGCGCATGTGCAGAGTAAGGCTTGGCGACGGACACGCCAAGCCTTACTCAATTATAGTATAGATATACGGGCAATAGTAAAAATATCCTATAGGAGCATCTTCGTATGAATCAGGAGGCTAATACTAAAGGTATAACGCCTTCACAATAATACGCGAATGCGTTCACAGAATCCCCATTTGGGGTAATAACCATACAAATAGATGACCTATTTCAGGCATCGGGTTCGGTGCATCTGTGTGAGTAATTATCGAAACGAAGATAAAGCTACAGGGTAATCAAAAATATGACTTATAAGTTGCCAGATTTATGAAATCAGAATGTAGTTTATAAAGGTCGATAGCCAAAAAATGCTGCTAGTGATTACTAGTGTCAACCACACTTACAGGGTTATTCAGAGAGAGGTGAAAAGCAGGAGAATGACTGGAGAATGAAAAATTCTAGGTCAAAATAGCCAAACCAGAAAAATTCTCCCTTTCATCTCACTTTCCAAATCGGCTATTTTGACCTAGAATTTTCCATTGTCCAGTCATTCTCCTGCTTTTCACCTCTCTCTGAATAACCCTGTTAGTTGATGGTTTCTGATAGATCAAGCAGCAAAACAAACACAATCAGATCACTTCAATTCAAAAGTTTACTCGATTGAGCATATGGAAGAAAACCGTTCAGAAAAATATATTCCGATATCAAAAAATAGCCAGCTAAGTGCAGAGAAGGAATCCCACAGGTGTGTACAACGTTACTCTAGCTGCGATACATAGGTATTGAGACAAAATAAAATGCTGCTGATTACACAACCATCTCTACAGCGCACAATCTGTCTGATGGCGAGCCACGACGAACATTTGTTGTAGTCAAGCTAGTAGGCTTGTGCACCGATTTATTTTTTGGTTCGATTTTTCGGATTTTTAAACTTTTCGATTCGGCTCGTTTCGACCGATTTCTGTTTAGATTCGGTTCGGCTCGATTCGTTTTTCGTGTACATTTTTTTTCGGAATATCGACCATTTTTCGTATTTTCGTGTCACTCTGCTCGTTTTTTGTATCGACTTTTCGTAATTTCGGAAATTTTCGTTTTTTCGGAAAGTCTGTTCTCCTCGTTTCAAAGCAATAAATTTCGATTTGACACATTTCAAGTCCATTCGAAAATTCCAAAAATATTTTGTTTCGGCTCGGAAAACTTTTCGGATCTGCCATTTTCGGATCTAAAAATTTTCGGAAATTCGGCCGCATCTGAAAACACGAAACGCACATCCCTACAAGCTACCATGATATGTGAAGACATACAAACGTCTTCACCGATTGCATACACATTCAACAGTGGTTCCCACTAAATAGTCCTAAAAGTTTCTCACTTGTATTCATTAGGAGCACAACGTAATACTCGAAGGTATCCAAATCAAGGCTAATAAAGCGTATGCAGTCGATGGTGCGTCTTAAACTATACTCTCCACAGCTATTTAAGTGATAGTTTTTCAATCAATAGGGAGAAACCACCAATTATATTCAGTCCAACCCAGTATATTTACACAACGCGATAGTCATTGTGTTCGCTCATGGTATTTGATTTTACTAATATAACTCGTAGCGTTATCCACACTTTAGGGGAAAAGGAGTAAATACCAAATATAATCAGTCTAGCCCAATATAATCACACAACCTAATATTCATCATATTCGCTGATAGCAAGAGATATTACCAATATGCATCGTAGCGTTATCAACACTTAGGAGGTAAGCAAACCGCTATCCTTCTTATACAGATACACACATGGTATGGCCAAGACACAAACCAGTATTAGTAACCCATTAGTTACAGAGACGCACGACCAGATGATTAAGCATAGTGTCTGTTAAAAAGAGTATAATACTCGGAGTAGAGAACTCGACGCGTTTCGCCGTTTCAAATTACAGCTTCATCAAGAGTGATACTACATATTGGCGAGCGCTTCAGACTGGGTTTTTTGCCTTCTTTTGGATCAACAGCAGTAGGTGATGTGTGAGAGGCTGAACCCGATGGACGCATGTCTTTTTTCAGCCTATGTAACTATGTAACTATAAGCAGGATATCTCACCATTTTATTATCTGTCTGCAGCACATTTACTGCATCTGCCTGTATGTTGATAATGCAGACCCCGTGTAAGCAGGAGATCTTGCCATTTTATTATCTGTCTGCAGCACATTTACTGACACAAAGGCTATTTCTGCCTGTATGCTGATAATGCAGACCCTGTGTGACATTGTGCAGATAAAGGACATCATCTAGAGTTTACAACCTTTTATCCCAGTGATATTTCTGTAACAAATAAACCAATACATGAAGTTTAATGAATTAAAAAAGAACAAATTTACATTGTTTCTAACATTTTAACTATTTTAGAATAACAATATCTATTTCACCCTATACTTAATGTTAGAATATTTTTTAACAGAAAGTTTTCTGTAGTGAATGGGGTTAAAATGTTGTTTTAACCCTTTGAGCGGGAAGTATTTATGTGGCACTTCTCGGATTTCACTCCCATGTGCAGAGGACGTACCCCGTAGTCTTCGCGCTGAACCCCCCTCCTGCCCTATACTCACCTCTCTGTCAGGGGTCCCACGCTGCACTGACTTTCTTGAAGTCGTGATCCGGCAGGTCAGTGGAGTGATTTGCAATGGGAGATTGGGAACTTTTTTCCCCCAGTCTCTCTCTGCTTCCAGCGGCCAGAAAGAGCGGATGAAGCCGCCGTTCTCGCCGCTGGATGAGAGATGAGTATGTGATTTGGGGGGGGGGGGGTTCTGCTGGTGCTGACGAATTCCACAGAAGCCGTATCACGGAGCACCAGCTCCAAGCTGGGAGTAACTTTTCCGTAACCGCAGCCGGATGGTAATTAGTGTGAGGACTTTACAATCCTAACGCTAATTAACTCTTTGCACATATTAAGCATAGGGAGCGCAAAGAACAGTAACCACGAGCTGAAAGCGCAAGATCCGTATCGGTAATGTTTTTGTTTTTTAAACCGTTAGCATTTGGATTGTAATATGATCAGCCCGCGCTAGGGCCACCAGAGCTAACGTTAACGTCCACACAGCTGAGACTAACATCAGCATTAGCATTATAATATGGCGCTCTGAATCTGCCGAGTCTGCCAAAAAAAATGATATATAATATGTCTGGGTTGTAGAATAAAACGTGACTACAAATCGTGTTTAAACATGATGAGCAAAAGCGGTAAAAATGAGCTCAGCGCACAGAGGTGAAATGGCTCAGCAGTGAAGGGGTTAAATGAAATCCGCCCTAATTTATTATTTCCCCCTTTTCTCAATTTGCAGCTAATGCTCGACTTTATTCAGTCTTGTACATTTTTTATCATTTTATGTTCTATTTTCACCTGGACACCTTTTCCGCTTCCTCGGAGTGCCCCGTGCCCGCCTGTCAGCCAGTAACAACGAGACACACACAGGGTTATTCAGAGAGAGGTGAAAAGCAGGAGAATGACTGGAGAATGGAAAATTCTAGGTCAAAATAGCCGATTTGGAAAGTGAGATAAATGGGAGAATTGTTCTGATTTGGCTATTTTGACCTAGAATTTTCCATTCTCCAGTCATTCTCCTGGTTTTCACCTCTCTTTGAATAACCCTGACAGTGTTTGCGAGGGCTGTCACATGTTTAATGTCTTGCTTCTCTGATACAGTTGAGTCTATTTCCTCCTTTAAATCCTTCTTTTCCTCCTTTAAAAAAGTGAAGATTGAAGTTAAATGTAACTCCTCGCGATGCAAAGTGTTTAAGGCATCGCTTAGCCTTCCCGGCTCGGGGCTGTCTGCAGAGATCGATCCGTTACTTTCACCGCCAACTATTCCGAAGGAAATGAGCCAAACGTCGGAAATATCTTCTCTACATTTGTGAATGATAATTGAATCAAAATAATCCTTTCAGACACACTTCCTCCCGCTCCGGTGTTAATGTGTCCAGTGAGCTATTGGCCTAAAATTAGAAAGAAGCTCAATATAGCTAAACGAATCGCTCGCTGCGTCGCTGTAAGACTCCCGTGTGAACCAGGATGCGGCGTCAGAGCTTTTAGAAACATAATTCTATCAGGGTTATTCATAGGGATGTGCGTTTCGGGTTTCGGAATTTCGGAATTTTCACGAAATTTTTCCGATTCGTGTTTTCGAATGCGGCCGATTTTCCTAAAATTTTTAGATCCGAAAATGGGAGATCCGAAAAGTTTTCCGAGCCGAAACGAAATATTTTCGGAATTTTCGAATGGACTTGAAATGTGTAAAATCAAAATTTATTTTTGCTCTATTCATGATTTGATCTTTATTTAATAAAAAAAAAACACGATAGAATCGCCAGAATTATCGTAGACACTTTGAAACGAGGAGAACAGACGTTCCGAAAAAACGAAAATTTCCGAAATTTCCGAAAAGTCGATACAAAAAACGAGCAAAGTGACACGAAAATACGAAAAATGGTCGATATTCCAAAAAAAATGTACACGAAAAACGAACCAAACCGAACCGAATCGAAATCGGTCGAAACGAGCTGAATCGAAAAGTTTAAACATCCGAACAAATCGAACCGAATCGAACCGAAAAAAAAAATCGGTGCACAAGCCTAGTTATTCAAAGAAATCCGAATGGCTGGAGAAAGGTAACCGAACGCTAAAAATCAGTGTTCGGTTACCTTTCTTGGCCATTCGGCTATCCAGAGAGCAGGCAATTCGCCAGATCCTGGCGAATTGCCTGCACATACGGTGCCTGTTCGGTGCCTGTTCGAGGGCAGTGAAATCCCGATTAAAAAGCACTGCTTCGTCTATTCAGAGAACACAAACCAGCAGTGAAAGGTTCCCCTAATGCCCTGCCATTCGGTGGTTTAATTCGGCAAATTTATTCAGGAGAATCCCATAGACTTCAATGTTAAAAATATTCCCGTTTTAATTCAATATCTAATAAACCGTTTATTGTAAAATTCTGCAGCAAAGAGTCTCTTTATTTATAGATTTTTTTTTAGGATATTTTAAGCATTTTTCGGGATTTTTTTTTTTTAAAAAGTCAGATTTTTTTTTTAAATAATTTTTTCTTTTTTCTGTAACAGCCCTTTTTATTATCATTCATTGGATTTTATATGTAAATTCCAGACATTTTCGCTCAGTAGTTTCTTTGCAAACAGTGTTTCACTTTTCAATCATTCAAGCGAACTGGTTCTTTAATTTATTCACTCCATTCGTCTGCGGTTTTGGCTTTTTCCCGCGGCTGAGCTGAATGTGATCGGCTCCTGCTCGGGTTTTTCCGGCGTCTTCGGCGAGTTAACCCAGATGTTTTGCGGGTTTCGGCGTGCATTCGCCGGGTTTTTGCGGTGACTTTTCGTCGGGTTTGCAGCAACTTTTCCCTGCGCTTCAACAGCCCTGTGAATACACCGCAGGGTCACCAAATGGGATTGCCGAATCGGCCCGAATTGAAGAGAACGAAAAGTCACCGAACATGCGGTGACTTTTTGATTCTCTTTTAATAACCCTGTATATAAACAAAGAAAAGCAGCAAATGGATTCATTATGCATTCATTTTTTCCAAATTGTACAAAAAAAATTGCATTGATTATTTTTCGTTTAAATAGAGATTTTTGATATGTGATTTGCCGAAGCTTAATTAATCCAGTAAAACCTTTTTATTTTGCAGCTTCCAGGGGAGTTTTATGAGTTTCTGTAATTCCTAATGTGCCTGCTCTTCTCATGGAAGCAGCCATGTTTTCAGCTTCTTCTCGCTCGTGGGAGGGATTGAACGGCTAATCTGTGTGTTTGACAGCTCAACCCGAGATAGCTGAGGGCAGGAAAGCTCAAATAGCAAGTAGACGTCTAATATTAACTCTGAAAGGCTCAAAAGGTTTTCCCCTTATCCCAGATTTGAGCTGCAGTGTAAACACACAAACAAAAAAATATATAAACAAGTATATTTATATACCGCCCTTTACCCAAAAATATCTCTTTAGCTGACACATGCAGAGGAATCAGAATACTGCAGGGAATGGTTAAAAGCGCAACCTTACCGAGCATCCAGCATCCCTATCTATGAGTCATTTGTAAATGCTCTGGCTGTAGGAATTTATAGATCATTGCCAGCTCTGGGGGAGTTCCTCCTGCTGTGCAGCCATAAATCTGTCCCCAGGGAAACACATCATGCGGCATGCCGCAGCTCTGGGGAAGTTTCTCCTGCTGTGCAACCATAAATCTGTCCCCAGGGAAACACATCATGCGGCATGCCGCAGCTCTGGGGGAGTTTCTCCTGCTGTGCAGCCATAAATCTGTCCCCAGGGAAACACATCATGCAGCATGCCGCAGCTCTGGGGGAGTTTCTCCTGCTGTGCAGAAATAAATCTGTCCCCAGGGAAACACATCATGCGGCATGCCGCAGCTCTGGGGGAGTTTCTCCTGTTGTGCAGCCATAAATCTGTCCCCAGGGAAACACATCATGTGGCATGCCGCAGCTCTGGGGGAGTTTCTCCTGCTGTGCAGAAATAAATCTGTCCCCAGGGAAACACATCATGCAGCATGCCGCAGCTCTGGGGGAGTTTCTCCTGCTGTGCAGCCATAAATCTGTCCCCAGGGAAACACATCATGCGGCATGCCGCAGCTCTGGGGGAGTTTCTCCTGCTGTGCAGCCATAAATCTGTCCCCAGGGAAACACATCATGCGGCATGCCGCAGCTCTGGGGGAGTTTCTCCTGCTGTGCAGCCATAAATCTGTCCCCAGGGAAACACATCATGCGGCATGCCGCAGCTCTGGGGGAGTTTCTCCTGCGGTGCAGAAATAAATCTGTCCCCAGGGAAACACATCATGCGGCATGCCGCAGCTCTGGGGGAGTTTCTCCTGCGGTGCAGAAATAAATCTGTCCCCAGGGAAACACATCATGCGGCATGCCGCAGCTCTGGGGGAGTTTCTCCTGCGGTGCAGAAATAAATCTGTCCCCAGGAAACACATCATGCGGCATGCCGCAGCTCTGGGGGAGTTTCTCCTGCGGTGCAGAAATAAATCTGTCCCCAGGGAAACACATCATGCGGCATGCTGCAGCTCTGGGGGAGTTTCTCCTGCGGTGCAGAAATAAATCTGTCCCCAGGGAAACACATCATGCGGCATGCCGCAGCTCTGGGGGAGTTTCTCCTGCGGTGCAGAAATAAATCTGTCCCCAGGGAAACACTTCATGCTGATGGCTCATCACTGACAGCAAACAGGAAGCTCAGGGATTTGCTCTACAAGGGTTTTCTGTAAAAACTCTCCGTCTGTCAGCAGTTTGGTCACACAATATAAATACTGTCAGGAACCAGTAATAAGAAATATATGGGAATATTCCGAGTGTATTCCTTACTGTGATAAGCTAATTGGCAGGGAGATGTCGCCATCTACTGATCAGAGGAAGTTCGACAGGATTATTCAAAGAACACCAAAATTACCTGCACTTTGGGGAGTCAAATTCATCGACCCTGCAGTGAATTCAGCATTCATGGCAGCCAGGTCCCTGAGGTGCAGGGAACAAATCGCCGAACGCATCTGAAAAACTGCTCCAAAACTGCCGAATCAATAAGAAAAACCGCCAAACTCCTCCAAAAAACACTGAATTGATCAGAAAAAAGACAACGGCCTGCTGAGCAGACCACTGACCAGCCGCCGAAAAAGCTGACGAACGGGTTAAAAAAGAAAATACTGCAACTTTTAAAAGCGGTTTGCAAAAAAACTTACTTCCTGAAAATGCCTGAAAATAACATATAATATTATATATTTTATTGTAATAACATACAAGGTCCTATGAATGATAATAAAAAGGTCCTTACAGCAAAAAAAAAATAGGAAAAAACTATCTAATAAAAACAGGGAATATTTTTAACATTGAAGCCTATGAGATTCGTCTGATTAAACCTGCCGAATGAAACCACTGAACATCAGGGCATTTCACTGACATTTCTCTGCTGTTCGGTGCAATTTCGGAGCCAATTCGGCTCTCTTTGCATAACCCCTCGAGTAATAATAAAAATAATAATAATATTTTGGTGCTATTGCTTTCAGATGCCTTTAGGTTAAGCACTGGTAAAGTGACAGTTCAGAACGGGGAGATAGGCAGCGGAATGCGTCCGACTCATTCAATACAAGTCGGCAGCTTAAAATGAGCAAACGACATGTACGCTCTTTCAAATGGTTCATGCAGTTGTGAATCATGAAGGGTTCTTAGCCGTCATGTTCCTTATTACTGGAATCAAATTGATAAGGAAGTCAGTTTTATTATTATTACGATTATTATTCTCATTCTGAGCAAATATCACCTAATTAATTGATGTGAGTCATTAGCTGTAAGAGCTTTATTATCAGAAACGCTGTGTTTTGGCACATTCCTCCACACCGTGATTTGCCTACAGCGGTAATAAACATCTAATTAGATTCCGTTCCTGTCAGAGGCCTCGGAAGCCGTATTTTTAGCTGTAATATTATGGAATTGGTTTCTCTATGCAGATTACAGGACCCGTGTCATCTTTATCTGGGGAGAGAAAATGCTCATTTTGTAGTTTTATTTATTTATTTGCAAAGTTTTGTGTTCTGCCTGCCCATGGCTGCTCATTGATTATTATTATGGGGATTAGTAAGTCATTCTTAAAATTAATTTATTAACATTCATTTATTAATAGTAATAACGTACTTATATTTATTCATATTAGCTTATTATCATTAATTTAATAATCATAATAATTTATTAACATTCATTAATCGTAATAACTTATTAAGATTTATTCATGTTAGCCTATTAACATTAATTTAATAATCATAAGAATTTATTAATATGTATTCATAATAATTCATTAACATTCACTAACAATAATGTATTAACATTAATTTATTAAAAGTAATAATTTATTAATATTATTCATATTTATTAACATTAATTTATTAACAGTAACAATTTATTAATATGTATTCATATTTATTAACATTAATTTAATAATCATAATAATTTATTAGCATTCACTAATCATAATAATTTATTAATATTTATTCATAATAATTTATTAACGTTAATTATTAATAGTAATAACGTACTTATATTTATTCATATTAGCTTATTATCATTAATTTAATAATCATAATAATTTATTAACATTCATTAATCGTAATAACTTATTAAGATTTATTCATGTTAGCCTATTAACATTAATTTAATAATCATAAGAATTTATTAATATGTATTCATAATAATTCATTAACATTCACTAACAATAATGTATTAACATTAATTTATTAAAAGTAATAATTTATTAATATTTATTCATATTTATTAACATTACTTTATTAACAGTAACAATTTATTAATATGTATTCATAATAATTTATTAGCATTCACTAATCATAATAATTTATTAATATTTATTCATAATAATTTATTAACGTTAATTTATTAATAGTAATAATGTATTAATATTTCTAAATATTAATTTTTGACTTTCCCTTAGTTTCCCATCCTTCAAACGCTCCCTTAACGCATTCCTATTTAGGGAAGCCGACCACCCACTTCATTGACGCAACCAGTCCATCACTCTCACCTTGGAGTCCATCACTTTCACCTTGCAGTCCATCACTCTTACCTTGGAGTCCGTCCCTCTCACCTTGCAGTCTGTCACTCTCACCTTGCAGTCCGTCACTCTCACCTTGCAGTCCGTCACTCTCACCTTGCAGTCCGTCACTCTCACCTTGCAGTCCGTCACTCTCACCTTGGAGTCCGTCACTCTCACCTTGCAGTCCGTCACTCTCACCTTGCAGTCCGTCACTCTCACCTTGCAGTCCATCACTCTCACCTTGCAGTCCGTCACTCTCACCTTGCAGTCCGTCACTCTCACCTTGCAGTCCGTCACTCTCACCTTGCAGTCCGTCACTCTCACCTTGCAGTCCGTCACTCTCACCTTGGAGTCCGTCACTCTCACCTTTCAGTCCTTCACTCTCACCTTGCAGTCCGTCACTCTCACCTTGCAGTCCGTCACTCTCACCTTGCAGTCCATCACTCTCACCTTGCAGTCCGTCACTCTCACCTTGCAGTCCGTCACTCTCACCTTGCAGCCCGTCACTCTCACCTTGCAGTCCGTCACTCTCACCTTGCAGTCCATCACTCTCACCTTGCTGTCCGTCACTCTCACCTTGCAGTCCGTCACTCTCACCTTGGAGTCCGTCACTCTCACCTTGCAATCTGTCACTCTCACCTTGCTGTCCCTCACTCTCACCTTGCTTTCCATCACTCTCACCTTGCAGTCCGTCACTCTCACCTTGCAGTCCATCACTCTCACCTTGGAGTCCGTCACTCTCACCTTGCAATCTGTCACTCTCACCTTGCTGTCCATCACTCTCACCTTGCTTTCCATCACTCTCACCTTGCAGTCCGTCACTCTCACCTTGCTGTCCGTCACTCTCAGCTTGCAGCCTGTCACTCTCACCTTGCAGCCTTTCACTCTCACCTTGCTGTCCGTCACTCTCAGCTTGCAGCCTGTCACTCTCACCTTGCAGCCTTTCACTCTCACCTTGCTGTCCGTCACTCTCACCTTGCAGCCTGTCACTCTCACCTTGCAGCCTTTCACTCTCACCTTGCAGTCCGTCACTCTCACCTTGCTGTCCGTCACTCTCACCTTGCAGTCCGTCACTCTCACCTTGGAGTCCGTCACTCTCACCTTGCAATCTGTCACTCTCACCTTGCTGTCCCTCACTCTCACCTTGCTTTCCATCACTCTCACCTTGCAGTCCGTCACTCTCACCTTGCAGTCCATCACTCTCACCTTGCAGTCCCACTCTCACCTTCCTGTCCGTCACTCTCACCTTGCAGTCCCACTCTCACCTTCCTGTCCGTCACTCTCACCTTGCAGTCCCACTCTCACCATCCTGTCCGTCACTCTCACCTTGCAGTCCGTCACTCTTACCTTTCAGTCCATCACTCTCACCTTGCAGTCTGTCACTCTCACCTGTTCGGCGGGATTAAGGCGGGTTTGCAGCGGGTTTTTCCTGCACTCTGGGGACTCTACGGTAAATGCTGAATCCACCACAGGGTGGGGAACTTTGATTTCCTGAAGTGCAGGGAAGAAGAGAGCCGCGAAATGTTGGCTCTCTGAATCACCCCTTATCAGGGTTATCCAAAGAGATTCGAAAAGTCACCGCACGTTCGGTGACTTTTCGTTCTCTTCAATTCGGTTCCTTTTGCCGATTGCATTTCGGTGACCCTGCGGTGTATTCAGCAAACAGCACAGGGTCCCCGAATTGCAGGAAAAGCTGCCGAAAACCTGACGAAAACTAACCGAATGCACGCTGAAAACAAGCAAAAACATCTGGATTAACCTTCGAAGAGGAGCCGAACAGGAGCCGAAAAGGAGCCGAATCACACAGAGCCGAAGCAGCTGTGACGTAGAGGAGGCAGTGAATAAATTAGAAAAACCATTTGTATGAATCTGGGAAAAAAACGCTGTTTGCAAAGAAACTACTGAGCGAAAATGTCTGAAATTTTCACAGGAGGTCCAGGGAATGATAATAAAGAGGCTGTTACAAAAAAATAAGCAAACTGAAAAAAAAAAAAAAAAAAATCGGACTTTTAATTTTTTTTTTAAAAATTCAGAAAATGCTTAAAGTATCCTAAAAAATCTATAAATAAAGAGACTTTTTGCTGCAGAATTTTATAATGAACGGTTTATTAGATATTGAATTAAAACGGGAATATTTTTAACATTGAAGTCTATGGGATTCTCCTGAATAAATTTGCCGAATTAAACCACCGAATGGCAGGGCATTAGGGGAACCTTTCACTGCTGGTTTGTGTTCTCTGAATAGCCGAAGCAGTGCTTTTTGATAGGGATTTCACTGCCCTCGAACAGGCACCGAACAGTCACCGTATGTGCAGGCAATTCGCCAGGATTTGGAGAATTGCCTGCTCTCTGGATAGCCGAATGGCCAGGAAAGGTAACCGAACGCTGATTTTCAGCGTTCGGTTACCTTTCTCAAGCAATTCGAATCTCTTTGGATAACCCTGTATGTGTTTGCATTCCCAGATATTGACAGGGCAGCTCACCTTTATTCCAAAATAATCTCTGCTATTTATTTATTTTTATAGAATAGCATTACTCCTCTCTTTATCATGTTTTTATGTAAATATTCACCAAGTTGACATTTCTTTCCCCAAAACGCCTTCCACTTGCTCTGTTGAACAAACATACAGATTCTTTCAGGTTGAGGGTTTACAGTGCGGTCTGAGGGATAAAAGATAAAACGTGAGAGCAGGAGAGACACTAACAGGGTTATCCAAAGAGATCCGAATTGCTTGAGAAAGGTAACCGAACACTGAAAATCAGTGTTCGGTTACCTTTCCTGACCATTCGGCTATTCAGAGAGCAGGCAATTCGCCAAATCCTGGCGAATTGCCTGACATACGGTGCCTGTTTGGTGCCTGTTCGAGGGCAGTGAAATCCCCATAGAGAAGCACTGCTTCGGTTATTCAGAGAACACAAACCAGCAGTGAAAGGTTCCCCTAATGTCCTGCCATTCGGTGGTTTAATTCGGCAAATTTATTCAGGAGAATCCCATAGGCTTCAATGTTAAAAATATTCCCGTTTTAATTCAATATCTAATAAACCGTTCATTATAAAATTCTGCAGCAAAAAGTCTCTTTATTTATAGATTTTTTAGGATACTTTAAGCATTTTTCAGATTTTTTTTATTTTTTTTTAAAAGTCCGATTTTTTTAAAAAAAAATTTTCAGTTTACTTATTTTTTTTGTAACAGCCCTCTTTATTATCATTCCTGGCCTCCTGTGAAAATTTCAGACATTTTCGCTCAGTAGTTTCTTTGCAAACAGCGTTTCTTTTTCCCAGATTCATACAAATGGTTTTTCTAATTTATTCACTGCCTCCTCTACGTCACAGCTGCTTCGGCTCTGTGTGATTCGGCTCCTGTTCGGCTCCTGTTCGGGTTTTTCGAAGGTTAATCCAGATGTTTTTGCTTGTTTTCAGCGTGCATTCGGTTAGTTTTCGTCAGGTTTTCGGCAGCTTTTCCCTGCAATTCGGGGACCCTGTGCTGTTTGCTGAATACACCGCAGGGTCACCGAAATGCAATCGGCAAAAGGAACCGAATTGAAGAGAACGAAAAGTCACCGAACGTGCGGTGACTTTTCGAATCTCTTTGGATAACCCTGTAAATAATTCACAATCTGGGTTTGCTGATAGAAATGTCTTTGTGCCGTGGAAATGACAGCTGAACATGTCCGTGGGCTGGCGAGCCGGCAAAACGAGCAACACGGCTTTTGTGATGGAAGTGAGATTTCATGCAATTCATTGGAATAAAACACCGACACTGATCTGCTTTGAATATGGCTGCATGCCGCCGCCGTCCTGCTCGTTTACCATTACACAGGTAGGCTCTGTGCCCCGGGCGACAACGACTGAACACGAAGCACAGAAACAGCTTCATTCTAACAGAGAATTCTGAGAACGATACACGATCCTCACCCAGAGCAGCCGGTGAATTGCTTTTCGGGGGGTAATTTCAGAGGGTTTTTATTCCGGCTCATTTTTGGGGAGTCCTTGGAGAGGATGCCCTGGGGTCCGGACATGCTTAGCAAGGTCCCAAGCCTTTCTTTTGTCTGATTTAGGTTTTCTGGGAATAAAGGAATGGATCGCTGAACCATGACACCTCTTAGAATGTAGTGTGAGAAAATCATTCTATTTTGGAATTGTTGCTCAAGGCTCAACATCTCTTTTATACAGTATGGGAAAAAATCATCGTGGCCCACGACATGTATTCCTTTAATAATTCAGTGCCCCGTCACCACCTCCCAGTTCATCCACAGATTGCTTGAAGCAGGAGTGACATTGGCTTTTACAAATTGATTTAAAGCAACTTTTACTACCCTAATTGATTTTACTTTGTTTTGCATTGTAACACATTGAAAAGCAAATTCAAAATGCCATGTACAAAACTTTTTAATATAAGACTAATGTGCCCTCTGTGGAGAAAAGTGATTATTTGTTTTATCTTCCTCCTGTTTCCCTGTATTACTGGAAACAAGCTGCAAAGAGCAGCCCTCGTCCTCACTGTAAAAATAGGCTCAACGAACTTTACTGCAGCATTCCAGCAGCCAGGGATTTGTCAGAATACAGGGAGAGCTGTGGGGTCAGTCGCTGCTGTACAGGAATACGATTCAGGGGGTTATAATGAGTGTAAATCCCTGTACAGTACAGATACAATGTATTGCTGTAATTGCCATACACAGGCATTATGCAGCACATACAGATACAAGGTGTTGCTGTAATTGCCATACACAGGCATTATGCAGCACGTACAGATACAAGGTGTTGCTGTAATTGCCATACACAGGCATTATGCAGCACATACAGATACAATGTGTTGCTGTAATTGCAATACACAGGCATTATGCAGCACATACAGATACAAGGTGTTGCTGTAATTGCCATACACAGGCATTATGCGGCACATACAGATACAAGGTGTTGCTGTAATTGCCATACACAGGCATTATGCAGCACATACAGATACAAGGTGTTGCTGTAATTGTCACACACAGGCATTATGCAGCACATACAGATACAAGGTGTTGCTGTAATTGCCATACAGAGGCATTATGCAGAACATACAGATACAAGGTGTTGCTGTAATTGCCACACACATGCATTATGCAGAACATACAGATACAAGGTGTTGCTGTAATTGCCACACACAGGCATTATGCAGCACATACAGATACAAGGTGTTGCTGTAATTGCCATACACAGGCATTATGCAGCACGTACAGATACAAGGTGTTGCTGTAATTGCCATACACAGGCATTATGCAGCACATACAGATAAAATGTGTTGCTGTAATTGCCATACACAGGCATTATGCAGCACATACAGATACAAGGTGTTGCTGTAATTGCCATACACAGGCATTATGCGACACATACAGATACAAGGTGTTGCTGTAATTGTCACACACAGGCATTATGCAGCACATACAGATACAAGGTGTTGCTGTAATTGCCATACAGAGGCATTATGCAGAACATACAGATACAAGGTGTTGCTGTAATTGCCACACACATGCATTATGCAGAACATACAGATACAAGGTGTTGCTGTAATTGCCATACGCAGGCATTATGCGGCACATACAGATACAAGGTGTTGCTGTAATTGCCATACACAGGCATTATGCGGCACATACAGATACAAGGTGTTGCTGTAATTGCCATACACAGGCATTATGCGGCACATACAGATAAAAGGTGTTGCTGTAATTGCCATACACAGGCATTATGCGGCACATACAGATACAAGGTGTCTGTATCCCCATAAGCAGGAGATCTCACCATTTTATTATCTGTCTGCAGCACATTTACTGCATCTGCCTGTATGCTGATAATGCAGACCCTGTTTAAGCAGGAGATCTCACCATTTTATTATCTGTCTGCAGCACATTTACTACATCTGCCTGTATGCTGATAATGCAGACCCCATGTAAGCAGGAGATTTCACCATTTTCTTATCTGTCTGCAGCACGTTTACTGCATCTGCCTGTATGCTGATAATACAGACCCCGTGTGACATTGTGCCAGATAAGGGACACCATCTACAGTTTAAAGTCTTTAATCCCAGTGATATTTCTGTAAAGAATATACCAATATGTGAAAAATTTAAAAACAGCAAATTTACATTTTTTTCCTAACATTTTTATCTATTTTGGAACAACAATATCTGTGCAAAATTGCTATTTTACTCGATATTTAACTGTTACACAGTTATGTAGGCTGAAAAATCCATTGAGTCAGCCTTTTCACAGAGCTGCTCCCTGCGCTACGCATGCAATGCTGCCAAAAAGTGTTTTTAACAAAAAGCTCTTGGTAGTGAATAGGGATGAGCTGTTCGGGTTCGGACGGTTCGGAGTTCGACCCGAACTTTGGCAGTTCGAAAGTTCGCGAATTTCGAACTTTTTGGGCGTGTTCGGTTCCGGTTCGAAAAAAAAAAGGAAATTTTTGAAAAAAGTATAGAAAATGCTTAAAAAAATACTAAAAAAATCTAGAAAATAAAAGAAGACTCTTTACTGCAGAATATTATAAGCAACGGTTTATTAGATATTGAATTAAAAAACTAATGTGTACGTGGAAAGATTAATCAACTCTAAGGCTAGGGTCAAACGAAAGCATTTTTACACGCGAACGTAAAAAAGTGCGTCTAACGAATTGACGTATTTTTTCACGGAATTCGTGAAAACGGTCATACGATGCGCATTTTCGTGCGTGATTTTTTACGGATCTGCAATTAAACGCGTAATCTAATTTACCAAATCAATAGGTGAATCAAAAATTAAGGTGAAGGGGTATAAAAAGCCATTTCGTGGATGGTGGCGTTTCAACAAGATGGATGCACTGCAAGTGTTTGTGTTTGCTGCAACGGGCTACCTGTACCTCCAGCACAAAAGACAATGGCGAACATGGGTTCATCCCATCAACACTGCCAGACACACGCATGGCCACTTTGTGACGCTGTACAGGCCACTGCGAGAGAGGGACCCCTTGAAGTTTTTCAACTACATGCGGATGTCCATCCCCTCATTCGATGAACTGTTGTCACAGTTACGGGAGCCGCTGACCAAGAGGGACACCAACATGAGGGATGCCATACCACCGGAGGGGATGCTGGTCATCACTTTGCGGTAAGTACTTCCAAACACCTGTATGCATGACGTCGCTGCCAGTCAGCAGACATGTGCTCGGTGTGCAGAGCCCCTATTGTCGGTCTGTAGTGACATGTACGCAAACACATTCATACCCACCCACACGCAGGCATCACATTCCAAGACACGTCCAAAAAAACCTCTGACACTGACAAGAATGTATGTAATAGAAATATATTGTAATAAACAAGAAAATAAATGAATAACATATTTGTAACATATATACAAAAGAAAATAACATGAAGGACAAAACATAACAGTGACAACAGGAACAGCATGTCAACCAAAAACATACAAGACACCTCACAAATCCTGGTACAGAGGAGCATCTGGCTCATGAGGACCATGTGTGGATCCGCGGCGGTACCCAGACTCTGGGGGAGGCCCAGCAACATGGGACATTGGCGCCTGGCTGTGGCTGGCATAACCAGTGGCATGGTGGCGTTGTGGCACCGCACCATAGTAGACCGCAGCCTGTTCTGGACGGGACAGGATCTCATGGATGAGGTCCAGGGATCTGCGGCGGTACTCCACCTTCTGCGCCGGGGTCATCTGGTCCAGCAGGGATTGACAGGAATGGACAAAGGACATGTCCTCACTGTCAGTGATGGTGCAGCGTGGAGGTTGTGGATTGTGCGACCCCATGAAGCTGACCATGGCCTGCTCGAAGTCGCTAGGTGGTCCCCTCCTCCTGTTGTGAGCGGGTCTGGTGCTGTCTCTCGGTGCTGCAGCTGGCACCGGTCCGGTCTCCACCTCCCCCTCCACCTGCGAGTCCGTGCCACCCTGGTCAATCTCCTCCTGCCAGCTGCCAGAACCCCCTGCCGGCAGGGGTTGCTCCTGTGACCCAGAGGTGGATGGCTGGTCAATGCTGCTCGCAGTTGGCCTTGGCTCCTGGGTCCTCCTGAGGAACGACAATTGTTCGGCATAACGATAACTGTGCACCTTCCTCCTTGCCCCAGCTCCAGAGCGCGCAGCTGCCGCTTCCTTTTTCAGGACCCGGGTGTAGTTGTCCCTGATAGTGCGCCACTTGTTGCTGAGTTCATGTGCTGCAAAACATAATGAGAGTGACATTAGGTTCGGTTCATATGATTTGATCATAACACAGATTTAATTCATATTTCCCAGGTATTTTGCTAGTGGATGCAGTTTGAAGGATCTGCATTACAACTTCCGCGTTGGCAGATCAACAGCTGGTGAGATCATCCGCAAGGTGTGCCAAACAATATGGGAAACCATGAAGAAGCAATGTTTACCAACACCCACGGACGAGGCATGGGTAGCAATTGCAGCAGGATTTTGGGGGAGAGCCAACTTCCCCAATTGCCTTGGAGCCGTGGATGGCAAACATGTCCACATAGTGAAGCCACTGCACAGTGGCTCACTGTATCAAAATTATAAACATTTCTTTTCCATTGGCCTACTGGCGGTGGCAGATGCCAACTATGATTTTGTGTATGTGGATGTCGGATCATACGGCAAAGACTCTGACTCCACATTGTTCAGGAACTCTACACTGTGGGATGAGCTCGAGAGTGGGACCTGAACATACCCAGACCCGCACCATTGCCTGGCAGTGACGTGGCAGTCCCCTATGCCTTCGTGGGTGACGAAGCATTCGCCTATCCACACATCTCCTACGGCCCTACTCAGGGACACACCTGACTGTGAGGAACGGTGTTTAATTAACAGGCTGTCG